>OX418218.1:83741144-84941144 GCA_948455865.1 Conomelus anceps | reverse complement strand
TTAAGGCCTATTTATTATATACTTATAGAATTTCACTTTACTTCTTGAACAATATCTTTGAAATGTTATGTTTTGTGGCAATAAAGATCAGTTTCAGATTTATATTAATTATAAATTTAGATTTATATTAATTATAAATTTAGATTTATATTAATTATAAATTTAGATTTATATTAATTATAAATTTAGATTTATAATTAATATACGGGAAATGGTTGCCGGAAAGTGATAGCCGCGAGCCGTAGCAGGTATCTGTTCAATCAGATAGAGATAAGCTGCGTTCTCATTGGTCCTGTTTATAACGGAGACCGATTAGATTGGCCAGTAAAAAATACTCAGCTGAAAAATCACTTCCTATTGGTTCGGAACCCACCTAAAACTGTAGGTCCAACTCATTACCCACGCACAGGTCTCAGACCTATGTGGGCTTCATCCTCCAAAAAAAAATGTCACTGTATAGCTTACTTCTGCCACAGATTACAGAACAACAGTTAGGTTGTCTGTGCTTCTGCGCATCTTGCTGTTTAACACTCTTGTCTTCTAATTTCCTTGATGACTGCGAACTATATATACAGCTAATTAAAAATTTATTCATATTTCATAACATAATTTGCAGTGTTTCATCTTTCTGCCTGTTTCTCCATACCACAGAATAGATACTAAAGTATAAAAATAATATTCTGTTACCATATACTCACCCATATTCCTGACTCAAGGCACCTTACCTTTCGCCGCCTCTCCTTGCCTTGCTTTGCCAGCTTCAGTGTGCGGCCAACCTGATTTTTAAATAAGTAGGTATATAATGTAACCGCCTTTTCTATCATTTTCCACAGGACATGGAGATTAGGATGAAATTGAAAAAGTCATACCTAGTGGCTATTTCTGGTGTATTGCTATGTGTTTTTGGAGTTATTCTTGGCACTGTTATTTTTCCAAGTTTCATTGAAATGAAAATCAAGAAGGTAAGCATTAAATTAGGCCCACTATAGTCTGTATCACATGTTGCCCATTCTTTACGCATGGCTTACATTTCCCATGATATTTTATCGGTGATACTATACAATATATGAACAGAAATTACACCAAAACAGACGCATTGTGAAGCAGACTGGCAGAATTTATGCCTACCGATGCGATCCAAGTGGATATACTAAGAATTAGTCATTCTACATCGTATGGGGAGTAGAAAGGCATTGTCCAGGATCGTGTAAATAGAGTAAAAGTGGAGTGACTTGTTTTGATACGGTACCTGTCTCAGGGCAGTTTTACGACACATATACCGTAACATACACAAAATTGGCTGAGCTATATAAAATTTTTGTTCGTGTTTCTGCCGCGCTATTTCTGTCCCTATAGAACGAACTTTAGTTGAGCCCTGATCTTTCCACCTAATATTCATTGAAATAACATTGATGCCAATTTCACTGAATTCGCATTCAAATACCTACACATGTGTTGAAATCGAAATTCTACCCAACTTTTGGCAACGATGATGCTGCCTTTTTTGCTCATGGCTCAACTATCTTTTATGTGATACCCTAATTTGTTTTTAGGCAATAATTCACTGGAATTTATATTTTCATTTCATTTTTTACTAGCCTATTTATTCTACTTTATTTACACGTTCCTTTAGTACTTTACTCTGTTCTTCTCTCGCTCACACGTTCTTAGTGCAGCCAACACTCAATTATAATCACCATCGCAAAACCAAACATGTGCTGTAGTACAGTTTGGAACAGCGTGAATACCACCATGCCACAGTACGTATTTCCTTTTGCGATGGTGATATCATAGAATGATGGTTAAATAGCTCGACTGTGTTAACTATTCATCTCTTTTTTGGAATTACTTTCTCCTTGCTTCATATATATATATATTTGTCATTTAATAGCCTACTTAGTTCATGAAGAACAGAATTGTATAGGGATCTTTCTCATTTTTGCAACACTATGGCAGCTTACACACATATGCATCTCACATGGTGCGACTGGCATTTTTCTTGCTACTAGCATGCAGCTTGAATACCAACCTGTGTTAATTACGTGGAGCTTACACACTTATGCGACTGGCATGGTGTTACTGGCATCATGCATCTCGCATGCAGCGTGCAGCGCCACTAGGAACCGATCGGTCAGTCTTTTGGCGTGGCATGCAGCGTGCATCTCAAGTTGCGGCATGCGCAGAACACATTTCCAAGTCACATGACCATACGACGTCTCCTTCTAATGGCGGTAAGTAACAACAGCATTTCATCATCTGATGCTGACGATGACATTTTCCAATGACCTGAACGCCAAGAAGTACCTACCTCTCTCATCGTGCTACTAGCACGTGCCGCGACCATTCAGCCTGCATGCATCTCGCATCAAAAATGCTAGTCGCACCGTGCGATATGCATATGTGTGTAACCCGCCTAAGCCAACAAAAATTTCATCTTCTGTTGCATTTTATACGTTAAATAAAGGTTTAAATACCTGCGTTTTGGTATTCAATTATGATATAGTCACTATCTGTTTCAACCCTCTCCATATCATCATCAAGTTTTTTTCAATTCAATTTATTATCCTCAAAATAATACAAATTCACATTTAACAAAATCACAATTACAAATTCAATAGCAATATTTATATAGCAAAAACAAGAAAAAAGTACTTCAGAGGAAAATTATAATACCTACAAAGGCTTCCCTGAGCGCAGGTATGAGTCCGTAAGAATAACATAGATTCAATCAAATGAAACAAAGATGAAAAAGATTTTTTTAACATTTAAAGAAACAGAATGAAAAATAAAGAAGAAAATATAGAAGTACCATTGATAAATATGCATCTCTCATAAAAGAATGTGTTTTTCCACATTCAATGAAGTACAGTGTACCTCAGTGGTTCCCAAACTTTATTGCCTCATGGACCCCTTGCCATGATTTTTGGTTTTAGGTGGACCCCCTGCATAAATTTCATCAATTTCTTTTTAAACTTTAAGTTGAAATGTGTTTTTGAAAGCTGATGAAGTAGGTCTACTGCTCCCAGTAACCAATTCAAATTGTGGTGAAGAAAATATTAAAAAGCACATAAACTTAGTAAATTTTTGTAATATAGTCGAATTTGAATTGAAATAATCAAATAGTATGACATATTGCTGTTGGTTACAGTGGAATAGTATTAATGGAACTCAAGAAGTATAACAGCCGGTATTTTATTATCAACATTGTGTCCTTTGTAGTAATTGCAACATTCGCATCTATTAAAATCAGCAAGGCTGCTCAATGTAGGCGAACAGGACACTCATTGTTAGTAGAATGTGATAGAGAGAGAATTGAGGAGAGGAGGTGGAAAATAACAATGAATATAATTCACCTTTTTTAGAATATTGCATCAAATTTGTGACAAAAGGGCGATACAAATACAGTAATCAGTAGCGTTGTGAAGATATTTTAATGGGGAGGGGGGCTTATTGGAAATTTGGGAGCCCCCGAGGATCCTCCCCCAGAAAAATTTTAATAAGTAGTCCCTCTAACATTGTAACCCAAGAGATTCTACTAATGTCTAGAAAAGCATTAATCCATTAATTTTAGTCCACATTATGGGAGAATTTTTGAATGTTCGATTTTGAGAGCTTGATTTGTGGCTCAAAAACAGTAATTTTATACGAGTATTATCAATTGGGTAAGGTGAAAGTTTAAATTCGATAAATCGCTGTTTTTATTAATCATTTGCCTGAGAACTTGAACCCACTTTTCGTTTATTGTTTGTTCATTGATTAGTTGTGAACAAATTTTAATGTATAAAATCTAAAAAATACTACTTTTATAGTGCAAATTTAACAAGTTATAGTAATTTCAAATTATTATTACAATCAGGGACACCCAGAGACATTTTAATGGCCCGGGACAGAGTTGAGGCTGGAGGCTCCCTTACACCTTCACCCTGAACACCAATTTTCAATTAAAGACTCGATTTCCCAACTAGCATTGCTTAAGTCTTTTAAAAGCTATGCCTAGTTGTTTTCTGTACTCAAAACAATCTGTGTACAACCTACACAGATTTGTAACTAATTTGAATTTTTTCTTCAGTTTAAAGATAAAATTCGAGTGTAAGCCAACTGATAAGGCTCCCTTACACCTTCACCCTGAACACCAATTTTCAATTAATGACTCGATTTCCCAACTAGCATTGCTTAAGTCTTTAAGCTATGCCTAGTTGTTTTCTGTACTCAAAACAATCTGTGTACAACCTACACAGATTTGTAACTAACTTGAATTTTTTCTTCAGTTTAAAGATAAAATTCGAGTGTAAGCCAACTGATAACCATTTGTCGAAAAAGCTGTGGAAGCTAGGGAAAAGGGTACTAACTGGCACCAGAGAGAGCAATAAACTTCTCTTCTATTTTTGTGTAATCTTTTGAACTATTCACTAATATTGGAATACCGGTAACTTATGTAAAATTATAAAAATTATTATGATTTTGAATGGAACTTGGTTCAACTTGCAAAGAGCGAATGAATTAATAACACATCCAATTCCAAACTTTAACTTATAGTAATCTTGTAATTACATAAATAGATGGTGACAAAACTTCAAAACATAGGGGATTCTGAAAAAGAAATTCTCAAGTTCTAGAAAGTGCAACTTTTAGCTTTTTTTATGGCTATCAACCCTCATATTATTTGCTGATTGATTCATGGCGTGACAAATTTCATGATCACAATAAACTATTTGGGGTATCAGATCTGAACAGTAACAGAAATGAGCTTTGAAGCCCATCTGCAAAAATATTAAGAGACCTTTTCTCCTTTCAAGCCTACTGTGTCAACTTCATTCAAGAGGTCTGGGGAAATTCAAACCCACGTTTGGGGGCTCCGAAAATATTGGGACCCACCAGCATCGTGGAGTCTTTGAAGGCCCAAAGCCGAGGCAATCAGGGGACTCTTATGTATAAACGTTGAAATTTGAAATATTCTAGATGCAGCCTATTTGAATCTCTACTTCACATGACTATACTGAATACTGACAATAAAAACGGGCCCGTAGGTCCCGCGGCCTCTAGGGTGTTATGCTTCTAAGGGGCCCCTAGCTGTACAAACTAGAAAAAAGAGGCCCTAGCTGTACAATTTGGGGCCCCTTATTTTATTTTTGTTGTATCACTTGCTTACATTTGTAAAATGATGTGATCCCTTGACGTTGAGGCCCAAGGAAACTTGCCTTGTTCGCCTCATCCCCTCTATAGCTTTAATTGGAGTATTTTTTAAGTTGATTAAAGTATTAAAATTCTAGTTTTTTTCTAGATGTAACATTATTTAGGCTATACTCTTCAGATATGAAAACCTTTTTTTACCTCCAGTAACCGATATTTTTGTATTTTTATTGATGCCGCCCTACTCATTTTTGGGGCCTCTTTCACAAGCTAATGGAGGGGTTGTAACCCTGAACACCCCCCCCCCCCCCCATCGCTATACCAATGACAGTAGGCCTAATGCTAAAGCCAATGCTAAAAATAGCTTGAAATATTTAGTACCTGACTTGTTTAGTGACCTACCAGTAAATGTTAATAGTTTTGAAATATAATAGAAGATAATTGAAGGATATGAGGCTTGTTTTTCTTATAATAATACAACTAAAAACGCAAATTAATATCTGGTAAACGTAAACCTGAGCTGTTTAGTCACCTACCAGGGAAGGCTTATAATTTTAAAATATAAGAAAACTAAGTATGAATTCTCTGAGATTTAAAAATGTTTTCATAGAAAGCGCTATTATTTCAAATAGGTATAATGCTTGCTTGCATGTACGTATAACAGTACAGTATTATACAAGTGCATAAGTACCCTACTGGTACTCTGTGATGTTTTCCATTACGAAATACTTGATGAACAATCTAATATAAAAAATGACACTGTATTTCTATATAAATATTGATTTTTACTCACGTATACTGCAGATATTAGAGAGATGCATTTCACTTGTAGGCTGATGAAGATTATGTTTAGAAGTGAAATGCATACCTCCAGTATCTCCAGTATAAGTGAGTAAAAATCCTAATTTACTTAGAAATACAGTGTCAGTGTTGATATTAGATTGAACATAGAATATACCACGCCCCGATCCAAAGACATTCGCTATTGTGGACCCCCATTAACATATCATGGACCCCCAATTTTATTTTTCACTGACATGGACCCCCTGGCAAGTCCCCGTGGACCCCAGGGGGTCCACATGGACCACTTTGGGAACCACTGGTGTACCTGATAAGTGATAAGGAATCGAGCAGAGTAACGGTAGCCTACTACAATTTTGCACTGGCATCCGGACTTGTCAGTTGACGCGAGCGTTTTACCCGTCTTGTCTTTCGTATATGTGTTTTTTATTATTTGACGTTTTATATTACGCCGAATCAGCGATGATACAATAACTTCTACAACCACCAGATGATGATAGGAGGGTTGAAACCGGTAGTGAATACAATAATTATTGGATACCAAAACGCAGGTATTTAAACCTTTATTTATATTTACTGGTATCCGGAGGCTAAAGAATTCAATATGTTGCATTTTGTATTTCATTTTCGCATGTTTTGTTTTCATGTGTGATGTATAAAATTAATTTAAAAGTTGACGTTTTTTAGGAAACTGCATTGTCTAACAATTCTGAAGCTTTTAAGCATTGGATAAAGCCTCCACCATTACAGTTCAATGTATATATTTTCAATGTTACCAACCCAAAAGAAATATCTGCAGGAAAAAAGCCAATAGTGCATGAAATAGGGCCTTTTGTTTACATGTAAGTCTCAAATAAAATACTTTCACTTCAAATAAGTAGGACCTAATTAAAGTACCGAAGGTACTTGATTTCAGTCCATTTTAAATTCACTAGCACTAACATTTAAAATTCATTTTGACGTATTTCATCCAAATCATTACAATAGGCTACATGATCTATATAGTGCAATAATACAGTATAACATTAATGTTGTGAAGATCCATCTTGTTTTCACATATAATATAATGAAAACTTTAGAAACACATTCAAGTGGAAATTATGACTCACACGTTATGGCGGGACGGCCGTTTCACTTTGATGTTAAGAGCATCGTCAGATGATCCACAGTAACTTACACTCGTAGTCATAATTTCCACTTAAACGTTTTTTAAAGTTTTTATTATAACATTAGTAATGTAATTCAATAATAAAATACATAAATTCAAAATTTAATTATTATCTGTGAATGGAAGACAATAACATAAGTCTGTGGATGAGATTTTTCTACAGTATGATAGCATTTTAAAATCTCCTACTGAGTGTACTGTGGGTCGTCTGACGATGCTCAACGGCCGTCACGCCGTAACGTGAGTCATAATTTACACTTGAAAGTGTTTTTAATTTTTTATTATAACATTAGTAATTTAATTCAATAATAAAATACATAAATTGAAAATTTAATTGTCATTAAATGACAATTCACAAATTTTGTGAATGGAAGCCATGTTATTGGATAAGTCTGTGGATGAGATTTTTTCTATGGTATGATAGCATTTGAAAATCTCCAACATAGAATGAAATTTCTCAATAATTTCCAATGCACTTGACTTGAAGATAATCAAATAAGGTCCTGTTCTTGATTTGTTTGTCGTCTTTGAAATTGGCTGGTATGAAATTCAATTATTTATCTTCACATTTAAATATAAAGTTCAGGATCAATCATAATGTGAGATACGGGTAATAGATCTGTAGATTTATGAAAGGCTCTTTAAACACTTTTTGTAGAGCAGCTCTATAAACAGTGTCTTTCAACGTTTTCACAATGTTTTTCAACGTTTTGTACAATAGCCCAAGCCATATATGTAATACGGATGCATTTCATTCCCTCTTTTATTTATTCATTTGTCATGGGTTATAACGAATATAACATCGACAATTGTCATACAACATTAAAATAATCAATACATTAACTTAAACTTAACTAACAACTACATTAAATGATCACAGTCAATACCTTTAGGGAAGTGATAACCGCGAGCCGTAGCAGGTATCTGTTCAATCAGATAGATAAGCTGCGTTCTCGTAGGTCCTGTTTGTAACGGTGACCGATTGGATTGGCCAGCAAAAAAGACACTGTTCTCTGCTGAAAATCACTTCCCGGTGGTTCGTAACCCACCTAAAACTGTAGGTCCAACTCATCAATCACCATCATCCAACTCATTACCCACGCACAGGTCTCAAACCTATGTGGGCTTCATCCTCAAAAAAAAAAACCTATATATAACTACAAGTCATAAGACAAACAATACAATATTAAAGAATAGAGGTATCAATAATAGCAACTAACTTTAATGTTCTAAAAGGCTCTGCCAACTATAAAAGCAGTTATCTAACAGCCATTCCTTTATTCTACTCAAATTGAGTGATTGAGCATTTCTAACATCACATGGCAATGAATTAAATACCCTTTTACTGATGTAATTGGGATTCAGTTCATAAAAATTTGTCCTATGCTGTTCCACACTAATTAAATCTCTATGCCTAGTATTATGGTGATGAATGTCTGCACCCGTTGTCCAGTTATCCCTTAATCTGAATGCAATAATTCCTAGATGATATATTTAGAGACTAGGAACTGTCAAAATTCTATATTCCCTGAATAGAGACCTACATGAAAATCTGGGTGACTTTTTAAACATTATCCTAAGGACTCTCTTCTGGGCCTGAAAAACTGACAATGAGTATCTTAGCCCCCCCACAACAATATCCCATACGATAGTTCCCTCTTTTGCCTAGTTATATTTGTAGTGTGTAGCTAATTGGCTTATATGATTTTACTATACATTTACTAGAATGCTTCAATACTTTCTTCATACATTTGGTCACAACTAAAAATTGATAATGTTTGTTTAGCACATTAACGAATATTTAGAGCGGCTCTTAGATTTATGCACTATTACTAACACGACTATTTAAAAAATGTCAAAATGCATGTGGTTAAAGCAATAAGTTAAAGTTCGTTGCACAAGACATTTGATAAATTATTTCAGATGCGTAATATAGCAAAATGCGATAGTGTGCTTGTTCTTCTAACCCCTTACACCCACTGAATAGTACCGTAGGTGAGTAACCATTGTTGAAAAAGGGGTTTCAAATTTTAAGTTGTTATTTTTCATTTTTTTATTGTTTGCATATTTATGTGTGAGTTCCAATGGATAAATTGAAATTATAAACCTTATAGGAGTATTCCCTATATATACCACCCCCTCCCCCACCCGAGCCTACTCATTTCCCTATCCATGCGCCGTCTGTTTTATGAGTCGTGCAATGAGCTATACGTTGGTCTTATATTCCACCATGTATTCAATGTGGTTACGGTATTTTGAATAGAAAATTAGAAATAAAAATATGAAAAATGAATATAAAAAATATTAAACTGCAGAAAAGAATGCTATTCAAGTTGTGAATAGATCTTTGTACTATTCATTTAAATAATTCACTCATTTCTACACTAATTGTTTATATTGCAATGTTATTCGTCACTTGAGGAAAAATATGTTAGCATGAATTTTCTCTGCTCTTTTTATCTAGACAGAACATGGCTAGAGAGGTGATCGATTATCATGATGCAGATGACACACTCTCTTATGCTACACGGAAAACTTACATATTCAACAAAGAAAAATCTGGATCACTGAAAGAAACTGACAAAGTCACTTTGATAAACCCTATTTTGATGGTGAGCGTTTTAGAAAATTGAATCTTAGATGTTAATATTAGATGAAAGTTATATAATTTTGATGATAATCATAATGTATGATTTAATCAAATTTAAATTTAACACTTGTTGCTCATATAGTTTTCAGAAATATTCCCAAGTATTTGAAAACTTTTGAAAGGGTATCTCTCTACTCATATAAGAAACAAGTTGTACAGTGGCTCATCGAGATTGTGAGGGAAGGAGTTAGAGGTATTCTCCAATAAATATGTGCAGAATAGATCCAGTTTATTTTAATTACCTAGCATATACATTCAAACGTGCAAGAAGACAACTGTAAAATTATAAATATTGGGTATAAATTACCTTGGGTACTAAGAGTTTTTTCGTATTGTATTTTTTGTTTTTAAATGTCTATTGTATTTAATTGTGATTTTTAATTATATAAACACATGACTCCGACCCCTGCTTACGCACAGGATTTTTCTATGTGAGCAGATAATTTCCATAATGATGTTCAAATCACAGTGTTCGTTAATTTGCAGAGAAATATGTTTTTCAAAATATGCAATTTTTTGTTGTATTGATGTTTTTTGGAAATAAATGTCTATTCATCTATTCGTAGGAAATCTCATGCTAAACCTGATGAACAGCACTGCGTTCTAGTCCTAATATCATATGCCTAAAACGATATAGACGTAATTTAACAAAAAACTTGACAAACGTTTGCTATTTCATGTCTTTTATAGCTTTTTGAATGGCCCAGTGGCATCCAGATTCTTCTAAATCACGATTGGTCAGTTTTCACATTGATCCGGACGTGACCGAGGTTTCACTAGAATTAATATCAATTTATTATTTTCAGGGCATTGTTCTGTTTGTGCATGAATCAATACCGATGGCCTTGCCAATCGTGAATGAAGCAATCCCATTCATGTTTCCGGATCTGATACCAGGAACAGTATTCTCTACATTCACGGTGAAAGATTTGCTATTCTCTGGAGTGCCAATAAACTGCACAAATAAGGCATCAGATATTGTTTGCAAGCAATTGATCATGAAACGGCCTACCACGGTATCTCAGCTTTCTAATTCGCCGAATTTAATGTTTTCATTTTTTAAGCATGTGAGTAATATTTTCTGAGAGGAATTACCACGACCCATTAATAGTCCAATTGGTAGGGAATAGAGCGCATGCGCGAACTGTTTGCCTGCATAAAACAACAAAAACCTAACCAACTAACCTTTCTATACTTATAAGGGATACTGTATTAAGTATAGAAAGTATATAAGTATAGAAAGGTAGGCTTATCTTAGTTAAATTCTTTGATAAATTTCGCTATTGGAAGAATTTTGTGATAACATCTTTCTAGAACTAAACCATAAAATAACAAAAGTTATCTTAGTTTTTTTGATTGTTTTATGTAGACAAACAGTGGCCATGGCTTCGCTACACAGTTCGCGCATGCGCTCTATTCCCTACCAATTGGACATTGAGCGGGTCGTGAATTACCTTATAAAAGTATATCATACGACACAACACTTTGAAAAATTGATATTTTGAAAAATTGATATTTTTTGCATCTGGCTAACAAGAATTTAGAAGATGAATCACAGTTTAGTGCTTGGATACCTACCGTATTTGATTTAAGGCTCCCAAGAAAGTTTTGGATCCATATATAATTACCCAGAAATTTAATGATGAAGCAAAATTCATATCATATTTTACCTAGTAAGAAGGCCATTCCAAGTCACTGAAATTCTAATAATGGCCACCAATGGTGAATTCCATATTCCAAATAATCAATCAATGATAAATTATCTTCCTGGATTTCTTGTTCCATAAAGATCTCCGTTCTTAATATTAACTTTTTATTATCAAAACTGACACTGTATTTCACTTTTAAATAATGTTTTACTCACATATATTGGAGATGCTTTAGGAATGCATTTCACTTCTGAAAAGAAGCTTCGTCAGCCTGCAACGAAGAAACGAAGCTTCTTTTCAGAAGTGAAATGCATTCCTTAAGCATCTCCAATATATGTGAGTAAAACATTCTTTAAAAGTGAAATACAGTGTCAGTTTTGATAATAGATTCCTGGATTTCCTGTTCCATGACGAACTGCGTTGTTAATATTAACTTTTCATGTGAAATTTAACGACTTGCAGTCAAATGTGATAATAGCTTGTTCATTAAGTATTTCGTCAAGGAAAACATCACAGATTAACTTTTTATTGCAAATTCAGTGACTTGCAGTCAATTTTAATTGAGAATAAAAATGTATTCTCAATTAAAATTGACTGCAAGTCGTTAAATTTTATACAGAAACAGAATTTATTCATTTCGAATTCCCTTCCCTTCCCTTTCAAATTAACTCGTTAAATAATAATAAGCGTATGGCTTTTAATGGTGGGGAGACCCATACGGGTAGTTCCACCTCGCCGTTTGTGCCATGTTACAGGGAACATGGTGGACCTACTATTTTAGGTGGGTTCCGAACCACCGGGTAAGTGATAATAAAGCTTGTAACATCAAGTCATTGAAGCACGGTCACCAATTAACTCGTTGAATTTACCATAAAAAGCTAAATTATCTGTTCTATTTGTAATTATTATTAATCACAACTAGATAATATTTTTCTCAATACTTAGAGGAACAGTGATCTGACTAGGTTTGGCAATTATTATCAAGCAGTTGCATGATATGCAGAATGTCATTCTATATATTAGACGATTTTCTTTGATAAATTTTGCTATCAATAGGAAGAATTTTTTGATAACATCTTTCTGGAACTAAACCATAAATATTTTTTAGTCAATAAATAAACTATTTCTTTACATATTGGATTCTTTAGCCTCCGGACACCAGTTAATATTAATAAAGATTTAAATAACTATAATTATTTAACTTAATTATAAAACACTAATTAAAGGTTTAAATAGTGAACAAATAATTATTGGATACCAAAACGCAGGTAGGAACCTTTATTTCTTTACAAATAACACATATACCCTGCCGGCTGTATATAGACCTACTGTAAACTCTGTATTAATTTGTTTCCATACGAGTATATAATCAATTTTTCAGAAAAACAATGCACCTGAAGGACCCTATAGGATATTTAGAGGGCGAAGACTGGCAACGGATGTTGGGAAAATCAAAATGTACAAAAACGAAGAAAAACTCCAAGTTTGGCCGTTGAACACATCGTGTAATGTTATTCAAGGAACAGATTCGACTATTTTCCCACCTTTCATGAAGAAAAGTGATTTACTCTATATTTTTGTACCCGACATTTGCAGGTTTGTTGTACCGTAATTATTTATATTATCCATTTATAGCCTATTTATGTATTTTAAAATATATACTTTCTTGATAGATATCTGGAGATAGACTTTATAGAAAAATAGATATGGAATTCTTAGATTCTATAGAACATAGATGGCAGTTTTTTATCATTCAACTATTAACAATTTTTAGAACTTTGATTGCAGTAGTAATTTTGATCTAGACAAATAATTATCGGGTTATGGAACAAATCTTATATACTGTACGGTATTCATTGGTAAGGATGTAGGATTATTGGGCGAAAACCAACAAAACACAATTATTGCCAGTACAGGTGGCGTAATATTAGGGCAATATTTTGATAGAGTTGCAAAATTGAATCAAAAAAGTCTGTGACTACAGTAATTATTTAGAATCTAATATCAAAACGGACACATAATAATTAAAATAGAGATACAGTGTCAGCTTTTTTAGTAGATTGTTCATCAAGTAGTATATGGTCATGGAAAACACCACAAATTATTCAGATGTTCAACAAATTACCCTTCAATCAGCTCAATTTACATAATACATGACCTAATTGCAACCGAAATAAAAATACTTCAAATTTTTGAATTAGTAGATTAATAGGGAAAATTGCTCATTTCCGCCATCTTTATTTCCTTAACTAAACGTTTCCGAACTTATGTTTACATCAATTGCTTTTTTTTATTTTTATGAGAGAAATGAAATGAGCTTGTGCAATATGGCAGATTCTTACGGTATTAAAACATTCTCGTGTGTAATATATAACATTAAAACTGACACTGTATTTTTTAAACATAGCTAATTATTGAAAATAAAATTTACTAGTGAATTCAACACTTTGTGTGACGGCCATTTCGCATTGTTGGAATGCTCCCTCAGATACTAACCTACTGACCTAACGACCTAAGTTAGTGTTAGTGTTTTGGCAGTTTCATAAATTGTCAGTTCCTTCGAAACCGACCTATTGATAATTTTTTCTATTTCCAATTCTTAGATCAATGTTCGCCAAGTTCAACAAAGTGGTCAAATTTGGCAATATCATTTCGTACGAATACATTGGATCAACAAAAAATTACGCAGCTTCTGAAAATTACCCTGACAATCAATGTCATTGTAAAAGTAGTAAGCAGTTATTGAGTACTTCTGCTGAAAAAACTTTTGTATGCCCAAAGGAGGGTGCTATATACCTTTCTAAATGCTATAGTAAGTGAGCTCATGAAAATTATTTTACTATTTCGATTTTATATAGTGATTATATATTGATAATTTCACTCTGTACTACTTTGAAGAAATAATAGCTAGTCTGATGTATGTTTTGATTTTTTCACGTGCACTTGCCACTCTAAATTCTAAAACCTTTAAAAAGCCTGATTTTTGCACGGTGCGTATTCATTTGTACCAAAAGTGTTGATTACTAGTCAGCTTATTCGAAAAATAAATTACGGTATGATGACAGCATTCACCATAGTCGAAGAATAGAGATTTCTAATCTGAATACTACTTTTCAGATCATTTTCTCACAATTGGTCCTACTTTTTATCTTCCAAGAGCGCATTGATTATTCTATACTCCTTCATTTTCTTTTCATCCTCTTTCCTTTTTTCCCTTCTTCGTCTTTTTGATGGTCAGCATGGTCTATTCCATGAGAGAATGGAGTTGAGCGCCACCTACTGAGTCAATAATGTCAGGGTCGGGCAGATTCATAAGCTAAACCGACAACAAAACTAGAATCAATCGAGTGCTAAGGTAGAACAGCTGGTTGAAGACAGAGGGATGACCTGTGAACTAGAAAGTGATAATGACCTTCATTAATTCTATTTGTCACAGTTTCCTGACCCATTAGGTTTGGTGGAACTCTGGAACAGACCATAATTTTTCTATATCTCCATTATATTTAGGCCTACTGTACTCAATAATATTAATATAATCTCTATTATAATCAAATAAAGTACATCATGGAACAAATGTAAACATATTTTATAATTATTATTAATGCATTTACATTATAATTTACATTTTTAATTTATGTTCTTTTTAATGATGTAATAATTATTGTTTTTCACAGAATCCCCTGTTTATTTCTCCCAGCCCCATTTTTATGGAGCTCACAAATACTACACAGATTTTGTAATCGGATTACATCCAAATAATACCAAACATCAAACTTATGTTCAGATTGAACCTGTAAGTATAAAATATTTTGAATATTAATGTTTAACTTTCTTCGTAGTGGTGAAGGTGATATTGTGGAAGGTACCATATCCATAATGAATAATAAGACGAAATTGTCACAACCACATTTATTAAAAAATATTGAGAAACTAGTTTTGGTTGTTATACCATTATCAATCTCAATTAAACTAAAACTAAAGTACAGAGAAGCTGAATATATACTGAACATGGAATGATACTATTGGCTAAGCGAGAAAGAGGCTGACCTTCATTGTTGTGATTGGCTGACAAGTCACGCCCCCTGGTGGGAGGAGTAACAAGCAAAAATACAAGTCAAATCAATACTCATTGACTCAATATGAGTCAAATCATTTTTTTGCTTTCTAGATGTTCACAGTTTTTAGTTATTGATTTGACTCATATTTTTGCTTGTTACTCCTCCCACCAGGGGGCGTGACTTGTCAGCCAATCACAACGATGAAGGTCAGCCTCTTTCTCGCTTAGCCAATAGTATCATTCCTGGTTCAGTATATATTAAGCTTCTCTGTACTTTAGTTCAAGTTTGATTGAGATTGATAATGGTATAACAACCAAAACTAGTTTCTCAATATTTTTTTAATAAATGTGGTTGTGACAATTTCGTCTTATTATTCATTAATGTTTAAAGTAGCATCACATTTAAATATAATGTTATGGATTCTAATAGCTAAAATAAGGTTGGCAGCACTAAAGTTCACACTTGCACTTTATTTACACAAATTAATTGTAAGTTCAATAAATTGAATAAAAACAGATCATCAAATTACAAGCTAATACTTATATTCAGTAATTATTTAAAAGAATTAATGAATAAGTAATTACAGGCTGATCAATAATAAAAGAAACAAGAGTCCAATAAACTGTACAATAATGCAGAAAGAAATTATAAAAAGAGCAAGTATCACTTACAAAAACACAGTCCAATTCGTTATTTGACAGTCCCAAATAATATCACTTAACACAACGTCTTGCTCACCAGACACTTCGAGAATTTTTAAGAAAGCTTGGACTAGACCTCGATTGTTCTAGATGAATGTAGAATTGATGAGAAGATCAATTGAGTGAGAGAGTTGCAGACTTGAAGAATAGGAGTGACAAACACATGTGAAGAGCAAGAGAATGCAGATTGGATGTCGAAGTCACGTCCAACCATGAAAACAATAGAATGACATAAATAGAACAATGCGTGACTAACTGCTTGTTTGCTCTTATAACAATAATTTTATAAATTCCATGAGGACTGTTTTTTAAGACAATGCATGCTCAACTAGTACCATAGATATTTTCACACAGATAACAAACGCAGACTTATTTAAATGCGGTTGTTATTTCTTTATCTTCAATAGTTCTGCATGTCACCTATGTGAAAATATTGACCATTCTACTTGCAGTCCGTCATGGATTAATAATTAACTAATTTCAGAAAACAATATGGTAGAACCTTTTGAGACGTTTAGACTAAACTCAAAGTCCAGCTTATGTCTTTACTCCAATAAAAAACGTGTTATTTAATGTTATTCTTAAAACTCAATTATCTAATCATATAAAATGTCACTGATTATTGATGTCTATTTTTTTTAGAAAACAGGCACGCCTATCAAAGGTTTCAGACGATTGCAAATGAACATGGAACTTCGTCAAATAAGTGAGATTAGCGTTCTTAATAGTTCCAGTTCAGGTATCTTTCCACTTGTATGGGTCGAAGAGGTTTGTAATTCATTACATAATTGATGTAAATGTGTTTTAAAATCGACCACAATTCACTATTAAACCGTTCATTCGGGCAATCATTCATTACATCTTCAATAATTTAATGAAACATTTATAAGACTATAAACTGTAGTCTGTCTTCTAATGATTTGGACAGATCTTATTGATGATGAGTGTTATATTTATATTGAAATTGAGATCCATTTTTTAATTGTATGCAATATGAAACAGGCCTACGAGTAATTGCTCTCCAACAGTTTTGTATTGTTCAATCGAATAATTAAAACAATAATGAAGTTGATGAATTCTTGATCGTCAATAATCTAATCAAGAATCCAATTTATGAAATGAACAAACATGTTTCCATACGTTTTACCTGGAGCCGTATCAGAAATGACTATTCATTATATCTATTTATAGTTCAATAAACATAACATCACTGACATTATTTATTTACTATATAGTTATTTATTTATAGGAATTCAGGAATTAATACGGTATAAGAATATATAGGAATATAGGAATCTATTTACTATTATTTATTTACTGTATATTTATTTACCTATGCAATATTTTTCAACGACTCACTATGCGTGGAACCGATAACTAGTGAATAATAACATTCACAGTAAATTGAGGATTATCTACTACAGTAGATATTGAACGGCATATTATTTATAGTTATTATGAAAACATCTCTATCAGTCAACCGACAACCGTGTCTGAGGAAGCACTAAACGAGTGCGAAATGACCATGTTTGCGTGTTTGTATTTCAATTTCGAAATTTCCAAGGAGAGTGTTCACACTCCTTTTTGAAAGTTATCTAGTATCAAAATCTAGTTCAACTTCTCTATGTATTCATTTTTGTTATAATTTATTCTCTTTTTAGTATATAATTATAACAAAAATAATTATTATTATTTTTATAACTGAGTGAAGGTTACCCGTAAGGGTCTCCCCACCACGAAAAGCCATACGAATTTACTAATTTACTTAGTGAAGGTTCAATGTTAGGTTTGGTCACTATGATTTCTAATTCTTACTTGACTTTGAACAACAAATATTTCAAATTTTTATTATATTTACATTTTTTTAAAAGGAACTTTGAATATTTTTCAGGCATTTGTACTCGAAGATAGTGAAATGTACCTACTCAAGCAATTCTACTTCCTATTGACCGTCTTAGATATTGTTGTGTGGCTGATTGTAATAATTGGATTCGCAATGCTTGCCGGAGGTGTTACTCATTCCATGTATAATAACAGAGTTGTAAATGAATGTATTCACTCAACGAATTCAAGCAATCATGATCGTCCTACCAATGAATTCAGTGGAAAAGTGGAATTCTCAAACAAAAAGAACAATGAAGAATTCTAGTTCTACAGGTTTTAAGGTTAATGAGTTGAAAAGTATGATTTAAAAAAAATTCATTGTCCATTTTTACGGAATATTTTGAAAATTTATTTCTGTAGAATGATAATGGCTGAGTTCATAGGAGCCTTACCGGTACGGTAACCACATTTTTTAACGTCTATGTATTTGAATAGACCGATCAGACGCTACCAGTAACATTTACCGGTTATAACGGTAAGGCTCCCATGAACTCAACCATTGATAATATTATTTCTGTCATCCAGTTGCAGAAGAGCAAGGTTAATAGATAAATAGTAAATAGATTTATCTATTAACCTTGGCAGAAGAGGACAAGTCTAAAATGTGAAATTTTCCAGGCAACATGAAAAACCAGTGTATTTTATGTTTGACATATGGCACGCTATTGAGCATGCTTCAAAAAAAAAATGGAGAGAAACATTAATATTATTCTTGTTCAATAAAATCCTCCGATAATACTTTTTATGCAAATATTGATATAAATATGGACTTCGCCCTTTTGAAACCATTTTAAGGACATGTCCCATTATGCAGCAGTACACTGCTTCTAATACTTATCGTAAGACACACATTTTAATTGTAAAAGGTGAGAATACTGCAAAAAAATGTTTGAAAATTTAAAATTCATTATTCTGATTCTTTAAAATATTACATTGAATTTCGTATTTAAAAATTATTATTTTGCAGTAGGAAAATGGTGATTCGCTGTAACTCTGCCCAGGGGCGAATCCAGAAATTTTTTCTGGGGGATATCAAGTGATAAATATTTCAGGGGGGATATTATCGCCTAAAGCAAAGGTCCTTATCCCCATAAAATACACGAATAAAGCCTTTTTCAGTGTCCTTTTATGACAATTCCGGGGGGATACATCCCCAAATCACCCCTCTTCTTCCCTCCTGAATATATATTCGCCCCTGGTCGTTCTTCCATAGTATTTTGTTTATAAATCGAAGTCTACACCATCGGTAGATGCAAGTACACAAACAAACAGATAATTCTAATAGTGTTAGTTGAAAAAATAGGATAGTTTAGTTTGTTAGATGGAAAAGGATGGAACGGACTTGTTATGTTTTGTAACAGTTTAAACATTCAAACAGCTCTATAAAATTAGGTTATAATGGCTGATATCAAATAATAAATAATGAAGAGACTTTTGTCCTCTTTTGTAACTGGACAAAGGATTTTTCTTCACTATTCATAATATCAACATAATGATAAACAAATTTTTTATTCGTCTCATTGAGGGATCAGTTCAACATGAGGGATAAACAATACTCAACATCTTAGAGAATGCAATTCTTTATTAATATGTACTGTAAGGCCAACTTGGGTCTATAGAAAACAAAAAATACAAAATGCTATATTATTTTTGGTTAGAAAAGTATTATCAACAAACAAAATGCCGAATAGCTTTTCAAGTATGAAACTCTTTTTTTTCCTTTTTTTTTTGAGGATGAAGCCCACATAGGTCCGAGACCTGTGCGTGGGTAATGAGTTGGATGATTGTGATTTATGAGTTGGACCTACAGTTTTAGGTGGGTTCCGAACCACCGGGAAGTGATTCAATATAAGAAAGGGCACTCTTACACCACACAGTGTTTAGAATCAGTTCAATGGCATTATTGAGAAATAAAAATTAGTCAAGTGAGAAGGCCTACAGTTAATTTAATTTTCCACATAAATAATATCTGCAAGTTAATATAAAAAGTTACATCAGCATCAGCATAGCAGTTCGTGATGAATCAATTAGTTGATTTGTTCAAATTCACCCGCTCTTTTGGCAGCCTTGGTTTCCGGTAAATCCAATTTACCGGTTAACGGTAAGGCTCTCAGAAACTCATCTGTTGATGTTAAACCGGTACAAGCACAACATAAACATAACCTCTCCACACTCCAAAGTTTATCGGTTGATTTACATTATTTTATTCAAGGTAATCCGTGTAAGTACTATTAATTGAAGTGTGTTCGTGTAGTTAATGAAAATTAGTGGTAGAACCGTTTAAAACAAACTATTTTTGGTACTTAGTCATAAAAATCAACGTAGCCAAAAATCAATGTGTATAATATCCAGTCTATTTTGATTGGTGTAAGTATAATAACACCGGCACTGGCTGGGTCCGATTTCTTCAAACTTCTGGTTTTAAAAGATTTGTCATATTTTCCAAATCACAGAACAGTAAAAATATTGGCGCTCGAGTAGTACTTTAAGGTAATCGTACAAATTATCGGCCCCTTACATTTTTAACCTAGAAAATAAGCGTCTGCTTTTGGTTTGATCTACGTCAGATTATTCATTTGTTGTTGTTTTTGAAATAACAATTAAGTTATCACGTTTAAAAATCGATGAGAACTTACGGATTCAATGAGATTTTGGTGTTAATGAACGTTTGCCGTTTTCTTTGAGGATTAGGGTTTTGAGCAATTTCTCGTTAAATAACATTAAAGGCCGACATTAGGAAGTTAATCATGACTGAAGTCTCGTCTTGTAGCTTTATACAGCTTTCACACCACACCCAATGCACTGAAAATGGTAAGCAGCTCCGGTCTGCTACGCTTTCGTTGCTAACCCTCTGTGACGCAGCTTAGCATAGCACAGCGCAGTACCGCTTTTGGTGGCTGGCCGCTCTAGCACTAACCTAACCTCGCTGGGTATGACCGTGCATTTTTAAGTTTATTCCAGTCAATGTTACAGTTTTACTGCACTTGGTTTATATTATCACTTACCTGGAGTTCGAAGCCACCTAAGATAAATTCAGGTTCAAACTGTTTCCCCTAAATGCACATGCGGCGCGGTGGAAGAACCACCCGTAAGGGTGTTCTTACCAATAAAATCTCATAGTAATCTAATATAATAAATTGTGTTGGTAAAAAAATCTAGATTTTTTCTATATCAACTAAACTTGATTACTAGTTTTCATACTCACCTAGATTCAGTTCAGGGATGGACTGAGATAGGATATGAGGATGTCCCCCTCCCTGAAGTTTCAATAACTATCATCTATGAGAAATGAGGAGCTTTCCTCGTTGATATTCTCCCACCACAAAATATTTCTTCAGTTAGTACTCCCTTCGAGAAATATTTATTTCTGCCCTACTTGGACTTTTATGAATTTTGATGCTAGAATAATTTGATTATCAGGTCCAAACTGATGCGCCTTCTCAACTAACTTCTTGTATGTTCTGAAATTTATTATTTAAAGTTGTCATATTATTATTGTTCAGACGTTTTACTTATTTTCAGGTTTAAAAAATGCAAACCATCTACATACAATGACTTTCAAATAGATTCTCCACCAAAGATGAAAATTCGTATTGTCTACAGATGATAGTATATTTCATTTGAAAGAAGATGGAGTCAAAAAACGATCCAATGTCGACTTCTTCCACTTCCTATAGACAACTGCATGAAAATTTCATGAAAAATAATTCGGGATCAAGTCTTGAGAACACTATCTACGTGCAAACTCCACTTCCTATCCTAATATTTTTCTCTGTACTTGCAACAAACTATTTATCAAAGATAATTAGTGCGACGATTAATAGGAAAATGTTCAATTTTTGCACATTAATAGTCGAATTTCTTCTGTTAGTTGTTCTGCAAATATTGATATTTACTTCACTAATCAGCGACTTTATTTTTAGTGTTTTATTAGTGATTGCTTTCATTTATATTTTATATATTATTTTCAAGTACATGAAAGATTCTATTCTTGAAAAGTGCAATAGTATCACGCTGAAGAGGAGTGCACTCTCTGGCAAAAGACCTTATATAACATATTTTCGTACATCAGTAAATTTGACTACAACTATCTGTATTTTAGCTGTTGATTTCACTATCTTTCCAAGAAGCTTGTCAAAAACTGAAACATACGGGTTCAGTTTGATGGATTGTGGTGTGGGATACTTCATAGTGTGTAATGGATTAGTGAGTTGTAATTCAGAAACATTAAATCATGGACAAAGTCGCATTCATCTAGTTTTAAAATTAATTAGGAAAAATTGTCCCCTGCTCATCTTGGGACTAGTCCGATTTTTTACTGTCAGTAATTTGGACTATCAACAGCATGTTAGTGAATATGGAGTACACTGGAACTTTTTTATCACCCTAGCTTTCACTAAAGTGTTTGCTTCTTTATTGTTGACATTTTTTAAAAAGAGTTCTGTGAAATATTTAGCAATAGCAACGATGATTCTTCATCAAAGTCTACTAGTAAGTGGTGTAGAAAATTGGGTTCTAAGTGATTTACCCAGGAGCTCTCTTGTTTCAGCAAACCGAGAAGGTATAGTTTCTCTTCTTGGTTATATAAGTCTGTATTTAATATCGATTGAATTGGGCATGTGGCTGAAAGCCACCAACTCATCATTTGTAGAAGATATCACCAGAGTTTCTAAACTACTGTTTTATACAGTTTTCTTGTATTTAGCTGTACATGTTTTAAATCTATTTTTCAATTGTTCTCGAAGACTAGCCAACGTCACGTATGTAGTATGGATTACAATGTTATCCACTTACCTCTTGTTACTTTGTTTGGTTGTTGAACTTGTTTTGCGATTAAATAATGGTCCCAAGAAACTTTCACAGGATAATGGTCTCGTACCAGTTTTACTAACAAGTATTAATTCCAATGCTTTATCTTTTTTTCTGGTTGCTAATTTGTTAACTGGGTTAATCAACCTCTGCATAGAAACTCTTCATGTCGATTCATTATATAGCATCCTTATAATAATTTCATATCAATCGATCCTGTGTTCAACTTTCTTTCTATTACATTTGTTCAACTTTAAATTACATATATGAATGTGTTCCAGATTTTTATGCATTTACTGAATTTTATTTTCAATCTATAACAATAAGGGTTATTTTTCGTTATACTTTAATTTGAATAGATACCATTTTTTAACTTTTCGTAGAGGTTTCAGCTAGAAAAAATATTGGGGTTTGTGTAGAATACAGATTCTATCCTTTAAACATTAATTTTGGAATTTGAACGCTATTTTTGTCGATTAAAGACTTTCTGAAATGACATTCCATTCTGGTAGACCGTCAAACTCTGAAAACCGATCTCACAATGTTTGTTGTAATTTGTTTATTTTTTTAATTTTAAAGATTGACACAATAAAAATACTGAAATTTATATATGAAAATGGAATTATTTATAATTTCCGTTGGTGTTGGATCACCTGTGGAGGATTCATCCTCAATACCTAAAATACCGTATTCAAGTGATAGCCGTGAGCCGTAGCTGGTATCTGTTCAATCAGAGAGATAAGCTGCGTTCTCCTAGGCACTCTTTGTAAGGGTGACCGATTAGATTGGCCAGCGAAAAAGACTTGGTTCTCTGCTATAAAATCATTTCCCGGTGGTTCGGAACCCACCTAAAACTGTAGGTCCAGCTCATCAATCACCGTCATCCAACTCATTACCCACGCATAGGCTTCAGACCTATGTGGGCTTCATCCTCCAAAAAAAGTGTTGAGTATTTGGATCGTATTTATGAACCTATTTGAACCTTCTCCACAATAGTGAGTGTTGGTTTGGAAATACTCGAAAATCAGGATGAAAATATCGCAACATCTTTCTAAAAACTCGTCGGTTAATATCAGCCTTTTATTTACATAAATTAAGTACAAAAATCTTAGTCGCAAGTATAAAAATGTTGTTACAGATAACTTAAAGCTATTTCTTAAGATATTTCACAGACATAAAAATACTGTTCAATTAAAGTCATTGGATTCCCAAAATGAATATCATTAAGCGTTTGTCATATTATTAAAAGAATGAAAAAAACAAAATATGATTATATCAAGTCGTATTTTACTAATAAATATAAAATACAATAAGTAAGTTTTTTCATTATAGGCCTATACAAAGTTTTCATAAAAAATCTATAACAATATCCGGCTTAGCCTTTATAGCGACATGGCTATAGTAAATTAATTATTTTCAATTAAATCTACTCTTCTATTCTAATTATACAAATGCAGATCAGTTTTCAGATTTTCTGAAAAGATCGCCTAGAAATGTGAAGTACTACTTCCGCTTTTCTTTACGACTTTGGGCTTGTCTTGTCGTTTGGGGTTTTCACCAAACTTTTTTAATTGAAAAATAACAATAAAAATAATTTTACCTTCAGATAGTATTTTTGTCAGCCATCTTGGTATGTTTGAACAAAGGAATCATTGGGTTACAAAGGAACTAATTTCTATTACATGCTGTTACGTTAACCTGTATAAGAATCACATGAATAATCACCAATGTAAAACAGTAGCAAAATAGTAAAGAAACATTTCTTAGGCAAATCTATAGAAAAGTTTTTGAATTGAAGGTTGTATAGGCTATGCTTAAAATTAAATATGATTTCTTGCATATAGAAATGGTTGAGTTCATGGGAGCCTTATTATACAGAGCCACTGCAGTCGCCTTCGCGCGCCACAAGGGTGTGGCCGAAGCTTGCCACAGCAGTCGCCTGAGCAGGCCACTGCAGTCGCGCAGGCAAGCCGCAGCTGTGGCTCTGAATTAAAAATTTAATAACAACTGCAACATATCTCCCTAAATAACTTGACAATGTCCTATAACAACTAAATTTATAATCTGATGTTTTCCATGATGAAATACTTGATGAACAATATACGAATAATAATCCTGGATTTCTTGTTCCATGACGAACTGCGTTGTTAATATTAACTTTTCATGTGAAATTTAATATCATGTGATATATATAATCATATAATGTGAATAATAATCATCAAATAATATCAAAACTGACACTGTATTTCTATTAAAATATTATTTTCACTCACTTATACTGGAGATGCTGGAGGGATGCATTTCACTTCTTAAGACAATCTTCGTCAGGCTGACTAAGTTTTTGTCAGTTTTGAATCTAATCACATACCATAAAAACATTAGTCTACATAACCTCCAAATGATGACAAGCTAGTACAGAACTGTCATGGCCTACTATAAAAAGCCATGAAACTGTAGCGCTCATAGGCGACTGGAGTAGGGCTCTATAAATATAGCGTTTATAGATCCTTAGACTGGAGTGGCCCAGTATAATAAGCGTCATAGTAAACAATGGCCAGCCAGCAAGGCGACAGTTGCATGGACTTGCCACTAGAAGCGAGGGGAGGCAACTCGAGTAGCCTGTGGCCGCGACTAAAGGGGGCGTGGCCTAACCTGTGGCTCTGTAATAAGCTCCATATACATTGCATGTATCGCTTCAAGTGGCTTGTCTGAGCATATGTGGCGGTCCCGCACGATGGCTCTGTATAATAAGGGCCCTGCCGGTAACATTTACCAGTTACTGGTAAGGCTCCCTTGAACTCACCCATTAACAATAAATTCACAGATATTTTTATCCAGCCCTTTAACTTTATAATACCTGATTCAGGAGCTATAATAGTGTAGTAAACTGTCAGTCCCGGCTGCCTAAAAACAGTCGTTAAGTCATGTTAGAGGCCCTGAACTTATTCAGGTGCGACCAGATAACTCTCACACCAGACCTGAGCCAGCCAGGTCACTCGATATTATGATTAAAGTGTAATAATTATTATAGTTCGTCATGGTTAAGTAAATTCTTTTTTGAATTTTCTATCTTCTTGAGAAGCTTCTTAAATTTCTTGTGTGATGTGATGTGCTCTTCTGCAATTGAAACCAATCTCATGAACTCTTTGACATCAAATTTATAATTTGTGAATTTGGCATGCGCTCCTCCATCTGGATGCTTACCCTGGAAATTAACATAAAAACTGTTTTGTACATTCATGTAGATAATGGTAGAAAATTAAAAGATGATTTATTGGAAGTATGGAAATACCTTTGGCCCTTATTATACAGAGCCACTGAAGTCGAGGTCGTGAGCCACAATTTAGGCTAAATTACATCAGCTAAACGTCTATCCAGCTCAACAATATCAAAGTACATGAAGGCATTAACATGCTTAGAACCATCATCTGATTTTTTTGATCCAATTTACCCGGCTGGTGTAATTTAAACTTATTTGAGGCGCGCGATCGCGACTGAGGTGGCTTTGTAAAATAAGGAGTTTGTTTGAGATTGATGGTGCTATAAAGCCGCGTCTCCACCAACCGAACATGTCTGCTGAACATTGTTGGCGAATGAAAAGAACGGACAAACATTAAACATATGGGTCACCGAACAAGTTCGTGAGTTCAATTGAAATGTTCGGTCTGTGAGCGAACAATGCCGACCAACAACAGGTTCCCGCCATTAACCTCCGCACACCGATCATAATGTTCGAAAAAGCGTCCACACCAAACAATGTTCGGTGACATCAGATAATTTCAGCGAACACTGTTCACCGAGCATGTTCGGTTGGTGGAGACGCGGCTTTACAACCGAAACTAGTTTCTCAATATTTTTAATAAATGAGGTTGTGACAATTTCGTCTTATTATTCATTATAATAAGGGCCTTGCATGTTTTTTTTTAAATAATTAAAATAATTCTACCAATTGTAAGAGAGGTGCAAGGGATGGTGAAGTACCTCCTGAGATTTACAGTGATGTAAAGTATACATTTTCATAGTCATTCATACATTATTTTAAATAAATCAATTCAACTAATTGTAAAAATGTGCAAGTCATAATAAAGTACCTCCTACTATCAAGGACGCTCGGTCACTGAACGCTGTGCGTTGACAGAATTTAAAATAAAACCAATGGCTTTTAATGAACGCCCGCACACTGAAAGTTTTACTGCTTTGCTGTGCCAGTTACTGGACGTTCATTGAAAACCATTGATTCGGTTTTAAAAGCTGTGTCGCACATCTTTCAGTTAATATTAACTTGTTATTGTAGTTTTGACGACTTGCAGTCAGTTTTAAATTGTGAATATATAATAATATACTCACACTTGGCCGAACGTTTTCGAGTTATGGAAACTCATCTTCAAGGCATCCTAGATCGGCGATGTTGGTTTGTTGGTGGTTAGAAGAATTTGTGGATTAATGCATGTCATTGTGATGTATTTTCAATCAAACAGACTAGCCAAATCTTCAAAAAAGCCAGCCACACACTCGCGTTCAGAACAAAAACAAAATAAAAAATGCACTTGCACCCAAAACCACACTGCACACAAACAAATACGACCTCCCAGGGATATACAAACTGAACTGCTCTAATTGTAACAAATTTTACGTAGGACAAACAGGCCGCGCATTCAAACAACGTTACAAAGTACATTTACAAGTCTTAAATACAAAAGCCAACCGGCTTTCGCCGACAATAATATCATTCAAACTGGACACACTTTTACTGATATCACTACTAACCAACACATTCTACATATAAAATCTAAAGAACACGAACTCAACACCTTGGACCAATTTGAAATTTACAAACACACCATCCACAAGCAAAACATCCTCAATGAGCAGTTAAATTTTAAATCACACAAACTTTTTGACATTATAAAAAACCACAATTCTTCAAACCAACATCGCCGATCCAGGATGCCTTGAAGATGAGTTTCCAAAACTCGAAAACGTTCGGCCAAGTGTGAGTACATTATATATTATATATCACAATTTAAAACTGACTGCAATTCGTTAAAACTACCATAAAAAGTTAATAGAAACAACGCAGATCGTTATGGAATAAGAAATCCAAGAATCTATTTAAGAGTAGAAACAAAAGTAGATCAATATTGATATTGCATAATTATGCTGTAATACATGCAGTACAGAATTTATTAATTTCGAATTCCTTTAAGTGCTATTAGTTTATACTGAAGACTTCCGCAATGGCGGATATTGACAACAGTATTTAATAGCTGATGGAAATCGATGAATGCTACTGTACAAAAATATCAGTCACCACCGGGAATCGAACCACGGACCTCCCAATTGCCGGTCGGGCGCCTTAACCACTAGACCATGGAGACCTTTCTGCACAGCAGCATTCATTTTTAACTTGGCCATATCGGCTCGTATCTCACAAGTTAGTTCGAAGTTACTGACAATTGAACAAACTGACAAATTTACTTAAACAGAATTTATTAATTTCCTTAAAGGAATTCGAAATTAATAAATTCTGTTTAAGTAAATTTGTCAGTTTGTTCAATTGTCAGTAACTTCGAACTAACATGCAGTACATTGATAGTCAATAAAATTGATTTAACGCATTAGATAATTATTGGAGAAAAAATAATTACCTGACTTGAGGAGTTCTAAATTTGATTTTCTCAAGGTGCGTCCGATGGCTACACTGTAGAGCCACTATAAAGTCACTGTAGTTTATGTAATAAATATTATAATAAAAAAAAACTTAATATTACAACTAGAAACTAATTTTTTACAGCTATAAAAAACGTGAAACTCACCTCGTCCTGCTGCTCGAGCTTAGATTTATCCTGCCACGTCAAATATTTGATCCCACGCAAGCGCGCTAAATCCAAGTAACAATTTTCATCCTCGCAGTTGTATCTATTTAAAACAAAATAATGAAGTATACAAAAATGCAATGAATATTAATCAAAATAAGTATTTATCATTGCGTATTTATAAAACAATAAGTATTTACGAGTATCACTGAGTATTTATAATCATAAGATCTCAGTAGCAAGATAAGATCTGTTTCTCTAATTTTATTCTTCCTTTCAACTTTTGGAGATTTAAAACAGTATACTTCAACCATTTAGCAGCACCAAAATTTATTGTACAGTTTGCTTTGCGGAAATATCAAATATATAGGTCACTACAAAAATTGAGAACTACAGCGCTTAATCTCTATATATAAGAATGAATGTCTGTCTGTATATATGTATGTTCCCTATAGACTTCAAAACTACTTGACAGATCGGCATGAAACTTTGGGAATATGTTGTGTGAATATTGGGGATGGTTTCTGACCATAAATTTTAATAGGGGAGCTAATAATTATTATTAATTAATCCATTTTATAGACCTAACTTAATCATAAGGCAGGCCCCTTAGCGGCGTTATTTACGCTGTCTTTGAATAGCGAAAGACTTTGCTCTTTGCATGTAGGCTACCGTACAGTCGGAGCCTTGCAATATGTAGGAAACATACGACTGGGTATGATGAAATGTAATTATACCAGGTTGATGACATCTGTTAACCAATGAAGTGCTAGCTAGAAATTTGAAATGCAGCCTCAGCGGGAGGTGGCGAATAATAAAATAAAAAACCTAGCTTCTACCCTTATAGTCAAAGGAGGTTTAAATTTGAAATGTTTCTTCATTCAGAGGTGGTGATTAAGAAAACAACGAAGCCTCTATGATCAGCTGGAAGAGCCCTAGGACTAACTTCTTTCCTAATTTGAAATGTAACCTCAGTGGGAGGTGGCGAATAATAAAATCAAGGAGAATTTTTATGAGAACGCAGCAACGCGCGTCGAGCCAGCTAGTTTCTTATAAATCACAGAAAGACAGAATATAGATACAATAATTTTAAATAATATGAGCTCACATGTCCAATATAATCCCTGCACCCCAAACTCACTTTAATTCTTTACGTAAACGGTTGACATATAACAAAAAAAGCAATGGACCTAGTATTGACCCTGAGGCACTCGAGCTTGGACCTCTAATTTATTAGATTTATTCTTTACTATACTATTCCCAGCTACTGTAGTTAGTTCTACACATTGTTTTCTCCCAATAAGATATGATTCAAACCATTTCATCAAATAAATAAATAAATAAATTTCAGTTCAACCCCATTTACGCCTACACTTTGCAGTATTTCCAATAAATTTCTATGCTTAACACAATTAAATGCCTTTGATAGATCTAAGAAAATTGCAGTAGCTTTATCACCTGAATCTATTATATCTATTAGTTTATCAACTAGAGAAACTATGGCTGTCTTTGTTGATCTCCCTTTCTGGAAGCCATGCTGTTCATCACAGATAAAGTTAGCTTCTTGAAGGTGCAGAAGTAACCTATTTAGAACTACTCTTTCAAAAATTTTACTTATTACATTTAAAATACTAATGGGCCTATAGTTTCCACCTTTTCTCTATCACCACTTTTAAAGATTGGCAAGATCTTCCCCTCTTTCAAATTATCTGGAAAAACACCTTGTTCTAATGAATGATTGATCAGATGAATCAAAGGGTCTAACAATTGATATTTACATTCTTTCAGAATTTTACTGGATACCACATCCATTCCTACAGTTTTTTTATTATTCAAACTATCAATGATATTTGACAACTCGTCTTGGGATACTGGGTGGAATTTCAATTCGTTCTGAATCCCCTCAGTATTCCACATGTTTGCATAACTAATACCTGTATTAAGAGATTTTTGAAGATTCTTAGCAACTAGTTGATAATATCTGTTAAAGAAATTACAAATGTCTACACTATCATCAATACATTCGTTATTCTTGTTAATTATTCTGGGGACACTAGTATAAGCATCTACATGAGCTACTTGCCTATTTTTGTTTATTACATCCCACACTGCTGTGTTAAAGTACACACTATTATTCAAAATTTCAGCCGTTTTCTTAGGCTGGGGCTCCACTGGCCGTAGTTTATCGCGCTGCAATTCGCAGGCGCTACACGCGACAGTTGGGTGGTTTCACAGGCAGCAGAAAACAAACTGCAATCTGCAGCATCGTCTCGCTCACTCTGTGGCTTCACTAGCAGTTCATTGTAGCGATAGACGTGACCCGGGACCGATCATGCCGCAAGTTGATATTCGAAGTGTTGTACTCAGTGTAATTTACTTTTAGTTTATAGACGACGCCGGTTACACAATGAATTCACCAAATAATAAGCAGCAGGAAGTCTGAAGGCTTGTTCCATACGTTGCATCGCAAATTAAGAAAGTATTCAGACAAGTTTTTTGAATTTTATCGCATGTCTCAAAACTCCTTTGATTACTTGTTACGACTAGCATTTCTGCTTTTATAATTCTCATCACTTTTATTGTATAAAATGGGGTATTTCTCTACTTCTAATATAATAACCTCGCAATCAAGTTCAAACTCCATTGTTCTCAAAAGAATTCACTTTACTTGAAACAATTCATAATACAACTTTGAACAGAATTGCATCGATGTGGCTTGCGCCTTGGATGCTGGTCAGCTGCAGACTGCCGCGTTACTACAGTCTACAGCTAGTAGAGCCATCTAATGGCGGTAAAGTGTAGCGTGAAAATGGGACAGGTTCCATTTCCGCGCGACGCTTCATTCTGCAGTCGCTAGTGGAGCCATCTCCGTTTGTTCGCTACCTTCTCATTTATCTGCTGATCAACCACAATTTGCAGCGCGATAAATAACGGCAAGTGGAGCCCCAGCCTTACATTCCGCTCTTTTCACTTCTTTCGTATAGTTTTTCTTTAGAGCTTTGTAATTATCTTCACTTAACATATTTCTAGATAGTTTGAATTCATCAAGTTAAAAGTAAATTTTACTTTTAACTTGATGAATTCAAACTATCTATTTGAGTCAGCAGGAGTCCATTCAAAAGGAATAAAAACAGCTGATTTTTATTCACACCAAATAACAAGTACCCCACGCTCTGCGTCAAAAATATGAGTTTACAACTGACTCAACTTTGTTTTCACCAAACTTTATCTCCATTGAATATAATAAGAAATGGTGGTGATTGGTCACGCGATGAGCGTGGTGTTAATACGATCGTGATGTTCAGTCACGCCCGTTCAAGACTCCGTTTGGATGGGTGACTGTGCTTCTATGACTTGATGTTATAAGCATCACTTACCCGGTGGTTCGGAACCCAACTAAAGCTGTTGGTCCACCATGTTCTCCATAACATGGCGAGGTGGAACTACCCGCAAGGGTCTCCCCCGTCAATGAAAACCATTCGCTTATTATTATTTATAAGAAATTGTAATAATTTCTTGTAGTTTTTTCAAATAATCTTCAAATTTATATGTAGTTTTTTTTTTTAAATCAGAAAGAAAAATATTTAATGACAAATTTAGGTTTATCTTAAGGACTAATTTTGTGACTGCAAGTTTCAGGTTATCTGCTAGAGCCGGGCAGAAGAATCAATACATTTTCTGACATAATTTGCATAATTGCATTGTTGCATAATTTTTTTATTGCACTCACACAAGTTTCTCAGCATACGTAAGTTATACTCACAATTCAAAAACGACTGCCCAATCTGGGAGAAAAAGCAAGTGGGTTAGTCCAGCGCCATGAATTCCGATAAAGAGATCAGTATTTCGAATCACCTCTAGTTGCGTTTTGAAATCCACACTTCTATTAAAAACAACCTGTAGACAAAATCGTATTATTTTACTACCAAATAGATCACGGATAATAAATAAACTCAACAATTGTGATAATTATTGTAATGATTCATTTCAAACATTATGTTCATCTTATTTCGAGGGGGATAGTTATTCAGTAGTTCCAAGCATGTTGGAAATTATATCCTTTCAAGCTAAATTTACTGCTAATTGCTAGGCAACTTCATATCTAATCCATTTTATGATTATCCGTTGAACCCATTTCTAGCCATCATGATAATGGGTTAAATGGAAGAGGAGGCTCAAATGCCTCAACTTCACCCACAGCCCTTTTGTTTTGTGAAAGTTTATAGCATAAATAAAGTCAACTTATCTGTCAATATCTTCTACAATATTTATGTTATGAATTTGACTTGAAGCTAGTCAGGGTTTACGGGCCGTATTTATGAACGTTACTTGAGGGTTACTTTCCGAAAGTGACACTTGAAAAGCCACACTTGAGTGAAATCCGTATTTATGAATCACACTTGATCGAAAGTGACACTTTCGAGCAAAGTCTCACTTTCAATTCTTACGCGAAAACCATACTTAGTCAAGTGAGGGAGATAGCTTACTTGAATCCTCACTCAACGGACCGGTACAGTTTATAGTTTAACAATAGCTATCACATTATATAGAACACTGAGAAAACATAAGAAAACATAAGTTAAGTAACGTTTATAAATACGGATTTTTCTCAAGTGACACTTTCAGTATAAGAAACACTTATGTAAGTAACTCTTTCATTCAAGCTAAGTGTGGGTTTAAGTAACGTTCATAAATACGGCCCGTTCTTCAATTTTATATGAGTTCAAAGAATGTATTGAATAAGGATTACAAAGGATATTAATGGTAGAAATAATCCAAAGATATTGCAATTATTATTAATAATTGTTGAATCAATATTGATGGAAATTAATTTTGAATTCTCAATTTAATATTATCAAATGCACTGAAGACTTTCGAAATACGAATATTGATAAAAGTAAACTCAATTTCAAAATGTTGGAAGCCAATAATTGTATTGCCAATACAAATATTTGTTACTGTTGCCAGTATTTGAATTCCGAAAGTCTTCAGTGCATTTGATAGTATGAAATTAAAACCTGATTACCCACGCACAAGTATCGTACTCATGTGGGCATCATCAGCAATAAGAAACAAATTTCAAAAAATTGAGAACTCAAAATTAATTTTCATCGGTATTCAAGGAATTGAAAATTTAAAAATGTCATTCTTACTTTTGAGCATTTAACTTCATTCTGTAGACTTTGCAAAGATGCAATAGGATAAATAATATTGATCACAGTTGAAGATTGATTTTGAATATGCAACTCGAAATTTGTAATGACAAATTTAAAATGCATAATATTGCATTTGCTAACAATGAATATTTTTTAAAAACCGACGTTTTGTGAAATGTATATGTACAGTAACCATAGCCGATTTGGACTGTAGGTGACTCTTCAGACCTCAACATTATGTTTTGGTCAAAAGAACGAATTTGTGAAATGAATGTGAATATGATCTAAACGCATTGGAATAAATGTGCCAAACCAAGGTATTAAAAAGTAACTTTTAATTAGGGATAATTTACTATCCGGGATAGCTATTCTAAAAACCTTGTGCCAAACTACTAAAATTGAGGACTTTTACTTACTCTCTGAACTTGAAAGTTTGAATTTTCCTTCAATCCTTCAATTACTTCATTTTCATTCAATATATTTCTATAATCCGTATTTCTAGACAGCAGTGTGATCCGTATTTTCGAAGATTTCCTTTTCATTTCAGGTATTTTCAGTCTATGTAGAATATGCTTTGAAAACGCATGGAATAAACCGCTCTTCTCACATCCCCAAATCTGTAGAAAATAAAACATATTTAATTTTTTTCGGTGAATGAAGCCCACGAAGATCTGAAACCTGTGCGTGGGTAATGAGTTGAATGATGAATGGGACCTACAGTTTTAGGTGGATTCCAAACCACCGGGAAGTGATTCTATAGCAGAGATCAGTATTTTTTGCTGGTCAATCCAATCGGTCACCCTTACAAAGAGGGTCAAGGAGTTCGTAGCTTATCCTATCCTATCTGACTGAACAGATAACTTCCACGACCCATGACTTCCCTAAATATTATAGTGTACCTTTACTTTTAAACATGTATATAATATCTACGTTATTGAGTCAGTAATAATATTATTATTTATTATACATAAATATGAACAGAAAACGTCTTGAAATATTTTCAGGCTTTACATTTTTGTTGAACGAGCGTAGCGAGTTCTTAGTTTTGACTTGTGACTGGAGGCTCGCGGCTTTTTCTGTATGTTTGTGGGTTTGTATGGTCGACGATAACTTTCCAATAAACTTCAAATTTTAAACACATATTCTTGGAACCTTAATACTGATCAAGTTCGTTTGCCAATGAGATTGACGCACTCCTTCATCCTTTTTGACACAATAGGATAGGTTCTCAGCCCTTCATTAAGATATCGCATTTATTACTATAATAGAAAATAGATAGGTTCTCAGCCCTTCATTACTATATCGCATTTACTATATTAGAAAATAGATGTTTTCATCATATGGAATTCGCATTATGGAGTTATCGTCAGCTGTAGGTGAATAAATGCGACCAGGCTTTTTATAGAATCTCCATCAGCTGATATAATAATTTCATTGCTCTGTTATTATAGATATATAAACAGCTGTTTTTATGAGGTAAATATATCTACTCAATAGGTACACTATATGTGTACGGTAGGAATTTTTTGTGGAAAATAAATCTGTGTATCAGAGCACCGATGAACTAGAACTTCAAGTGATAGACGTCTTGTGAATTTTATCTAAATCAGTATCTTCAAAACAGCCGTTTTTCGTTACTACCTTACCCCTACGATAAGCTTTCCAAATGAGTTTCCCTTTCCAAAATTAGTTGTTTGCAAGCGAGTTCTCCAGCCCGTTGGGCTCACTAGTATCATCTTTCACCTACTAACTCATGCACAAGAGTCAGTCTCAGACTCATGATAAAGCCATCCACAATAAAAAAATGCATTCTTTATCTACATCAACTGGAAGTGACTGATAGTCCTTGTCAGACCCTAGACTTATAAGCACCTATCGATAACCAAGTATCTTCAACCAAGTCGTATTACATTTATCTACTAGTATTGTAGGTTTACTTTTATACAGTGAATGTCAACTTTGTTGAAATTTTAAACACCAAAAGCACCCTATAATTTTTTAACCAAGCTCCTATAGAAAAATTTGCACCTATTTTAATTGATTAAACTACCTCATTTAAATAAAATGGATATACATCAAGATAAGTAACTTCCTCAAGGCTATGGAATTGTGATGCCACGCAAAATGAAAAAAGAGCCAATGCCAATACAAATTCTTATGTGAAAACATTTAACAATATCTTGCAACATAATATGCTTTTCCCCATTAACGCTAAACAGTTTTGGCCGATTTTGCGGCAATTGCAGGCATTACAGCAGATTTCCTAGTCACTAGTAAATAAGTAAATTCGTATGGCTTTTCGTGGTGGGGAGACTCTTATGGGTACTTCCACCTCACCATATTTTTTTTTTAATGACTGCTTTTTTTTATATGCAACCGGGACCGACGGCTTAACGTGTCCTCCGAAACACGGCCTAGTCACTCATCGTGTGGTATATATCAATGATAAAATATTTTTCCTACAGTTACCCAACAAAGTGAGTTTAATGCACTCATTATAGAACGCAAAACAGCTGATTCCTGCACTATTTTACTTTGCCGCACTCATTTTACTTTCTCACACTCCAGGTGTGCCAACTGTAGGAAAAATGCAATGTGTAACTCGTGCTGAAAGTATCGCCTTCAGCTCGTGCATAATGCATTTATCTTGTGCAGCAAAGAGCTACTTTGCGCACTAGTTACACAAATAACTATTACACTGCTTTTTATACAAATTTTAGAATGCTTTCTGATGCAGGCTCTAGGCTAGACCAGTTAGAATTCAACATTTGTCTCAATCAATGTCCTAAACATTAATCATTTCTCAATAGCATGCAATAATCAAAACGTCAACTTACTATTGGAGTGTTGTAATAGAGTCCGAATATCATTCTTGGAAGCAGTGGAAAAACAACATTTCGAAAGCAAACCGTTTTTCCTTTGAAAGTTTTCAAATCCCAAATAGGGTGTTTGGTGAAAGCTTCGAAGGCTTGGGCGAAATTTGAGAAATAAGTAAAGCTTTCCCAGATTAGAATATGAACGTCGGTTGAAAATCCATCAGGTTGGGTAAGATTTAGATGTTGTGACATGTACAGATTGAAGAAGTCACAAAAATGGTGATACATATTGACTGCTGAAAAATAAAATCGTTATTAATTTACAAAGTAGACAAATGAACTAGTAACTGTAACAGATGCATGTATTACTAGTAACTTTCTAGTACTAGTAACTGTAAATGTTAACTAGTAACTGGTACAGAGCAGTTTACCATCCAAATGTAAACTATTGTTCACAAAATCTGGGGCCTGCTTTGTCAGAATTTACAAGTGATACATAAACACACATTACATTTACATTGAATAACCATACAAAATTTTGCAGTAATTGCAAATACAAGTACTAATAAAAATAAGTTTTTAATTTGTTATAAAACAAGTCCCAGAACATTAGTGTGCATTGCTATTTGCTTCAATCATTCCAACCATAACATAAGTCTAACATTAACGGTCATTCCAGAAACTTATTAACATTTACTGGATTAATCATATTCCATGTCACAATAACACCTATGTAGTACACCTTTCTAACAAAGCATTTAGCCAATTCTGAAAAAAACGATTTATTGAATTTTTAACTTTTTTTTTACTTTTGGTACGGTACTATACAAGTAAAATTAAATTCATGTATCTAAGGCTTATCAATTGTGCTGCTTTCCAAATATCTCTGTTGTATGACGACTTGGACACCAGAGGTGTGATGGATAGTATATACACTCACCTATGCAGCCAGACCATGTTTAGTGGTGAGAGTGGAATATAAAGCATAGAAAAGCAATCACAAACTACCTCACTCCTCGTTTGTACAGTATGCTCTTTGGACACAATGTTGAGGTCTGAAGAGTCGCCTACAGTCGTAAACGGCTATGGTACTATAATACATGCATCTAAGAACTGATTTAATTAGGGCCATATTCATGAAAAAGACTTACGTCCATCTAAGCACGACTTTTCTAAGATTGACTTGGAAAGGCTGTATTATATTGAATGTGGCCACAAGCTAACCAAAAATTGTGTTGTATATGAGGCACTAATAAACATAGAATAACATATATGAAAAGATAAAGATACTGCATTGCATGTAAATTTACAGTTACTGTTACATAATTATTACCACATCAATATCTTTTAAATTATTATTTTCTGTTTTAATTTAAAAAATGATAGCATTTTGAAGCAGTGTAGTGAGTGCTACCTGCCAGCAGACCAAAGAACTTCATCCATTCTATTTCATCAAAAAAGGATTCTATCCTATAGTGCCAAAAAAATGTATAGGTTAGAACTCTATTTATATAAAATAAGTAAACATAATTTCAATAAGTCAAATTTACAGTGAATTACATTGCAATGGTGCAAAAATTGAATAGTATGACTTTATTTTATTATTATGAGCCGATTCTACACTAAAAAATGAAACCAAAATATGATACAGCACAACAATCTAAGAATGGCTTCAAGTCAGTTCTGTACCTAGCTTGGCTAAGAACGGATTTGAGACACCAATTATAAGCACGACTCAACTTATAAGTTAAGATCGTCTTTAAGTAAGGTTCATAAATACGAACTTTAGTTTAAGCATGACTTAATACTGGTGAGTTTACAAGCTGAAAAGTGAGGTTATAAGCCAACCCAGTTGTCCCTGCAACATTTATGTAGTGTAAATTCTTATATTAGTGTGAAATAGAGTTGTTTAATGTAAATTATTAATTTTAAATTATTTATCAGGAGTCAGATCTTCGGTGTGGGAGCTGGGTTAGCACTTTGTTGCTTACTGGCTTTCACATCATGAACCTGTAAGTGTAATTAGGACTTATTGCCACTAAGTCTGACTTATCGAAGTCGATCTTTGATAAGTCACATTCATAAATATGGGCCTAGTTTCCAACACTTACTTGCATCGATTTTCATGATAAAAGTTGGCTTTTCTATTACAATATCACAATCTCCGGATACAATGGGCCTCTTATCTAAGCGCTTAAAGTACCTCATTTCTGGTCCCCATGATTGGAGTGGACTTATGTGAGTACACTCGTCTTTTAGTCTATCCTCATAAAATCTAAAAACATAAAAGCAATTTTTTCATCAGAATTCCTAAGACCAAAGACCAAATTCCAAAGACCAGCTAAGAATGTTCTATTTTTATGTTCAACCAAAATATACAATAACAGGCTAAGAATTTGCCAAAGAAATTTTGGAATTATAATAAGATGGAAGTAATTTTTGATGAGATTCAAAGAATACAAAATCGCTAAAAATAACAAATGATGTTTTAGAGGGATTATTTTACAAAACATTTCTGGAGAAGTACCCCGAAAATCCCTTTTAAAAGTGTGGTACTGTTCGGTGAGCCCCAATCAGGCAAGACGGGAAGATTAAAAATAGTGAAAACAATTTTAAATAGCGTAAACAATTTGAAATAGGCCTGATTTAAAGTTCAGCAACATGAACAATAAATTTTTAGCACAAGAATCCAGACCTCCCAATTACAATGATACAAAAACTAGTTAAAAATCACTTTGACACACAATGTGCGTTGAAATAATGTTAGAATGTAGAATCCATGTCTAGAATTGTTTAAAATGTGTTTTTGGAGGGCTTATTCTTAAAATATTTCCCTGGAGAGTACCCCGAACGCCTATTTTGAAAGAAAAAGCTTAAATTTATGTTATAAAACCCCTTCTTCTCCTTTTTCCTCCTATAGTGTACTATAATATAATACTTGGAACCTACCACCCCCCTTCCATCAACCACTGCACCCACATAGAATCATTGGTCATCCCCTCCCCAGACTGACCTTCTAGTTACGCCACTGCTTCGAGCGTTATGTACTCTTAATAAATTAAATTCAACTCGATTTTAAATTAAATTTTTAATTAAAAAAGATATGTTTCCACATACGTGCAATAGCCGCCTATTTGGCCATCTTTGAGGACATCCATTTTGTATCGAAGAGGTTCCTTCCTGTCTGCCAAGTCAGTAAAGTTGATCATCAAGTTTCTGCCTCTACAGAACCGCAGATACTTGGTACATTCAAGCGAAGAGTCTTCCTATAACATTAAAAAAGAGTATATGCTACATCATTATGAGACTAGGCATCGACATGGACTCAGAGATGAAGCGCATCGCACGACTTCATATGCAAGAGGGGCAACAAGTTCTCATTTGCATCTGTTTAATGCATTGCCAGCATCAATAAGTGGAATGCCAACGGAAAAATTAAAAGTAGAGTTGAAGTCGGAACTGGAGGCTCATTGTTTTTATACAGTTCTGGAATACTCCAGCTATTATAATCACGGTGTTTATTCCTTAGCTGTAAAATGTATAAAAATAGAATTGCTCAATAATTGCTCAGTGTAATTTAGATTCACAGATAACTTAAAAATAAGTTTCAACTATTTAACAAGTCCTTAGACCCCTTTGAGAAGAGGTTATTGGACGCTATCTATATCTATCTATCTATTAGAGAACAAAATCATTTTTGTGAAAAAAAAAACAGGAATCATCATTTGTTCGTAATGAATAGTCAAGCTAAATAAACAGGTTGGATGCATATTACTAGAGGTTGTTTGTAGTGTGTTATTACCAGATCGACAATTTATTTCAAAAAATTGTAGCACACTATCCAAAAATAAATCTTTCACCAAATAACGTTTTCTTCAAGTATGGTACTTAAAATGAAAACATTGATGTAAAACTCGAACAAATAACGTTAAAGGATCAAGCTTGGCAATCGATCCATAGTTATTCATCTATCTTTATATAAATAGATCAATCTTGCATAACCTATCTAGATTCAGCTTCATCTATTCTTTTTTCATTGCGGATGATGACCACATCAGTCTGGAGACTTGTGCGTGGGTAATGAGGTGGATGAGGATGATGAGAAGCTGCATGGCTGAATGAGATTCGAACCAACGGCTGCAGGAAACCAGCTCTGTTTAATAAGACTAGAGTGCGCCACCGCCAACTCAGTCTTGAGTTGCATCTCAATGGAAGATATCAAATTTGAACGAATTAAAGCATAAATAATATCAATCTTACCTTAAACAGGGGTTCGCACATAACAGTCATTTCTTTTAACTGTTCCCGGATGTAGCCGAAATCAGCTTGCGTATAGAACGTGTTTATTTGATCTTGTTTGCTCTTGACCCATCCTTTATGGTCACCCGAGCATGATGGCTTTGAATAAGCTCTATCCTCTTTACAGCCAGTTTCATACCCCCAGCATCCTGGCTTTCCTACCTCTTTCTGAAATATAAAATAAATAACCTTTAATTAACTTTTGAGCTTTTAATCTTTGAATCAGGCAATAGAATCTATTTACCGAAAATTGTTTATGTTTATATTGTTTATTGTTATATTGTTTATAACACATTCGTGCGAAAACACCATTGAATAACAAAAAATATCGAGTTTCTTGCTGTTTCTGTTGATTAGATTTTTGAAGTAGAGGCTTGTTTCAGAGTAAATTGGACAATCAAATTACAATTTTTTTAGTAGGATGATGCCCACATAAGTCTTGAGACTTCTGCTTGGTTAATGAGGTGAATGATGAGAAACATCCATGGCTGAATGAGATTCCAATTCAAAACTGCAGGAAACGAAACCAGCCAGAGTAATCTATTATCATAGACAAGCGCTCCAACAAACTGCGCTACCAGAGCCAGCTAACATTGATCACAAGTAATCTTTAACTGTTTAAAATCAACATAATAAACATTTGAATAAAACTTTCAACAGTTAATTTTGAAATTTTCTGATAGAGTTTAGCTTTTTTCATGTGTTTAACCACATTATATCAATTTGGATCATTTATTCAAAATTATAAAAACATGCAATGGCCTAGATCTTTCAAGGGTTTACAGCCGGTGCCTAAATAAACCAAACAATAATAATCAAGGTGGAAACTGTCATGGTTCAGCTAGTTGAATTACTCCTACTGCTTGAAATTATTTACGAAACTTCAAAATTCTCTATTAATTTTGCTTCTTATGTTTGAACGGCGTTTTCAATTAATTGAAAAATACACAGAAATGTTTGGAAATTCAGAGATGAAACGAGTAATTTCAAGTTTTGACAAGTGACTCACCTTAAAACGACATCTTTCATCATTTAAGCAGTCTTCCCCCAATTTATTGAAGGTATTGAAGTAATATTTCAAATGATCTCTATGCAAATTGATTGAATTGAAATCAAAAGTTGATATAAAGCTGATGAAAGTGAAGAGGATGTAAACGAAGAAGGAATATTCCATTTTTACAGAATTGAAACTTCCATAGTCATAGCCCTGTCTGAAACAAATAGAGATAAATAGTGCTAGTTTTGTTATACTGAACATTGTTTGGCATAATAAAACTTTTACTAGTGAAGATACCCAATTGAGCCATTATAGAAAACATTATCGATACATCGTGTAAGTGAATTCTGAACCGCGAAAAGTGAAGGCTCGTCACTTTTAACATTACAGTTTTCATAATTCAATCAGTTTCCTTCAATCTTATTTTAAGCTCACCTCAAGACCAACTACATGCTTGTTTACATAATATTTCCTGAATAATCCAATTTTCTATTCTAAATGAACATAATTTGTTCTCTGTAACTAAACATCAGAAAAATTTATATATATTTTTTTTTTTTTTGAGGATGAAGCCCACATAGGTCTGAGACCTGTGCGTGGGTAATTGGTTGGATGATGGTGATTGATGAGTTGGACCTACAGTTTTAGGTGGGTTCCGAACCACCGAGAAGTGATTTTACAGCAGAGAACAGTGTCTTTTTTGCTGGCCAATCTAATCGGTCACCGTTACAAACAGGACCTACGAGAACGCAGCTTATCTATCTGATTGAACAGATACCTGCTGCGGCTCGCGGCTATCACTTATGCTGTGATGATAGTACATTACTGAATAATAAGCGTATTAGTGGGTAGACCCTTACGGGTATCTGTGATGTTTTCCATGACGAAATACTTGATTAGCAATCTAATATCAAAACTGGCACTGTATTCAATCATGTCCAATCATATCCAACATCATGGACCATAGTATTTTGGAAGACGTGGGAACTCTTCACGAATTATACTCCGATCTCATAAATTGGGGCAGTGAAACTTTTGAAAAAAAAAAGCTCTCTAGAAACGATTTCGACCAATACAATTCACTGTGCAACAAGCTGGCGTTGATAATAACCAGAGTCGAAACGAGGCAGAAGACCCAGGAAAAAGAGAAGAACGAGGTTGTAAGCAGATTGGAGAAGTTGGAAAGAAGCATCAACCAGCTCTCATCCGAGTTCAACAGAGGACAGCCGCCTACTACTACTGCTACTGCAAGATCGTTTGCAGAAGTGGTACAGCTACCTGGAAAAATTAATAAAATGAAGCAGCAAAAACCGGAAATGGGACAACAACTGCGGCAGATAGTGAAAAAGGATAACGTTGTTATTGTGAAACCCAGCGTATTATCAGAAAGTGAAAGTGAATCTAGTGTAAAAATAAGAGAATCTCTGAGAAAAAATATTCCGCGAGAAAAATCTCTTAAAATTAAAAAAGCAGTAAATGTGCGTGGTGGTGGAGTTCTGTTAGTCTTGGACTCATCTGAAGATAAGAATAAAATACTTGGTAAAAATATCATAGAAAATAAAAATCTTAAAATAAGCGTACCCGAGTTGAAAAAGCCGAGAATTATAATATATAATGTCCCAATTGAGGTTAATGAAACGGATCTTAGAGTTGAAGTATTCAATAGGAATTTCTCTAGCACATTGGAACAAAGTAAATTTGAAAAGGAATTTTCCCCATTATTCAAAGTAGGGCAAAAAGATAGAAAGACCACACATTGGGTCATTGAATGCTCTCCAGAAATTCGGCGAGAAATAATCAATAAAGCACGCTTATATGTGGATTGGACATCGTGTAGAGTTAAAGACTATGTCGCTCTCTCACGATGTTTCAAATGCCAAGGTATTGGACATATTTCCAAATATTGTAAGAGCAAATCCCAAAATTGTGGTCATTGCGCTCAAGAAGGCCATGATTTCAAAGCCTGTCCAAATAAATCACAGAGCCCATCATGCGTAAATTGCAGAAAGCTGAAAAAAAGTCATAATCATAAAGTCAATGACACTAACTGTCCCATTTACATAAAAGCAATGCAAACACTTTTAAATAAAACTGATTATGGCAAGTAAAATTATAGTTTTGAAATTTAGGAAAGATATTCTATTAGTGATTGATTTTACGTTGAACTGTAAAGTGTCGACTCGACAAAAATTGAACATTAATTATTAGTGAATATGCAAGATTTAGATGAGGACGATGTGAATGTAAATCATAACTTCATAAATTTCCAAAACTGGAATGAATCGAAAAATTTTTTAAGACGGATAGATAACTCTGTAGATAGTGAACTTATTTGTTTAAGTACCAATGTGAGATCGCTCAGGAAACATTGGGATACACTGAAATCAGAATTAAATGAAGTGCTCTGTAGTAACTTATAGATGTAATAGTATTAAGTGAAATTAATTTGAGGATGGAAGAAGTTGATTTATATGGGATCCCTGGATATTCGAATGTTTTCAGATGTAGGCCAGATGGCCGAGGGGGTGGAGGATTAGGAATCTTCTATAGAGAAAATTTAAAGATAGAGAATATAGAATATGATTTCGTATCTGCAGAGTTATTATGCTTGAAAATCTATCATGGGGAAAAGTCAATACTAATAGCAGCATTTTATAGACCTCCAAACCAAAATCTAAATCTCTTCAATGAAGAATTGGAAAAATTTCTAACAATGCCTAAAATTAAAAACGAAAAGAATATTATCATGATGGGTGACATTAATATTTGTTATTTGAATGATAGGTATGGATCAGAGGATTATCTGGGTGTGTTGTATTCGAATGGTCTTTATAATAGTATCCAGAAGCCCACTAGAGAAGAGTTCTATAATAATGTTTTGGTTTCATCTTGCTTAGACCATGTTAATGTTAAATTAAACGATGAAAACTCCTACACTGCGTTCATAGTAGAAAACAAAATTTCAGACCACTACTGGACAGGGGTGAAAATAAGTTTTAGTAAAGATTCAGATATAGATATAGAGAACGAGCATAAGAATATTATCAGCACAAGAAAAGTTAATGAATTAATTCAAAAAGAAAATTGGTGGCCAATACTGGATTTAAGAGACCCATCAGATATATATATAATGAAATAGTGAAAAAGTTTAAAGACATATATGATAAAAGTACAATAAAGATAAAAATAGATAAAAAACAAGAACAAAATCCCTGGTTCAATAATAATATCAAGCAATTGATTGATAGAAAAAATCTCACATGGCAAAGGTTGAAAAGAGACAAAAATAATTTAGAACTAAGAGATCAATTTAAAACACTAAGAAATGAACTGACAAATAAGATTCGTATAGAAAAGAGAAACTATTATCATAAATTGTTTTCTGACAACTTTAATAACACTAAAAAAACGTGGGAAATTATCAATCGATTTATAAATAAGAAACGTAAACCAACTATAATAGAATCAATAAAGAATAATTTTAAAGTAACAGATGAAAAAAATATGCAGGACTTGACAGAAAAATTCAAAAATAATTTTAAATCAGCAATCGAAGATATCATCGCTGGCATGAATGGGCAACCGTTTGATTTAGCACAAAGTTTTAATGAAGGAAATTATTCAATAGGAGATAGATTAAGTATGAACTTCAGAAAGATGAACTTGGAATCGCTTTATACTGTCATGTATAAACTAAACAGAAAATCAGGACCAGGACCAGATAGGATCAAAGCACAGGATATAATAAACAATATATTCTACCTGAGATTGATATTGATACATTTTATTAATAGAATTATTGAGACTGGAAATATACCACCACTTATGAAGGTAACACATCTCAGACCAATTTTTAAAAAGGGATCAAAAAAAGACCTGGGGTGTTACAGACCAGTGGGATCAGTTTCAGTTTTCATGAAGATTCTGGAGCATTTTATGGGTGCGCAGTTGCAACAACATCTAACTAGACACAGAATAATAAATGAGAATCAATATGGTTTCATCCCCGGAAGTTCAACTATTGATTTACTAGAAAATATGACAGGTGACATTAATAGATCTTTAAATGATAGTAAATTTGTTATATCTGTAACAACTGACCTGACAAGAGCGTTTGACCTTGTAAATTATGAAAACATGATTCATAAATTAAGTAGAATAGGTATTGGTGGCAAATTACTAGGGTTGTTCGGGAACTATTTCATAGATAGAACTCTGCAGATTGAAATAGGTACTTGTATTAGTAGCAGTTACGAACAAACATGCGGATTGATCCAGGGAAGCATATTATCGCCAATTTTATTTAACATATATGTAAATGATTTCGCCAGCCTAAAATTTAAAAGTAAAGTTATGCAATATGCTGATGATAATATTCTGTATATAATACATAAAGATTTAAAAGTAGGTTTAAGACATATACAACAAGATCTTGATTTAGCAGTTAAGTACTTCTTTAATAATCATTTCAAAATAAATTCACAAAAGACTAAAGTAATAGTATTTAAGAATCAGAGAATTCAAGTTAATGAAAATGAATTAGTTAAGTTAACCTGTCATAAAACAGAATGTTTAAAGAATCAAATCATGAATGGATGTGACTGTCAAAAACTTGATTTTTGTGAGAGTATTAAACATTTGGGAATAACGTTTGATGCTGATATGCGATTCAGATCACATAACAATTCACTTTTGAAGATAATGAGAGCTGCACTTTACAAATGTTCTAGAATAAGCGGTTATTTTCCTGTTAATACTAAAAGAATGATATACTACTCAATGATTCAAAGCACTCTTTTCTATGGAATTACTATATATTACTTGGCACCAAAATATATAAAACAGCCACTGCATAGGACCATAGAAAGAATTATTAGAACTCTTTTTAATGGTATTGAACATCAGTTATTAGGCATTATGACAGTAGAAGCTCTAGCCAAATATACAGACTTGTCACGTAACTATTTCAAGAATGAATATAGAGAAATGAATGAAATAGATTACAGATTAAGACATAGAATCTATAGAACTCAGAGATATAACAATGCCTATGGTAAAAGAGCCCCAGAATGTAGAATTCCATTTCTTTTAAACTCATTACCATTGGAGTTGAGAATGTTACAGAGGAACAGTGAGATTCGAACAAAATTAAAAGTCTATTTTATGAGAATAAATGATTTAGTTTAAGCTAAAAAAAAAATATTTATTAATGAAGGTTAGAGTTGTTCAATAAAAAATAAGAAACACATTATGATGTAGAAAATAGGAGTGTCAAGTGAGTATTAAAGTGTATCCCAGAGTGATAAGTGTCAATGAGTGAAGAGCGATACCATATTGGTTGGTTGTTTAAGTGACTTGATTTTTTACGGTGCAATAGACAATAGACAGATCAATGGATTACAAAGAAAATATAATGGGCTATATACAGTTATATAGATTACGAAAAGGAATCTATTGTTATTCATTGTTGAATTTGATTGTAATATAATGTCTTAATAAAATATCCCTCAAATAGCTTACAGCTAGAGGGATACTATTGCATTGTGTAATGTTCAAATAAATAAAAAATAAAATAAATTTATTGTCTTTACTCACTTATATTGGAGATACTACTAGAGGGATGCATTTCGCTTCTAAAGAGAAGCTTCGTCAGCCTCACTTCTTTTCAAAAGTGAAATGCATCTCTCCAGTATCTCCAATATAAGTGAATAAAGAAAATATATTAAATTGAAATACAGTGTCAGTTTTGATATTAGCCTTACAGGTAGCTCTACCTCGCCGATTAAGCCAATTCATGATAATCATGGCGGCCAATTCTAGGTGGGTTCCGAACCGATGGGTAAATGATAATAAATTCTATAACGGACTGTCACTTTTCCAAATGCAGTCTTGAGTGTTCGTAACTCAACATTACTTTGGAACGCCTGCTTAGTATGCTACTCGATCGGTGAAGATTATATTCTTTACCCCCACACATAGTTTTTTATAGTGGGGTTTCTAAAGGTGAATTACTCATATAACATATTCTGTATTTATGAAGTTTAACTAAAAGGATTTTTCAATTATTATGCTATTGATTGAATAATAAATTTTGATTTGGTTCTGCATTCAAATCATCACTTCCTAGCCTCTTACAGCGCGTCAATTGGGCACTGACTTTGGCCAGTAGAGGAGATTTTCTCATCCAAATGCTAGGAACCAAGAAATATTGCCAAACAAAAAGAGCTTAATTTATTGGAGTTAATACTTACAATCAAATAAAAGATCACTTCATGATCATCGCCTCACTCCAATATGCGCTACACTGTTTAATAATTTAGTTTGAAGTGACTGAAAATTAAACAAACTGACAAATATACAGAAACAGAATTTATTAACTTTGTATTCGAAATTAATAAATTCTGTTACTGTTTAATAATTTACATTTAAATACGGGTTCATCTGACATCACTCACAGACTGTACGGTATGACGTCACAGTAGTTTGTCTTTGGGAGACAACCCTAATCTACTGCATTCCCAACAGATTTGAATAAATTAGAGAGAAAATAAGGTGTGTTTTGGAACATTGTTGCCTAAAACTGAATAAATGTGGCCTTTATTTAAATGTGGCCAAAAGAATTCCTGAATTTCATTTTCAAAATTATTGTGATTGTTTATGAAGGAATAAAAATTGCATTAATAGTAGCTTCGGTTTCCTTGGGTAAGAGTTCAAGTAAGAGCCATTTGAAAAATTTTGGAGAACATAATTAAGAGAAGAGAAGAGGAGAACTTCTACAAAAAATACCAACAAGTTTTCCATAAATCTTATGAAGTTCTTACCTAAAAATAAAATCAAATGCGGTTGGGATATTAAGGTGTGTTTATACCAAGGCAATTAGAATATAGAAGGTTTTTTCTGAGATTACGTCTTGGGAGACTCCAGTTAAGGAGTATAAGACAAGTCAGATCAACAGCCATTGAGGTGGGTCGGACTGAAAACTATCATGCTGAAATGACGTAGCTGTACCTATCGGACAGGCTGCAATCCCAATCAGCTGCTGGACTGCAAGCTACGTCATTTCGGCATAATTTTTTTCGGAGGATGAAGCCCCTAAGTTATAGGTCTGAGACCTGTACGTGGGTAATGAATTGGATGATGGTAATAGATGAGTTGGACCTACAGCAAGTTATAGGTGGGTTCCGAACCACCGGCAAGTGATTTTACAGCAGAGAACAGTGTATTTTTTGCTGACCAATCAAATCGGTCACCCTTACAACGAGCGCCTAGGAGTTTCGTAGCTTATCTCTGATTGATATATCACCTTCTATATTCAAAACACCTTGCGTCCAGACATCATAACTCCAAAACAAAACCCTGCCGCGTAGCAGCACTCTGTAACACAGTTGATAACGTCAATTTATAACGGCCTGATCAAATAATATAAGACCACAACATGATCATCGCCTCACTCCAATCGTCCCGTAAAGCCCACACATCTTAGCATGGGCTCTTACTGTCACATATTAGGTATGCTATCTTAGTATGGGGTAATTCATCAAAACAAAACCTTGATGGGGTGCTTAAGATCCAAAAGAAAGCGGTTAGGTGTATGGAAAGAGTAAATAGATTAAATTCATGTAGGCCGTTGTTCAAGAGACTTGGTCTCCTAACTTCACCCTGCTTATATGTGTATGAAGCTACTTTATATGTAAAAAAGAATGATCTTAACCAAAATCTTGGCGTACACGATTATAATACAAGAAGCCGAGGAGATTATCACTTGGTGAGTCACAATAGTAGCTTATTCAAACAAAAACCTAGTTATATTGGTAGGAAATTTTGCAACTAGCTACCGCAGTTTTTAAAGTCTTGAAAATATAGAAATATTTTTAAAATATTTAATATAAACTTAAAAAAAAACACTTTTAAATGGAAATTAACTCACGTTATGGCGTGACGGCCGTTTCGCTCTGTTGTCTAGAGCATCGTCAGACGACAGTACTGTGGGTCGTCTGACGATGCTCTAGACAACAGAGCGAAACAGCCGTCACGCCATAACGTGAGTAATTTCCATTTAAAAGTGGGTTTTTCAAGTTTATATTACATATTAGTGGAAACAAGATGGATCTTCAACCTCACAAAAAATATTTAGTTGATAAAGTTTTTATAGTGTACAAGAGTTCCTTTCATATCAAAATTAAGCCTCACCTCTACTAATTGATATAGTAATTATGGTAACTAGTGTATTACACTGTATAATTTGTTGATCTGACTTGTCTTATACTCCTTAACGGGAGTCTTCAAGACGTAATCTAAAAAAAACTATAAGATGTTACAATCAGCTGATTCTTTGTTACGGAGTGATGGTGTTTGCGACGGGGATTTGAACGCTGTCTGGACGCACTTTTAGTTAGAGCAAAACTACGCTAACGATGGAGTCTTCTTAATGACAGGAAAAATATGTGAATCGCATTTGTTGACAACTTGGCGTCTCTAACCAAACCTAACCTAACCTAGTAAATTAGAACTAGAATACGTTTGTTGGCAACGTCCGCCATCTTTTGTAAAGAAATGGGATTGACATATTTTTCCTGTATTTAGGTAAACTCCCAAGGATGACGCTAATTCTAATCTGTGATGTTTTCCATGACGAAATACTTAATTAACAATCTAATATTAAAACTGACACTGTATTTCACTTTTATATAATGTTTTACTCACATATATTGGAGATGCTTGAGGAATGTATATAATAATTTTAATAATTTTTATTCGACCAATAGCACATACAATACTTGAACAATGTATATAGCCTTAAGAAAGTTTTATTTATTGAAATATAAGTGCTCAGTGCCTATTCTTAGAACAATCTACTTTGCCATAGTAGAGAGTAGATTGAATTATGGTATTTGCTGTTGGGGGGGGGGGGGGGGGGGACATGTCTTACATGTCTTATACTCCTTAACTGGAGTCTCCAAGACGTAATCTACAAAAAAAAAACATATAAAACATTGATTAGTCCCATTACAATAATACAGAAAGGCATTCTGATGCAAATATTTTCTGTTAGAAGAACTGAACACTCATTTCCCTTGTTCCAGGCTCTTGATGTTCTTCCATTGAGACATTTATTTGTTTTTAGAGTATTGAGAGTGTTTTATCTGAGAGGAGGTCAAAAAATTGGGAACTCTCTTGTTCATTCGGCAAGGTTAAGATCTCAGAACAGAGATAAAAATCCAAAACCAAATTGTGAGGCTTCTAAACGTTTTTTTATTTTCTGCTCTGGTAATTTCTTTAATAACATACCAATTGAACTAGCATCTCTAAATAAATTATCAAAGTTTTTGAGTGAGCTGAAGAGATGGCTACTTACAAAAGAGGTGAATGACCTTGAAAACAGCTTATTTTAGTTTTTTTATTTCATTCATTCTCTTATAAGTTATATGTATATGTGACTATGTTATTATATGTTCTCTACATTTAAATTATGTCGCATATCCAAGTTTTTCTTTTTAAGGTTTGTCTGTCTTATTTTTTAAACTTATTTGTGTTGCTTACAAAAAAAATCTGTCTTATCAATAGAGTAACTTTTTAATTTTCTAATTTATTGTTTTTTCAGCATCTGCCGTCTGTTGTTTTATCTTTAAGTTCAAATTTTGTGAAGGTACCCCCAATACAGACATTTCTAATGGGGTACCTAACCAAATCTTTTTCACCCATTGTTTTATATTTTGTTTGATATCTGTAGTTATGTGAAATTTTTTTGGCAATAAAGATATTATTATTATTAATGCATTTCACTTCTGAAAAGAAGGCTGACGAAGCTTCTTTTCAAAAGTGAAATGCATTCCTCAAGCATCTCCAATATATGTGAGTAAAACATTATTTAAAAGTGAAATACAGTGTCAGTTTTAATATTAGATTGCTAATTCTAACCTGACAAACCTACGCTCTGAATGCAAGATGTTACCGAGCAAGCTGAGACATAGATTGGTCAGGATAAAATTGGCGTTCAGCTATAAATTAGCCTATTTTTGCTCAAACTCTCTTATGATTCTAAGCACAACCTTTCAATTACATTGCACAATTTCCAACAATACACGATAGTCTCTGTTTATGGACAGCTCAAGTCTTAAAACTGCATCCAGCCGGTAGGTTTTTTGTATAAAAATATTCGCCTTCATGGTTGAAACAGTCGATTTTTTCTTAGATGTAAGAAAACGCACAATGTGCACTCCACTTCTGGTCATATTTTCTATGAAGGTTCTTATAGGTTGGCAAACAATATATTGGAGTTGTGAAATTTAGTATCCATGACGAACTGCACGTTTCACACGCAATTTACAATTAATTTCACGACTATGCAGTCAAATGCACTGATGATGGACCAACGCGGTTCGAAATGGCCATCTGTTCAATGAGTAGAATTGTTAATCTTCTACTCAAATATTCAACTGCATAGTCGTGCAATTACTTTTGTAAACTTAATTTCTACTCAAATATTTATTTATTGATGTAACTTATATTTGACTGCATATTCGTGCCATTACTTGCAAATGACTAGTATTGGGATTATCTATAGCGAGGGATTCTTTGTAGATTATTTAGGATAATACGGGCGCTACCAGTTGTAATTTTCTTTATTTATTTCAGTAATTTATTTACTTTTCCTATAAGTTGAATGAAATCTTTACAGCATCCTAATCAAAACTCAAATCCTGGATTAAAGCTTATATTTATCAAATATTCCAACTTATTTAAAAATTTGCATTATAAATCAATAAAAAAATTATTTTCAAGAAATTTTAAAATAATTGTTTTTAGTTAATTTTTAAATCTTTGATGCTATCCATGATGAAATACTTGAGCAATCTACTATCAAAACTGACACTGCATTTCTATTTAAAATTATGATTTTTACTCACTTATACTTGCGGTGGGGGGGGGGGGGGCATTTCGCTTCTAAAGAGAAGCTGATGAAGCTTCGTCTTTAGAAGCGAAATGCATCCTCAGTTAGAAATACTGTCAGTTTTGACATTAATATTTATTTAATGTGACAAAATTACAATGAATGTGAAGGCGAAACAGACTGCTCCAAAACTGCACTTTTCAACAATTTTGAATGTAGCCTATTCTATTGTCCAAAACATTATGAGGTTAATTTTAACGCTGAAAATTTAGATTCACCAAAATACTCTACTCGAAAAATAATAAAATTATTCCTTTTCACTTGAAGGCAATCAATTTGAAAGTTCACTCAAAACGAAACACTGAAAACAGTAAATAGTAGTCTATATCAAATTTTGATAGAAACTTTCAAGCTGAAAATACTGAAATAGTTGTTATGCTTATCTCCTTATTATTTGATAGTGATTAATTCAATTTTATATTCCCAACAGTTCCTCAGATGTATTAGATTACAAAGCTCAGCTTTTGACTGAAATATAGACCATGCCAATTTAATAACCGAAGTAAGTTACGTTTCAATTAAGTATATAATAATTATTATCATGATTTCATATCACCTCCTACTACAGGAGATAATCTGCACAAAAAAATAGGTGAATTGCAACTTCAAAAACCAGCAATTTGAAAGTTTTTCCCCATAAGTTTACAATCAAATAAGATTTTTTTATTGCTGATGATTATTGCATGAGTCCGAGTCTTGTGCGTGGGTGATGAGGTGAATGATTAGACATAAATGCCTGACGGTGGAGCGGGATTCGAACCCACTACCACTTAAACGACAGCAAGCTGATAATTTTGATTACTAACAAGCTAACAAGTAGCCTAAAGAGCACAGCTTCAAGTTTGATACTTTTCTGGAGAGTAATTATCATTATCCATAAACATCGATGATGATAATTCTAACTTAACCACACTGAATACAGCATAGAGTGGTCAGGTTAGAGCTAGCGCTATTGTTGCGTAATTAAGCTCAAACTCTTTGTCTCTTGAAAATCAATGTGAGCCGAAGATTGAGTGCCTACGCTTTATAAGTGAACTGCTGAACAAGCAATTAACTTACAACATATTATTAATAAAGAATTGAAAGCAAAATTACTAGGTAAAGAATATTGAAGAGATTAGTGTTGGGAAAAATTCACCACCCGTGGTTAAAGTTTATAAAATTCACCTTGAATAGCGTCACCTCGATCATTCCTAGAATCCTTGTATGTCTTTTCAATATCAACATAGGTCATAGCTTTCATCCGCAATAATTCATCTTTAAATCTTGAAAGTTTTGAGACATGAAAGCCTACAGTCCCTGAAAAAACCAAAAGAGTAGTTTAGTACTCTGATTTCTGCCTAATATCACGTCACAGGCTTGAAAGCTTTCGCTTTGTTAAATTAGGAGTGAATCGTATTAGTAGAACCAAAAAACTAAATAGACAACTCATCTCCTATCTAAAAGTCAATTTCTATCATTATTTCACAAAAGAAAACTTCTGATTTCTAGGAACTAATCATCTAGAGAACCTGAATTCAAGAAATCAATACTGTTCAAAAAATAATAAATTTATTAGGTCTGAGCATGCAGTAAAAATAAAATTACAAGTTCTTTCTAGTGAATAGATAATAACTTTAGTGAATAGTAAACTTTTTTGCATGTGAATATATTTATTTTTTCAAATAAATACTATTTATTTCAAATAAATTTTTCAAGGAAAATAATAAATATTGTAATTATCCTCCATCAATGAAAAAGAGGAGATTATATTAATATAAGGCTATGGTTTTGGTAATATTTTTCTCGAAGTTCATATGATTTTTATAAGGAAGCTATAGACTTTTCATTATTAATTCTTTGAAATATGAGCACTTAAAGTTGAAATTTTTTGGTTGTTGGAGGCAATTGATCTTTCCTGTCAGTTGTTTTAAATGTTTTCAATTTTTATACAACTAAAACGCATCTCAGGGAAAAAATGGCGTATTTTTTATTTCAATTAAAAGTAAAGTTTTTTTGTAATAATATTTCGAAAAACCCAAAATATTTAAAGATTTTAAAACATTTACTTCAAAAAAATGCCCAATTGCAGTTCATTTCCTAAAGTGTCTTTCAGTTATAAAAACAATTATTAAGTTTAAAATAACTTAGGGTAGTTCAATTGCTTCCAGAACCCAAAAAAATCAAATTTAAACGTCCTTATGTCATAAAATAATTGGATTTTTTGCGGCAACATATATAAAATTTTAAAATAATTACAAGTACGAAAATACTTATGAAAAAACTCCTACCACACACCCTTAACGAACATTTGGAATAAAATAGTTCATTAGCATGAATCATGATCTTTAAATAAACCTATTTTACCAGAGAATAAAGGTCTAAAGTACTAAATAGATACAAATTATTTTGAAATTATCTATTTTGAATGATATAATTTTTTTTTTTAATTTAAACCATATCTCCAAAATATAATAGTATTATCTTGATATCAACAAGTACATAAAATGATAAATTATCATTCAATTAGTTATATCAGTCAATAACAGTTATTTTGAGGGAAGTTGTAAGAAAGCTTAAAGTTATGGCACAAAAAAATTAGATAAAATTATGTCATTGAATCAGTTCACTGGGAATTTAAACAATGCCTGATAGCTTCTTTCTCGTTAACAATAAACTGGATTAGAACCGTTTCAATGTTCTCATTTATACGAGCAGTTTGCCTCCTCATCGCCATTTTGAAATCTTCTTTGGCCCCTTTGTCCACTCCGCGCGTTGACATTCGTCTTTGACTGAGAAGCTGGTTGGATGTTGGAATCAAAATATCCAGAGCCACACTTCCACCACGCTCAGTTGATAGATACATGAACTCTTCAAGAAAAGTTGTACAAATTATATATTTCATGAAAAGATTGTATGAAAATCTTCTGTTCATTTTGATAACATCCACAATTTCTTTGAATAACAGTTCATCTTGTGGCCAGTCCAATTGCATAAGAACAAGAATATGTCCTTGGGCAAGATCAAAATCTATGTTTTGTAGTCGAGGCAGAACCTTTCGAAGAGACACAATCAACAATTTTGCAATGTACTGGAGAATTGGTCTTTTCTTCATATGTAAGAAATGTAGATGTCGCTTTGCATTGGGTGGTGGTTTTTGTAGAGGAGTAACTTGTTGATCTTTTGGTTGGGAATGCAATGCATTGCATTTGGAATAAGAGGACAGACGTTCCACTACACTTGTAATGCTTTCCAACATGCCACCAAAGTCTTGTTTGTAAAAGTAAACACACATTAATTTTAAATCATATTTTAACTCACTTTCTGACATCTTGACCTTCTCGATGCATTCATGGTACAGACCCTTATACAGATAAACATCTTGGAAGATCCTTTGTACCCAATTTTCTAGCTTGAGGGTTTGAATTAACTGATAGAACTCTTTCTTCAAAACATCAGAGTTCTGGAACATCTCAAAACATCTGAATGCAACAGTGAATGTTCTTACAATTGTAACTTTCTGACTCGCTGTTAGGGCAACATCTTCTTCGGAGCCAACTTTTGTCCGACATCTTTTTTTCGGTACCGGTTCATTCATTCCTGAATTATTTGGAAGATCCACTGGCAATTCAATCATGACCATGTCGCCTTCATTCAGTAATGTATTATACTCGTACAACGCATTTAAAAACAGCAGAAAAGTGCAATAGACAACTTGCATAACTAATTGTCCATCTTCAATCAATCTAATACCATGCAAATGTACAAATTGGGAGATTCTCTGGCAAGCAGCATCTTTGTTCCAAGAATTAGAAAAAATGGAACTTAGTTCCCACCCTAATTTCTTGACAATATCTTCAAATGTCTCCATTAAACTCTTCCAAGGATTATCAATTCTGCATTCACTTTCAGGAAGTCCTTCAATTTCAGTAACACCTTTAAAAATGTAGCTTATATAAAACACCAAAGTTGTATGCAGGAGGCGGTAGGTAACTGGAACTGGCAAATCGACTGGTATTAACAACGGTATGAGATCAGTAACTAGAATTTTTCTAAATTGGTTTACCGGGTTATTACCATAATTCACTTGCTCTGCTGTCATCAAAGTCTCCAGTAAACCATTACCATATTGAACAGTTGTTAGAGGAAAGCTTCTTAGAAGAAGTAACATCAAATGACAGTGTTCAAGAGTGTTAGATGTTCTATTTGCCGTAACCAACAATAACTGTTGTTGGATATCCGGGGTCAAATGATTGAACATCTCTTTCAGAAATAATTGTTCTGGTGTCGGCTGTTCAGCTTGCAATGATACTGTAATATTTGAGACCTCCTCCCAGATTGATGGTTCGTCAGGAAATGAATGGAACATATCACTAAAACATTTAGAAGCTTCTTTCGTATTCTTTAAACTCTTCTCCAAATTGTAGTCCTCAAACTGTATTCCCATTTCATGAGGAAAAATAGTTTTAGCTGTGAGAAGCCATGCTTTTGAAATGGCAACATTTGATTTACTATTACGTGCGCATGAAATGAGATATTCTTGATCTGAAATGGTACTGTCATAATCATAACTTTTAAACACAGCCATGGTAAACTTCCTTTTATTGTAATGTAGAATCTGATTCAACAAGACCGAAATCACATTTGAATGTTAGTGTTGATTCATTCTGCGTGATTTGAAAATACACTATTAGTGACGGAATCAGAGTCTTTTGAAAACAAAAACTTACCACATAAAAATACTATTTGAATATAAATAATAAGGCAGGAACTTGACGCTTATCCCTGGAGTAATCAGCAAGGTTCGATGACTGTGGTGCGGCATCCAATAGAAGTTCTTATTGTAGAATGAAATCCAGAAATTCAAACATTGGTCTAGAAGTACCTATCATTTGCAATTCAAATATGCCTAGTTTCACAATAAGTTTCAATTCAAATTTTAATCATTTCATGAATGTTGTTCTATCAAAAAGTCATCCAATTATAACCAAAAAAGGAGTCTACTGTCTACAACAGTCAACGAAGAAAAGTTTCACAGGTGGCGTTGGCGTCATGACAGTGGACGTAGACACAAACCAATATAGAGAAGCCAGTCTTGAAGCCAGTCTTCTACCAGATACGGCACTCTGAAGACGTTCAGGACAACTCGCGGTCGTGCGCCTCAATTAATTAAGGTTGTGCGCAGGATGTTTGTTCTTAATTTTTTCGAAGTTTATTGTATTGGATGTTATTAGGGCTTTGAAATCTTATCTATTGCTGTAAGAAAAAGTTTTTTCATGAATTATTTTGTGAAACATGGGAGTTCAAAGTTTGAAATTTTTCGGTTTTTGAAGGCAATATTGATCTCACCTAGGAGTGATTTTAAACTTTTGATAAACTTTCTGTAACTAAGACACCTTGAGGAATAAAATGACATACTTTTTACTCCAATAAGCAATTAGTATTTTCAAAATACATTTTTTAAATCTTTAAAAAAATGCAATTTCTTAAAAAATTAACTTATTTCGACAAAACTATTTGTTAGATCGAAATAAAAAATATGTCATTTTATGTGCCTCTCAGTTATGGAAAATTTACCAAAAGTTTGAAATCACTAAGATAAGATCAATTGCCCCTAAAAACCAAAAACTTTCAACTTTAAATCCCCATATTTCACAAAGTTATTGAAGAAAAAATTTTCCTCACAGCAGCAATAGATAACGTTTTCAAGCCCTAGTAATATTCAATACCGTACAACAAACTTCGAAAAAAAAATTATGACCAAAAACCCTGCACACAGCCTTAAGGATAAATTGTACCATCCGGGTAAATTTGATTAAAAAATCTAATTTCTAAACATGCAATGCCCTCATGTAATTTGACATTGTTGAGCCCGTTCAGACGCTCAGCTGATGTAATTAAGCCTAAATTGTGGCGCGCTACCGCGACTGCAGTTGCTCTGTATAATAAGGCTCTTACAAGTCATTCACAAACATATTGTGTTCTACTTGGACCTTTATATAGAAATCCATGTTTGTGGCAAAGGCGCCAAGTTTTGCAATTCATAAGGGGCTTGAAGGGTATAGAAAATGGGTTATTCTGTCCAATTAAAGGGGTCGGTACCACACCGTCGTGAAGCTGGCCCCACCCAAATCGGCAGAAACTATAAGTTCTATATCATGAGATTCTTCAGAGTTTCTGCTATTTAATGCCGCAAAAATAAATTTTCTGCTGTTTTCACGAAAAAAGTTATTCAACTTTAAAAAAGTTAATTACTGGGTGGGGCCAGAATCACGCTGCCCCACCCACTTCGCAAAACTTAATAAAGCACATATCAATAGTTTCTGCTGAGTTTCTGCTATTTAATGCCGTAAAAATAAAGTTTCTGCTGCTTTTAGAAAAAAAGCTATAGCCCATTCAAGTTTTGGGTTAATGAAAATTAATTGGCTGTAACTCGGTTAATATACACGTTACAATAACGGGCTATGTGTCAATCTTTACTGCTAAACAGTGGCTATCGAATGACACTAACAGCATAGCCGTAGCTACACCAGCAAAAAAGATGTAGCAAAACCTATTTTGCCATTTAAACCAATGTTATTTCTAACCAGCCCCACCCACTTCAAAAATTTCAATTCAATGTATGTCAAGATTTTCAGTTGAATTTCTGCTACTCAATGCCATGAAAAGTAAAGTTTCTGCTGCTTTCAGAAAAAAGTTATAGCCAATTAAATTTTGGGTCAACGAAAATTAATTGGCTGTAACTCGGTTAATGACACATCAGCATAGACCGGTCATTTGAGACAATGTTACTACTAATGTACATACATGCCAGAGCAAGGCTTAATTTCTGAATTGAGAAGTACCGGAGCTGTAACTTACCGGGGGCTCTGGGGGTATGGTTTACCTCCCAGCAAAAGCTGGGTTGAGGGGTCCCCCCCCCCCCCAGGAAATGTTTGAAAGTTACACTTGAATTTGTGCATTCTAAACGCATTTGAGCATGGTTAGTAATGCACATAGTCCTATTGTATTACATAATATGCAAAATAATAAGATTTAGGTTTTTTTTAAATAAGGTTTTTAAACGATTTTGAAGAGAACTTGGAAACCATAACTACAAAAGTAAAAAACTCAAGTCAGGTTTAAAAAGGGTACAATTTTTTGGTTTTTCGCTTATACATTGGAAACGATAACTAAGATTCATCAATTTCTCTGTTCTCACCAAGGTTAAAGATAACAAAATGCTCAAAAAAATCAGCTCCCCTGTCCTGTTCTCCCCCTAATATGAAGTGGACAATGAGTAAAATTTTGCGAAATATCTTTCAGATATTTGAAGGGTTTATTGCGTGAGGACTACTCTTCACAGAACTACTAGTGGTAGGGTAACTCAACTTACTCTGGTATGTATGTGCTTAGTAGTATCTATAATAAGTTTCAATTATATTGAGTTGTGTGCCCAGTTGAATTATTAATTTAATACATCAACCTCAACGGAGTAATAGATTTTTCTAGATTATTTGTAATATGACGTCACAGCCGGCTGCTGTATGTGGTGGTGTGTGTTGCGTATCGAAGCGTCTCCCTCCCATTAAAGCAATTATTGTGGAATGTCATCACGAGCTACTAACTACTACCAGAAGATTCAAAAATGGGGTGCACGGTATTCTCCCACTTTCCACTATGCTTGCAATATATGCAACAAGTGATTTCTTACTCACTAACAAATGTTCCTATATAGGTGAGAAAAAGAACTAGAATATTATAAAAGTAGGCTTACTCGAAGACCATTTTAATTCTTTAATCAAAATATATTAATACGACTTTGATATGATTACAGTTAAGAAAGTTGTTATCACAACCTTTTAATAAGTCAAATCGCTGTTTCAAAGTAAGGATTAATGAGGTATTCGAGACTTTTTCGTTTGCACTAAAACGTCAATGTCAGGGTTGAATGAAGGTATTTTTAATCTCAAGTCACTTTCAACCTTCAGTTGATTTCCGTATTTGTTTTTTATGAAAGCGAAAATTAAAAAAAGTGCGTTCATATGGTGGTGACATAAGCGTATCCAGAAATTTTTCAAGGGGGGTCCACTTCACCTGCATACAAAACTCTTTGACTGGACTGACCCCCCCCCCCCCCCCCCCCAGCATTCAAATCCTAAAACTTTTATTCACTTTGTAACTACAGCAAGTATCACAGCAGCCGTAGTTCACAAATTTCAACCTATTTCAATTTATTAATTAAGTATTATACTGTACTACTTATTACACAATACTAATGTTTTTTTATGATATTAAAAAGTTGCTAAACCCATTTTACAATTTCCAAACTCCACGTTTTTAAAAAGAAAACATATTTTTCGACACCCATCCCATATGAGATGAAAGGTGAAGACAACAATACATTAAAAGGGTGCATTCTATGAGTATGAAGTGAAGAAACCCATTACCCTGATGTGTATCTTATTGAGAGGGTACTAGAGAAGAAAGGTAACAAATTGTATGTGAAATGGTTGGGCTCTGATTCGAAATACGATTCATGGATTGATAATAATAGTGTTGTCTGAAAAAATAATCATATTGTCACTGTATTGAAAAATGAACTTGAAACAGCACATATCAAAACTACCACTGATCAACTTTGATAAGTATTTAAATGAGAACTGAAAGCAACCAACAAATGAGACACAGTGTACTTTTGAATTGTGTGTGCATCATCCAATATTGGGAAAATCAATATCGTTTTCAATTTATTATTTGCAGAAAATGGTGTTAAATCTTTAAATTTATATGTTCTTACCAAATATCACCAGCAAGACTCATGAACTTCTCAAAGAAATTATGAGTCAAGTCCCTGAGATTGGATTCAATTAATTTGTTTCAACAAATGAAGAAATCCCACACCTGATTGATTTCTGAACTATCACAACTTCTGTTTGAGGATGAAGTCAATGTTTCTTTAATTATTAATGTTTTAGCTGTTTTTGCGTGAAAGTAATGGATGAATTTTCTTTTTTCAGCCAAAACAAACTTAAAACGAAAAATCAAAAATCCAATAATTGAAAAATTAAAAACTAATATTAAATGGCAGCAATTATTTTATTCTCTATTAAAACTTGTATAAATGCAAGATTGTATGGCATTGTACCAGGACCGAGAACGAAATTATTAATTTTACTTCAACACCGACCGTGATCCACGCAGAAACTGAGCTTCTGGACAGTTGAAAAGCTCAAATGGAAAAGTCTATAAAATCATTTTGTTATTTTATCATGGAAAAAGAATTCACAATGTCAACATTTGCGAGCTATGCTACTATAATACGTTTTTTCTACTTCTAGACTAATGACTTCTCTCAGTTTTATCATGAAATTCTAACCCACTCTTTCTCGATAATGTACCATATACATTAAAGTTCTCTCCTCTATCGTATAAAGATAGTCTAAACATGCCACAATAATGGATACAATGACAGCCGCGATGCTCAGTTCTCAACACTCCAATATTGTACATTAATTCCGTCTAGATTAAATTTTGTTCTCTAGAATTATTATCACTGGTATAGAATTATTCTTAAGAACCTTTCCTACAGCAAAAAAGCATTCTATCTAGTGCTTAGTCATCTCAAATGGGGGGGGGGGGGGTCCGGACCCAGGGACCCTCCCCCCTTGAATACGCCCCTGTGTGGTGAATACCATCAGAAATCTCATCGCAATTACGGATATTGTTGGATATTCTATCCTCGTCACCATCCAAAATGTTGTTAAATCTTTCTCCTTATAGCCTGATTAAATGATAGAATCGCGGCAGTTCAATGAGCTCTTTTTCCTGCAAAATAATTAATTACTGATTTTTCAAAAAACTCACCCAAAAAATAAAGTGAAACCTAAAATAGCCACACATTTTAAACTCAGTATTTGAATATAAAACTTCACAGAACAGACTTCTTATTTTGTTTTACAAAATTTGATGAATACAGTATTATTTTGAGAAAGAATTTAATTTTGTTAGAATATTTTAAATTGATGCATGTACATACTACGATTGTGAATAGTTAAATAACTCAAATTGTTAAGAGGAAATGTTCAGTTACTGTAATATTTTAAGATTTAAAAGAGTAACTGGGAGGTCGTAAGGCTGAGATTATTTAAGTTTGTTGTCCTCATCAAATGGATTTTTAATCCATTGTTTTCATTCTTCTATATGAGTGGAAAGTAGTGTTTTAGTTAAGAAGCCAAGGCTTTAAGACGATCATAGATCATTTTGGAAGTTTCTTTATTTACTTTGATAGTTCTGTAATAATTTTATCATCCAAAAAATCGTTCAGAAGTCGTAAGTCATCAAATAATACATTTTTTTAAATATTATCGGACCACCATTGTATCTCTTTGATAGTAGCATCAATTTTGTCTTGCACAAATAATTTGTGAATATCTTTTACTTAAGGTCAAATCAAGAGTATTCAGAGAACTAAGAATATACGAAGTAAGCTAACTTTATTAACCAAACCTCATCATTAAGGCATTTGTCAAGAAAGACAAGAGCTTTCATCTCTCCTACTTGCAATTGTGATTGCGAACGAACAACCGTACATTATCATGAAGCCTGAATCAACCTGGCAAGAACGTTCCTATTTCTAGTCAATGGACTTCACAATGTAGGATTAGTTGCTTGTGCTCACTTCAGGGGCGCACCCAGACTTTTGGTTTCGGGGGGGGGGGGGGGTCTTACGGCTTTTACCCATCCTACCAGGTAAAAGGGAAGGGAGGGGGTAAAAATTAGGATTTTTCAGAGCTCTTTTTACAAGAATGTTGCCTGATAAAGTTTATGTGTGGGTAATAAAGTTTATTGTGACCTCTTATTGATTCATTACTTGACTTTTTAGAATAGCATTAGCAAAATAAGCAATGGGTAAACAAAATGTGTCCATCATGAGTTTATTTGTACAGAGTGTTTCAAGAGTTCAAAATGATTCTGCCATACTGCATAAGCAACTTCTCATGAGGATAAAAAAATTAGAATGAATGTACGTCCGGACGCTTTGTTACAGAAATAAATAGGGCGAGAGATTATAGCTATTCCACCATCCATTCAGAAATGACTAAGGTCTTCATATAGATGGCGTGAATTAAATGGAACCAGTGTAAAATTATCTGAAACGTGCTACAAGATTCACTACTATTTATTTTTATGATGCTCATATGAGACCTTTGTGTTGATAATAAAGTGAACGAAAAATGCCAGTCTGAACGCGAATCGAGATTACCAAATTATTGATATTAATATTTCAATTGATATTTTACAAAAATTCACAAAACTAACATGATATAATGATGTTTTTTTTTTATTGTCGGCCTAGTGGTTAACCAATTAAATTGCCAATGAACCAAACATTTTGTTCAATTTCTCCATCAAACCTTGTCAAATCATTTTTTTAAATTAAATATGAATGTACTCAATAGTCAAGAACGGTCCCAAATTTTATAAAGTCGAGTTTTTTTTAATCAAAGCATACTGATTTTGCACAGATGCTTTCCACTTGCTATTCTTCTGTTTTTGATCCAGTTTAAATTCTGGTTTTGTAAACTCTGGGTGCTTTATTCGCAATCAATAACCAAGTTCATAACCTTCAATCTCAAAAACGCCTTCTTTTGGCCTTTTTTGCATATTTCATATAACTTTATAACCGCAGTACTTAATGTTTTAAATAATTTTACAGTCCATTTCACAACAAATGCATTCAATTCACCACCTAAATGAGGGCTTTAGAAGCCTAAAGTTTCCTGAATGAGTGCTAATTTATTGATCTCTTATTGAAAATGATAACTTCACTTTTCTGCTGTATTACTTTCTGTATTGAAGCGTTTTCAAAGGAATAAACTTTTGCAATTGTATTGAATTTGTTTTCGCAAAAACCTGTAAACCTTTTTTAGGAAATTGTTAGTCGCGAACCGTAACAGGTGCCTGATGTTCAGTCAGATAATGTAAGCTGCAAATTCCTAGGGTAAGGGTGACCGAATAGATCGGCCACCAAAAAAAGAGGGTTCTCAGCTATAAAATCACTTGCCGATGATACAGAACTCACCTAAAACTGAGGGTCCAACTCATCAAACATTAACATTAAACACATTACATTACCCACACACAGGTCTCAGAACTATCTGAGCTTCACCTTCCGAAAAATATTATATTATTAATCTACTGTAATGTTAAATGTATTACAGGTTTAGGAGGTTCTAGAGGCTAGAGGTCCTGTACTTATTGGTTAAATGATTGCCAGATTAATATGAGTGAGACGAATTATCTTTACCCAGCCGCCTGGTCAAATCTAGTTCTGCCAGGCTACAAAATCTATTTCCACCTATGGTAGTCACTCATAATATTCCTTTTAATAGTATATCGATATTGTTAATTGCTATTAACACTATCGTATTTAAACAAGTTTGAAATGTACAGCCTAGAGTTCATATTACAAACAGCCAATTCGCTAAAAATTATCAACGTTTTGATAAGGATTTCAGGACCTGAGGGAAAGGCTTGAGCCCCAAAGCCCCCATGTCAAGCCACTAGTTATGAACATTATTCTACTTAAAAAGCTGAATACATGACATGTACCAACACTAATCAGCCTACAGCACATAGTCTCCATAATAAATTTTCTTGAAAATTATTAACAATTTGTCAAAGAGCTCGGGTTCTTTTGGGTTTCTTAAGCTCCCTAATCCCCCTCCCTTGGCTGCGCCACTGGCTCACTTCCCATTTCATCGCACAACGCACCAAAGACCCTTGAGTTTTTAGATTGTAATTGATGAAATTAACAGGTTCACACGAATCTGTGTGAGTCATCTGGGAGCAGTGGACGAAATAGAGTGGAATAAATAGAGTTGACTATGGGTGGGGGTGGGGGGGTTTACTAACACCTCCCACGGTCAATCACTCTTACATATTACTCCCTTCAAAAAATTTCTCAGAATATAAATATAATACATATTATACAATATTCATACAGGGTAAAGGAACCAAACGCTGACAAAAGCGCTTAGGTGACTTAATTGAGCCTCAATTTTGGCGCGCGACCACAACTACAGTCGCTCAGTATAGCAATGCTATTGGATATAATTAATTCCCACATCTATTACACATTGCTTTGCTTTCTAAAATGATTCCATTTGAACATAAATTAATAATGTAATAGGTACTATTGTAGTGAATGTGAACACTATGTATAATTATATGATGGCCATTCCACATTGTTCTAGTTTTGCAGTTTCTATCTTAAGATAATTCTTCTTAGTTAATAATAGTTCTTCCTTGGCCATGGATTGAGGCCTACTCATTGATTTCAATTGTTTGCAATGGAGAGAAAATGTGGTATTCAAAAGAAGTTGTCATTAAAAAAATATTTGCTGAGCATACTGTAGTTAATGACCATCGAAATTTCAGTGTTCCTGATAAACAATATTTGAAGGCATTATGAATTTGGATTTAATTAACAGTTTTCATAGTCTTTACTTCAATTAGTTTTCATCCAATCCTTATTCATGAAATGAATTTGTTTAATTCACTTTAAATTACCTTTGAGAATTTAAATTTTATGCAATTTATTTAAATGAATTTATGATAAATTTTATTATTTTATTTATTTGCTTTTTATTCTTGGAATATATTTAGACTGTTAGATCTGTTTTATATAGAAGAAAATGAGCAAACTAGTTGATTACAATGAGGACTCTTAAGCTATTATTATTGACTAGCAGCTACCCGTCCTTCGTACGGATTATGTTTAGAAATACGACTAAATATGTTTCGGCTTTTTTGATAGCAACGATCATGAAGTTGTTAGCAGTTTAGTTAACAACTTAGGACGTAAACAATTCAGTGACAGTTATCAGAGAGAATATTTGAGAACAGCTGATTGATATATCATCATAAATTACGTGATTTGTTGTTGTTCTTATGTTGTAATAATAGTGCTACCTGGCGAATTCCCAAGAGCCTAACACAAACCGCACCTTCCTAAAATGTTAATTTTTGTTTTGATAAATTATTGAAATTAGAAAATTTTGTTTTTTTTTCAACAAAGAAATAATTGATAAAACATAAGATGGGCTTTGATTCACCAGACATATGTTTCCTAAAATACTGCAATGCTCCGACTACACAAGTCTGCAGACAGCGTAAATAAAGCCGCGAAGGGCCCACCATTTATATTCGAGAACAGCTGATTGATATATCATGATAAATTACGTGATTTGTTCTTATTCTTATGTGGTAATAAAACTTGGAAGAAATGTATCCAAAATCGCACAATACTTGGTTTTTAAACGTTTATTATTCTGTTAAAAAAAAGTTAATTTAGTTTTTCATAGCTAAAGACATTGTCAATAATGTTTTCAATACTATTCAATAACTAAAATCCCGATCAATGCTCTCGTTTTTGAGAAGGCCGCGTAAAATGTATCCAAAATCGCACAGTACTTGGTTTTTAAACGTTTATTACTCTGTTAAAAAAAAGTCAATTTAGTTTTTTTATAGCTAAAGACATTGTCAATAAAGTGTTCAATACTGTTCAATAACTAAAATCCCGATCGATGCTCTCGTTTTTGAGGAGAAGGCCGCGTAAAATGCCTTTGGGGCCGTGACAGACAGACAGACAGACAGACAGATAGACAGACAGACAGACAGACAGACAGAAAGTGAGATAGGACTATTTTCGGCTTATTTAATGTATAAAACGTAAAAATAACCAAAAAATATACAATTCTGATAAATGTACAGACAAAACTCTAATTTTATTTATATAGATTTTCAAATTTCTCTACTCTGTGTTTATTAATTATTAGTATATTATTAATCGTTAAATAGGCTATATTGGACATTATCATTTTTTTAATTATTGTTAATATCTCTAGTATGTTTTATATGTATGATTACTATTTGATAAAATTATTATTATATAAAATCAAATTAGCTCATTCAAGGTATGTCAGCTACTGGTGTCAAGGTATGTCAGCTACTGGAGGTGACCAAAAATAGAGGTGTCAGCTATTGGTATAGATATCAAGTGATTTTAAAATAGAAATCTCGTGTTGAAATTAGTATCTAAATTGTTCCCAATTTCAATCAGCCATTTAAAAGACTTGAATAAATAGATTGTAAACATTTTTTTATTAATCCGTACAATAGCTCAAAAGTAAATAGATAATATTCATGAATTGACTCACTAAGGTGTCAGCTGCCGGTTTCTTCACCCTAGCTTCAAACTAAATGAATAATCTTTCAAATTTTTAGTTTTTCAAATTGTTTCTTACAATTTTTCTAAGCAATGGGGGGGGGGGGGGGTTATCTATTTCGAAAAAATGTAATTCCAGATTCTTGATAAATTCTGTTTAAAAAGTAAAAGAATATCAAAAGTTCAATTGATTTTGAGAATTGGTTGAAAATTGAAAATATTAACTGACAGAAATAACTACAAATGGCCCGCAAAAATTCGTCAAATTTGAGCTAGTAGCTCAAATCGTTTAATGAGTCTTTATCCAGTACTCATGAGAAGAGATTCTATAGCCTGTACATAACAGTTCTTGAAAAAGGTGAGCAATCATAATTTAGGCAATAGGCTATAGCGACAAAGATTTTTGTTCATAGGAACAGTTGATAGCTATTTCTGTGGAAGAATGGAATACAGGTAATAGAACTAACATATTTCTATTAGAGATGTGAAAACAACTGCAAAAATTTTTTTTGGTGTCAGTTCAGCAATTCAAGTGAATTTCAAATTGGGATATTAAAGAGAACATTTTTGGACACTAAGAGAACATTTTCGGACACATAAGGAATGACACAATCTTAGTCTCCGAAAATGTTTCAAACCCAATTATTATTTTGAAACATAACAAAGCGTTACCAAAAATTGCTTTAATAGAAAAATCAATCTGCAATTATCTGCCCTTTAGAAAATTTGCAAATTATAAAGATATGGATAAGAAAGGCTGAGTAACAGAGGGAAGGTCTGTAAATAGTGCCGAAGCTGACTAACAAAATGGGGAAGTGAGAAATGATTGGACGTAGTGATGAAGACGGAGACATCATGGAAAGATGAAGAATGAAAAGGATGTGGGTGAGCGAGCGAGTGAGTGAGAGAGAGAATGAATGAGAAAGACCTCCACAACAGACTGGAAACAGACGAACCATCCATCACCTTACTATCCCTGATCAATGCTGGAAATAATTATCACGCTCTATGTTGTGTTATCGATGGCTGGCAGCATGTGACGTCAACCAGCAGTTGTAGGCCTATAAGAATAAGATGCGAGAATCAGCTGTTCTATGACGAATGAAAGTGAACATCTAAAACAATTCAGTTGGTTTCAGAAACAGTTGGTTTCATATGGTAGCCATGGCTTAATAGTAAAGATTGACACTTAGCCCGTTATTGTAACGTGTACATTAACCGAGTTACAGCGAAATAAGTTTCATTAACCCAAAAATCAAATTGGCTATAACTTTTTTTCTGAAAGCAGCAGAAATTTTATTTTTGTGGCATTTAATAGCAGAAACTCAGCAGAAATTATTGATATGTGTTTCATTTAGTTTTGCGAAGTGGGTGGGGCCGCGTGATGCTGGCCCCACCCAGTAATTAATTTTTTTAAAGTTGAATAACTTTTTTCCTGGAAACAGCAGAAAATTTATTTTTGCGGCATTAAATAGCAGAAACTCTGAAGTATCTCATGATATACAACTTATAGTTTCTGCCGTTTTGGGTGGGGCCAGCTTCACGACGGTTTGGGACCACGGCTGCCCACAATAGGACCCAAGGACAAATTGCAGTGGGTCACAAGGTCAAACGGAGCCACATGATAGATGGTGAAGGTATACATCCGCAAACCTAAAACAAAAAAGAATTTGGGAGCCACTGTCTATCTTGTGGCCCTCACAGTTTTGCAAACCTTTTTCCTTGTTATCGCCGCCACTGGAGTAATTTGAAGTAAAAATACACGTGAATCCAAAATCTAGAATGTTTTGAATTTGAACGTTTTAATCACTGAAAATATATTCTGCATTGGTGGAGATGAAAACAGGCCCACAATATGCCGGTATTTCCTAAGATTTACGGGGGGCTTTCAAACATGGGTTTGGCTATAGTCTGCAATTGGACTTTTTGTCAAAAAAATTGAAAATGTCGATTGGTTTTCAATGTTGATAGTATCTATAGGGTGTGCTGAATGTATAGTTTGTACAGTAGGCTTGAAAAGAGAAAGGGCCCTCTACAATATTTTTGCGGGAGTGCTTCAAATGGTTATTTCTGTCACTGTTCAGTACACTGAACATTGAAAATTCGTCTTAGCTCATTAATATAGTCAAGGGTCATGCTATGAATGAATAAAAAAAAGAGAGAAGAGGCTTATTATCATAGAAAAATAGCTCAACGCTGCACTTCAAAGACCTCGAAAACAATTTGTGAGGGTGGGTGGGCTATCTATAAAATCTGCGATTGGAACTTTTGTTAACAAAATAAATAATGTTAATTGTTTTTAATCTGTGATGTTTTCCATGACGAAATACTTAATGAACAATCTTATATCAAAACTGACACTGTATTTCACTTTTATATATTGTTTTTACTCACTTATATTGGAGATGCTAGAGGGATGCATTTCACTTTTGAAAAGTGAAAATGAAAGTGAAATGCATCTCTCTAGCATCTCCAATATAAGTGAGTAAAACAAAAAGAGAGAAATACTGTGTCAGTTTTGATATTAGATTGTTTTTTAATGTTGATATTATCTATATAGTTGCAATGTTTCTATTCAAGTTATTTCTCAAACCATAATAATTTTCATATTTTCACACATATTATAAGTTACTTCTATATTCAATTATTGGTGGATAGTTTCCTCGCTTAATACAAATTCAAGAATAGTTTCACAAAACAATTAAAATGTAAATTTCCTGGCAAGTAGCTTGCAAACTCGCACAATACAATCGATGCTTTATTGCCGCTACTGTTTAATAGACTCTGCACTGTAGAATTTATTTGTGGTCTGACAAAGCAGCCTACGCTGGCCTTGAAACCGGAATTCTGAGCTTGTACGTGCAATCATGGAAATAAATTCAATCAATCAGACACTTATGTCTGATGATGAAATAAAACAATATAGCCTAATGTGCCTCAGACCTCTGCCGGGCCTGTTGAGGAAAGCAATTGTTGCTTAAACACCTAAGTTGGGATCATTCTGAAAGAAACAAATTTGTATTAACTTTTCAAGTGAATTCAACGACTTGCAGTCAAGTTTTTATTAAAATAAGTAGTATTTCACTTACTTCTGTAGGCCGAACGTTTTCGAGTTGTTAAAACCCATCTTCAGGCATCCTAAATATCGATGTTGGTTTATTGGCCGATATGGCCAAGTTAAAAATGAATGCTGCTGTGCAGAAAGGTCTCCATGGTCTAATGGTTAAGGCGCCTGACCGGCAATTGGGAGGTCCGTGGTTCGATTCCCGGTGGTGACTGATATTTTTGTACAGTAGCATTCATCGATTTCCATCAGCTATTCAATACTGTTGTCAATATCCGCCATTGCGGAAGTCTTCAGTATAAACTAATAGCACTTAAAGGAATTCGAAATTAATAAATTCTGTTTATGGAAATTTTATTATAATATAAACTTAAAAAACACTTAAGAGGAAATTAACTCACGTTATGGCGTGACGGCCGTTTCACTCTGTTGTCTAGAACATCATCAGACGACCCACAGTACACTGATTTAAGGCATGAGTTTGGCCAAACTCATACCCACACTCATGCCTTAAATCAGTGTACTGTGGGTCGTCTGACGATGCTCTCGACAAAAGAGTGAAACGGCCGTCACGCCATAACGTGAGTTATAATTTCCACTTAAAAGTGTTTTTTAAGTTTTTATAATATATTAGTGGAAACAAGATGGATTTTCAACATCACAATAATTTTATTAATTTATTTGATTCTCTTTACAAGAAGAACAAGTCCCGTGTTATGAACTGAGCAATCCACTTTACTAGAATATGGCTCATTATTGAAGCTAAAATCACTGAACTCTTTTCTTAGAACGTCTTCAAATTTCAATTTTTTCAATATTTTATAAGTGAATGTTGAAGTAGCCAAACCGGAAGCAAGTTTAATTGAACTATTCCCATTTTTAATTGCGTCCAACGCGGTTTCTATCAGCGATGAAGCGATGCCTCTTCTTCTATAATCTGGATTAACAGCAATGAACATCAGTTCTAAAACTTGGTCAACTTTGAATTCAGAGAACACATCAATGAAACTGTCCATCTCTATCATAAAATCGATTAACGCCTTGGAATTGCTTTCTTTGCAATACTTGTCTCTGAAATTTTCAAAATAGCTTGGCCCATCAGTTACACATTTTGTCTGTATCTTGTTGAATAGTACTCCAACCACTTTATTTGTGTTAGATTCGATCGCTACAAATGAAACCCCATCTTCGGCTGTGAAAGCTGCTAGCTTCTCCAATTCTTTGCAAGCTTTAGGATTTGAATGAACCGAGCAGCCTGAAACAAAATTTAATTGAAGCTCAATAAATGTTCAACTATCCTCCCATAATAAAAACAATAAGTGTAGCCTACTATATATACTCGAGTAGCAAGTAGGGTATTCTCAATTGCAATAAAAAATCTCCATTTAACTGGCTTACTGATTTATCAGGTACCGTAATGTGAATTATCTTATAAAAGTCTTCTTAAGTTGTTATATAGCTAGTAAAAACGCAATCTGCTTTCTTGATGATAACTTATTGATCAAATTGTCTTCCAAACAATACATAGAAAACCCTTTTGCTATATAATAATTGTATTTCCCAACGAACTCGATCTGTATAAAGTTTGGAAGAATATGACTGTTTTTCACAAGTTATTTTGAAGTGACTGACAATTAAACAAACTAACAAATATACAGAAACAGAATTTATTCATTTCGAAGTTCTTCAAGTGCTATGTAATTTATACTGAAGACTTCCGCAATGGCGGATATTGATAGCAGTATTGATGGCAGTATTGAATAGCTGATGGAAATCGATGAATGCTACTATACAAAAATATCAGTCACCACCGGGAATCGAACCACGGGCCTCCCAATTGCCGGTCGGGCGCCTTAAACACTAGACTTTGGAGACCTATCTGCACAGCATTTATTTTAACTTGGCCATATCGGCTGGTATCTCACAAGTTAGTTTGAAGTGACTGACAATTAAACAAACTGACAGATATACAGAAACAGAATTTATTAATTTCGAAGTCCTTTAAGTGCTATTAAATTTATACTGAAGACTTCCGCAATGGCGAATATTGACAACTGTATTAAATAGCTGAATAAACAAGTTTAAAATGAATGCTGCAGTGCAGAAAGGTCTCCATAGTCTAGTGGTTAAAGCGCCCGACCGGCAATTGGGAGGTCAGTGGTTCGGTTCCCGGTGATGAATTATATTTTTGTACAGTAGCATTCATCGATTTCCATCAACTATTCAATACTGTTGTCAGTATCCGCCATTGCGGAAGTCTTCAATATAAATTAATTGCACTTCGAAAGTAATAAATTCGAAAGTAAGGACTTCGAAAGTAATAAATTCTGAATATGGTTGTGCTCAAAATTTGAAGTTGATTGGTCAAAGAGTACGAAAGGTATCGTCGAGCATACATACCCACCGATAGCCTTGAGTCATTTCAAAATAATAACTCGCTACACCCGTTCAACAATCTCCTCATCTACTAAGACGATACAGAGTAGTTACAAAGGTATTTGATTGTAATAAAAAATATTGATTTTCCCTGAAATTGGATAGGGTCAGAAATGATGCAATCAGGGATATGACTCATCTGAATCCTTGCTACTGAAGCAATTATTAATATTACTGATGTTGAAGATCCATCTTGTTTCCACTAATATGTAATATAAACTTAAAAAAACACTTTTAAATGGAAATTAACTCATGTTATGGCGTGACGGCCGTTTCGCTCTGTTGTCTAGAGCATCGTCAGATGACCCACAGGTGTACTGTGGGTCATCTGACGATGCTCTAGACAACAGAGCGAAACGGCCGTCACGCCATAACGTGAGTTGAATTCCATTTGAAAGTGCTTTTCAAGTTTATATTATTAATATTACAGTACTGTTAGTAAGTTAATCACACCTACCTAAACTGACATTTTCATGAGGAAAAAATCCCAAACTCAGAGTCTTTAGAGCTTCATTAAGATACTCTGGAGTCAATTTGTCAACAATGATAGATTTTCTTACTTGGTCCGCTTCTAATTGTGCCATTCCTGGAATAAATTATATTTTAGTAGTATGGTAATAGATAGTAACGTGCCTTCGAGCCATTACTGATTCATTGAATGAGAGCAAAAAGGGAGTGATAGATATTTAAAAACAATTATTTCTATAATGTAGACATTGTATTACAAAGTTTAATTCTATTATAACGAAACACTATAGGCCCAATATACTAATACTTCAATACGGGAAGTGATTAGCCGCCAGCAATGCCAAGAGTCTGCTCTGTCAGATCAGACATGACACGAGCGCTTGGACTGTCCTAGGAAGGGTGACCGATTTAGTTTGGCCAACAAAAACTACTCTCTTTTCTGCTGTATAATCACTTCCTGCTAGTTAGGAACCCACCTAAAACTGTAGGTCCAACTCATCAATCATCATCATCATCATCCGGCCCTGTACCCATACACAGGTCTTAGAACTATGTAGGCTTCATTATTCGAAAAAAATGTGTATGACTCATCTTAATTATATAAAAAATGACTAATAATTTAAATATAAAAGCTGCATTTACAAATTAGAATTTATGTATGAACATTTCTCTTTATTAATTTATTATTGTATATTTTTGACTTGCAGTCAAATTCCCTTTACCATTATATACAGTGTATTACCATAGACCAACCATCAATGGTATATAGACCAACCATCAATTCTATAGTATTACAGTATCTTTTTTTTAATGATAAAGCCCACATAGGTATGAGACCTGTGCGTGGGTAATGAGCTGGATGATGGCGATTGATGAGTTGGACCTTCTGTTTTTGGTGGGTTACGAACCACCCGGAAGTTATTTCACAGCGGATTATTTTTTGGCCCATCCAATCGGTCACCCTTACAGAGAGGGCCCAGGAGAGCGTTGCTTATCTGAGCGTCTCTGATTGAACAGATTGGTTCTTTGTTATAAAAGATCCAATATTGAGGTGTATTTTCAAATTTTAAATTGATGGATGAACATTTTCCTCTGTTCTATACGGTATTACTCTATCTTTTGTTGGTTCTTCATTTTAAAAGATTCAATATTTCTATAATATATAAGACTGTCTTATTCATTCTATTGTATGCTCGTTCTATGAGAATTATAGAGTATACAGGTTTTTTAACCCACATGAAGTGTATTTCTTATGTATTTTGTTATCGAATATTTCGTGATTTTTCAAAATATTAGTGCACCAGGCGCTGAGGATGGGCATTCTGCACTAAAACGTGTTCTGCCTCAAGAAAGAAAATGAAATTCAAATTCCTTATTTATTTTTAATGTTCTGCATGTCGTATACGTGGAAATATCTTCAAGAATAATTGTGAAACTACGGTTAGGTATGAGTGAGGTCTTAATAAGTGGAAAAGCATTTTAATCTATTGCGAGACGGATTCAAGCATTTATTTGAGAAAAAATGAAATTGATAATCATTGACAAACCTGAATTTAGCAGAACGGTCCGATGTGGAGTCTTATATAGTTGTTCACTGAGCCTACTGATACTTTTATTTACAAAAACCTGTCTCAATAATGATGCCTAGGGATGCAGGCTTGAATGAGTTCAGAGTTCAGCAATTGCACTAACAAGATAAACAAGAGCAAACAACTTATTTACCGAGAAGAGACAGTGAGATAGTTGAGTTTTAAAGCGTCGAAGCGTACAAGAAAGAACGAGCCAATGTAAGAGAGAGAGTAAGAGAGAGAGTTAGAGAGTATCGATGGGAAAGTACAAAGTAGTATCTCAGCTCAACAATCTATCATCGTTATCATGAACATTCATAAGATACTCAACCGGTTGAAAATCTACAGAAAATAGTTAGTTACATAACTGCCATACAAATTATGGAAAATCTTGTATGAATGCTTTTCAAAAAATTAATATCAATTGACAAACTTCATGTTATGGTATAACTTCTTAGTTTGAAGTAACTGACAAAATTTATTAATTTATTAATTCTGTATTTAAGTCTTCACTATAAATTAATAGCACTATGAGGAACACGAAATTAATGAATTCTGTTTCTGTATAACTTCTGGTACAAGAAGTTTTATACAGTAAATAGTTGCCTTCCTTTTTTTTGTAGATTACGTCTTGGAGACTCCAGTTAAGGAGTACCGGTATAAGACAAGTCAGATCAACAATATTATACATTAGATACCATAATTACTTCAATTAGTTGAGGTGAGGCTTAATCTTGATGTGAAAGGAACTCTTGTACACTATAAAAAGCTTTATCAACTAAATATTTTTTCAATTGTTTTTTAAATATTTCTATATTTTCAAGACTCTTTAAAAACTGCGGTAGCTTGTTGTAGAATTTCCCACCAATATAACTAGTTTTTTGTTTGAATAAGCTACTGAATAAGCTTTTTTGTTTGAATAAGCTAATGTGGGTTAAGTGGAAGCTTGTATGCCTCAACTTCGCCCACAGCACTTTTTGTATTGTAAAGTGCGAAATAAAGACATTTTATCTATCTATCTATCTACTATTGTGACTCACCAAGTGATGCACAAGACCCTTATACAAGGTCTTATTAAAATGTTTTTCTCGTTTATTATCTAATCTATTTTTATCTGTATAGTGTACTTTCCTTGTATGTCTTTTGTTTATTTTTTATGCAAAGATATGACATTAGTTTTTATAAATAGGAGAGTTGTTAGCACATAAATGCACTTTTTTGTTCCATTATATTTTCTTCAGTTATGTTCAATTCTTTAATTTGCGTGTATTCCTATGTTTTTCTGTTAGGTATAGTGCTATTTTCTCCTGTATTTTATACATTGCTGTATATTTATACATCTACTTTTCATCTTTTAAGAATAGATAAGTGCCTTAATTGGTGAACAACAGATAGAAAAAGGGCCGTTTTTATGAACGTTCCTCAAGTTTCCCTTGACTTGAGGAACTCTTGAATGCTCGAATAAAATACACATATTTCAAGAGTCCCTCGAGTCAACCGCCACTGGAGCGACGTTCATAAATATGGGAAATAATTTTCCATGCAATACATAGACAATTGAACATTATAGGCTATGCTTTTTTTAATTTTACACATTATACAAGTTCTTCTTTTTACATGGCTTATTTATATTTATACACAAAACTAAACAATTTGTAATGAATAATAAGACGAAATTGTTACTATCACATTTATTAAAACTTAAAGAAACTAGTTTCGGTTGTTACACCATTTTCAATCTCTATCAAACTGATAGAGATTGATAATGTTGTAACAACCGAATAAATTTTAATAAATGTGGTTGTGACAATTTCGTCTTTTTATTCATTATGGATACCTTCCACAATATCACCTTCGCCACTACAAAGAAAGTTGAACAATTTGTATAATTATCATGGGATGAGACGTATTTTAACTGAAACAATAATCTAATATCAAAACTGGCACTGTATATTTCTATTTAATATAATTATGATTTTCCCTCACTTATATTATTGGAGATAATGGAGGGATGCATTTCACTTTTAAAGAGAAGCTTCATCACCCTGCATATTTAGAAGTGAAATGCATCCCCCAGTATTTTTTTATTGCTGACGATGCCCACATGAGTCCGAGACTTGTGCGTGGGTAATGCGGTGAATGATTACACATACATGCCTGACGGTGGAGTGGGATTCGAACCCACGACCGCTTAAACGACAGCAAGCTGAAGTTGCGACGCCCCAACCAACTGCGCTAAGCGGCCCGCCATTATCTCCAGTATAAGTTCTTATCTTAGACACCGTTCTCTGCTGTAAAATCACTTCCCGGTGGTTCGGAAACCACCTAAAACTGTAGTTCCAACTCATCAATCACCATCATCCAACTCATTACCCACGCACAGGTCTAAGACCTATGTGGGCTTCATCCTCAAAAAAAAAAAGTGCGTGAAAAACATATTCTTGGATTTCTTGTTCCATAACGATCTGCGTTGTTAATATTAACTTTTTGTTGTAAATTTAACGACTTGCAGTCAATTTTAATTGTGAATAAATAATATTTCTACACACTCAGGCCAAACGTTTTCGAGTCATGGAGACTCAAAAGTCATGGAGGCCTTTGAAGATGAGTCAAACAATTAAAATTGACTGCAAGGCGTTAAATTTACAACAAAAAGAAAATCATAAATAGAAATACAGTGTCAGTTTTGATATTAGATTGTTCATCAAGTATTTCGTCATGGAAAACATCACAGATTAAAGCAATAATTATTTCTGTGATGACAATTGTCATGTCATGATCACATCACGGTATTTAATCACAGTATATAATTACTCAAAAACGATCCAAGTCCTTTCCGTGCTCCACTGACTTTTGGGGGGAAAGGCTTAAAATTGATAGACAAAATGCTGATAAAGAAGAGGGAAGAAGGAAGGATCAATTAAATGAATTGCCAATGATTATAGTAGAACAGCTACAATGATGATTTTAAATTATCCTAATTTTGTTATGTCATTTCTCAAATACCCCGTGAAAACGTGTGATTAAGAGCAGGTAAATGTTGATTAAATTTCAAGACAAAACGGAATTTCCATCAGGAGGTCAAAGAAGAACTTACTGAATGTCATATATAGTTTGGCCAAGCTTATAATTTCATCAGAAAGGCTGTCAATGATTGAAGCATGCATGTTCAAGGTACTCTCAAATGATATGCTTCCCCCATGGATCCTAATTACAATTTTCAAAAGTCGCCCACTCTATAAAAAGAGGACACTCGCAATAATCCAACTAGTAAACCGCCTAATCTGTTTAAACGTGCGTGTTCCTAAAGTTGAAGCAATATGTTGCTCGAAGTCTGCAGATTTTCTGTTTTTCTACTTGCGCTTTCTGCCACAGTTTATGTGAGTAAACATTCAACTATCATGAGAATTGGTTAGGTCATTTCTCACTCCATATGTTACTGTTATTTTGTTAATGTGTTAGAATTTTTATATTTTATTGTATTTTCTTAAATGTATATTGTCAGTTGTAATGACTTTGGTGAGAAATAAATAATAAATAAATTGACATTGTCAAAAAACGTAGTTGGATAATTTTTTTTTCTTTTGAGAGTGTAGTTCTTTAAAAAGAAGGTTGACAATGAACTACTCTCCAAATATTAGAGGGTGGAGTGAGAACATTTAACTAAATCAAATATTGAAATAATTGAGGAAATTATTCTTCTCAACAAATACAGCACAGTAACTCTTGCGTCAAATAAAGTTTAAATAAACCTAAGCTAATATGAACTTTTTCATCATATTGTTGATAAGAATTAGAATGAGACTGTAAGGTATAACAGAGATTCCTCCTGAAAAAAAATGTATGGCATGATTTCTAATATATGAATCCCATTATTGAACAAAAATAATTTATTAATAAACTATAATATATACTGTATTTCTGTTAAAAGATCTGCTTTTGTGAAGATAATCCGCTTTGAAGCGAAATAAGAACATTTATCAGAAACTGGAATTTCTTGCCATATTTTATTCAGTAGGCTGCCGTATACGTTGGGATAACTGGGTGTTTCCAAATCTAAGCTAATATGAACTTTTTAATAACATTGATGAGAAAAATTAAAATGAGACTTTTTTTGAGGATGAAGCCCACATAGGTCTGAGACCTGTGCGTGGTTAATGAGTTGGATGATTGTGATTTATGAGTTGGACCTACAGTTTTAGGTGGGTTCCGAACCACCGGGAAGTGATTTTCAGCAGAGAACAGTGGCTTTTTTGCTGGCCAATCTAATCGGTCACCGTTACAAACAGGACCTACGAGAACGCAGCTTATCTATCTGATTGAACAGATACCTGCTACTGCTCGCGACTGTAAGATAAGTTATAAAACTGGGATTCCTCCTAAAAAACAATCTACGATACGACATATAATTGTGCATGAGTCTTATAAAGTACCACACAACTATACAATGTATTATTTGTAAAAGTGACTGCTTTTTTGGCAGAACGGTCTTCATTGATACAGAAATATTTTCTGCTTCCAATGTTTGAAACTTACAACACACCAAAAGCAAAATATGAAGAATATGCGGTGCTGAAAATGTTTACATCAATTAGAAAACATGTTTAGCTTTACTATTCACACTTAATATTGAATACGATATTAAGATTAAATGGCATAATTATTCAATATTTCTTATTCATCAGTAATGTAACTTTCCATAGGGCCGGTTCTCAGAGGAAGAAAAGAAACTGATGAATCAAGTGCACACACAATGTGTTACTGAAACAGGCACCCCAGAGGGTGAGTTATTTTCAACACTCAATTTTTCATTACAATAATTTTAACTCTCAACATATTTTATTTTGTTCAAGATCCATCTTGTTTCCACTAGTTACTAGTATATAAAAAACTTTAAAAACCCCCTTTTAAATGGAAATTGTGACTCAAGTTATGGCGTGACGGCCGTTTCACTCTGTTGTAAAGAGCATCGTCAGACGACCCACAGTACACTCAGTGAAATAGCCGTCAAGCCATAACGTGAGTCACAATTTCCACTTTTATTATATTTTTTATATATTTTAATTTTATTTATTTATATATTTTAATTTATTTATACGTTTTTATTATATTTTAATTTTTATTATAATTTTGACATCCAAGTTATCTTCAAAATAAGAATGGATGTTTATTTCTAAAGCTTATAGATAGTGTCATGTTTTCTATAGGCTAGGTATAATCGTGCTTTATTCAATAATCTTTATTAGGTTACATAGACAAAAACAAACGAAATGCACACACACACTTTTATGACTTGGTCCTAGACCGTCAGCCGTGAGTAATAATTTTAACACTCATTGTATTTTTCAATCAGCATAATTCACAACTCGATCTATTTTTTATGACCTTCACTAAATTCAAAAAAACATGCATGGAGCTTTGCTAATGGCCTTTGATACGTGGACCTCAATTTTATTTTTAGAAAAATTCCATTTCATGTCATAATTTTATTTCATTTCATATTTCTATTCCATTTCATATTTCTATTTCATTTCATATTTCCATTTCATCCATTTTTTGTAATGATACAGCCTGTAAAGATATAGCTGGTTATGAAATGTGTAATTTTACTTTGTTTGATTAAGCGATTAGGGAGCAAATTTTGGGTTTTCCTGTGTGCTCTCACATGTAGTACTTTTTGTATAAATAAATAAAGTACTGCATATAGGATACTCATCAATAATTTATTACCTATAAATAGCCTATACATTACATTACAGATTTAATAATATCAACTGATAAAATAACATAACAGGTTAAATAATATTAAATAATTTATTGTCTGTGTTAAATTTTCCATGATTGATATTAATACTCTTCACAAAAATAATTGCTTACATTGAAAATTATTTTGAATCAATATTTAAAGAATTGTACACTTCAATTTGTTACCGTTTGTTTTCAACAGAATATTTTAGATATCTTGATGAGATTTTAATTTAAAATGCTTTGCTCCAAAATTGAATTATCTATTAACATTCTACTCCATGTTCAAATAGACAGTGATAAATATTGATTTCAGGTGATACTGTGAGCGATGAGATATTACCATTATAATTTTAAATAAAAAAGATGATACACGCTTTTGTGCCTGCGCTTAATTATGTATATAAAGTGATTTTATATAATACAGTGACACCTACTATTCTTAGACCCGAGCGTGGCATCATACTATTACAGTCAGCGGGTAAAATTATTGAAATAATTAAATGTTATTTTTAAAGTAGTGGTAGTGCTCTTGTCTATCCACCAGTTAGTCTTACTGCCAATTTTTTTCAAGGACGAAGCCCACATGGGTTTGAGATTTGTGCGTGGGTAATGAGTTGGATCTACAGTTTTAGGTGGGTTCCGAACCACCGGGAAGTGATTTTACAGCAGATACTGTATTATTAAAAACTAGCAGGTTGCCCGATTCAATAGAATAAATCAATCGTTTCTAGAATGTGTAACAACCTATCTACAAATTTAATGTAATAGTCTATTATTTCTTATCTCTTTTCTTCTTCACCATCTTCTTTTTATTTTTCTTCTACTTCTTCTTCATCTCCTCCATCTTCCTTTCTTATTCTCCCCCTTCACCATCTTTTTCTTCTTTTTTCCTCCTTCTTTCTTCTCCTTCTCTTTCACCTTCTTTATATTTTCTTCCTTCAATCCCTTTTATTCTCCAGCGTTAGAGTTTCGTCGACAGATAACAGCAACTAGTAGCTGTTTATTACATAGGATAGGTAAGTTACCGTATTATATATATTCTATCTTTCCATTAACTTAGTATTTTTTTATCACTTGTTTAATTCATAAGTGTGCGAAGACTGCGGAGTGCACAAGCTAAGAACTTATTCACGTTTTCATACATTCACAAATAATCAATTGAGCGTTTCTCTCAAAAAAATACTTCTATTTTCCACTACTTCCAAAATATTTTTCACTCTCAAATATTCAAATTCATAGATTATCATAGATTTCATTCTTGTCCAACATATTTTACACTTAAATTAGTAAATTGAACATCATAGATGATTATAAATTTTTTATGATCATAAATTATCATAGACGATCTATTCATTATATACTTTATTACTTTTTAGAACTCATTGACGGAGCAACAAAGGGTGACTTCTCTGAAGATGATAAACTTAAGGTAAGAATGGATTCTTTCATCATAAGAGGTTGATAGACTCAAATTCCTTGAAAAATTTATATTACTCCTTCAAAATGGACAGTAAACCCTGGCTATTTCTTACTTTTGAACCCCTAAAGGGAATCTTCATCTATGGCCTAACTTCAACTGTTAGATTGGCGCAACTTTGATATCTTTTTGGTTTCTGCATGGATATCCAATCCGTTTCAATGTTGCATAAGATTACAGATACGTGTGATTAATGCTGTATTCACGTTCATTTTTCTTATAATTAACGACTTGCAGACTTATTCTGTAAAGTATCAAGATTATTCATTCATTACCGTACAACATATTAGTTAAAGTACAACTAACTTATTAGTTAAAGTACAACTAACTTATTAGTTGCCGTACAACTATATTACTTATAATGGCTAGTTAGGAATAGTATAAGCTTGATCTAAGGTTTATATTGATGATCACCCCGACACATAGTTTTTTGTGGGGAATCATATTTTTTTTAATTTAGCAATCATTTCATTTAAGTGAATAAAGTATTTGAATTTGAATTTTGAAATCAATGTGTTTTCTATTTAATAATATATTGTAATGTTTGCGCTTATATCAACATACATAATAATTATACTAAATTATTCTTACTTAATGTTCTCAATTACTTACTCAAATAAAATATTATTTGATTTTCGGAACTCTCCGAATACAAATAAATTAATAAAATCTATAATACCTCAATTCTCTGAATTCTATATAAGTTACACTTATACAGTATTATAGCAACCTCGAATTGAAATTCTCAGAGATAGTATATATCTTTTTTTTATTTCAGTGTTATATCAAATGCTTTTGGACCACCCTGACTGTGGTGAGTGCTTATTATAATTATTTTTTTTAAGATTCAATTTATAAATCGATAATAATCACAGACTGCTGCTGAGAAGAATACCATTACCATTTTTTGAAGAATACCATTACGGTATTAGGATTCTGAAGAATTTGGTGTTTTTTTTTTTTTTTTTTTTGAGGATGAAGTCCACATAGGTCTGAGACCTGTGCGTGGGTAATGAGTTGGATGATGGTGATTTATGAGTTGGACCTACAGTTTTAGGTGGGTTCCGAACCACCGGGAAGTGATTTTCAGCAGAGAACAGTGTCTTTTTTGCAGTTAACAGAACAATGAAAATCACAAGTAAAATAATGGATAGGACTTTATGTAGACACAACCACTTTTATTATGAATGAACGAGATACTCTAATTTTGGCAGTTACGCCTTTTGCCATTCTCAATCTCATCTACTACATCACCAATATAAGGAGATGGATAAGTTAAATTACTCGATTACAGTGCTCAATAGATTATTTACTCACCTCAATACTGGTGTTCCACCTTTTTACTACTGTACCGCACTTGTAATTCTGTTGTAAAGTACTACTGCTTTTCAATAGAATTTATTAGAAATGTACTCACTATAATATAGCAGATAGTTTATTCTCAAATAAATAAATTACAAAAAAGAACATTTCAATGCCTTACAGCTATTAGTAGTTGGAAGAAGCAAATTAAATATAAGCTATATAGAAACTAAATAAAGAATACAAAATTATATTTTTTTTCTGAAAGAATTTTTGAGAACATACATTCCAGCACATAAGGCACGCTTGTGGACCGCTGGAGGGAGTCGAAATACTATAAGCTTATATACTACAGTACCACCACTAACAATTCCACTAATTAAATTAATTAATTTGTGAAAAGCATTTTGGGCAATAGCCTGTTGTATTCACATTTGTTGTATTTTAGTTAAATAAATAAATAATTATTAAAGTATTAAGAAACTAATTTGAAGTATAAGAATAAATGAAGAAAGAATTAGGCCCGTTTGAACAGTATAAAGTGTTAAATTAGTTTATCTCGTTAGTTTTAACAGTGTGTTTTTCAATCTAGTTCAAGTTGAAGTAGATTACTGTTAGGTTGACGATAAAATTCTTTCGTTGGCACCATTTATATGTCTGCATATATTCAAATTTATATAAATATCAAGAGTTGGCACCATCAAGAAGAAACAGTCATGGATGAAATTAGGCGTGGCCTCCACTTGCGATAAATATTGCTGCGACTAAAAAATCAACGACAAATAGTCGCTGCGACTAAAAAATCAACGAAAAATACTCGCTGCGACTTTCGTGAAATGGAAACCCATTACTTCTAGTTAAGAACAGGCAGGCAACAGGTCAGAGCTACGACTAAACTGTCGGCATTGGATGTATCACTTGACCATGTGATTCATTAAGGAAGTCCGATAGTCTGGTTGCAAAATAGGATTTTCAACTTTTTGTAGCGATTTTTCAGGCAAATGTCACCCTATCTAGAAATAATGGGTTTCATTTGTACGACTAAAAAAATCGTGCGACTAGATATCGCAAGTGGAGGCCGCGCCTAACGCTCATGCCGCTTAGCTTATCAAATCGCTTAGGTTTATGAAAACCCTTCTCACTAGGGCTGTGCGTTGTCATGTGTTATGAATATTCCATTTGCACAGTGGAAGTAAACTTTCAGTTTAAACCAAATCTTACATTTTCGATTAAAACTGAAGAATAAATTAAAATCGTTTTCACATTTTAAACTTCAGTCAAGTTTAAACTACCAAAATTGGTGATTTTTAAACCAAATAATACAGTTTAAATGGATAACATATGGCAACCCACAGCCTTCTCTAGCTAGAGGATGAGCGTTTATAATCATTCATGACAGTCATAATTATGCTATCTTTTCTTGGTGGCGTTAATCATTGATATAATTATATACCATACATCAAATAAAAAAAATTCTCGTGTCACAGTGTTTGTTACCATACTTCTCCAAAACGGCTTAATCCATTTTAATGAAATTTTGTATACACATTTGGTAGGTCTGCGAATAGGGTTTTATCTATTTTTTATACTCCTAAGTGCTATTGTTTAATAAATATTCTCAATTTAATAATTTTTGACCTCGTTCGGTAACTGCGCAAGTGGTAATTGAACAGTTATCCCCACCAGCTGATCGCTCATTACTCAATCGTTTAAGTCCTCAAAAGTCCATTTTTCCCCAACCTAACCTCAGCAATCACAAACTACCTCACTCCTCGTTTGTGTAGTATGCTCTTTGGACTAAAACATATCGTTGAGGTCTGAAGAGTCACCTACAGTCGAATCGGCTATGGTACTATATACATACATACATAACCTCAGCACTTGACTGTTTATTTTACATTCCCATAGCAACAAAATGCCAAATTCACAAATTCAACAACTTCACAAATACTCCAATATAGGATGAAAAGGGTGAGCCCCTCAGCTCAGGTCAGGGGTGACAGACGAACTTAATTTTAATTTTTTTTTTCTTATGAGGTGCCCACTACCTCCTGAAAATTTGGTACCTGTACCTGTACTCTGTAGTTTTTGCTCTGAAGTTTTAGGCATATGGACAGATAGAGCCTATGCATAATGCTCTCCCCCTATGTACAGTAGAAACAATTAGTCTGGGCGTGTGGCTTTGGTTTCACTACTAGCCGTCCTGTAAAAGTTGACTAGTTGACCTTGAAGACATCTGCAGCATTGCACAGGCTACATGTTTTTAGAAATGAGCGATAAACACTCCCCTCGCCATGGCTGACTACCAAACGGCCGTGCGCCCAGACTAATTGTTTCTACTGTACTTTGTACAGTGAGAGCTGAAATGGATTGTATGAAATATATTTTTTATATGAATGACACTCATTTTCACAGATGGATGATGAAGGAGACTTTGATGTTGGAGTGCTAGAAGTAATGTTGCCGGCTGATATGAAAGATACAGTTATGAAGGCTATGAACGCTTGTGTGGGAGCTGGAGCTGGTCAGTATCAAAATCAAAAGAGCCTGCTTAAAAAATCATCACAATATTTAAATGATAATAATTATGAAATAATAATATAGGTTTTTTTTAGAGGTATAGAACTCCAAGTTGGCAGCACTGCTTCCAGTGACAAACATTTTGTCAACTAACAGCTGATTTGTGTCCATATTGTTTGCCATTTTATCATGAATAGAGTGGCACCTGAACAACGCTTGCAAATTTTGCAGATTTACTTTGAAAATCACGGTTCCATTCGTGAAACATATCACACACTATGTCTATTTTATGGTCAACATAATTGTCCTTCAGAGCAATTGATTCGATTATAACAATGGAATGATTTATATCATGTTGACTTAAAATGATGATACGCATCCGTTCTGATGCAAATCGTTCTATTGTTAATCTTATTAATTATTACTCTGATGGACAATTATGTTGAAAATGGACATAGCACGTGATATGATTAATGAATGGAACCATGATTTTCAATGTAAATCTGTACAATTTGCAAGCGTTGTTCAGGTGTCACTCTATTCATGATAAAATGGCAAACAATACTGAACACAAATCAGCTGTTAGTTGACACAAAATGTTTGCCACTGGAAGCAATGTTGCCAACTTAAAGTTCTATACCTCTAGAAAAAACCTAGTAGTAGCTGGTGTGATGTCACCCAGTGACCTTTGCCAAAATTCTCACATTCTCCCTATGCAATTACTGTCTTGTATTTGGGTGTAATTTTGTTGGTAATATGTGATAGTTAAGTTGTGATATTATGTTATGTTAGGTATTATTTTGTCAATCAAGTTCAGAAATTAAATGATAATTTCATTGCATTGCTTAGTAAGTTAATGTACATGACTAACGCCATGGCTGGTCATAAGATTATGTCACAAACAGGTGTTAGTGCTTGACAAAGTTGACCATAAAATCGGTTCAATGCATCACTCAACTTTTGCTTCACTAACCTAGAAAGAAGTAGACTATCAGTAGACAGATCATCAGTACAAATGATAACAGTGGAATATTGAGCCACTTGAAAGCTTCAATACTGATAAAATCAACTTATTGACTATGAAGATAAAAAATTGTGTAGATTTTAACTTCAATCATGTCTCAAATATAATTGTCTTTTAAATATCTTTTGATGAGCTTATTTCTTGGATGCGTGAAAGGTTATATCATCATTAGGAGTTTCTTTAAATTTGTCTACTCTTTCAAATATAAGTTGAAATGTTCCTCTGTTATAAAATTTTCTCCTATAAAATCATAAGAATAATTTAAAATTATATTTCTTGAGATTGTGATCACTTTGACCACTTTTTAGGTGCATCTACACCATGCGACAAAGCTTTCCAGGTCACGAAATGTGTGTACAAAGAAGCACCTGAGGTAAGTATATGAAAAGATACAGTATGATCCAAATGCACTTCCTTCAATAATTCTATACATGTTTACTTACAAAGTTCTTTTTCAATTACTAATATTTTAATTACAGAATTTTATATATATACGGCCGGTTGCACAAAAGAAAATTAAATTCAACCACTGTAAGATGACATCATCATATGGAGCTCAATAGGGAAGTCGTTGCACTGGCTCCGTCAAATGACGTCATCTTACGGTGGTCAAATTTAATTTTCTTTTGTGCTACTGGCCGATAGTATATTTAAAAAAAAGTATATCTCTCTAATACCTCTATTATTCACAACAATCTTCAATTCTCATATCTCTCTAATACCTCTATTATTCACAACAATCTTCAATTCTCATATCTCTCTAATACCTCTATTATTCACAACAATCTTCAATTCTCATATCTCTCTAATACCTCTATTATTCACAACAATCTTCAATTCTCGAGTTCACAAATTTATTATTGAGAGTTTCTTTAGCCTTCAAATCACAACATTTCCAAAAATTGGAAAATTCAAATAGAGCGGTTCGCATAGAGTTACCCACTACTACACTACACAGAGTTAGTTACCCACTTCGTGGGCTTGTGCACTAACTAAATCATAAGAAATCGTTATCACTGTACTAAATCATAAGAACATGGGTCTGGCAATGCTTCGTTACAGAGCTAAAGATGGCGGAAGTGAGTAGCTATCAATTTACTCCTTCAGAAATTTGTAGTGCCTTCAATTCAGGCTGAATGTAAAATGAGCTGGAAAATCGAACAAGAAGTCTGTAACTACATTAATTTTTTATATATTATCCAAAATATGTAGAAGTGGACTAAAAAGAATGTTTTCATGTTTCAAGTGAACAAATTTGGTTATTTGTACAATAAACTTGAAGTATTTTCGGGCACAATTGTACAGAATTCAATATTCTAACTTCCAAAAATATTCAATAACTGAATAGCCGAAAACACAACTAAATTTGATAAGATCGGCTTTTATTGAATCAAAACACACTAGGTTTGCACAACTTGTTATTTTTAGCAGCTTGATTCATTAAAATCCTAGTTTTATGGAGATTAGGTGTTTTCAGATATTGGGTTATTAGAAATTTTTTGTTCAGAATTGGATTCTCTACAAGTCTTATCAGAAGATTTTAAAGATCAGAAGATTCTACAGTTTATTGTACAAATAATCAAAGTTAATTCACTTCAGACTAGAAAACCGTTTTTTTGTCCATTTTTACAACGAATTTTGGGTGATATTTCAAAAATGACTATAGTTATAGTATTTTATAGTTTTCTACTTTAGTATTTCTATAGTATTCTACTAGTTAATAGTATTTTCCAGCTCATTTTACATACAACCTAAATTACGAGAAAAATGAAGGCACTAAAAATTTCTAAATGAGTAGATTGATAGGGCTAGCTGCTCACTTTCGCCATCTTTAACTCTGCAAAAAAGCATTTCCGAACCTATGTTTATATGTATTTTTTATTTTATTTTAGTGAGTACAACATGCCCAAGACGAAATGGCAAATCTTTACAAAACACGCTGTGTATTGTATTTGTAAGATATACAGAGTGTTTCGGAACTCTCTACCAATACTTCTAGGTAGTGTTTCTGGACTACTAACAAGAGTGAATATTGTAATAAAACCTTTCTAAAATCTCCAGTTACTCACACAGCCGCCATTTTGTTTTTTTCACTCATTATTTTTTTATCCAAACACCTCTGAATGTATAATTTTTAAATTTTGCATACAGCTTCATAACAATTGAAACAATCTAAAAAAAAAATTAATCAAAATTTTCCGACATCACAAAACAAAATGGCGGCTATTTAAAATCTTTGAAAAGGATTAAATTAATAATGGCTAATGATATCAAAATTTTACTGGAATAACATTGTTAGATACTTTTATTGTGAATCCGACGATATCTCATTTTCCAAAATTGGCCAACAATTAACAGAGATTATGCTACTTTTTAGGGTGTGCGGTAGTTGGAAGCGGAAAACTGCAACCCATTCTCAACCACTGCACACCCTAAAAAGTAGCATATCTCTGTTAATTGTTGGCCAATTTTGGAAAATGAGGTATTGTTGGATTTGCAATAAAAGTATCTAAAAAATGTTATTCCAGTAAAATTTTGATATCATTAGCCATTATTAATTTAATCCTATTCAAAAAATTTAAATGGCCGCCATTTTGTTTTTTATGTCGGAAAATTTTGATAATTTTTTTTAGATTTTTTCAATTGTTATAAAGCTGTATGCAAAATTTCAAAATTATACATTCAGAGGTGTTCGAATAAAAAATAATGAGTGAAAAAAAAACAAAATGGTGGCTGTGTGATTAACTGGGGATTTTAGAAAAATTTTATTATGATATTTAGTTTTGTTAGTGGTCCAGAAACACTGCCTAGAAGTATTGGTAGAGAGTTCTGAAACACCCTGTATAAATGTATACAAATAATATTTGTATAGTGCGTTACAAGCCAATTAATTTATGACATAAATTACATTGTAATTTATAGTAAATTATGGTTATTGAACACAAAAGAAAATTATGAAAATTGTGTGTCCTAATATTTCTAGTCTTTCCATCTAGAATCTAGAAATTATCCGACACTGATTACTACACTATACCGCTGTTGAATTGACAAGCAATGAGTGTTGATGACAAGATGTATTTTTTTTAAAATCAACTTACTGTACTTCATCAATAGAAACGTTACTTTTCTATACATGTATAATTACTCTGAATTGGACAGGAATTGTTCATTATTCATTTGATTTTCTGTTTCAGTATTTCATCTTACCATAAATGGAACTAAGGCTGAATAAACGTTAGCTGTGTTTGTCATCTGAATTCTTGTATTATAAAATGCCAAAAAACATCTTATTATGCGAAATATAAGAATCATTGTTATAACCTTGTATTTTTTCTTCATTGTGGAATTACTTCCTATTATCCAGTAATTTCACCTTATCTAAGATGACAAACTTCAATGAAAGGTTGCATCTTGATGAGTTTTAAGAAATGGCAGTTTTTTAGGTTCAACAAGAGACTTTGGAACTTTTATCGTTCTAATTTTACAACCTCTTGTTAAATAGCATTAACATTTTCATGAGATATAGCAACTGATAATCAAGCAGTGCAATTCAATGGAAGATTTTTCCAAGTATTAGGCAACACCCAAGGTTAGTCTTGGTGGATCGCCATGAGAATGGCATTGGCCCCACACAAAACATGTTAGCTGATGCCATTCCCGTGGCGATCAGCCTATAGATGGATCTATCTACTAACCTTGGGCTAGACCTATTTGCCTAATCATCTCCGAGTGTTTTATGATAAGAATACCGCATTAATTTTTATCATAAAATAATTTTCATTTATATTCATAAAAAATTTAGAATAGTTTCAACTGATACGTTCATTAAAAAAATCTTTTGCATATTATTACACAAAACGTTTGTGATTGTCATTTCTTATCACTAAATTTCATGTTATTATTAGATATATGAATCGTTCTGTTGTAGACCCATTTGTCTAATCATCTCCAAAATGATTTATGAGAAGAATACATCTACCTTCTGTCAAGAAATAGCTTCAGCAAATACGTTTAAGAAAACCCTTTTTTGCATATAATTACAGAAAACTCCACAAAACGCTTTCCTAAAGATTATCATTTCATATCACTAAATTACATGTGATCATTAGAAATCCGAATGGTTTTATTACTTTGTTTTAACATACTTCTACTGTTCAAATATTGTCTTCATATCTAGGTTCTTGATGAAGGACTATTGAGTTAAACTATGACAGATTAATTTTTCAATACCCCTCTAGTTAAACACTTTAAGCTATATACAGTTTAGGATGTCCAGTTAAGTTTAACTTATTCGCACATTTAGTTTAAGATATTCAGCTGAGTTTTATTCATTTACTTATTTAATTTAGGATAATCAGTCCAGTTGGATTTAATCTGCTCTTCTATAATTCTCATTTTTCAAATCATTTAGTTGTGTGACTCATGTCTTACTTTGAATATTATTTTGTTTTATTCTCTATTTCTGCGTTTTAATCTTGTTTGTCACCGTGGGCACGATGCTTATTGGCAATAGTTCAATAATACATCTATCTACTTCAGTATGAATAGCTATTTCATGATTTATAGGATGTGAATTATTAATATAGGATAAAACCTAGTCATGAGAAAATATATAAACAATATTATCACTATCAATGTAAAATAACAAAAAATTGAGAGAGTGATCCTAGAATACTATTAATAAGTCCATAAAGCCATGAAATTCTGAAAACAATACAAAGAGCTCAAAGGAGACTTTCAACACATATGAATGAATTGAAGGTGGTATCGTAATAAGCAACAATTTATTATACTAATAACCATCATCACAAGTGTAACAAATCATCTGCATCGACAATATAATAATAATTTTTTGTATAATACAGTGAACATGTAAGTTGTTACCAGCAACTCACGAGTTAGTTTCAATTTATTAACTTTATAAGTGAATTCAACGACTTGCAGTCAAATTTTTATCAAGAATAAGTAGAATTTACTTACTCTGTAGGCCGCACGTTTTCGAATCTTTGGAGATCCATTTTCAGATGCGTCTTTCTTGATCATCGATGTCAGTTTTTTTGGTTAGAAGAATTGTGGTGTTTGTAGAATGTGATCAAAAAGTTTGTGTGATTTAAAACTTAGTTGTTCGTTGAGGATGTTTTGTTTATTGTGTGGTGTGTTTGTATATTTCAAATTGTTCCAAGGTGTTGAATTCGTGTCCTTTAGATTTTATATGTAGAATGTGTAGGTTGGTAATGATGACAGTAAAAGTGTGTCCAGTTTGAATGATATGGTCGGCGAAATTCGATTCAGCTTTTGATGTTGAGGCTTGAAAATGTTCCTTGTAACTTTGTGTGAATGTGCGGCATGTTTGTCCTATGTAGAATTTGTTACAATCAAAGCAGTTCAGTTTGTAGATCCCAGGGAGATCGTATTGGTTCTCAACACCTTGGAACAATTTGAAATATACAAACACACCACACACAATAAACAAAACATCCTCAATGAACAAATAAATTTTAAATCACATAAACTTTTTGATCACATTCTACAAAAACCACAATTCTTCTAACCAAAAAACTGACATCGATGATCAAGGAGGACGCCTCTGAAAATGGATCTCCAAAGATTCGAAAACGTTCGGCCTACAGAGTACGTAAATTTTAGTTATTCTTAATAAAAATTTGACTGCAAGTCGTTGAATTCACTTAAAAAGTTAATATTAACAACGCAGTTCGTCATGGAACAAGAGATTTAGGAATTTAGTTTCAATTAATTGGTTATTTTATTGTAGGAAAACTTATAGTGGATGAAAACCTAATAATAGAATTACAGTATAACACTAAAATACATTTAGAATACTTTATATGTCGTATTGGTTTCAAACTTAATTGCTCTAGAAAATTACTTTAAAAAATCATATATTCGTGCATGACGCTCAATAGAAAACAATCGATAGTTTAAACAAAATTGTTAGAACAATAAGGCTAACTGGGATAATAAATATCATAATATACATTCAATTGCGTTGAAATGTTTAGCATTTTGCTATGTCACCCTATTGCAGGCGCTAAACGTTTTTGTTTTAAAATGTATCCATGCATTAATAAATTTCCAATGCCATTCATGCGTTTCCATATGATAATAAAGGGGCACCCAGCACCAATTGCAAGGTAGGGACTCATAAAGTCGTCTGCAAAATCATGATAATGATGATAATTCAGTTGCGTGCATACTGAGATTATGATCTCTGAGATTGACCCTTCATAAAATACTAAAAACAGTAGATAATAAGTTAAAAGTAGCCTAAAACAATAATAAATGTATTTTCAAAGATAGATCTTCTCATTGGAATACTAATTAAAATCCCTCACTGACTGCACAACAAGGAAATAATAAGGTTCATTCAATGAATCGTTCACATATTTTAGTTGAAATACCAAAATAGCATCTCTTATATGAAGTTATCGTACAACAAATTATTTAAAAATGTATCACCATCAAATGTTCGGAACCCACCTAAAACTGTAGGTCCAACTCATAAATCACCATCATCCAACTCATTACCCACGCACAGGTCTCAGACCTATGTGGGCTTCATCCTCAAGAAAAAAAAAAATCATGTAAAAAGATTATATATTTGATATTGTAAAAAATCTAAATAAAATGAAAAAGATTCACAGGCAATCAAGACTCAGCTATCTTTTCCACCCATGATTGAAAATTATCCGTGTATAATTTATGAATATGAACCTTCAAAAACCAGAAAATAATATGGAAAAATTTGGAAAATAGGCATTAAAAAGCTTATTAGATCAGTTCAACACATAACGTTTAATCAAGAAAAGTACAAGTAAATAAACAATGCTATTTTGAATTAAAGGAAATAATGTGTACCAATAAGAATACCCTTCATAGCCCCCTGATTTCCATATTAAAATTATAGTATTTTTTGACATTACAAATAAAATTTCATTCATGTAGCTGTCCTAGTAAGTTGTAGAGGCTGTATTTAAAATGATCCTATTTCAATGCTCGTATATATTCGTATCAATAATAATGCTCTAGTTTTGTTTAATATAAATATTGCAAAAGGTTTCCTCGATCCTAATAATTCGAGTGGAATATTTAGTAAAACTTCGCCAAAGTGAAACATTCTAGATTTGCAATACTTGTTTGAAGCCTACTTCAATTAAAACAAAAATGAATGTGATGTAAAATGAAAATCTATGTTTGCGTTAAAAGTCTACAAAAATTACTTCCTATAAAATTGATGTTATACATCCAATGGAACGCCAAATGGTAGAGTGACGTTGAAAGTAACTTTTAGCAATGTAATAGAGGCCCGTCCAAACGAAGACACTAATTGCTAGAGCGATATCTCATAAAGAAATTTAGACTCTTTCTGAACGAGTCTAGATTGATCTACGAGAGTTTTATGTGTCTGCATTTGGACAACCTTGAAATATTATTTGAACTTAAAATTTAATAATTCACAATTTTTCATTTAATTCATAATGAGACTACGATAATAATTTGATTTTCTAATTAGATAAAAATTACAAGCACAAAGTGTAATATTATTATTGTATCAATAATCATCAAAAAACTCCTTCCAAGAGTGAGTATTCAAAAAAGTTCTGGCTTGTTGACATAATGTGTATTAATAAAAATATCCTTTCATCCCCTGATTTCCATAATTGAGTAGAATTTTCCAAGATTATGAATTGCATTTCATCTCAGTAGCCATCCTAGTGAATTGATAACGGGTTCTTCAACTTTCAATGATTGACAATGGCTTGATTTTCGTTACTCACATTAAGATACTCGAAACGGGAACATCACATAGCAGCCTCAATTAGGATAATCGAAATAATCAACAGTGGAAGAATTAGAGTTGGAAGATGCTGTCTGTTGCTTGGATGAGTCACCTGACGCCGTTGAAGACGAGTTGTTGGATGACATTTTCACAGGAACCATTCCAGAGCTCCTAAAAACAACAGTATCGAATAGATAATAGAGCACTGATAATAATAAATAAGACACTGCATTGATAAACTAAAGGCTGTGCGCAGGGTTTTTTGTCAAAGTTTCTTGTATTGGGTGCTATTAGGTCTTTAAAATGTTATCCATTGCTGTGAGAAAAAGTTTTTTTCATTCATTATTTTGTGAAACATGGGGGTTCAAAGTTGACATTTTTCGGTTTTGGGGGGCAATTGATCTCACCTACAAATTATTTTCGAAATTATGATAAATTTTCTGCAACTAAACGACACCTTGAAGATAAAATCTTCAAATTGAATTGAATATGACATATTTTATTTACTCCAATCAAGCAATTAGTTTTTAAAATTTTCAATTTTTCAAATAATGATTTTGAAAAAACTATTTGTTAGATTGAAATAATGAATGTCATTTTATTCCTCAAGGTGTCGTTTAGTAATGGAAAATTTATCAAAAGTTTAAAATCACTCATAGGTGAGATCAAATCTAGTAATTTTTGCTATAAACAAATATTTCGTACCAAGCAGAAGCCGAAGAGGGTCCAGACAACGGAGCTATTCCTTTCTTCATATTCATTGTGGGCACTGGAACTTTCCTCTGGCCACTTTCTCGTTGCAAAACTTCAAGTAAGCTGTAACTAGGTAGCCAAGCCTGGAAAAAAGAAATACAAGTTCGAAAATAGACAAAAACGTTGAAAATTTCAGTGGAACTTCTGGGACTGGGTATGTAACGAATAGCTGAAGAAACATGTCATCATGTATACTTGTACAGTGGACAGTACTAAAATTGTAAAATTAATTTGAAAAACCAAATGAACTGGAAAGGATGTTTGTATTTATGTGTGTACGTGACCAGAAATGTCATCATATTAACGTATAGTTTCAGAAAAACACAAAATATATTCTTGGATTTCTTGTTCCATAAAGATCTGCGTTGTTAATATTAACGGCCTTGAAGATGAGATTCTATAACTCAAAACCGTTCGACAAAATGTGAGTACATTTATTATATATTCACAATTTAAAACTGACAGCAAGTCGTTAAATTTGCAACAAAAAGTTAACATAATATCTAATGCTAGCTACTACGGTTGCTGAGTGCATCCAGGATCCAAGACCACTTGTTCCCTTCAGCAATATTGTCAGATCTGCAATGCTACACCACTGACTTTATTTAATAAATAGTAAAATTCTCATTTTGTGACAACAGGTCAAGTCAAGAATATTTCCCACAACAGCTTTTCTAAAAAAGAAATTACAGGCACCTTTTTGTAAAATAGCGTGTGATTTATTTGTTCAACAATTTTGGAAAATCAATTGAATTTACTTGACCTGATACAAGTTCAGTTATTAACTTAAAAATTTCGTAATCGTGTGGCCATATTCTCTATTTTCATGAAAATCATAACCTTAAATTTGAGATAGCAATAGTACTGTATTGTATGTATGTATAGTACCATAGCCGAATTCGACTGTAGGAGACTCCAAAGACCGCAATATTATGTTTCGGTCCGAAGAGCATACTACGCAAACGAGGAGTGAGGTAGGTTGCAATTACTTTCCTCACTGCTAAAAGACTAGTATCTAAGCCAAGCTCACCGAAACAAATTCTGAAGCTCTATGCTTAACAGTCTACTCTCAATTTTAGAGTCTGTCTGCACAGGTGAGTGTGTATACTATCTAGCACACCTCTGAGCTACTTCCTGCATCCAAGCTATCGTTCTACAGAGACGTTTGGAATAGTACAGTACAACCGTTAATGATTAAGAAAAAAACAATATAATTATAAAATTGATCCGGATCCGGTAATTTCCCATCATATTAGGTTTGTAATGATTAGTTTGAACAGATCTATACGCAAAAGAAAACCAGGAGAAATCACTGGATTGCTATGCAAATATTGGCCAATTTTTTAAAATTAATTGTCAATTGTTATAAATGACAAAAACTGATATTACGAAATTAAATAGTCACGGCTACAAAACATAAAAAGCCACACTATTTCTCCCTCAACTTGTACGAAAGAGCCGTGAATCTAACAATGAGATCGAATAGTCAGAATTTAAAAAATTTGACTTTTAATTTCCTAATGGCTGGACCAAGGAGATTTTTCACTTCTCATCCAGACCTAGTGCTTGACGGAGCGAGCGGTCAACGATGGTCTGAGATTTCCCGATTTCTCCATATTGGTAGTCAACGATGGTCTGAGATTTCCCGATTTCTCCATATTGGTAATCAGATATTGTAACATATTTTATATATTTGTAATTTAAACCAAAAGACATTTCAATCCTTATAAAAAATAAATAAAAATGTTAGCTGGAAGAATAATTTAAAACTACACAATGTCACTTTTCTCATATTTTGTTTTTATTTTAAATCAGAATTTCTATCTTTTATCACCATTTACAGTATAATAAAATAAATAAAATTAATTTAATAACTTATGTTGATTCTACAAAAAGAGGGAGATTAAATAAAAAGGAATTCTGTGCACAAATAGACAAAAATTTTAAATTCTGTATTTTATATTGACCAAATAAAAGAAAAATTAATTTAATGTATTTTATTTGATTTACAAAAATCTTTTATAAGTTAGAATAATAATCAAATATTTAATAATATAAGTTCTACCATCAAAAGCTAAGCTGAGCCCTTGAAATATGAATTAGTGAAATATTATTGTCGCGCCCTGTCATTCACGATTCCCACATTCATAGGATATGGATTTGGTAATTGAGGGTGAATAGGTGCAATAATAATATTACACCATAAACATTCATTGCAGAATTCTTACCTAGTGGAGGCTACAAATGGTAAAGGCGCCGTCCTCTAACTATAAAGTAAATTCGTATGGCTTTTCGTGGTGGGGAGACCCTTACGGGTAGTTCCACCTCGCCGTTTTTTTTAACGACTGCTTTTTTTTTATATGCAACCTTTAACTATATTCAATCATTACAAATATTGGAGGATCACTACAAAAGATAGTGATGCAAACATTACAATTGCTAATTGATCGATAAATATTTACAAAACAACTGCAAACGATTAACATAACTAATAAAAAAGTAAAAATAGCAAGAGCTTTCTAGCAAACTTTAATGATAGGAATGACATTTATTCCAGCATACCTTGTCTCGTTGAGCAGTGGCCACGATATTCCTTTTGGGTTCAGCATCGTAAGCTACCGACTCACATCCGAAATGTTCACAGTATTCGTGCACGAACTGCCTTTTGTCTCTGTTCATAGTTTCAAACGAATAGCTTCGGCTCTTCTGCTTCGACTACAAATAGAAAAAAAAGTGTTTCAGTAAATTAAAATGATTCTATTATTTTTTTTAAATTTATTTTTTGTGCTAATATGAGATTCATACAATTAGAAAAAGAATAGAATTGTATTGCATCTGTAAATTGGTAATTTGTCTAAAACGGGTTGAAACTGTTCAGCTGTTTTTATAAACCGTTCAATAATATGAAAATCTTGTTAATAAAATCGTTTTATGTAATTTTTTGTGACAATCCAAGGGTTTCAATAATCTTTATCTACGACCATGTCATAATGTATACATTACAGTTTCACAATTGATGCCAAAACAGCTGTCTATTCGAAATGCTTTTTGAGACCCGTTGCATAAAGAGCTCATTATAGTACAGGTTCTACATTATAACACGGGTTCTGGACCAATCAGAAGCATTTTTGATGGAATCAATATCGTAATTCAATATTGTGAAACTATCAGCTGATTTCATCAAACTGCTACACCAGCTACCAATCCACCTAACAATCTACTATAACTTCTCGTATTTGAGATGAGAGGTTAGGTATCTCTGACAGTCACAGGTAAAATGAAATTGTTTTAATTAAATGTATACTAGTGGTCGTAGATAAAATAGTGTATGCAACGATTTTATTTGGCCATTAAGGCACTCGTGAGATATTTATAACACTCGCATTCGCTCGTGTTATAACTTACATCTAACTCGTGCCTTAATAAGGGTCAAAATAAAATCGTTGCATAAACTACTATTTCTTGTGTATATAAAATCTATTGGACGTATCTTTTTTGCATAGAAAATAAATTGAATTCAAGCATTGACTTATGTTCTATATAAGAAAGTATACATTTAAAGAGGTCAATAATGATGAATGAAAATGGGACGTTTCAATCTTCAAACAAACATAGTTCATACGCCTTTATTTAGCGAGTGTCTGGAGTGAAGCGCCGCCTATTGAGTCAATGACGTCAGGGTCGGGCCGTCAACAAAAATGAAATCAGGGGAATGCGAGGAAAGTAAATCGAACTGGAGACAGAGGGTTGACTGGGATCTAGAAAGTAACAAACGACGTATGATGAGCTTCCTCTCTATTGGCCACAACCCCCTGTCCCACGAAGGCTTGAGCGAAGCTGAATAAGAATTCTAAGCAGTTGGGGATTTGTTTTCTAAATGAAAGGCTGAAAAAACAAAACTTCACTAATCATGGTCTACATCTAAATCAATCTGGCAAAGTAATATTTTGTAATAGGCTGGCAGAGCTGATTGAAAGTCGTTTGCAATCTGCTGTCAATAATTCTCCTAAACAATCATCTAACGAACCTTTTTTAGTAAAGTGGCTCAAAACCGGGAAGGGAAACTAGTTTCAGATGATAAATTCATATCTTCAATTGTATTAAAAGACGTTAATCGATCAAAAAATCAGGATAGCATTAGTGGAAGGAACTCTTGTAGCAATCTGATAGGCTCTCAAGATTCTAAGAGATTAAGTAAATCTACTTCAATATGCAAAAGCAACGATAAAGTAATAAGGGATGATAGGGAAGTACCGGTACTCACTGTGTTCCATCAGAATATTCAATACATTCGTAACAAAATAGATAGAATCGAAGTATTTTTTAAAGAAGAGGCTCCTGATATAGCTATTTTCACAGAGCATGGTTTAAAAGAAGATGAATTGTCACAACTTAATATTCCAAACTATTCATTGAAAACGTCGTATTGCAGGACATCTCATCGAAGTGGGGGAGTAGCTATCTTCACTAAAAATGCTAAGAATATGCAAACATTTAATTTAGAATATGCAGAGAAATTTGCTGTGGAAATGGATTTAGAAGTTACTGGTTTGAGAGTAAAAATCGACAATAATTTCGAAGTAGCGGTGTTAGGTATTTACAGGTCTCCAAATGGGGAATGGAACAATTTTTGTGAACTATTCAATAGGCTTTTAGAGATTACTACTACTCGTTTTACAAACGTTATTGTAGCGGGAGATTTCAATACAGACTTTGCAACACAGAATAAAATGACAGAAGATTTAAAGGATATTATATGCATGAATAACTTGGAAATAAAAGTTCATGAATATACCAGAGTCACAAGAACATCACAAACTATAATTGATAACATCCTTACTAATATAGATTACTCTAAAACAAGATTAGGCGGCTCGGAACTATCTGATCATGACTATCAAATCTTAGAGGTGGGGTTGCAAGGTCATAAATCAATTAAAAAGAGTAGAGTAATGAAAGAAATTCAACAATGTGAACAGGGGAATATCGATTGTTTGAAGCAGAATCTGCTACAAGAAAACTGGAGTAGGGTTTACAATAGCAATAGTTTAAATGACAAATATGATAGTTTCATTGATATTTTAAGGTTTCATATTACTATGAGTTGTCCAGTTAAAAAAGTCCCTGTAAAGAACAAATTAGACAAGATTGAAGAGTGGATAACTGATGATATCCTTGCAGAAAGAAATAGGGTTAAAGATGCATATGATGAATTCAAACTATCTAGAAATATGTTAAGTGAAGATAATTACAAAGCTCTAAAGAAAAATTATACAAGAGAAGTGAAAAGAGCGAAATGTAAGAAAACAGCTGAAATTTTGAATAATAGTGTGTACTTTAACACAGCAGTGTGGGATGTAATAAACAAAAATAGGCAAGTAGCTCATGTAGATGCTTATACCAGTGTCCCCAGAATAATTAACGAAAATAACAAATATATTGATGATAGCGTAGACATTTGTAATTTCTTTAACAGATATTATCAACTGGTAGCTAAGGATCTTCAAAAATCTCTTAATACAGGTATTAGTGATGCAAACATGAGGAATACTGAGGGGATTCAGAACGAATTAAAATTCCACCCAGTATGCCAAGACGAGTTGTCAAATATCATTGATAGTTTAAATAATAAAAAAACTGTAGGAATGGATGGGGTATCCAGTAAAATTCTGAAAGAATGTAAAGATCAATTGTTAGACCCTTTGATTCATCTGATCAATCATTCATTAGAACAAGGTGTTTTTCCAGATAATTTAAAAGAGGGGAAGATCTTGCCAATCTTCAAAAGTGGCGATAGAGAAAAGGTAGAAAACTATAGGCCCATTAGTATTTTAAATGTAATAAGTAAAATTTTTGAAAGAGTAGTTCTAAATAGGTTACTTCTGCACCTTCAAGAAGCTAACTTTATCTGTGATGAACAGCATGGCTTCCAGAAAGGGAGATCAACAAAAACAGCCATAGTTTCTCTAGTTGAAAAACTAATAGATATATTAGATTCAGGTGATAAAGCTACTGCAATCTTCTTAGATCTGTCAAAGGCATTTGATTGTGTTAATCATAGAACTTTATTGGAAATACTGCAAAATGTAGGTGTAAATGGGGTTGAACTGAAATGGTTTGAATCATATCTTATTGGGAGAAAACAATGTGTAGAACTAACTACAGTAGTTGGTAATAGTATAGTAAAGAATAAATCTAATAAATTAGAGGTGCAAGCTGGAGTGCCTCAGGGGTCAATACTAGGTCCATTGCTTTTTTTGTTATATGTCAACCGTTTACCTAAAGAATTAATTAGTGGTAGAGCCCTCTTATTTGCTGATGATACATCACTCATTTTCAGCAATTCCATTCTAGATAATTTAGAAATAAGTGCCCATATAGGTGTGCAGTCCATTGTCCAATTTTTAAACCAGTTGAAATTAACTATAAATAGTAAAAAATGCCAATACCTTCAATTCAAAAACAAACATAATTTAAATGAAGATAGGGCTATAAACGTGTTTGTAAACGATAATCAATTAGACCAGGAAGAAAAAATTGCATTTCTAGGAGTTATGTTGGATAGACGATTGACCTGGACTCCATACATTGAGAAAATATGTAGTAAAATTTCATCTGGGGTATTTGTCCTGCGACAGCTCGCTAGATTGAATGACAAAAAGTTACTTTTTACAGCTTACCATGGGCTCTTACTGTCACATATTAGGTATGCTATCTTAGTATGGGGTAATTCATCAAAACAAAATCTTGATAGGGTGTTTAAGATCCAAAAGAAAGCGGTTAGGTGTATAGAAAGAGTAAATAGATTAGATTCATGTAGGCCGTTGTTCAAGAGACTTGGTCTCCTAACTGTACCCTGCTTATATGTGTATGAAGCTACTTTATATGTAAAAACGAATGATATTAACCAAAATCTTGATGTACATGATTATAATACAAGAAGCCGAGGAGATTATCACTTGGTGAGTCACAATAGTAGCCTATTCAAACAAAAACCTAGTTATATTGGTAGGAAATTCTACAACAAGCTACCGCAGTTTTTGAAGAGTCTTGAAAATATAGAAATATTTAAAAATCAATTGAAGAAATATTTAGTTGATAAAGCTTTTTATAGTGTACAAGAGTTCCTTTCACATCAAAATTAAGCCTCACCTCAACTAATTGAAGTAATTATGGTATCTAGTGTATAATATTGTTGATCTGACTTGTCTTATACTCCTTAACTGGAGTCTGCAAGACGTAATCTACAAAAAAAAAAAAAAAAAAAAAAAAAAAAAAGCTTCACTCCAGACACTTGACAAATTGACTATACAGACAAGTTCTAGTAACAAGCTTAACGCACATAAAAATCTTGATATAGCAAAACTTTAATTAAGCAATGCAAACAAGTAATGCGATGCCGGATGTTCTGGGAGTGATAAATATTTAGTAAAGTGGTCGATATCTGTGCTTTCAGCATTCAGGCTAACGAATCGTTACGTTATAGTTATGAATTTTCATATAATCAATGTTCAAAACCATGTATGTGTTGTATCACTAATATGTTTCATCTTCTTACACAACAGATAACTTTAAGAACTGCTCCCGCTCACAGACGATATAGCCTATGCGGGTTCTATTATTCATTTTTTAATTTTTTCGAAGTGTATGTTGCTATGTATGATACGTGAATAAAATTGAACTATTCATATGTATAAACTTGCTGTGCAGAAGTGACCTTTTTGAGTCGCGGCGGACGCGTTTCGAACTATGTCGTTCTTCTTCGGTGCTTGTTTGCGGTTGGTTGCAGACGAGTCTGCAACCAAGCGCCGAAGAAGAACGACATAGTTCGAAACGCTTCCGCCGCGACTCAAAAAGGTCACTTCTGCACAGCAAGTTTATACATATGAATAGTTCTACTGCAGTTCACGAAAAATGGATATCCACAACAATAATAAAATTGAAATTGAAAGCAAATAAATTCTTATGGCATGCACATTGTACAATAGCAGACAAGATAATTTGAGATTTAGATGTCTACTTTAACCAACACCTCAATCTCTAAAAGCTTCTAAAAATCATAAATTTCTTCTTTAGTTTAATTTAAACAGATTTAATAGTGTAAATTCAAAATGCACTTGCTCCATTGTCATTGTTAACATATGATCGGTTCTGTTTAGAAGGTCCAAGGCTTGTTGCAAAGCCATTTGTAATTATACTTCTCACAATTTCCTTACCTTAATGCCCTTTATGATTTGTTTGTAAATGAAAAGTATATTTCTAAGTACTCTTTAATATTTTTATGTATACTTTTAAACAATTGAATTGTAAAAACTTACTTTTAAAAAATTGAATTGAAAAATTTGATATGATATCGCTACAAAATGAATGTTGCAACACTTTCATAAAATGAATTTGTTTATACCATGACGTAGAAAAACATAATAAAAATATTTTCTTGTAAAAAAAAAATATTCATTCAAGGATTATTTTATACTTTTAGCTCAGTTCTAGGCTTTTCTTCCTTTTTTTTAACGTGATGGTGCCTCAACACGGTTTTTCAATGAGGTTACCTAACCACTTTGTCTCATTTTGTATTGTATCTACATGTTGTATTATTGTATTTTGGAAACTGTGTGTAAATAACAGAAAAAAAATTGTACTACTTGTACAATTCGTATTTCATCAGTTCTTTTATTTATTGGTGCCGACGTTTAATTACCCGTTAGGGTCTCCCCAGCAATAAAAGCCATACTTTTTACTATAAATTGATGTATCTTTCTTAGTTTTTATTAGAAAAAAAGAAAGTTTCAATGTAGAAAAGATAAAAGTAAATATAACTCCCTTCATAATACCTGCTTGGCTAATTGGACAAGCTCAGTTAGTTTATCATGTACATGCTTGCTAAATTTCGGATCCTTCTTTCCCCAAGATCGCATGAAGTCAGAATAGCGAGGTGTCAGTTTGGCAGTCAGGTCGGGATTGCGTATTTGCAAGCCAATGCTCAACCTACGATTGCGATCAATAACACGGCATTCCTCGATGCATTCCAACCTAGTAAGAAAATTATTTTAAGATTAAAATGAATACTACACTAAATTACACCAAAGTAAACTAAATACTAAAGTATTTACTGAAATATACCAAATAATTTTTCACATACAGAACTTAATAAAAAAGAAGAACAATATTGGGGAAGTGACATAAGACTTGGGGAAGTGACTGTTAAGTCACATAAGATACGCTACTGGGCCCTCTTTGTAAGGGTGTCCAATTGGATTGACCAGCTAAAAGACTCAGTTCTCTGCTGTAAAATCACTTCCCGGTGGTTCGGAGTCCACCTAGAACTGTAGGTACAATTCATCAATCACCATCATCCAACTCATTACTCACTCACAGGTATCAGACCTATGTGGGCTTCATATTACAAAAAAATAATCAATTTCTTCATTCTCTTATTTTCCTTTCAGTTTCTGCCATTAGCCATTACATTCTAAAGTATTTTACTGAAACATACCAAATAATTTTTCACTTCAGAACTCAATAAAAAGAAGAACAATATTGGGGGAAGTGACAGCCACGAGCCGTACCCGGTATCTGTTAAGTCACATAAAGATACGCTCTTTGTAATGGCGTCCAATTGGAATGGCCAACAAAAAAAACTCGGTTCTCTGTTGTAAAATCACTTCCCGGTGTTCGGAACCCACATAAAACTGTAGGTTCAACTCAACCACCATCATCCAAGCCATTTCCACGCACAGGTATCCGACCTATGTATACTTCATCCTCAAAAAAATCATAATTAACTTCCTTTATTCCTTATTTACTTTAAGAACGCAGCCAACGCTAATAAGCACCGTTACTTTTTGTGAAGTACTGAAATAGATATAACTTCTCAAATAGAAGTGAAAAAGTGCTCCAATTCACGTCTGTTGATTCATTCAACGAATTTAAAAACCACGCTTTTATTTGCAGAGTGAAATTCATTTCAGTACTTCACAAAAAGTAACGCAGTGCTGCGTAGGGTACGCTGCGTTCCTATACAGATTACATGATTATATTCAGGACTATGTAACTCCAAGTAGTAGCGGAACTAAAATAAACATCAAGTTAATAATAACAAAATATTATTGCGATACAACGTGCAGATTCAAAGAAAGTAATAGTTTAATCACTAATTTAACTTTTCTTGCAATTAAACTCACTTTTAAAACAAGAGGAATTAAAAATATCAATTCTTTGTGATACTTTCACTACTTTTTAAACACATTCATGTTCGAATTCATGTTCCTCCAATGTATATTGACTCGAAGGACTCTTGGAATGTCTATTAAAATACATTTGATGTATTTTAATAGACATTTCAAGAAATTGTAAATTTTACATTTCTAGAGCCCCTCGAGTCAAGAGACACTGAAGGAACGTTCATAAATACGGCCTTTAATCATCCTATTTTAGTGAGCATCCTGACATTGCTTTATATAGTTAAAAGCTTTATTATCACTTACCCGGTGGTTCGGAACCCACCTAAAATAGTAGGTCCACCATGTTCCCCGTAACATGGCTCAAACGGCGAGGTGGAACTACCCGTAAGGGTCTACCCACCATTAAAAGCCATACGCTTATTATTATAGTTAGTTCTTAACATTTTAAAACAAAGAAATTATTTTGGATGAAAGAAAGATTTTATTGCCAATCAAAAACAAAATTTATACAAAATGAAAAAGCTTTCACAGCTAGACAATTAAACTGTTGGCGTTGCCAACAAAGCAAATGTTTGGGCGCTGGCAACGAGTAATCAGTAATTTATGAAAATAATTAATGAGAGAAACGTAAGAAGTCAAAAGAAAAGGAAAAAAATAATATGATAAAAAGTATTGAAATCTTAAGAACGATACAGAAGAGTAAGCTAGAAAATAAATAATTGTTTGATATTTTAAGAAAGAAGAAAGACTATTTTAATATATATACATAAGAGCTGTGTACTTACCGAATGTAGTTAGTAATTATATATGATTAAAAATAATTATTGATACCTAGTTTAGTAATAATTATAATAAAATTAATATAGTAATAAAATAATGTAAGTATGCAGTAATGAAATAGAATTCAATGATTAACTTTTTTTAAAGTATTGAAGAATTCAAAAGAGAAAGAGTTTGAAACAATTTATAAAAGTATAGAATTTGAGAGGTAACAACTTGTAAGCAGTGCATAAGTAACAGAGGAAAACATAAAAATTAAAGGATTCCAGCTGTAACATTTTCGGTTTTGATCCAATTTTCAAATTTTATTTCAAGTGCTTTTGTGGGTTTGGTTGCTATAAAATGATCAGGAATAATATTAATCAGTTTGTTCGATGTGTAATTAAATTGTCTTCTGCATATAGTCAAATTTGAGATTCTTTATTTTCAACGGCTTTATCAAAAAGAAGAAAAACATTCTTTACTTTATTAACAGTAAAATACTCACGTTTTCAAGCTCATCTTGTGAACTTTTTGCATATCTTGCAGATCAATTGATTTTCCCAGCTGCACTTCGGCCATTTTCGAAGCTAGTAGCGAAGTGGCTATGCGCTGATACTCTTTATTGTTTTCACAGCAAGTTCGCGAAGTACTCCTATGGCCACATGTGCAGGTTACTGTAACCTGTCAAATCAAATAAAATTTATGAAAACTTTCTTCAATACATAGATGATAATAGAATAGAAATATACTTGAACAGAATAGTTGAGGTAGAAAACTTCTATAATAATAAGTAGCAACAAGTAGGATGGATTAAGGAAGTTGAAGAGGATTTTAATGAACTAAAAATAACCCTGGATGATTTGAGAAATAAATAAGGGGAGTGATAGCCGAGTGCCGTAGCAGGTATCTGTTCAATCAGAGATAAGCTACGAAACTCGTGGTCATCTTTGTAACGGTGACCGATTGGATTGGCCAGCAAAAAAGACTCTGTTCTCTGCTGTAAAATCACTTCCCGGTGGTTCGGAACCCACCTAAAACTGTAGGTCCAACTCATCAATCACCATCAACCAATTCATTACCCACGCACAGGTCTCAGACCTATGTGGGCTTCATCCTCCGAAAAAAAAAGCTGAAGATCTAAAGAAACTTGGAGAAATAAAACAAGATTCAAATCAAAAATAGACAAGCGCCAGAATGTACAAAGGAAAGATTTTACAGATGAAGAACAACACCGTGTTTTCTCAGTGTTTTTTTCACCGTGGTTCGGAATCCACCTAAAACTGTTGGTACAATTCATCACAATTCATTACACACACACAGGTCTCAGACCTATGTGGCCTTCATCCTCAGAAAAAATACAGAGAAGATTAGAACGAATGAAAAATTACTGGACAAGGAGGCTCAGGAGATGATTGACTAAGTGGTCCGACGCTTTCCTTCTTTTGCTTTCCATAAAAGCAAAATAAATAAATTAATTAGGAGTAACAAAAGTACGGATCGGAAAGGAGCAAATGAGGCCTGGTTGTAGACACTAGTAGAAAAACATAATTGAAAAAGTAGAGTTTGAATAGATGAATGAAACTTGCCTTGACTTTACACAGAGTGTCGGGACATTCTCCATCATGACAAGGTGCATTACAAGGATGTCCACAAATCGATCTGAAAAATAATGTTCATATTAGAAGTGTTAAGCATTCTATAAAAGTAGTCTATAAAAATGTTATGTCATTTATGTGATTCTGTGTCATCATTGGGTAGCGCAGTTGGTTGGAGCTCTTTTGTTTGTGATAAATAATAAATAATAATTTTATTAATGGAGACAACAGGTGTAACCCCATTTTGCCTCCTTCACACAATACAATAATTTCAACACTATACAATTTGAAATAATTATAAATGAAAATGAAAAGATAAGGATCTGGCTGGCTTCGTTTCCTGCAGCCTTGGGTTCGAATCTCATTCAGCGAAGGATGTTACTCATCGGTCACCCATTCACTTCATCACCCACGCACAAGTCTCCAGACTCATATGGGCATCATCCACAATAAAAAATATTAAAACTTGCACTGTATTTCTATTTAAATTATAATTTTACTTACTTAAAAACTGGAGAGGTGAAATGTAGTCCTCTAGTTTGAGTGAGTAAAATCATAATTTAAACCGAAAGACAGTGCCAGTTTTAAATTAGATAGTTCAAGTAATTCAGCATAGAAAACATCAAAGATTATTCCAAACCTTGAAAAAGTCAGATCGAATAATCGTACAAGATTTCCGGGAATTTCGACATAATAGAGTTTGAACAGAACTTTGGTCATTAAAATGCTAATACTAATCTGACCACTCCATGTCTCAACTTGCTCTACAGAATCATACATAAAGAGGAAGCGGATGCACAGAAGGTTTAGGTTAGCGTTATCGTAGTTTCGCTTGAACTCTCTAATAGTTGTAAGAAATAGTTTTCCCATTGGAATATAAACTACAGAAACGTTGAATTGAGATTTCAATAAGAAAATATATTGTGTTATCCATGACGAAATACTTAATGAAGAATCTTAATTTAGCTAATTCCAAAACTGGCACTGTATTTCTATTTAAATTATTACTGTAACAATATAAAAAATGTAAACACCAAAGACAAGACAGAACCAACTTACTCAATGACCAAACATAATTCAAATCTAACGCAATTTTTAATTACATAATGGCTGCTCATCCTGGTAGGCTGATAAAGCTTCTCCTCAGAAGTGAAATGCATTCCTTTATCAACAACTTTCTACACCAAGATAAGAAAATTTTTAATTTTTAATTTAAAATTCCTCATTTTGGTAAACATATTGTAAATAAGCTTGGTTAGAGAAAAAATTGTGGCACATTTAAAAGCAAAGATATGATAATCTAGCATGAAATGATATAATGAAGAATAATATCCGCAAGTACAAAATTTTATTTTGCTATGAAAAAATCATTGTGGGGTTTGCCTGGGTTTAGAATATTAAAATAAAAATAGAAATCTATTTTCAAGTAATTTCAAAATAGAATTTATGCAAATATGATGGAAAAACCCAGTTACCTAGAGCTGGTACACGGCTGTACACATGACTGATCGGGCTTCAAACATTCGCCTTTGTGACAGCTTGTGATACACTTATGGCGACCACATGGTAGATCCTTACCACATGGTAATCCACATGAAAATTCCTCTACGTGACACGGTACAGCTTTCCTCAACTGGAAATACAAACATTGATTTTGTTAAATCCTTGGAAAAATTATTGATAAACAGACTAAAATCAAGCAGAAGTAGGCTAAAGTTGGGGAAAAATAATTATTCAAACTAATATAAAAATAATATTATGTCAAATTCTTAAAAAAAATAGATGAACAGTGTTTACAATATAAGAGAATAACAAATAAGAGTTAATACTAAGGAAAAGTTGGTCAAATTATTTAAATAAATTACTTAGTATTATATATATATATATATATATATATATATATATATATTTTCGTGATTGGTCACTTAGGACCGCGATTTAACAATTTAGACATTTTTAATATTTGATGATAATCTCGCAGCACTTGTCCCCGTCTTTTCCGTTCTTGTTCAGACAAGTTCATTGTTCTTCTTGTTCTCATCTCCTCAAAAACTCTCGTGAAGTATCAATCTTGAGTCTGAAGCAGTTCCTATTCTGAATTTCTTCAAACGGTATGTTGAGCGTTCTAAGGTCCTTGTGACAGCCATCAAACCATGGATTATTTTTCTTTGAATCAAAATATTTGAAAATCTTGTGTGTAAGTCGGGAGGGGTCCATTCTATAGAGATGTCCATAGAATTTTAGTCTTCATTTCTTCTTCTTAAATTACTTAGTATTAAATTATTTAATCATATTATTTGTAAACAAGGCAGCAAGCTTGATACCGATTCAAAAATTGAACTAATAGCTTAGTTCAAGATTTTAATCATTCTGAAAAATAATTAGCTGTATATGACGTGGCATCCATAACACAAGAAAAAATCAATTGTTATAACAATGGGAGGCGTGATAAAAGTTAAGAAAGATTCTTTTTTATTGCGGATGATGCCCACATGAGTCTGGAGACTTGTGCGTGGGTAATGAGGTGAATGGGAAAACGATGATTAACATCCTTGGCTGAATGAGATTCGAACCCAAGGCTGCAGGAAATGAAGCCAGCTAGAGCCTTATCTTATCACAGAGTAGTGCTCCCAACCAACTGTCCCGAGCCACATTGGATTATTTTGAATGGATTGTTTGATATTGTCCAGAATTAAATTCATTTGAAGGTTTCTTTGAAAAACGTGTTTTTTGTATATTTTTCAATACCTCAAAAACTACGTCTTTTAATTTGATTTTTCAGCCTAAGTCACATAGAACCTGACCAAATTACAAGAAGAATGAAGACACTGCAAATTTCGGAATAAGTTAATTAAAGGGGTTAGTTGCTAACTTCCGCCATCTAAAACTCTGTATCGAAGCACTTCCGGATCTATGTTTATATGAAATTTTTTTTTATTATTTTAGTGAGTACAACAAGCTCACGAAGTATATATATGCATATGCTTTATTGGCCATTACATATATATATTTTTTTTTTTTTTGGTAGTAGGGTAACCCTAGGCTACCTCCGAAGTACTGGCAACTCTATGCGAAATATCCTATATATGATACAGTACAGTAAAGTAAAGAATTAGAAGTCAAATTTATTATATTTAGAATACTGTGCGGTATTTACAAGCTTATGCGTGTTCGCTGATATCCGAAATTAACATGATTATCTGCTGATGTTCGGATGAAGTTTGAAATGAATGCGGATTGATGATTAAAATGTTTTGATAATGTATTGAATAACTCAATTTCCGTGGGCTCAAAATAATCTACGTAAAATAGGCCATGTTTAGTGCCAGTGGAAGCAGTTGCGTGCCTGAATTGAACGGCTCACTACATTCACGTGGAAAAATTCTAAACACAGTACAATAATGTCCTTGAATACTACATAATTATTCCTGAACATTCATCAAGCGATTTCGCTTTTTAACGACCTCTAATTTCGGCATGAAAAACTAGAATTAGAGCAATCAATGAATTTAAATTTTAAATTGAATTGCGTTTCAATTTTTGATTTGTGAGCTTAGCTTTAACAAATTAAAATATGATGTAGTTCCAATCAATTTTTCACTTAATATTTCAACATAAATAATTATCGAAAATAAACTTTACTAGTTGATTCAAAACTTACTTATTCGAGTCTGAGGAAGCATAACAACAACGCGAAAAGGTCATCACACGAATAAGTAATAAATTAATTCACAAGTAAAGTCTATTTTCAATCATTATATTTATGCTTGAATTATTAGCACATATTTGACCCTAATGAAGACCATTTCAATAAAAACGAATTACCCTTTCAATAAAAACAAAATTAATTGATAGGTCTGATGTATTCGCTTGATTGATCTATTTTGGCAATCAGTTCTACTTTTTTATTGTTGTATCATTTCTATGCTGACAATTTTCAAATTGTTTGTTCAGTTTAATAATCTATGTTCTATGGCATCATAAAATCACTATAACATCTTATTTCAAATATACATCGTAAGACCCGATCCATCTCTGTAAGAATTGTATTATTCTAATAGTTTATTTTGTATTTTATTTATTCTAATCATCAAATCAAATCATTTTATTGCCATCGACAAATAATACAGACAAAAAATTTAAAACCTCCAAAATAAAAGAAATATTAAAACAACAAAAAAGCCAGTGAATGAAAAAATAACAATAGCAAAGTTGAAATAAATTTTAAATTCCAATAGATTTAAAGTAGACCTATGGGGTTAATAAGACAAGTCCGTAGAAAAATAGTTTTTGATTATGAAAACAGGACTTATCGACACATTAGTTCCAACATTAAAAATTATGGCTCTAGATGACTTATTATTATTAGTAAACTTGACTATTAATTTTTGCTATTTAATTAGTTAGTTAAACAAAATTATAAATTAAATTTATTATTTATTAATTCCTTTTTAATACTTAATTGTTGTATACTTAAAAATGAATTAATAAATAATAAATTTTATTTAACTAATTAAATAGCAAAAATTAATAGTCAAGTGTACTAATAATAAGTCATCTAGAGCCATAATTTTTAATGTTATTTTAAAATTATTTAATGCGATTTATTATCCTTTCCTTGAGGCTATGAGTGAAACGAACTTGCCAATTAGTACTTAATTTAGAGCTTTGCGGTTCAATTTCTGAACAGGTTAGGTAGTTGTCGTTGTGATTCATATAGTACTGTTTTTACAGTCGAAGTTTGATTTACCAGGGCTTAATTCTTCATAATTGATTCGCAAAAAATGAAGGAATAGCATTGGAAAAATTGACCAAGTAGCCATTCACCACCGAAGATGTAGCCTATCCCCCTTTATTTTGGATCACTTTTCTGTCCATCTGAAAGTGGTCTCCATGTTAAATTAATAACTAAAAGGTTTTACTCATGGCGATATAAGAAAGTGAAGGGCGCGTGACGTAAACTGCCAATGTTAAAATAGTTGTTTATGTATTAAGAGCGTGAAGCGCGACTTTATCGCTCGAGCCAAAACATTTACTGCGCGACGCGTAGCGGAGCGCAGTAATTTTGAGAGAGCGATAAAGAAGCTTCACGCGCGAATTACATACAATATTTTTCCTAAAACTGCAGTTCTGGATTCCAACACAATAAATGCTTGTAGTTTGTAACATCACAGACCGTGCACGGATTTGGTTAGCGTTCTCCATTGTTGAGGTTATGTGAATTTCACGGATTCCGTGATCCACCAATGAGAAGACATCAAAATCAAAACAGAAGCGTAAAGAAAACAGCTGGCGAGCGTAAAGTACTTTAACGCTTGCGGAGCAGTAAAGAGGTATTTTACAATTAGTTTTCAGTACGTAAAGAACTACTTTACGAGCAGTTGTAGGAAAAAGTGTAAGTGGAAGCAAGCAAGACTGACGCCATTCGCGGCTATATCGCCGCGAATTTCAAATTAAGTAGTTCACTTCTTCAAGATTCGACTTTCATGTCAGTTCAAATTCTTGAACTACGCTTATCATCTGTGGAAAACGATTTAATTCTCAAAATGTTTTTTTTGGAAACATCTATCACGATTTAGCAGTCGTATTGATCAATTTAACGCTTATTTATTTAAAAAATGTTGAAAAAACTTCAAACTTTTATTTAAAAAAAGGCCTTTAAAAAGTGTTCATTGGCGGCCATCTTTAAAGATACCCATGGTAGAGTTCATAGATCATCCTAGATAGACTAATAGAATATAACAACTTTCTTTGTAGTAGCGAAGGTGATATTGTGGAAGATATCCATAATGAATAATAAGACCAAGCTATCACAACCACATTTATTAAAAATTATGAGATACTAGTTTCGGTTGTTACACCATTATCAATCTCAAACAAACTAAAATCTCACAATTTTTAATAAATGTTGTTGTGACAACTTCGTCTTATTATTCAAAATATAACAACTACAACAAAATTGGTGAATATCTATAGTGGAGTATAGCCGCCGGATAGCCGCTCAAGATGGTGTCGTCTACACTTTTCTGACTTTATGCTGCCTTCACTTTCTGATAGCTCCCTGGTTTTACTGTATCCCCATCTTTAATGGCATTATGACTTTGTATTTTTAATCTCATACACATCGTATCATTCCATGTTAAGTATATTAAGCTACTCTGTACTTTAGTTTTAGTTTGTTTGAGATTGATAATGGTGTAACAACCGGAACTAGTTTCTCAATATTTTTAATAAATGTGGTTGTGACAATTTATACATCATACACATCGAGTTAATATGTTATTTACTCACTTCATGCTTGCCGTAACAGTATTTAGATGTGAGCACGATGCAGGGAGGACATTCAGAATCACTGTGACAGTTGTGCAGTACAGAATGATCGCATGAATGCTGACGACTGCAGGGCTCATTGCACTCTGGCCTCCGAGCTCCGCATGGCACTGGAGGGAATTTCACACTTTTTCCACATTCGCAGTACAGCTCTTCAAAACCTATGCAACAGCAGAATGAATCACTATTAATGAATGGATAGTTTTTTGTTTATTCATTCAAGACTACTAGAATACAATTGAATGTGGAGATTCAATAATTCAATATGAATTTATTTAAAACAATCCCAATACATACATAATAATAATTGGAATAATTTATTGAAACCCTATTTGGTCCAATAAGACTAGGCGAAAAAGATCAATTCAAGAAAGTAGAGAGACGTATAGTACGAAATTGTATTAGAAAATGGTCCCTTGATGACTTTAGCTTCTATAATGCCCCAAATAAACAAAAATAGAGCCGTTAGGCTGTGGTTTCCTGGACGCGTAATAGATGCGCTGCGTAAGCGTATCTAAGCCGCAGAACACTTGTTTAACGGAGTTTCGTATAAGCGGTTTCCTAGGCTGCGTATCAAGTGCGCGCGTATCTAATACGTGCGCACTAGTAGTTGCGTTTATCACCGACTGCTTTCAGAGCAGTCGAATCTGAGATACGCGCGCAAGAGACATGTCGAATGCATTGGAGTTGGAAGGAAATGTAGCCCAGAAGGAAAAATTCTCAAACAGCGACGATGAAGAATTGATTGAATTTGTCTCTTCCAATGACATATTATGGAAGTTAAGCCATCCTGATTATAAGAACAATATGAAGAAAGATGTAATAGTCATATAGAAGAAAATAGGAGGTTCACTGAATAAATCAGATACGTTGTTCATATAATTATAATTTTTTATAGTATTGCACTTTATATCATTCATTATTGTGTACTAATAATAAAATAGATAAATCCTTTCATTTTTATTCATTTAGTGTCAATTTCCCCATAAGATGTTATTTATATTCCAATTACATACTATTACAATTAATTGGCCCTCATTTGTGTCCCCATAAACCATAATCACCAATAATTCCCCATAATGTGTTGATATTTAATTCCCTTGTTACATGTCCCCTACAATTAATTTACCCTCATAAAATGTGTTGTTTGAATTATAATATGTTGCCTTGTGTTTGTTTATTGTGTTTCTATAATTAAACGTTATTAAAGTCAGCCCGACACCAGCACGCACAACCGAGTTTATTCTACGCAGTCTAGGAAACCACTGAACGGCGGCTGCGTTTTTGATACGCAGCGTATCTAAACCGCAGCGCATCTATTACGCGTCTAGGAAACCACAGCCTTAACCAGCATTGTCAGGAAAAAAGGATATCCTTCCTGGGTCATATATACAGAATGGATGATACAACAATGCTAAGAAAATTAATAGAGTTTTTATGGAACAAGAAGATTACACCAAACTGGGTAAAAGAAATCAATTTCAATTTATTTCGAAAAGATTACATCATGTGGATGCGACAGGCAAAGCCCAAAACCGCACTCTATAAAACATACACAATTGAACACAGTTTGAACAAATTAAAGTTTTACAAAAAATCAAGAATAAAGATATTGTCGGTTTTTTATAGTGAATCATTTCAGATTTACAGATATAGAAATATATACACCAATAAAATATAATTAAATATAGAAACATTACAAATTCAGAAATATATAAATCTAATAAAATAGAATAATGTTCAGTTGGATTTGAAAGATTCAAAGGAAAAAAGAAAGAAAAAAGGAAAAAGATAGAAGATAGGAGGAAGAGAGCTTCAGTTCTACAATCAATCAAAAAAAAAAAGGTCAAAAGAACAAAGATCATATCTAATCTAATCTCTATCTATAAAAGGATGATACCCTGACTCACTCATCAACGCAGAGCCAAAACTACAAGGCCTATGAACTTGAAATTTCGTATGAACAATCCTTATAGGATTTCACCGTGCAATAAGAAAGGATTTTCCAAAATTCGCAATTTTAGGGGTGTTTTTAGGGGGTTGAAGTTTTGCCTATGCAAAGCACGAGTACATGGCTAGCTACTTTACATGGCTAGTGCATGGCTTACTGGGATCTTTTAATCATATGGAAAATAATTTGAAATTTTTCGATCTGCTGTACACGCTGTTTCGATGGACAAGCTGTTTGTGTGTTTTGCAAATCATCATTCACCTAACCTACTGAACTTGCCGGCCAAACAGCTTAAAGGAACAGCTGATAGAAGTCAACAGTTTTTAATCAAATGGCAGGCCCCTTAGCGGCGTTATTTACGCTGTCTGGAACGCAAAAACTTTGCATGTAGGATACCGTACAGTCGAAGCCTTGCAGTATGTAGGAAACATATGACTGGGTATGATGAAATGTAATTATGCCGGGTTGATGACATCTGTTAACCAATGCAGCTAGAAATTTGAAATGTATTCTCAGTAGGAGGTGGCGAATAATAAAATAAAAAACCCAGCTTCTACCCTAAGTCGTGGAAGATTTAAATTTGAAATGTTCATTGAGAGGTGGTGAGTAAGGTCTTACTGTGTAGGAAAACAACGAAGGAGGCCTCTCTGATCAGCTGGAAGAGCCCTAGGACTAACTTCTTCCCTAATAGTCCAAGAAGGTTGAAATTTGAAATGTAACCTCAGTGGGAGGTGACAAATAATAAAATCAAGAATTTTTCATGAGAACGCAGCAACGCGCGTCGGGCCAGCTAGTACTTCAATAATATAGAGCATGATTTTACAAACGCCTCTAAAGAGGGACTGAAAATATCAACATCACGTAACACAGCGTTGAAAAGTCTCATGGATCGATTGATGGGTGAGTTGAAATCCGATAATGTTCTAGATCTTGGAATGAAAAAGGAAAAATATATTCCACGTTGGATAGCTGGTACATAGAAATTCAATCTATCCAAAAAAAAAGGATGCTGCACATGACCATTGACCACCTTATATAAATGTATGATGGCTTGAACGGCACGCCTAGATTTCAATGTTGGAATCCTGAACATGCTTCTGAGTCGAGAAGTTGGAAAAGCAAAATGAGGATAGAAGTCAAATTTTTTGAACTATAAATAACGAAGAAACTTTTTTGAACCTTCTCCAAAGAATCAGAATATCCAGCATGATACGGATCCCAAACAATCGAAGCATAAAAAGGATATGGAGGAACTAAACATCACAAAAGCTGACCTTAGAACCAAATCGGGAAACTACAGGACAGTAAATCAACTAAATTTAAAGAACCAACACAGAACAAAAAAACCATGGTGATATCGGATGCAGAGAGGCTAAGAAGATCTGGCAAAAGAAAATAAAAGCGCAGGAAGAACTGCATAACCACTTCACAACATCTGAAAGAAGCGAAAGAAGCAATGTCTGAACTTAAAGTGGCCGTAAAAGCATAATAACAATAATAATAATTGGAATATTGACTTACTTGCTCGCCAACAAGGTTGGCAGTAGCCTTTATGACAAAGCGCTTCACACCTATGCTGACCACATGTGAGTACATGATTACAAGGCAGTGGACAAATGTGGTCGACTTCAATGCAGCATAACTGATTGCACTTGTGTTTCCCACACCTTCGTTTCTGTTGACAGCAATTGAACAAATTAATAGGGATGTAGCGAATACATAAATATGTATTGTTATAATTATTGAATCATTTTAAAAACGCTATAATTTTTCCTGTATCAATAAATAAATAAATTTCCATCAAAAATTTCTCATTGTCACTTGGTTTGTAATTATTTGGAAATTGCATAGGCTTTATAAATCCGAATATATGTTGCTCGAATATGCGTTACTTTAATAAACAAGTGTATTTTACACAAGTTTTCTGAGCAATATCATGAAAAAGGCGCTTGGACAGTGGAGCATTCCACTCTCCAAGTTTACACTCTCCGAGTTTACGATAAGTCAAGTCAGATCAACAATAATTATATACAAAATAACCATTCTCACACCTTCACCAAAGAAAAGCCCAAAATACTAGAAAAATACTAGTGATTCTATCACTAGGTACCACAATTACAATTTCAATTAGTTAAGTTGAGGCTCAATTTTTCTCTGAAAGGAGCTCTTGTACACCAAAAAAAGCTTTATCAGCTAATTTTCATAGTTAATGTAAATTCTTTGGGTCCTTGGATACTCCATTGTAAAGGTTTATTTTCATCAGGTTTATTGCTATAGAATAAAGCTCACGCAAATTTAAATTAACGTGTTTAAAAGGGTTTCAAGTGAAAAATACGTTTTAAAAAAATTAATAGTACCTTGGTGCATTTCCTTTGACAAAGAGCTTCATCCGCCTTTGTCGTTAAGCTCTGACAAGGCGTTTCTTTATCCATGTGGCCACACCGGCACCTTACAAGGGTAGAAAGCTCGCAAGGAGGACACGGCCCTTCGTGGCACAACGACTTACAAGTGTGAGGAGAACCTGAAAATCAAAGTTTAGTAAGTTTACGATTCTATCAAAGGGTTTTACCATTTCTACTGAGATTTGTAGAGAATATAATGTAAATAAAATTATTTATTAAAAAATAAAACAGCTTTCGGATAATGTTAAAAAAAGAAGAATACGTTTTTCAGCCACATCTCCAGAATAGCTTAAACAAGTACAACTTGACTAGATTAATTAGATATTACTGAAAATATAATCAAGAATACTGCATATCTAAGAAAGTTACTGAAGGATGGAAATAGAAGATTTCAAGAAGAAGTGGAACTGTAGTGTCCGAGGAGAGGAGAAAGGCAACATCGGAGAGAATGAGAGAGTATTGGCGAAAGCGCAAGGAACATACACGAAAGAAGAATAATTGATTTAACGTACCCCAAAGTGGGTGAAACGAAAAAAATTAAAATAATAATATCAAGCGATCTGGCTGGCTCATAAATGTAATATTTCAAAATGAAAAGATAAATACACTAAAAATAATCATTGAACTCATATCGCGCAGAAATGTTTATAATAAAATAAATTTATTCGATGATAAGCAATAACTGAACAATGTTCATTCTTATCAGAAGTTTTTGACTGATGTTGTGGAGCTCCATAATAAGAGTAAGATCTGTTAATTCTAGAATTGAATTAATCAATAATCGTTGATTATGATTCTAGAATTGAATTGTCAATTCTAGGTAAATACGTGGGATTGACTACATTATTAGTCTGTTAGATGTTGCTTCATTCTGTAGTGTTTCATAAGGTTGCTTGCACAATAAAGCAAAAATGCTCCATGATTAATAACTATTTCAGAAAAAAGTAAAAACAACGTTATAAAACATGAAATTAAAGATTTTTTCATCCAAATGTATTTCATTAAAAACATTACGTCAAGTAAAGCGTACACATATCCGTATTACATCCCCCAACCCACCTAGCCAATGGTAACGGAATGCACAGTAACGGAAACTCTTTGTTTTTAAATCAAGAATTCCTTATGATAGAATAAGAAATAATTGAATAAAAAACTATTTATATTCATTGATTCGCAAAATGTAGTATTGAATATATTTTTCATTTATTGTAATTTATCTTTGTGTTTAATAAATGCCTCTGTTCTTTGGTCAAAAAACAGAGAAATTAATAATAATAAAAATAATAGTAACTTCGTCATCATTCTATCTTATCTAATTACTATCATAATCTAAGATTCCTTGAACAGTTTCATTATTATTATTATTCATTATTATATTATTAGGTTTGAACATCGTATTGAAGGTGAAAATGTGACAAATCAAGTCATAACAACAACTATATAAAATATTTCCATTCTTATTCACTAGTTACAATAATTACAATTTCAATTAGTTGAGATGAGGCTCAATTTTGACCTGAAAGGAACTCGTGTACACTAACATTTTCTCGATGATTTTTCAAATACTTCGATATTTCAGACTCTTCAGAGATTGCTGTAGCTTGTTGTAGAATTTACTACCAATATAACTAGGTTTTTGTTTGAATAGACTACTATAGGGACTCGCCAAGTAATAATCTCCTCGGCTTCGTTTATTATAATCATGTACGTCAAGATTTTGGTTAATCTAATATCAAAACTGACACTGTATTTTTATTTCAATTATGATTTTACTCACTTATATTGGATGTACGCATTTCGCTTCTAAAGAGAAACTTCGTCTGCATTGATCAGTACTCAGCTTTGATATTAGATTGTTCATCAAGTATTTCGTCATGGAAAAAATCACATATTCTGGTTTATATCACTCTTTTTACATATAATTTAATAATTATGATTAAGGGGCATATCTTACTTGGTTGGCCGCATTTTAGTTGTTTCTCGCATACTTCAGAGCACGTAGGCACAGGATCCAAACATGACGAACGTTTAACATCATCATCCAATTTCATTTTTCCGCAAGGACAATGAGTTATATTGTCTGGATCCAAGGGACAAGGGCCACACGATCCAGGATGACATAACTCACGACACGGATGCTCGTTGCAATTAAACTTCCTCTGGCAAGTACCACCACATTCATAATTCAACACATTGTTGGTTTTTTCATCACAAGGCACTTCTCTATTTTCGGCACCACAGTAACAAACTGTAAAATTATAATCAATTAATCATTTATCTACAAGTTCCAAATACTGTATTAAGGTCCCGCTAAACCTTGTGGGTTTTTCAGCAGGTGCCAAAATAATATAAATATTAAAAGATTAAAAAATGGACATCAATTATATTCCTAATATAAATTACAAAAAATAAATTAGGAAAAATGAAGGTTATGGTGGAAATTGATGATTAGTCTAATGTATGTAAAGAAAAAAACCCATATTTCACAAAATAGAAGAAAATTTTTTTCCTCACAGCAGTAAATAAAATTTAATAATATTCAATACAAGAAACTTCGGAAAAGATGATGACCAAAAACCCGGAGCACAGCCTTAATTGTACAAATTGTAGAATTATAGCTAGGTTAAGTAGATCTTCTACATAAGTCACTCTCTCTCTTGTGTATTCGGCGGCTGAATATTGCTCACCTGTGTGGGCAGGAAGCCGACACTGTGGAAGGGTGGATGTTCACCTGAATTCTGCCATGAGACACATCACTGGGGTCCTGAAACCAACTGAACGGCACTGGCTCCCGGTGCTGAGCAACATTGCTCCACCTGAGCTTAGAAGGAATGAAGCTTCACAAAGAGTATGGAGAAGAACTCTTACCTATGACTCCTTGCTCAAAGATGTGCTGAGGAACCCACCAAGAAGCAGGCTGAAGTCTAGGCTTCCTTTCTGGTTGAGGATACAACAGCTGAACAATGGCAACTTCTCAATCAAAGAGAGTTGGATCAAGAAGTGGAGAGACCTAAGTGTCAAGAATAAGGATATCATAGCTGATCCAACTAAAAGGGTTGCCGGTTTTAGCCTGGAGAGAAGGGAGTGGGCCATCTTGAACCGACTAAGAAGTGACTGTGCCAGGACTGCAGCAAATAAGTGTAAGTGGGGATACATAGACACCCCGTACTGTGACTGTGGCAATGATGTTCAAAACACCCAACACCTGATTAATGAATGTCCAGTACATAAATTCGATGGAGGGATTGGAGATTTGAATGTTTTGACAACTGAAGCCATTGAATGGCTCAGGCAACTTAATGTAAATCTATGACCATTTATGTATGTAAAATTTGTGTTTGAATGTGTTTTATCATGCTGACGTGCCATACGCATATATATATATATATATACATAAGTACTAACAATAATCGTATCTAAATTGTTATGCAACTCGACGACTACTACTATTTGGAAATTTGAACTACAGTACTAAACTTCTTTCATAACTATAATTATGAATGAATAATATAATTAATTATTGGCGGACCGCTTAGCGCAGTTGGTTGGGGCGTCGCAACTTCAGCTTGCTGTCGTTTAAGTGGTCGTGGGTTCGAATCCCGCTCCACCGTCAGGCATTTATGTGTAATCATTTCCCACGCACAAGTCTCGGACTCATGTGGGCATCATCAGCAATAAAAAAAAGAAATTAATCTAAAGAAGTAAGAAAAAAGCTTAATAAATAAATTACTATAAAAATAATTGGTCGCTCTGATACGGCGGCGGTGTAACACATTTGTTAACTAAGTTTTTACCAGAGATAGAAAACAAAACATAACAAAAAAGTAGCAACCGTCCGTATGCTAGAATAAATAGAATCAAATAAAAAATATACACATTAAAAGCTTCAAAATGAAATAAAATCTAGAATTTAATATGATTTAGCAAATTTTTTTCAACAGTTAGAAATATAGGTTTACTAAGTTTGTATAGTATGTGAATTGATGTAATGGAAAATGTCCAAAAATAAAAATCAACACTACATTCTACTCATAAATGGTTGGTAACATCATTACTTGGTAAGGGGTTGTTCAACACACGAAAATTGACATGAAAAGAATAACCAAATTGTTACTACGAGGTAAATTCTGTCTTTGGAGTGGAAAGTAAAATACAGCTTCATGGATCAGTTAATGAAACGATTGTATTATGACTGTCTTAAAGCCACAAATTATGATGATTCACAATAGATTAACTACAGAAATACAATTAATGCGCAGTATATATAATAATAAGCGTATGGCTTTTAATGGTGGGGAGACCCTTACGGGTAGTTCCACCTCGCCGTTTGTGCCATATTACGGGGAACATAGTGGACCTACTATTTTAGGTGGGTTCCGAACCACCGGCAGTATATATGTGAAACGGTAACTGTGACACTGAACTAAGTGTGAGCTGGTAGAAATTAATCGATCGGTCTACAGCTGATATGAGTCATCACTTTTTCACTCACACTAACGCAAAAGTTTGTTTTGGTTTGTCTCTCGTTTCCGTGAACAGAATATAGGTATGTGCTCCACCATTCAAGATATATATGCTAGCAGTATATCGATATAATCACGTGCTTTCACATAGTAGCTTGGTATAAGTGTCAAGAATGATGAACCATCTTAATGATACGAAGTTTGTGCAACCCCCAGTACGTCTTTGTTTTCAATGATCATTATTCTATTTATATAAATATACAATTATTACCAAAATATGAATCACCAGGTTTGTTAATTCGTTACCTTGAGATACAACAACATTGCAAGGTTCACATTCTCCTAGATGGCAGATTTTTGTACAAAAATGAGCATTGCAGGGCAGGGACTTGGAACACTCTGATCCACATGATAGTGTATTTGTATTTTGTCCGCACCGGACAATTTGGCTAGTTTTACCACAGCCACACTTCCTGTAAAAGTTCGAAAGTAAAACATGATTTAGGTACACATTAAAAATCAAAATATTTAAAATAACAGAGATATTAAAAAATTAATTTCTGAAATCCTTTCTAATGCTAAAACTTAAACTGAGACTAACTTCCACTCTGTGGACATTTACAACAGTATTAAATAGATAAATGGAAATACAAAAATATTTTGCCAGGGGCAGGAATTGAAACCAGAACTTGTCATTTTTTTTTTAGGATGAAGCCCACATGGGTCTGAGACTTGTGCGTGGGTAATGAGTTGGATGATGGTGATTGATTTTTTGTTTTTGTTTTTGTTTTTTTTGGAGGATGAAGCCCACATAGGTCTGAGACCTGTGTGTGGGTAATGAGTTGGATGATGGTGATTGATGAGTTGAACCTAGTTTTAGGTGGGTCCGATCCACCGGGAAGTGATTTTCAGCAGAGAACATTGTCTTTTTTGCTGGCCCATCTAATAGGTCACCGTTACAAACAGGACCTACGAGAACGCAGCTTATCTATCTGATTGAACAGATACCTGCTACGGCTCGCGGCTATCACTTCCCAGAACACATTGCTGGTGAGGTGCTTGGAACCAAGGCTAATAAAAACAAAACTGTTCCATAACTCGCACAATAACCTTGCTTGGAACCACTAAGCTAAACAGACATAATTTATGTACAACGTCATTCATTTTGGGCAAAGCCTTAGTACATTAATGGATGAGTAAAATTGATGTTACAATTTTTTTTTTTTCAATCAATCAATCAATTTTTATTACATGAAAAGACATTACAAAATGGTCCCGGTAAACCTGAAAAGGTTTTACAGCAGATGCCTATAATAAAATAAAACACAATAATAAAATGAATGCTTACAATGAATTAAACAATGAAAAGAACTGGAAGAAAACTTTTTACAAGTTTCAAAATGAACTTTAAGGTAATTGGAAGGGGAGTAATTGGGGTTGAAAAATGCTGAAAAGGAAAAGGTTAAGGGGAGAGAAAAAAAAAGAATAAAGATAATGGCCTACTATAAATTGAAAGTTAAAATTAAAAGTAAAAGAATATGCTATAAAATGAAAGATAATACTAAATATAAAGAAATAAACTACAATAATTGAATGAAAATGCTGTAATAGATTATGGTATTTATATTTAGTTTGGTCGCTCTAATGCGGCGGCGGTGTTCTATATCATATCAAAACTAATGTTTATCTTCACCAGCAATCGGTGGGTTTTTATTTTTATTTATATTTTCAGATCTAAAAGGAAAGTCAGTATGATTAAATTATTATTATCAGATTGCAAAATTCCTATATTTAATTATGGATTTACAAAACCCCTTTAAATTCTATAGATCATGCTGAAGAACTTCTACTTCTTCAAAGTGATTTAAAGCATTTAAATGGATTTTTAAAATTAATCATTTGAATATAGAATTTCGCCATTTAAATAATAGTGTAATTTATCCTGCAGACGAGGCAATTATTGGTGGCCACTAGTAGAAGCCAGTAGTCGCCGCCAGTTCTACTGGACAGGATAAACCCCTTCACATGGGGTAAATAGTGGCTTCCAGTAGTTGCTGCCACTAGGGCTCTAGTGGCAGTCAGGTCTTTGCTGACAGCTGTGAGTACAACATGTATAACCATGGAGGACCCAACCTTTCTCAATAGTCAGCCACTCAACTGGCGGTGTCTGCTCTGACACCGCCATTAGTGGCCGCCACTAGGTCACCTGATCAAGAAAACATGATCACTACGCATGCGTCGATTGAATAGTGGACGTCAGGCGGCCACTAAAAGCAAACTGGTTGGTTTCTAGTGGACGCCAGTATTTTTGCAAACTTACTGGCCCTTCAATTAGGGAAATACCCATCAGACGGAGCCACTTTAGTGGCGGCCATTAATGGCTTCAGCTAGTGGCCGCCACTAATTGCCCCGTCTGCAGGGGGCAATTGTGGCGGGCGACCACGACTGAAGAATATAATAAGGCTCTAACAAGTGGCTTCCCATGTCAGGAGAAAATGAATAGTTCATATTTTATGATGTAATTCAGCAGTGTTCGCAGTAATGACGAAAATAAATTGATTATTCTGTTACATTACAATGGTCATTGGACAATCGTTACTCTACACAATTCAGTCCATAATGAACAATGCATTTTCTTTTAAACTGCAATATTGGTGGGATACACACCTGTCAACCATGGCGACACAAGGTGGACAAGGTCCTGGATGGCACAACAAAGTACAGCGATGTTGGCATTTGAAAAACTCAGAAGTATTCGGCTTAGGTTTGTTGCAAACCTCACCGCAAGAGTGCGCCGTGTCATTACGGTTCCATTCAGGCTCAGTTACCTGGCCACAAAAGCAGGTGTACACTTGAGGCACTTTGTCCGTTACATTCTGACAGGCCGGGCAACGCCAGCCGTTTTCTGAAATAGAAATAAAAACAATAGTTAAAAAGAATACAATAACATCTAATTTACAAACGTCTAGATGATGATGATGATGATGATGAAGAAAAATAAATTTTATCAAGGCAACCAGTGCTTACCTAGCTTACATGAAAGAAATGCAACCGAAGAACAGTTTATTTTCTTTCAAGAACATTTCATTATATGGCAGCCACAATTTATAAGTGACCTAAACCTAATCTAACACCTCGCAGCTAACATACTCATAATGAATGTTTATACATGAATACTGAAAATGAGAACTTATGAATACCCTTTTCTTTTTCCTTTCTTCGGAGGATGAAGCCCACATAGGTCTGAGACCTGTGCGTGGGTAATGAATTGGATGATGGTGATTGATGAGTTGGACCTACAGTTTTAGGTGGGTACCAAACCACCGGGAAGTGATTTTACAGCAGAGAAGTCTTTCTTGCTGGCCAATCCAATCGGTCACCCTTACAAAGATGGCACGGGAGTTTTGTAGCTTATCTCTGATTGAACATATACCTGCAACGGCACTCGGCTATCACTTCCCTTTAAAACCTAACCTAATCTAAACCTACCTGATCTAACCCAACAAGGTTGTTCCATTTTTTGAGAACTGGAAAATGAGGTTTGAGGGAATGAGGTTTTTCAGTTCAATAGCATTGAGTAGCCCACATCATTGCCAGCTGATTAAGATTTAGGCTAGATTAAGATTAGTTAAATCTGTGATATGCAAAAAGTTTTGTACTAAAAAAAAAATGTAAAAATACAGCTGAAGATTGAGAGTTGAGCGTTATTCTGAACAGAATGATGTCATGACTAGTATTTTGCTAATCTGAGGGAGTTAAGGAGAATAACCATGTTTTTATAATTCTTGTAATTCTATAAACCTTGAATACTCGCCCAAAGGTATAACAATTCCTAAACCCAAATTCAAAACTTCATTCCAGTACTACGAAGGGGAGTATCTCACATCGTCTAGATTTCAGATCGTCTAGGTGCTATTTTAAAACGAATCTGGAGTATGTGAGACGGCTGGAAGTATCATGCGCTGATCGTCTCAGATCGTCTAGTATTCACATCGACTAGCGTCTCACTTCCTCTATATTTCATATCGACTAGGTTCCATAGCAGCCAGGCAGGTACAGTCAGCTACCGACTAAAATAGAGCCCGCCAGCTGTAATCACCCGTTCTAAATTATTCCATATCGTTTCACAATGCCATTTCACTATCTGAATTCCAACGAAAAAAAATAATTTTGGTACACTTGACAAATGGTATTACGTGATCCCAACAATGCAAAAAAAACATCAATTTGAAGCAGTCGTTCAGCTTTTAAAATGTTTCAAAAATTTTGAAATGTGAACTGAAAAAAAAACTCTAATAGAGAATTTTTCCCATTTTCATGGAAAGTTTTAAAAGTGGGAAAGTTGTAGATAGAGATCTTATCTTGAGTTTATATTTCAAACTTTTATCTCTATAAGGTGAACCTTCTTCTCTTTGAATTAGGAGCAGAGTTTACAAGTTGGATAAATAAAACTAAGCACTTAAGTCCTTTCAAGTTGTTTAACGATTTAGTTTTTCTTCTACAGTTATTCACTGTTATTCTTTCAATGTTATTAATTGCTATAGTGCTATATTTACAAAGTTTCATTTTGATGTACAGTATACAACGTTTTCAATATAGGCCTACAGCAATATTTAGCTTAATTTATAACAGAAATATACAATGCCGTGGATAATTACTATCCTATAGCCTACACTGGATAAATATACTGCAAATACTTTCAATAACTTACAATAAGAATAACTATTTATGTTATAATAACTTACAATTAAGGGAAAGGCACCGTTGAGCCTGCCTTTGGTTAGAGTCAGTTAGAGACATTATATTCTATATCATATGTCAGAATTGAATTACGTTGATTTCAGCTCTAACTGAAAATCATAAATTCAAATCGATTTTTCAAATACGAGTAGCTTTGGATAAACTCTACATAAAGAAATATTTCTTATTGATTTCATAATTCCTAATTCATGCTCTTTATTTTTTATTAATCTATCCATATTGCAGGAATATTTGTCTATCAAGTCTCATTTTTAATTATTTTTGAACATGCAGGGTTTTATTCTCAAAAAATTTCACGAATTATGGAAGCTGTACGTACATAAATCATTTGATTTCAAAATCAATAGACATTGGAAATTATGTTTTCACTATCATTGCCATAATGAATATCTATATCATGTCTTAACAGGAAAATGTCGCAAATTTTGTCCAGTTTTTTTTTATGGACATGTACTCCATTTTTGCGAAATTCAAATTCGAGTTATGGAGTTCGCTGTATCCACTGCAATCAATAGGAGAGGGATTGGGGGGGAAAGTTTTGGGAAATGAACTCTCAAAAACTGATTTTTAGCAGTTTTTTGCGGAGGATAGTATCCACAAAAGTTTAAAGCTTGTGCGTGTGTAATGTGATTGATGTTGATGAAAGATGAGAGAACCTACAGTCTCAGCTACAAAGGTAAATGGCTGTAAACAATATCAGAGCAGCTGGAAAAGTTGAAAACAGTCAAACGGTCACCGTTTTAACCGCTGTCACGAGTATTACGTGACTTATCTTCTATTGCTAGGAAGACCCAACGATTTCTATACATAAATATTTATGTAGCCCCATAGAAATCGTTGAGTAGAACACGTTAGCAATCATAGAACCATCCACTACTCAAAAATAAGTTCTTGATATGAGTCGGTAGTGTTTTCAAGTGAATTTATTTCATTTACCATTCAAGGAATTTTGAGTGGACCGGACCCCCGGAATGGAGAAGTCTCGGTACACAGGCTAGACAAGTAGGACAAGGATTCATGATGAATCATTCTGTACAAGCAAGCACAAGTTCCCTATCTTCTTTGTCTAAATCCAAAAACTATTGTAGGCTACATGTTTTTCTGGATTGTACAGCGATGTGCAATGATGAAAAATTATTATAGAAGCACAATAGCCTATAATTAGCTCATAATTATTATGTCTGAATTTAAGCCAGTATGATTTTTTACCAAGAGTTTTGGTGAATTTTTTAATAGATGAAATGTTTGTAGAATCCTGTTTCTGCTAGATTGTGTTCATATGAAGGAAGACTCGAAATGAAAACCCTCAAATCGAATTCAACATATTGAGTAGGTATTTGAATAAAGTATGTATTTAATGAAAAATCGTAACTTTTTATTTCTCCTGTGTTATTGATGAATTGGTAGCCCTTCTACAGTTTCACTCTGATACAGCGTCAATAATATTGACAATAAATGATGTTATAACTAAGTCATACTGTATTTGTTTTACGGAATCACAGTGAGCTCTATATAACTTTCATTGAACTGAATATTGAGACCATGGAAAATTGACAGTTGATAAGGCCCCCACCGACCCCGTTGCGCAAAGGTAACGAACAAGTAAAAAGGAACAAACTGTTTTGATAACTTTTTTATGAGTTTGTGATCCAGTATTTCAGTGGATCTCAATGATAGAAAAAATGAAGGATGTAGTTTTATTCAAGTGAATCAAAAACCTAGGTAGCAAGAGTAAAATCCTATTACATTAAGTGAGCAATTTCTGTATCTGTATACCGTATTTCTATCCAAAATTTAAGATTAGCACAACATTTGTGAGTCAGAAATGATTTCAAATGCAAAATGAAATTGGTTTTGTCCAATGTTTTTCTATGAAACACTTGAAACACAGCCTCCCTGAGCGGAGCTCGGTTCATTTCTTCCATTTAATAATGATGTTATTCTATGGTGGAAATTTTCCATATATAATGTGATCAAGTTATAATAATACAGTACTAGAAATATTTTTCTGCCACTCTAGAATGTCTTTTTTATTGGGTGAAAGGTTGAAACACATACATTTCACAGCTAATAAAGAGAACTTCCTCAATTTCGAGTATTTTAGATAAATGGGCTAGTGTGTGGCCACGAATCTGGAATCTGAATTTCTTCCTTTTTTGCGCGATTTAGGTTCGGGTCGAAAGGATGAGTCATACATAAAGTTTATAGAATTATTTATATAAAAATGGCTAGTCTCGATACGGCAATATTTGTTTAGTGTCGCCGGGCTGTCGCGCCGGTAATTGCTTATTTCCTGTCTAGTTCATCCCCTCTCTATTTCTCAAATACTGTTTTTCAATCTCATACCAAAATTTAGCATCAGTTACTGCTGCTAGTACAGCAATAAGGCTGTGCAGGCAATTGTGAGTCTGTGAATTATTGACAAAAATATTTTCCCCACCAATCCAAGAAATGTCGAAATGGGCTATTGTAATTTATTTTGAATCTTTATGTAAGTATAAGAATGTTTCATATCAATTCAAGGGTAGCCCTAACCAATTTGAGCAAGAAAGGTCCCATGATGGGAGGGGGGGATAAAATTGCGTTTATCTACTGGAAGAGACATAAGGGCGAAGCTGGTCTCCCCAGATCCCGATCCCTTTCCCCTTGGCGATGGACAGTTTCCAAGTTATCAAATCGAGTTTAAAACCGATTAAAACCAGTTGAAATTTATTTCAAATTGGTTATTGATTTAAAAAAATCAACACTTCCCTGCTCACGACTGTTTTCCCTGATGATTGGAAATTTTCAATTGTTATCCCCTTGAACGAAGTTCCTAATCCTATTTCTCTTTCTGATTATAGGTCTATTAGTATCTCCTAGTGCTTAACAAAGTTTTAGAAATTCTTGTTCATGACCAGATGAGTAAGTTCATTGCTAGATAAGGTTTGATCAGTGACTTTCAGTCTGGTTTTAGAGAGGGACTTAGTACCCTTCTGAGAGTCACTGATGATATTCGTAGGGCATTGGATGGGTAAGAGTTGAATCTGATCGTTCTAGTTGACCTCAGTAAAGCCTATGACTACATATTTCACCCCATTCTATTTTATAGATTAGTAAATATGAGCGTCTCTCATTTCACTATCCCTCCACGGTCCCGATCCCTACCCCCTTTGCGATGACTCCAGCACAGTTTTCACAGTTATCAAGCACTATTAACTTTAACCCGTGAAATGAGTTAAAATAGGAGGATTTTAAGTCTAGAAACGATCAAAATGTGGCTATAGATAGGTTACTTTTTCGGAGGGAGGGCCCCTGGACCCCCTTTTGAGCATGAGAGCCACATATTTTTCATCATAATTGTGAAAAGACAGCTTTGAGATATGGGCCTACTGTGAAGGTAGAGTTTGTCTGTCACAATTAAGGGCAGGCTTATCGGAACCGTTCACCAAGTTATAGTATTGTGTTCGAATTCACTTCTTTTATCTTTTGTGACATACATTCATATGATAATTTATTACTTTGATAAAAGCATTGTAATTCAACAAGAAACATATTTTTAGAATGAATTTAAGTGGCGAGTCTTGGAATGAAGAATGAAAGATAATATCTGATTGAGGTAGTACATTATCATTGTTGTTAGTGAGGGGGGAGGGCTAGTTTGTACCCCCCTCACTAGAAATTTCTGGTCACGCTTACGGGCGGTGGGAAAGAGAGGGTGGAGGGGAATTTTCGCAAAAAAGGTCAGCAAAAACTCATTCATGACCCCCCCCCTCAAATTTAGAGCTGGGACCACCCTTGTATAAGATAAGAAGTCACTCATCTCAAGTGTTGAGGTAGTGTAGTGATAGCTGCTTCCAGTTCTTTGTCACTTTCAAAATATATCCTGCCAAAAAGTCCTTCAGTTTATATGTGAAGCATGTTTGTCAAAAAGACTTAGTTTTTTTCAAATTTCAAAACGGGTATTACTTTCCGGATGCCTAAGTATATTGAACAGCATTTAAAGAAATTTGAAGGACTCTATAAAGCAATTTGACAATACGTTTTAACTCTTTCATTTGATGGAAATAAGATCGTAGAAGCTTTAACACTGATAAACCTATTCATATTTCATGAATGTTTTAGTCATATTGATCATTTAATTTAACCTTTTTCATTGTTTCAAGCTCGATTTATGCAATGAACTTTTAAAAATTCCAAATAAGTAGGTTGTAACTCATGATTTGTGATTTAGGCTACATTGAAATGATGATGATGTGAATTGGATCGATTAGGAATAAACAGAAGAAACAATTCAGTATACTTGTGATTTATTGAAACAAAGTTAAAAGGAATAGCAGATATTGAAATAACTACACAGTAGTTATTTTCAAACAGTTTGTTTCTCATAATTTTTACAAAAATAATCTATTTTGTTCAGTTTGATCAATTGAGCAATTTATTGATATGCTGTAGTTATATTTTTAAAAGAACTGCCATGAGTATTCCGTCAGGAGGATGGTCTTGGAATAAAATTTTGTGTATTACTAGGCTAATTTATACAAGAAATTTCAAGTACTTCAATAGAGAATTCTTGTTATTGGACCCTATCATCAGAGTTGTTAACAATTCATTAAGAAATCAATCTTCTACCTTGTATTAATTAATTGAGATTGGGACACTTATTATATTGGACCTTATCATTAGAGTTGTAATCAAATCATTGACAAATAATTATTTTGTACAATGACATTTGTAATGTTTCTGTTTTTTTATGTGGCAATAAATTCAATTCAATTCAATTCAATAAAATTCAAATCAATCTATCAGCTTGTTTTATGCTAATTGAGACAGAAGTGATGGGAAATACTGAATCATATCTTATGGCGAAATTGAACGCCACTGTGCTGGGCGTAGCGAGAGGAGTCCACTTTAATTGGAACCGAGCATACTAGACGAAGTGAGAACTGGACGGTTTGAAAACTAGACGCTCTGCGACAGCGTAACGCAAGAAACTAGAGGGTCTGCAATCTAGACCACCTGACACAGAGAACTAGATGGTTTGAAAACTGAACGCTGTGACATACTAGACGCTCTGCGACACTAGACGGTCCGAAATACACCCCTACGAAGCATGCTGTATTTTAATAAATATTAATGTATTAAATATGTAAATAAAATGCTAGTATATGTACAAGGTTACTATAATTACCTGCACGAGATGATTGAGCCCATCTTACGATACAACGCAGATGTAAGACGTGGTAACAATTGGCGCAATTCCATACAGGATCATGTTGTCTCACTCTATCGTAACAGACAAGACACTCCAATACGCCTCTGTTGAGTTGTTCAATTAGTCTATCTCTTTGAGAGACGTCGCTATCTGTAATAGTTAATTATATAATTATTATATAGAAAATTGGCTGAGGTCATTGGGTTGAAGGTTATTCAAACTTTAATATTCAATTTGTTATACTTATTATTATTATTACTTTGTTGCGTTAAGCTGCTTAAGTGAGCAGAGCTCTTGCAACATGCAACACGGCATGTTCTTGTCCTATTTTGTGTTTGCTGCCTTGCAAGCTTAGGCGGAGTACCGGGCTTAACTTGCTTTTCATGTATAATTAGGTAACCCCAATAAAAATTTTTACAGGGGTGACATATTTCTGCATCACAGTACACTAGTACTCTACCAATCTTACCCTTATCAAACTTATTTTTGTAAATTGAATTTGTTTTATCAATGTTTTTTCTTGAACTTTATTGAATCAAGTTTATTTTGCTGAGTTTTTTGGTGTTGAATTTATTTCATTTTTTATTCATTTAAATATGATGCAATGATTATTATAAAGAATTATTCAAATTGAAAATATTAATAACTATTTATCTATTAATGTAATAATTAAGGTTTACGTGTGTATAATTTTTTGTACGCTGTTGTGTTGCAGAAATTATTATTCTATTCTAATCTATATTAGTGTATGTTATGAACTGTAGATTAATAATAGCTCAGATGATTGGGTCATGTGAAGAGGATGACTATCACTAGAGCCCCTGAAATTGTACAGGGAAGACTACAAAGCAAACAGGGAGGCCCAGAAATAGAAAGCTGGATTGAGTGGTGTCACAAGAATGGATGTGCGAGGAGAATGGTGGTGGGCAAGTCTGGTTCACAAGACCAAATTCTTCTATTGAAATATTTCACATTCACTCCTAATTTTCTGGGAATCCGGGTTTTCCTAACTCTGTACTTCTCGCGCAGTGCTCGACGCACTGTGGAGAGCGCTTTACGGAGCCTACTAAACTACATAAAATAAAATTTTTGATTTCCTAGACGATTTCCTAGACCTCTCAAGAATGAAGAATATTTATTGGCCATTAAGTACAGTGGCATTGCACAATAAGCATTGTCAATATTGAGAAGGTCACATGTTTTTTTAAATAATAGTCACAAAGTATTACATACATTGACTAGAGAATTCACTCTTGTATTAAACTATATCAGATTCTTGTATTCAACACAGTTAAACAATACAATTACTTCCTGTGTTCATCTAAACCTAATATATAACACTAACATTTAACAACTAATCCAGCTATTTGAGTCATGGCTAAGGTACTCGTCTATTGTATAAAACGCCTGTTACTTAAGCCAACGTGATACTGTGAACATGAATTTTTCGTGAGGTAGATTTTTTATTGTCATGGGTAATTTGTTGTATAATAGAAATTGCTGGTAATAATGGCTTTTGAATGATCTATGCAGTCTGATGTATGGCGTAACTAGGTTATTTCTATTTCTGGTTCTATGGTCATGCTGACGATTATGTCTTTTAAATAGTGTTGAGTTCGTTTTTACATGGACTAAATTACAATAAATAAACATTGAGGAAAGAGTCATGATTTCAATTAAACTATTTTTTCCTACAGTGACCCAAAAAAGTGCCTGTTTTTGCACTAACTGCAGCACGCAAAATAGTCTATTCCTGCACCAGTGCGGGAAAGTAAATTACAGTGCGGGAAAGTACTTTTCCGCACTCCAAATTTGCAACCTAACAATACAAAATAGTGAGCATGTAATACGCAGGTTCCCTATTCTGCATTCAAAAATAGGTTGGCTACTCTGCTTCAGCTGCGAAATAGTTGTTGTAGTTGTTGTTGAAATCGATTTGATCCAAAGATAGGTTATGTGAGGAATTGTGAGGTTATGTATGTCCTGTTTTGTTCTGTTTAAATTACTTTATACGTTACTGTAGGAAAAATTTAATGCGTAATTAATAATAATAATAATAAATTTATTTCTCTCAAAAAGAACATTACAATTTTTAAATAAAACAGAAATAGTTACATATTAAATAATACTATTCATTAAACATTTTTGTTTGAGAAATTAGGTACTCCCGAGAATTCCTTTATGGGAGTTACCAGCTGTGAAATTTAAATACATTTTGCAAACATGAAAACAAAATTAATAAGCTACATCCTAAACTCGTAGCATTAATAAATACATCTATATTTTAAATTGAAACAAAACTTACAACTCGTTTTCCAATCAAGTTAAAAGGAAGCAACAAAATTAAGTTGAATGATACAACACTTATTATATTTTATGTACTACAGTTATATGTTTTCATTTATTAATTCGAGTGCAAAATATTGTTTCTGCACTTGAGAAACTTTTTTACTCACCTTTGGCTCGTGAAAAAAACTGTTTCTCTCAAAGAAAAAACCTCATTTTGCACTCTAGTTACACAGATAGCTATTACAGCTTTCATCCGCAGTGCGATCTACACAACTGCTCTAAAAGCAGACAAGTGCGGACCACCTTTGTCACATTGCTAAACGTTATTCATTAGTTTGGGAATTATGAGCCTACCTTGTATTTTTATTTGTCAATGTTTAGTATTTGTTAAGTCAAACTTACATTTATTGTCTAGTCATTCCATTACCCATCCACATAATACGTTTAGCCTTAGGAATGAATACTGCTATTGAAAGTCTAGTTATGTCAGTTTTAAGGCTAGTGCCAAGTTACACTATTCAAGTTACAAGTACAGTATTTAATTATTTATTCAATTACAATGTGGGAGCATACTGGGAAACCCCCAAAAATTGCTCCCCAATCATGAACATATTACAATAAATACAATTCACAAATTTGAGAAAAAGTAGCTGGAAAATAAACAAAAAGAAAGAAACATTTCAGCTAGAAAACTGAATATAAAAGATTATGCGAAAGAAAGATGAATATGATAAATGACAATGAAACTAAGAATATAAATGAAATATCAATTGTTATAGAGTTATAAAATTAATTGGACCTAGGTCTAGCTTAAGAAGGATGGGGTATCAAGCAGCCTACAAGCTTTCTTGAATTGAGTGGGGGACATATAGAAGATATTCATATGAGCACTGTTGTTGATTATAAAGACTCATCATGCGATTGATTTGATTGGAGAATTGTAGTGACTATTGGAGTTGCATTGTGGTAACTGAAATTTAAAACTGGAGCGTCGCGTGACTGGAGAGACATATTTATTCAGCAATGAGAGGAGGTATGGAGATGCAATCCTGCTATTCAAAATATTGTACAGGAGATCTGTACACAGATCTGTATACACTATAACATTTCTTTGTAGTGGCGAAGGTTAAATTGTGGAAAATATCCATAATGAATAATAAGACGAAATTGTTACAACCACATTTATTAAAACTTAGAGATCTCCAAGTTTTAATGAATGTGGTTGTCACAATTTCGTCTTATTATTCATTACAATATAACAAGTTACCACTATTCATAAGAGTCTTACCTGACAGGAAATACAAACTTAGAATTAAGGACTTTTTAATTAGAAATTGTTTTTACAATATCAATGAGTATTTGTGCTTTAATATTACATCTTATTTCAATTCTTTATATTAATTCGTTTGTTTTTTATATCAAATGTTGTACGATTTTGAACTCACTGCTGGCGAACAAGTTCGCTAGTATGTGAATGTAACATCTATGAAGTGTATATATTGTATTGTTTTTTGTGGCAAATAAATCATTCATTCATTCAATATGGAGAATTATTAACAATACTGATGTGTTGATAGAGAATATGTTGAGTGAGATGTTTCATCAACTTTGTATTAATGTGACGTGGCTTTTACAAATGTCAATTTTTGAATTCGGCCATGGATTTGATTTTATTGACTGCGCAGTGCAATAAAACGCAGTGCAATAATACTCTATTGTTGTGTTTTTGGTGTTGGTTGTTTTAGGTTATGGTTTAGGTTTTTATTTTTATGATATAGTTAGATTTATAATTTTAAAATGAGTAAATTCACCTATAACATGTTGAAACGGATTTAAAATGAGGGAAAACAAGTAAGTTTGAAACGCATAGCGTAACAAAGTAACTGCGCAGGTAGGACGCTAAGTAACTCTGGGACATAAACGGTGACCTCTGCAGTGCATAGTGCGCAGCGCGAAAAATCCTGAGCTAGAAAAACCCGACTTAAGGCTACGTATATCACCACAGCTTTGCAAAATTATGTCACTAATTTTAGTTAAAGTCACTTCTCATCCAGAAACCTATTATTTCATTAACAAGTCATGAAAAATGAGGTGATCTCGTTACTCCGGAGTAAGTTTGTAGAGAATTGTGAAGTTTACAAACCTTCATTTGTTGAATTGGATGTTATGTCCTTTTTGAAATTGGCTCCATTATAATAACTACTTTCCTGCACTGAAGACTTCGAATTTCTATTGAAATACTGATCACTCCTGAAATAGAATAAACTAGCATTTATAAAGTTATTTATTTTGAAGTTATGTAAAAGCACTTATTTTAAATGTTATTATGTTTACATACAGCAAGACTATGCATCGACATGACGTAAAGGTATTTACTATTTTTATAACTATTATTCTAGCATGCATTCAAATAAACAATATTTTTAATAACACCATTACTAATACACCGCTAGATACTCAAACACTACATTATTAATTTGTCATATGATACAAATTAACAGATCTGTATCTTAACATTCCTATTGACAGCAAATTAAACCTACAAATAACACATATAATTTGAGTACACTCGTTATATAATTTATATTTTTGAGAACTTAATGATTTAGACAAGAGTTTAATGCTGGAACAGCGATGTTCAATAGTTTGCAGAAATCACTTTTGACTTATGTTACATATATGTACAAATATGTTATATATCTTCAAGATCAGGTAAACCTTTTTCTCTCTCTCTCAATGGGTATAAAAATAATTTATTTTTAGACAGTTTCGATACAATAAATCAACCAAATTATTTTTTTCAAACTATTCAATGATGGCTCACCCTTTATGTGAATTTTGCTTCCTACGAACATGCGTCTTGGAATTTCCTCCATTAATAGTTGATTCTGGAAAGAAAAGATTTATAAACCAATAATATTCGAAAAACAGAATGTAATAGTTATGCTAATCCACTGTCAAAACATAATACACAATAATTCCACAGAGAAGAAAGAGGACATCAATAATTCAGAATTTTCCAGGAAATACGTTCCAACCTGAATTTCAGAACAATATATCAATGTTTTTGAAAACACTTCTAATATTGATAACCTACTTTTCACCTAATTGTTCATATTGTTTACTCGTAAAAGACATGAAATTGGTTATGGCGCCCTTTTTAGTTGATAGCTCTTGAGTCTGTTGCACCTTTACATTCATTGTAATTATGTCACAATAAAAAATAATAAATAATAACATTGAGTTTCATTTATTTATTGATACAGCCAAAATACAACTAAACGTGTTCATTAATAATTATTGTATAATTAATGAAATAGAGTTTCAACATATAGTATAACATATTCAGGGGAGACATAACTAATACTTCTTAGTAGAGCAGCATCCTCTTATTAACATTTACTTGACAAATATTGAATATTTTGCAAAAAACAAGGCTCATAGGTGACGGAGGTGAATATGGCTTAATCCAGTCTAATAATTGCATTATTCAAGTTTTAAACGATTAATTTAATATTTTTACATTGATATAACATATTTTGACAATTATGGACCAATGACAAGCATTTAGTAGTCGATATCTTGGTGAGGTTTACCAGTTGCCCTACTCGGCAGTTGCCCGACCCTACCAGTTGACCGAGCAAAACAAACTTCACAAAACAAAATTCTACAAAAGAAGTAAAGTGTACATTTCGAAACATTGTCAGGATAGGTGAGGCTAAATTGTAAAGTTTGGGGTCTTTTGCACTATAACGCCACATTTAGAAAAAGTGTCATTGAATGGTAGATTCCTAACCTAACCTAACCGGGTCCTTAGATTAGGTAAGGAATGTACTGTTCAATGACAATTTTTAAGAAATGCGGGGTTATAGTGCAAAAGACCCAAAGTTTGTTTTGATCGGTCAACTGGTAGGGTCGGGCAACTGCCGAGTAGGGCTACTGGTAAGCAATTGGGTTAATCATGTCACTGTACTAAACCAGAATAATAGAAAAAGAAAGAAACTAACCTGGCTGGGCTGGTTCGATAGAAGAGCTATTGGAACGTGCCGAATTGGTAGCACTTAGGAAAGCAGCAGCCTCCTCTAAGAGTTTCTTCCTGCCCTCACTTTTCAATTCCTCCATTAGAGAATCGTTACTCTGTGTAGTCTGACTTGAACCAGAACCTCTATCAAACGAACGACCAGAGCCAGGATGTTGATAGTTATTTCTGGAAAAAAATTAAATGAAGCACAAACTCAATATATTAAACAGAGAGTTTCAGGAGGACTTTTCTATGATAAACAAGCCTATTCCTCTCATCAGAATAGTGAAAGAAGTTCATATTAAAATCTGTGATGTTTTCCATGAAAAAATACTTCATGAACAATCTACTATCAAAACTGGCACTGTATTTCTATTTAAATTATGACTACTCAATCAAACTAGAGGAATCATTTTGCTTTGGAGGAGAAGCTTCATCAGCCTCTCCACAATCTAGGTTGATGAAGCTTTTTTTCAGAAGCGAAATGCATTCATCCATTTTCAGAGAGTAAAACATAATTTAAATAAAAATACAGTGTCAGTTTTGATATTAGATTGTTCATATTGCTGACATTGGGCTGAGAACGCTCTGTTACAGAAAACGAGATGTATGAAGTTGGCAGCTATCCCTACCAATTTACACAATCAAAAATCGCTAAGGCCTTCATTAAGGTGGTGAAATGAATAAGTTTAATGTAAAACGACTGAAAATAAATTAAAACGTGCTACAAGTCTGCAACTACCGTATTTATTGAGATATTTTACAAAATATGGAATAATTACTACAAAAACACGTTTTTCCAAATAAAATTAAACATGTTACAAGTCTGCAACTACCGTATTTAATGAGATATTTAACAAAATATGAAGAAATTAAGACAAAAACACGTTTTTCAAAGTTTTAAGTTGATTATTTTGGTTAACCACTACTTTTTCAAACGAAACTTGTAAAGCATTCAATTCTGAAAATGAAATATTGACTAACCCAACAGCCAAAAACACACCCCAAATTCATAGATTCGTGTTTTATTTGTCAAAACACACTCAAGTGATTCGACATTTTATTTTCAGAATTCGTTGAGGGAAAAATATTTATTGGGATATTACCGTAATTAATACACTTCAAACTTTAAAGAAATGCGTCTTTATGATTATTTTTACTGATTTTGTTAAATATTTCAATAATTACGGTAGTTTCGTTTTTTTGATGAATAATTTTTACATGAATTATTCGAATTCAGCTTCTTTTACATGAATTATTCGATTTTCAGCTCCTTTTACAAAAGAATACCAATTTCCCCCCTAAATGAAGGGATTAGATTTTCAATTGATTGATAGCTGCCAACTTCAGCCATTTAAAAAAAAATCAATTCTGACACCATTTAAATAATAAACAATGTCTTTTACCTATTTTTATCTCTGGATTTTCCATTTCTTTGAAATTCCTTTGAATTGTGGAATGATCTATCGTAACGACCGTTATTATAAGCACGTTGATTCGGTGCATGTTGTTGTTGTTGATAAGAATTAGTGGTCTGGCTAGAACTGGTAGAAGGACTAGATGAGTAGTTTGATGACGACTGTCTGGGTCCATTGAGATCTGACACAGGGTTTGCATTGCGATTCATTTCTGAAAAATATATACAGATCGACTTCAAAGGGAGAGAATGCACAGAGAGTACTGCAACATAATTTCATTTTCATTGTAAATAGGATCCATAAATTATTGCTAAGGATTAGATAGGTTGAGAAAAGATATTACAGTGAACTACCTCTCCCAACCATTGTAATTTATTTACACTTTACAGTGTAGTATAATTATTTATTCATCCAGACTGAATTAATGCAATCGAATGCGAGGAAACAATAGGTTTTTTTACCCAAATACTGTTTCCTCACACAAACTAGAGAATCCAAATCTTTGTAGGTTAGGATATGTTAGTTTTCACTAATAAATGAAGTAGCAGTAGCAAATATCTTTTCAGTCAGATAAAGATAAGCTAAGAACTCCTAGCCCTCTTTGTAAGGGTGACCGATTGGATCGGCCAGAAAAAGTTCTGTTCTCTCCTGCAAAATCATTTCCCGGTGGTTTCGGAACCCGCCTAAAACTAGGTCCAACTCATCATACGTCTCAGATCTATGTGGGCTTCATTCTCAAAAAATATAGTGATTTCAAAAGAATGACCTTATTTTGAAGGGCTGTGGGGTAATTACAAAGCACAGATAATTTCAAGAATTTATAAAAAAGGATATTCAAGATTTTTTTAAATAAGAAAAAATGCATAAATGATCAATGTGATGCCACGAGAAGCCCAAACAATATAATAATAAACGAATTATTATTATTAATATCTATGTGGTATTATAATCATTCACACACTTGTAGCAACATGTCCGGTGCTACAGTTTCGATAGCATAACAGCCGGCCACCCTTCCAAGCGTAGTACCGAGTAACCATGACTGAACAACACGATCGCCCAAACACCACGACAAATCACTGAGTGATTGGAAATCACTCACTGGATATGTGATAAATCACTGAAGCTTGGATAATTTACTGATAAAGTTAATGCTGTCTTACTTACCAGCAGGTTCATCAGGTTGCTGACCGTAATAGTAAGAGTATTTGCCAGATGGAATGAACTCCCCAGCGGTAGCTACCAGATTTGAATTAGCTGCTCTTTCCAAGATATCCTTATCAAGAAACCCATTACAGAGCTGAACCAAGTCAGCATTATGCTCGCTGCCAACAGAACCATTCATTCTTCGATGATCATCGTGTGGCGAAATTCTTGTCATCTCATTGTTTTGATGTTGCTGGTGGTGAATCGGCCAACCGCCGCCCTCGGCTGACAATGAGGAGTTGGGCTGGTCCTGCTGAGTTCGATAGTAATCGCCATTTTGATTTCCACTGCCATAATAAGATCTGGTCCACTTAGACATTAGAAGCTCAAGAGAAAGCCTGCTAAAGGCCAATGTTGACAGGTTGGGACTGTATGCTGTCTGAAACAGTAGAAAAATAATCGCTCTTAAAACCCCCATTTCAAGACAGAAGTTGGGGAAAAATTATTTTAAAGATAAGAAAGGTGTGACAAGGTTTACAGAATGAGATTCTGTTCATTTCTAGATTTAATTCAACTTTTTCAGAAATCTTTGTTTTTTGCAGAATACCGCAGAGCATCTCTCGGACAAGTATTCCTCAAGCCACACATAAAAATACAGAAGTCACATTATTGTACAAATAAATTTGAATATAATATTAATATATAATGAATGCATTAATTAAAAAAATCATGTTTGTGACTTGCAAGTTAAAATACAGTACTTATCCTTGTAAACTGTTAATTCAAGTTATTCGTTTTATTTATAAAAGTTATCAAATAATAAATTGCCGTTTCCCTATGTAATTATGTTGTATAAATGAGTAAGGTTGATACTGAAATAAAAATTTCTATCAATTCCTAGTCAAGTGGGTGCAGCAAGCTATTTCATAGTAGAAATTAATTTTCCTATTGAAAGTAGAGCATTTACTGCATTCAGAGAGGTCTAATTTAAAACTAAAATTAATTGAATTCAAGAGTCAACCATATCTGAGAATTAAATCATTGATATCTAAATGCCCTATAACCGAAAAGTTGAATCATATATTACGATATTGAATCTGTCTATTCTTGAAAGAGGTTATCTCTTGCACTATGCCAGGCAACACCAGCGATATGATTCTAACTTCCATGAAAATATTCACTGTTCTAACAAATTCAATTGATCAATATTATCTGAAATTCTAATTTCAACCCATCGAAAAATTATTATAAAATAACTCACAAGAATAAAATTTTATTTCCGCGAACAACAAATTTACAACCTCAAAAATATCAAGCTCAAGCAGCTGGTCAGATACAGAATTCAGAGTGATCCTAGACTTTACTGAATGCTGATTGGTGACTTGATGACGAGGTGTGTTGTGTCATTGCCAACTAGAGTTTCAAGTTGTCAGAGACGGGTAATGTTTTTATAAAATTTGGAAAATTGTAATCAATTTCCTTGATAAAAGATAATTTAAACTGAGTCATGAAATTATAATTTATTTTTAATTCTAGTATTAAATAAGATTTACCATAAATACAGTTGAATTTCTTTTGTCTTGTATTTTCACCTGAAAACCAGGGAAATTTCATTACTTCATTATGGCAATGGCCGGTAAACCCTGAGCTCTCAGCATTTAGTTTTTTGGAATTATTGTTGTTTTCACCGAATCATGTCAGGCGATAATAAGTGAGTTAATTTTCTATTATTTCAGTTTCAACATGATTTTATTAGTAGAATTCTACTTCTCAAGTTTGGTTATCTAAGCAAAAAATGTAAAATTACATAATTCTTGTAATCTCATCCACCCGCTCCAACAATTTTTGTTCGCCGCCATTTTGTGATTTGATACGTTTCATATCGATTTACAGAATAAAATAATTTATAATTATCTCAGATTTGATAGAAAGAGTTCAGATAACTCAATTTGATTATGTATTATCGCGTTGATACATGACCAAACACTTTATGTAATTTTAGTTGGATTTCCAACAGCCGATCTCGCCGACCTCAGTAGCACGTTCATTGCTTGTGTGATACGTTCCTAAGTTCCTTTATTTTCCAATTTAGTGGAAATAATAGTAATAAACTTATTTCTTTGTTCATCATTGATATTTTCTTATCTTTTTGAAATGGTACAACTTTGCGAGATGTAAGTTAAGTCACATTTATTGTCTATTTTGAAGTGTGATTTTGGATGTAAATTCTCTTTATTTTCGACAATATGAATAATATTCTATTGAAATTAATCATATCTTATCACAATTCTTATAATTTATGAATACTTTTTCGAAACTATCTCTTGAATCAATTCATCTAATTCGCCACGTGCGATTGATTGAAGTTGAGCTAGCTATTGAACCGCATGGATCATGCAATTATTTATTCAATTAGCCTACTATTCAGTTCCATGGTTTTTTATTCAAATTGAAACTATAATGAAATATTTACTAGGATTTTTACTTTATAGCCAATTTTTTCAGTACCGTACCGTATCTACTTTTTCATCGTTGTGATTGGGGTGGTTTCTTACATAATTCTCTCATTTTCAAGGGTAAAGCCAATGAATTTAGCAGATACACATCCTATTCAAGTTTCTACTCTAGTTATATAAATTAATGAACAATATAAATTGTAGAGATATCGAAGAAACGTTTAAGTTATCTAGGCTATTTCCTTCGAAGACAGCTAGTTTTATGAGAGTCAAATTCTAGCCTAAGCAATCTTATTACTTGATTTTTGTTACTATAAGACATTCTTTAAACTTTTTAAAGAACTATGAGAATCTACTATATATTTATTTTTATCCTATGAATTATCCCATAATTCACTGTGATATTAGGTAACAGATAGTTATATAATAAATTACAGTATAATAAAATATAAATTATGAAAACCCTCTTAAGATTTGGCCACATATGTTGAAGTGGTGAACATTACTAGATACATTAGTTAGTAATAATTATTAGTTAATAATTCAAGAAAGTGGCAGTCTATAAAAACTAGTGATGGGCGACTCATTCCTTTCTGCAAGTCGACTTGCGAGTCGGTCTCAAGAGAGCAAGTCGACTGAAGCTAAAGTCGAGTCGAAGAGGTGCAAGTCGACTCAAACACGACTTAAGTTGGGTTGAGTTGCAATTTCAACAGTTTTGTTTGTTTTCTTGGCTCTACTTTTGTCGACACTGTCAACATATCAGTCGTGGGTCGTTCATGCTTTTGAACTACTGTAGTTGAAGATAGAAAAAGAATGAGGATTCTTTAGTATATTCACCAAGACGGGAGTGATATAAATTAACAATTCATTAATTCGGACAAAGATCAAAGATATTTATAGGGCCAACAATTTACAATAGAATTCCACTGGAAATGAAAGAAGAAGGCAATATTAGCAGATTTTTAAAAAAAATAGGGATTGGTTTTATAATATTGGAGTCTACCGTACCATAGATAGGAGCTCATAGTGAATAGGAATGTGAATAGAAATACGATTTTGCATACTTTAGGTAGTTTTAGGTACCGTAAATAGTTTTATCTTTTTTATTTTTGTATTAGTTATAAAGGCAAGTTAAGAATAGTATTAGCTTGATCTATCTCTATATAATATATTTGTAATTTTTGAGCTTATATCAATAAACTCGTCCTCTGGATGTGTTTTCCATCATGCAGAAAAATAATAATAATTATTATTATTATTAATCATTAATATATAAATATGTAGGCAGTAGAGAATATCGAACTGAGAAATGCTTTTCTGAAACCAAAAATTACAACCGAAATTGCACTCGCAAGTCATACTCTTATGAAGTCGTTAACACATCTCGACTTACTATTCTAAAGGAATGTCTCATGTCTTGAGTCGACTCAAACTAGACGACACGACTTTATATTAGATGACACTGAACCGAACAACTCAACCATTCAATGATACAACTCAAGTCGCAAAGTGCATAGTGAGAAAAACGAAAGTCGTGTCGACATCATGCATGGCAAGTCGATTGAGTCGACTCAGTGTGCAAGTCGACACAAAGTCGACTTTTGAGTCGAAGTCGCCCATCTCTAATAAAAACTTCATCAAAATTACTTCGAGTAGTAACACACAAGGTGAAGAATGTTACATGATCCATTGATCTATATTGTTTTTTTTTTTTCAATATTGTACTGCTGTTCTCCAGGGTAACAAGAAGTGAAGTTGGCTAGCCTGGAAGTTGAGTTTTAATTGTGCACTATATAATGTAATTTGGTACATGTATTTCAGTTTCACAAGTGGTTACTTGAGAGTGTCATTAAAGCTTGTTGCCAATATGTTTTTAATACCTCTGGCAGTCCGCACATGGGGCGTTTGTCGAGCGTCATGAATAAATTTTGACACAGTCGATGATATTCAGAGACAGCCATTAATTCTTGGCGCTTGGCGAACGCTCCATGTGCAGACAGCCTCACCCAATCCTTAATTTAGTTGTATCCAGTATGGTAAATTGAACTTAAAAGAGCATTCAAACTTCCTGGTAGCCTACCTATTGTTTTGTTGCGATTTGACATAATTTTATAACTTCAATTTCGAATGTCTATTTTCAGTGCGATTCCCCCGCCTGTGCTGTGGGCCCAGCGAACGAACTGTATATTCTTGACAATTTGTTTGGAAGATTGTAAAAACCCAGATATAAAAATGGAAAACGATAAAGTTATTTTCCAAGGAGTTGGTGGAACCGAAAAGAAAACTCATGAACTAACTATACCATTGTTTAAGGAAATCGACCCAGAGGTGAGTTGGATTTATATTGAGAACCTTTACAGGTTGTAGTCAATTTAATGAGGATGTGTCCTGAAAATGCCGAAATTTCAAAACTTATCAAAACTCCTAAATTCATGTTTTTTTTTAAATAATTTAATTCATTGAATGAATAACCAGTAATGGACAACTTCGCTTATGTTTGTGGATTAGTGTATTCTTTTTTTTATTGCTGATGATACCCACATAAGTCTGAAGACTTATGCGTGGGTAATGATGTGAATGGGTGGAACTCAACATAACATAGCAGAGTAGCTAACTAGCGAACATTTTTGATTCTCATTTCAGTTTTCAAATTCTTACAAAGATGTTCGGCATTCTAACATCTTTCCAGAGAATTTCATCGAGTTTTTTCAAGTCCAATCCATTTTCACCGCTAGCCGCAGTTCACCAATTCGTAGCATACTGTCTCCCAACACCTCAAGCGTGTTAACAGCACTGCCTGGTGGCATGAAAGATCCTTGGTCTTTTGGATCTGTCAGAACGTCAATAGTCAATACTGTAGTTTTCAAATAACTTGGCAGCAGTTGGGTTTAGTTTTAGCAAGTCCTCCCATCTTCTACATGCTGCCAAGTTATATGAATACTTCAGTACTTTTCTATACCCCAGGGAAACAAAGCGAGTCAGGGTACACGGATATTAAAAGCGTTTGTCAACGCCTGGTGGTAGAAATGTACTCATGAGGAGAATACTGAATGGCCGATTTGTTTTGTCTCATTGAGTCCATTCTTATCTTAGATACTTAGATTATTGGAGCTTTCTATTACTTGTTTTGCTAATGCATTTCAAATGTAATTAATTGTCTGGTATGATTTGTTAATTAAAAGCAGATACAATCAGTAATGATAAACATATATGACTGAATGAGATTCGTACAATAGAATGGTTCCGAGTAAGCATGCATGGTACCAACACCCGAAACGGATTGGAACTAATAGAAGATTCTCTTAACATTGTTTTGAGCATTGTACATATTTTACCCAAAAACACAAATCCACAAGATCGATAATTAGGTGAAAAATTAAATTGTAATCATTCTAATTTGTTTTACAGAAATCTGCCAAATTTATTAGGGATAGAAACATAGAAATTATTCTAAAGAAGAAAGAAGAAGGACCGTACTGGCCGCACTTAACAAAAGAAAAGGAGAAACACCATTGGTTGAAAGTAGACTTTGACAAGTGGAAAGATGAGGATGACAGTGACGATGAATTTGGAAATGGCCAGCCAGATGACCTTGATGAGGTAAGAAAATTTATGCTTTCTCCATCAATTCATTTTCATTTATTTATAACACAAAGCATAATCAAGTAATCAATCACTGTAGGTCCAATTCATAAATCACCATCATCCAACTCATTACCCACGCACAGGTCTCAGACCTATGTGGGCTTCATCCTCAGAAAAAGAAAAAAGATTGCCCACTACTGCTTTCTTTTCAATTTTTTGAATGAAAAATCCAAATTTTTCTGTTTCCAAAACAAAAATATCAATTTAGAAGCTCGATTTAAAAACGTAGCACTAAAACACAGTGCTTTAATTGATTTTTTTTACTAATTTTCTTGCTTTATCTATGAGATGATTGCTTAATCTCGGAACGTGTTGCACTAGCCAATGTCTATTGGCTATTGAAAAATAATATATTAGAGTCTGAAAGACGTATACACTCGTTGACTGTGAGCATGTATAGAACAAAATGATATGGGCAGTCATGATTTTTTTTTTTTTTTTTTGTATTGAGTTCAATTTTTATACAACAGATAGCTAATATTTATTCAGTGATAGTCAACAGATGTACCATTTTTGAAATAAAGGTAAGGTATTCGCTGAACGATTCATGGCAAGCCGGGGGTTACAAACGGGAAAATGCGTATTTTCCCAGGGCGTCAACCCAAATATATTGTGCTAAGTGAAACAAGATGCCTGATCAATGGTAGATAATGACATAAAGGTGCTCGGGATGGTGATGGATTCTGAACTTTCCTGTAGACCTCACCTAGAATACTTGAAAAACAAACTTAATTCAGTAGTCTTTGTCCTTAAAAACTATATTAGGCTCAAGAACTCTTAGGACGTTTATTTTGCCCTGTTCCACTCTCTTCTTGCTTATGGCATTGTTTTTTGGGGCAATTCATGTCAGGTGAAGGAGAAATTTCTAATTCAAAAGTGGGCATTACGAGTAATGGTAGGGGAATCCATTCGCACAAGTTGTAGACCATATTTTAAGAAATTAAGGATACTCCCACTTCCAAGCCTGTATATTTTTGAAGCCATCTGCTTTATTGAAAAAAAATAAGGATAAATTCAAAACAGGTGAACCCTTTCACTGTTATAGAACCAGGTACAGACAAGACTTACAACATGACTTACATCGAACAACATTGTATGAGAGGGGAGTAAAAAGTGCAGGGATCCGTCTATATAACTCTCTCGGTCCGTCTATATAACCAGCGCGTTTAAAGGCAATCACAGGCGATAAATTTAGAATTGAAATAAAGGAAGAATTGTGCATATATATGTGCATACTCAAATGAGGAATTTCACGCTCATTATGACATGCAAAACAGATGAGAGGGTTTTATTTTAATGGCGTAAATTTATTGACAAATCTATATAGGAGGTCAGTGGATGAATATTATTTATAATAATAAAGTACAGTATTTAATATTAGGGTGCTTGCACGGTAGACTATCCTATATTCGAGGATAATCACCATTGCAAAATCAAATGTGTTTTACTTTGTGGGCGATGGTTGGAGAAGCGTTAGTATGGAGATCATATTATTATTTTGTCACATGAAACCGCATTACGATGAGCATAGCTCTAGCGGTGTATGAATAATTAGACGAAATTGTCACAACCACATTTATTAAAAAATATTGAGAAACTAGTTTCGGTTGTTATACCATTATCAATCTCAAACAAACTCCCATATGGTTTAACAACCGAAACTAGTTTCTCAATATTTTTTAATAAATGTGGTTGTGACAATTTCGTCTAATTATTCATTATGGATACCTTCCACAATATCACCTTCGCCACTACAAAGGATGGGCACTATTGCTATAATGAATAGTCAAACTGAGTTTAATGTAATAGCTTTTAAACCTTAGTTTAAACTTAACGACTTGTGATGATGCGGAGCTAAGTTTAAATTTGAACAGGCATAGACTAAGCTTAAACCGAGAATAAGAATACGGCCCTTATAGATGATTGCTTATCACACTATGCGAGGACAGAATGATATTGTGACAACGCTTGTTTGTGCCGTTGCAGATGGTTCGATCGATGGGTGGTCTGGGCGCAGGAGTGGGCAAGGAGTCACTAGACGACCTGGACGTAGAGGAACAGGACTCGGATGATGAACTTCCCGATCTGGAGTGAAGACCGACTGCTGCCAGTTGCCAGAAGACCGCGACATGGTCTTGTTAAAATCGAAAGACATTTTATTCTGTGTTTTCACGATTAGGTTCGACATTGTGTTTTTTATTATAGCTCATAAATGGAACAAGAACTATTATTCTTCACAATTTAGTGATTATCCCAAAGGTCTGCCAGTAAGGTAATCTTCCTTCAAATGCAGAAATTTAGCATTCATTCCAAAGCGATGTGACTTCATCCCTTTTTCTATCTGAAAATTACAATTAAACTTATCGTTATTATATCAAGTAATCGAATGATAAATAAAATATATTGAGTGGAGCTATTTTTATTCGATGAAAATAAATTTACTTTGAGTGTATTGAGAGTTGTAGAGTAGCCTTTTTGATATTGTCTGCCATTTGCATTCCCTACAAATAAAATGAATTGTGGCCTTTTTTTAAAGAATTGCTGGATAAATTCGTATTTTTTTCTTCGTTACGGGATTTAAATTGTCGTTTCATGTTGATATAATACACGAAGAAATATTTAATGTAAATGAAATCCACTGTAATAAAAACAACGCATCCAATTGTTTGCATTCTATTTGGAAGCCTTAGCATCACAATTAACATGCTGTATGTTTTTATTGTGAATCATTTTGAACTTATGAATAACTTATCATTTATTACCAATAAGTATTGTAGTATTCATATAACTTGGCAGCGTGTAGCAGATGGGACATGCTATATCTGAACCCAACATACTGCTGCCAAGTTATATGAAAACTACAATACCTCTGAACATTTTGTAAAATTCACCACTGATTTTTGTAGATTGCACCTTTTTTCAATAATGCTAGTTACATCCAAAACTCATTTTCTTCCAAATGTATGTATATCATAACCTTTTATTGCTAATTTATTTTAAAAATAAATTTGTGAATAATTTGGTCAGCTCCAACTTGATAATACTCGAAATTCTATTTGTGATTCGAAATTTCTAACTTTATTTCTATATAAGCGTTTGGTCATTGTAATTTTAATAAGATAACTGGCGGTTACACCATTATTATCCTATGTTCCTTTTTCAAGTTCTTGGCATCTTATGTTACTCTTTAAGTAGATTGAGAGGTGGAATATTTCCTTAGTTTAGTTCCATTCTATGTAATGCAGTAAGTTTCTGATTTTGAAACTTTTTTGTATATTTAATAAAAATTATTAGAATTCTCAATTGGTTTTTATTCATAAAGATTTTTTAAATGTCCCAATTGAAAAATAAAATACGCTTGATAATTTTTATTATTCATCAGCTATTCAAGAGCAATGCATAATAATTTGTAGTTTTGTCACCGACATAAATGTAGAAGCTGCACCATTAAACATGTGTGATCATCAATTATTTATCGCTTTTGTAGAAAGAAGTTTGAAAAAGTTTATTTGGGTGAAACTTAATTGTTTCAAATCAACAAATCGAATGTGAAGAGCAGGAAAAATAACTATTATTTTAAGGTGACATTCCTTAGTTTTATCGTACATTTACATACTTCAAGTATAACATTGGTTAACACTCGATTAATTTATCCATATACTGAATGGAAAGAAATACAGTACATTAAAGTTAGAAATAGAACAATCATCTGGTTCTTGTAACCTATTTATTGATTCAATCATTATAATAAAGTATCACATCATCGAGGATGTGTTGTTATCCATATTTATCCAGTAATCCAATAGTATTAAGCGAGTCTAACGCTAAACATTAAAAGCAATACATACTTTTCAACTCTGTTATTTTCTTGTATATAACCTGTCTTAATTTTGTAATTGATTTAATTTTTGAGAATAAAAAATGTAATTCGCATAGACCAATAGTTATTGAACCCTTTAGTCAGCTTTTAATGGTTGAGTTTTTGGAAGCTTTACAGGTAAATGTTACCGGTGGCGTATGATTGGTTCATTTAAATTTATAGAAATTTACCGGTAAATGAGAAGGCTCCCATGAACTCAACCATTGTGTCTATAGTTCACGCCATAAAATTAGTAAGTTATGAAAAATTGCGGTGTTGCCAGATAGAGGACCATGCCAGCAGCTGATAGATAATCTCCAATTCTGGCGGGCCGATTAGCGCAGTTGGTTGGGGCGTTGCAACTTCAGCTTGCGGTCGTGGGTTCGAATCCCACTCCTCCGTCTGGCATCTATGTGTTATCATTCACCTCATTACCCACTCACAAGTCACCAGCAAAATAAATCTTAATGCACGAATTGACAACACTTCTCGTACCGTGTTGCCTAGTTTACAAGTCTGACTCTAGTGGTCATACGGTTTGTCACCGCAGCCAGGTTTTTGCTACACCGCAATTTCTTTGAACCGCTTAATTTCGTGGTGTGAAGTATAGTAATGATTTGTTAATCTTCTATTTGAAATTCTTTGTCGCTCTTTTTTTAGGTACCGTACTGTATTTTATCTTTTATATATTTTTGAAATTCGTATTTTGTCTTCCTATACTTAATCTCCACTCAGTTAAAAACAGATTAGTTGAGTGAAGAATTTTTGGAAATCGTTACAACTTACAATTAAATTGAATTGCTTAGAAATATTTTCTCACATCCTTTTCAGTGTAATGCAATATTTAGGGGCCGTATTTCAGATCAAGAACCTTGACTCTATGGACTCTTGAAATATAATGTATTATATAGGCATTTCAAGGGATACTGAAGGAACGTTCATAAATACTGTCATAAAACTTATGAAAAATGTGTGGGGTCTTGGAAAGTCAGATACAATAATTAGTTATTGAGAAACTGACGTAGAGGGGTTGAATTTTGGGAAATTTTTGGACGGCTTCAGCAACGGGGTAGAAATTGGGCTGATTTTGCTGAAAATTACCATCTTGAATATAGACAAATTCTAGTTTTACAAAAAACCTGGTCGATAGGTACGGTACCTCTATTTAGATAATTTATGAGTGAATATCAACACTAACTTTCGTGTGCCCAAAATTGAATGTTATTCACTCACACTGTAGGCCTATTCTAAATAGCAGCATTGATCAGCGATAGTAAGTTCGTCTATGATAGCAGTTAGTTTTCACAGTGAAAGATGAAACTGCCAGAAAAAGTAAAACTTCATCCAAAGCTAAAGGTAAGACTTCCATGAATTCAACCATTACTATAAGGCCTTCAATTATTCTTGAAAGCCGAAATACATTTAAAGAACTTTGGAGCTTCTATTTTGGGTTTTATAAAGTGATTTAGAATATGCATTGAGTAATTAAAAGTCAGACAGCAATAGTGAGAGTGGACTGTTAAGCACAACTCTCATCAGCATTCAGTATTTGCTTCAATGGGATAGGCATTCAGATATAACTCTATTAGGTCAGCCTACAAAACAGGCCGTTCATTTTGATAAGTACCGGTACCTCTTTCATTACGTAACCAGCGCCCTTCCTTTCAAAATGAAAGAGCTTTTTTTGCTTGCTGACAAAACCCGCATGAGTCTGAGCCTTATAAGGTAGGTGAATGATGACACAAAATATGCCAAGTTGAACAGGAATCAAACCCGTAAATGCAGGAGTAGCAAGTCAGAGATAAGTGCCTTACTGATTACACCATTGGAGCGGCAGCTACTGTATCACACTCATTTGTGTAGTATGTTCTTTAGGCCAGATCATTAAAAAATATATATTTCGGTTATTAAAAATCGTTTAAATAAATTATTATCCATGACTGAATGAAAATGAAACAATAATTTTTCATTTGGTTCGAATATGCAATCCCGTAAGTCGAAGCGTTGACGTTCAAAAGTCGACTTTTTGATTACTGAATAAGTGATCAGCTGTGAGTTCGTTCGAAATGTTTATAGGTTAAATTTAGGTTAGGAATTTCTTGGAACGTACTCTTACTCAATAACTTATTTACTTGTGTAGTGTAGTGCGCAGACATTCTAGAAGTATATTCTATAATTCACCATGAAAACTACTACAACAGTTTTAAAGCGAATTAACTACCCTACAACTCCTGTGCCGTTTGAGCAATATCTTCCTTTGAAATTGAAAAACTACGTCTCCGGTAAAGGGCAACAATCTGAATCAAGAAAATGTACCAATGAAATGTTTATTCTACTTGGTTGCCTGAAAAAGCACGATTATGAGAATAAGGAATGTGTCAAGGAGGCTAAGCAGTTCCAAGATTGTGTGGATCATTTTGCTGCGGAAAAAAAGAAGCATATCGAGCTAGTGAAGACTGGATCTTTGACACCTGGTGCCAAGAAGTTGACTCATAGACAACTAAATATTCTTCTGAAAAGACACCCCAATCCGGAATGAGTATATTTGTATTTTATTGATAGTGTTGTACATTCATTTAAAAAAGTAATTGTTTAGAAAATCGATTTGTCTTGGTTTTCACCTGTACCTCAACCTTAAAATATATGCGTTAACTGTGTACATCTCCCTTTGAACTGCAGTAATATTAATATGTAGAATATTGCTGAGCAGAACTGACCGCAGTAAAAATATTAATATTAGAATATTGCTGTGCAGAACTGACCTTTTTGAGTCGCGGCCGACGCGTTTCGAACTATGTGGCTCTTGCAACTAAGCGCCGAAGAACCACATAGTTCGGAAACGCGTCCGCCGCGACTTAGAAAGGTTCTTCATATTAATAATATGCGATTATTCCAAGTTCTGTGGTGGCTGAAAGTTGAGCGATAAGCTATGTTATATTTGCCCCCCTATCCCGATCTTTTTTCAACTCTTTGAAAACTTTAAAATAACCCAAGAAGAGCAATAACTTGTTATGACTAGTTTTATCGAAAACTGGCAAGGTACTATGGCTTTTGAAATAGTCATTTAATACGACAACTTATTAGTGTACCTATTTTTATTATTATTATTATTATTAATTTGTTGCGTTTAGGCTGCTTAAGTGAGCAGAGCTCTTGCAGCATGCAACACGTCAAGTTGTAGTCCTATTCTAAGCAGGAATTGCTTTCATCCCCTGACAGCTGATTGATTTCAGATGACTGTTTGTGTTGTAGAAATGCATGAGTTCTCTATTCTAAATTTCATTATGAAATCTTAATAGGTTTAATAGGCTTATTCTGTTAGCAATAACTTCAAATCTTGGGATTAAAGGATTCTGAAATGTTACCGTACTTGTACTGACATTTACTACTGTGCACTTTCTACTGTGTCCAAATCTCAGCAGCAGTAGTAGATTCCATGTTCAATTCGGCCTGTCGCATGCAACAGCTCTCAGCTACTTAACTTGGGAAGGATGCTCGGCCACTGAAAGCTGTGTTGAATTGCGCTGCGCTTTGCGACGACAGCTTTTAAAACCGAACTTCCAGTAGCTGGGCATTCATTAAAAACCACTGGCTTGATTTCAAAAGCTGTCTTTGCGCAACTCAACAGCGTTTAGTGGCCGGACGCCCTAACGCTTTAGAGCAGCCATATAATGTTTCTGCTAGCGGAAACGCGCTAGTGCGTAATAACCCTAATTCTTAATCTCTTCACTCAATACATACTAAAAATATAAACACAATGAAATTAGGCAATTAAGAACGATAATACAGAATAAGATATCTGATCAGACAAAAAATAATATCGAAAATGATACTTTGTTAACACATATATTAAACATAGGCCGGCCGCACACAGGTCAAAACAATTTTTTCAAAACTCTGTTGTCGACGAAACATTGTCAACCAATGGTTGAGTTCATGGGGCCTTGCTGGTAACCGGTGAATGTTACCGGTGACGCCTGATAGGTCAATTCAAACTTTTTAATGTGTTATGCCGTTACTTCTAGTAACAATCAAGCAATAACAACTTCTAGTAATAACCAATAACTGATAATAACAAACAAATCGTAGATAAAGTACCATTTTAGTTATTTTACATTCTTGGTAATATTAGTTTGAATTAGTTATACAAACCAAAAATGTGAAATATTAAGTCAAAAATACTTTAAAAACACTTAAAGTGGAAATTAGCTCACGTTATGGCGTGACGGCAGTTTCACTGTGTTGTTAAGAGCATCGTCAGACGACCCACAGTACACAGTTTTCAAAGTTTTTATTACATATTAGTGGAAACAAGATGGATCTTCAACATCATAATTGAGTCAAATTTAGAAAATGACGTTGAGAAACTAAAATTTATGAAAGAATCATTATTAGAAATAGAATTTATTTAAAAATAAACATTTTGATAAAATTGAAAAGTTTGTAACAAATACGTAATAAAAAACATTCTATCAAACCAACAATGAATACTTCTAAATAATACTTTAAATAAAATTCAAATTAGCTTTGCCATAGAAATATTCTACGGTCATTGCTTCCAGTTATAATATTTACATTTTCTCCATTATCAAATATTGCCACAGAAGAAATTGCACCTGTAAATAAATGGAGTAATGCATTAATATATTGTTTTGTATCAGTATTAAAATGTTATAGCAGTAAATTTTTTTTTCCTACAGTGACCCGAAAAGTGCCTATTTTTGCACTAAATGTAGCACGCAAAATAATCTATTCCTGCACCAGTGCGGGAAAGTAAATTACAGTGCGGGAAAGTACTTTTCCGCACTCCAGATTTGCAACCTAACAACACAAAATAGTGCGCATGTAATACGCAGGTTCCCTATTCTGCATTCAAAAATAGGTTGGCTACTCTGCTTCAGCTGCGAAATAGTTGTTGTAGTTGTTGTTGAAATCGATTTGATTCAAATATAGGTTATATGAGGAATTGCGAGGTTATGTATGCCCTGTTTTGTTCTGTTTAAATTACTTTATACATTACTGTAGGAAAAATTTAATGTGTAATACGAGCGCAAAGTATTGTTTCTGCACTCGAGAAACTTTTTTCACTCGCCTTTGGCTCGTGAAAAAACAGTTTCTCTCGATGCAGAAAAACGCTATTTTGCACTCTAGTTACACAAATAGATATTCTAGCAATATAAATAAGAAAACATAAGAAAATGAAACGGTGCAAATAATTCTGCTTCTCTTTGATGTCAATGTTCGCAGTAGCGGAGGTCTTTGGCATAATTTATAGCATTAAAAGGAATTTCGAAATTATTTATTAATATTGTTGAAATTTCACAATAAAAATTGTAACATTTACATAAATAACTCGATGAAGGCTGGTGTTGCAATTTAAACATCAATCAATCAATCAATCAATTTTATTACATAAAAAGACATTACAAAATGTATTAGTTATAACACAATCCATGTAATTATGAGTGCATAAGTCTTTGCCAGCAAGCTTTAAAAAAATCAAGTCATTAAATCATACTCTCCACAAAAATAAATCGATCAATGCATTTAGAAGAAAATTCTTTTCTAATTATCTTGGTATCAATCATTCACACTAATATTATCAAATGTAATAAAGAGAATTTATCTATCAATCTGTAGAAGGTGATATTATCCTGCTCTATTACTTTTGAAGTTGATAATAATTTAAGAAAAGTAATAGGCTTTAGGAAATTAAAAATTTTTGAATAGAAAAACCCAATTACCTTTATGAGAATCGATTCGCTGCATCAACGCCATCTTAATAAAATCCCACACAAATAATGTCCCATTGCTGCCACCAACAACAAATAGGTTATTACTTAGACAAAGGCACCTAAAAAAATGTGTATACATTTGGTTAAAAATCAAGCAGCATGAGAAAGAATTTCAAGATAACTACTTCCAATAACATCATTTTAATGTTTATTTTTTTTAATAAATAATTTTTCTTCTACTATGTTCATGAATCATTAATTAATTTGAAATTGCGATACTAGGGATTCAGCAATATCCTGCATAAATCAATATTATCAGCAAACAGTACATTAGCATAGGCAAGAACATTTGGCGGGTCGCTTAGCGCAGTTGGTTGGGGCGTCACAACTTCAGCGGTCGTGGGTTCGAATCCTGCTCCTCCGTCTGGCTGGCATCTATGTGTGTTATCATTCACCTCATTACCCACGCACAAGTCTCGGACTCATGTGGGCATCATCAGCAATAAAAAACAAAAACAGTGGTCTCCAAACTACGGTCCGCGCCTCCTAAGACATCTTCCTAAATAGTGCTTTACAACTGAATATTAATTTTTCAGTAGATGTCATCAAGAGTCACGGTAGATCCATGCAAGTTAAAGTATTAAAGTGACCGAAACTCTTTTTAAAAAATGAATTTCTTTTATTTAATACAATATAACATCAAATACAAGTGTACTTGGAGAACCGTCCGCGATGCTAGCTGGATCAGAACTAATAAAAATACAATGAATTTCCTATACTATGATAATGCTTATTCTACAATAATTCGTGGGAATAGCTGATGGTCTGCAGGAAGCCGCTAGATAACTCCTCCATCCCTAAAAAGAACTTCGGGGGGTGGTTGAGTAGGTGGAGCAGGTGACGACAGTCTCTTGAAGAATTTTCTGTATACTACGAAGCCAACACCCACTAGAAATGCACCATACAGTGGACAAGTCCATAAGCTTGCCGCGAAGTGGTCACTTTTGAAGACTGGTCTTAATTTATTTAATTCAATTTTATCAAAGTTCAAACTTTTAAGTTCCACGGAAAATTCTTGTTTTTGAGTCTCTTCAAAGTCTAAATTCAGCACTTCCAGGAACTTAGGGTGTCCTCTAAACTTTGTTTCATGAGCTTGTAGTTGGTTGGTCTTGTAAGTGATATTGTTATCGTTTACACTGATAAGAAATACACCTTGTAGCATAGTGTTTCTAGTCTCTTTATAGTTTTGAATTTTCAAATTTTCTTGGTACGGAAATGTCGCTAAATATTGATGAAGTTCTGGAATCCATTTTATTAGATTTTCAAGTATTCGTAGAACAGTGAATTTGCAGTTTTTCGTTGAACCATATTTCAAAATTGAAGCTTCACAGCTGAGGTCGTGATGAGACACTTCGGTGGATGAGCATAAAAATTTCTTTCCAATTATATTTTTACATTCTGTTTCTAAACCTAAAATTTCCAAGGTTTTTGACTTTGGTTCTAGCAAGTACTTGACTCTAGGTAGAATAGTTACATAATTATTTTCCTGTTTAGTTGGTATAGACATTAATTTGTAAAGGTTGAAGTCTGCTTCGTCAGTAATTGGTAGCTTAATGAAATAAGTGATTTGTTTCTTATCAATTATACAATCTACATCTAACAATCTTTCAATATCAAACATATTCTCTATTACTACAGTTACAGGCATTTTATTATTATAATATTTGGAAATTTTTGATATTTCATAGAACAGTTCTTTTGCAGAAATAATACTAGGATGAAGAGTTTTTAGTTTACAAAACGTCAAAGAGTTCTCTATATCTTGTATCAAGCCCAAGAGTATATTATACGAAATTAAAAGTTGATTAAGAATATCTCTACATTTTTCTAATTCTACATAATCGCTTAATCTACGGTTGACATACGTTAGTTTTGAAACGAGTTCCTTAAAATTATTGTCAACTATATTTAAAGTTTTGTTAAATTCATTCATAATATCCACATTCATTGAATATTGTAAAGCCATTTGTTTATCAACATTATATTGATTGTTTTTTATATCATTCAATATTTTTTCGAAATTTTGGCCATCATTTGCATCTAAGTTTCCTGTTATAGTTTTAATAATCGATCCTAGGCCATCAATTAATCCTCGTTTTGATCTAGGGACATTTGCATTGTCCACATTTAGTATTTCTAATTTTTCTTCAATTGTATCTTTAGAATGATTAATAAATCTCATAAAATTAACAATATCTCTAATTTTACTACTATTATCAGTGACATATTCAGTATTATTACTAAAATTACTAAGTCTAGAATTAACAATATTCACCACATTTTTATAGTACAAATCTAAATTATTTATTTGTCTGAAAATACCTTCGATTTCATAGTAATGTACAAACGTATGTTGAGAGCTTATCAATTTTGCTGGTCCTAGTTCAATTGGTAATATACCAACATTGTTAGTAATGTTTTTTATAACGGGGTCTGATGAGTCAGTTGCTGTGGACGCTCGAATGAACAGGAAGGACCTGGAACAGGATTTGAATTTGTATCTAATTGTGTATTTTCGGCTGCTGTATTAGCATTAATTTCATTTATTTTTCTGGGTCTCTTAATTTTTGATAAATGGATTTTTTGTCGTGTGTTATGATGTCTTGGCGTAATTTTGGCGGTCTTGAGTTCTTTATTTATTGATTGAATAGTCTCTTTATTATATTTATTCTTGGTTTTACTTTGCTTCTGTACATTTCTAACGTAGACTTCTTTTGGAATGTCTGGTAATTCTTCTCTATCTTTGTTTCGTTCATTAATTACATTTTCTTTCCTGTTTTGGTTGAGTTCTTTAACGTGGTCAAATAATTGTTTGGTTTTCTCTTTATGATTATTTACGTATTCGTTTATAAAGTTGTTTTGGAAGTTTGCTTCTAAAATTGGATTTGATTCAATATGTCCGTATAAGATTTCGATGGGTGTCAGTCTGGTTACTGAATGAATACTATTATTGTAAGCAATTATAGCGTATTTAACTTTGCTTTCAATTTTTTCGGATTTGAATTCTTGTCGGTTGTTGAATATTCGTATGTGTTCGATTAATGTAGAATGAAAGCGTTCGGCTAGGCCGTTAGATGGTGGATGTTGAGTACTTATCCAATGGATTTTAATCTTATGTAATTCGGTCAATTCTTTTACAAGTCCATTGTTAAATTCGCATCCATTGTCTGCTACAATTGTTTGAGGAATTCCGTGATGGGAAAAGAAAGTAAACAATTTGTCAGCTATTTCTACACTGTTACAGCTGGCTACTGGATAGCATTGTGCATATCGTGAAAAGCTGTCAATGATTGTGAGAAATTTTACTTTTTCCAAGGTTATAGTATCTATATGAATTATTTGTAGTGGTCTTACAGCTGTCGGTGTCAAGTTCATTTCTAAGTTCAGCGGATTTCTTTCATATTTCGTCTTGAGACAAATTTCACATTTATTAATAAAATTTTGAATGTAGTTTTTCATATTGGGCCAATAATATATTCTTCTTATCTTATCATACGTTTCTTGTATACCTCTGTGATTGGTTTTCCCGACATGATAATTTTCAATTGTATCCATTCTGTCATCTTCGTGTGTAACGTCCAAAACTTTAATTTTGCATCTAATGAGTAATAATTTAGAGAATTTGAAGTTTTTAGCAATGACTGAAGCGAATCTTTCGTAAAATTCGTTTTCAAAATATAAACTATATCTCACGTTTGGTACTAGGTATTCTTTCACAAATTCCACTATGTCTTTATCAAAATTATTTTCAGAGATTTCTACCATCATACGCATTTTATTATCAAATATTTTGTGAATGACAACTTTTTTGGGGTTACTTTTCACAAGTTTCAGTATGATCTGATTTTTTGCGAAATTGACTGGATCTTCTGATACAGGTATTTCAACTGAAGTGTTGCTTTCATAATTCGAATGCTGAGTATGTGAATTGTTCTCAATGAATTCGTTGTCAAATCCTAAGAAATCTGTTTCATCGTCAGCTACATTTGAATGTTCAGTAGGTGGGTTGTTATCTATGAGTTCACTGTCAAATCCTAGAAATTGAGTTTCGTTATCATCTACATTTGCAACCATTGATTGTGTCTCTTCATTATTAGATCTAAGATTTAATAAATTATCAATAGCTTCATTCACTATAGTATCAATTTCGTTTGGATTTTCGGAGTTGGTATTGTTATTATTTAGGTGAATTCTAGAAAGTGCGTCTGCGTTCTGGTTGGTTTTTCCTTTCTTGTAACATATATCGTAATCATATTCTTCTAATTTTAGTCTCCATCTTAATAATTTAGAATTTGGTTCTTTCATAGAGAATAACCATTGAAGCGGTTTGTGGTCAGTGAAAATTTTAAATTTCCTTCCATAAAGGTAGGGGCGAAAGTATTTGGTTGCCCAAACAATTGCCAAAAGTTCTTTTTCAATAGTTGAATAATTCGTTTCAGTGTCATTAAGAGTTCGACTTGCATAGGCAATTGGTAAGTCAGCTCCGTTTTTGTTTTGGCTTAGGACAGCTCCTATGGCAATATTGCTTGCATCAGTTGTAAGATTAAATTGTTTTTCAAAATCCGGATATTGAAGAATTGGTTCGTTAGTAAGAATATTTTTACAAGTTTCAAAGCATTTAATGTAATCAGCGTCTTTTATATCTATTTTAGCATTTCTTTTCAAACATTTAGTTAGAGGTTTTGTTAGGTGAGCAAAATTATTAATGAATTTTCGGTAATAGCCCAAAAGTCCTAAGAATCCTTTAATCTCTCTAGTTGTTTTTGGTATGGGGTATCTTTTTATAGCTTCGACTTTATCAGGATTTGGTTTTACTCCATTTGGGGTAACTATGTGTCCAAGGAAATTGACTTCCTTACGTAAAAATTCCGTTTTGTCAAGTTGCACTTTAAAATTCGATTGTCTTAGCCTTTCAAAAACTTGTCTTAATCGATCTATGTGTTCTTCCAAGCTAGTTGAATAAACAATAATGTCATCCAAATATACTAAACATAGTTCGTTCTGTAATCCTCGTAATATGCTATTCATAGCTTTCTGGAACGTGGGAGGACCGTTCTTTAACCCGAATGGCATACGTAGAAATTCATAATGCCCAGTGTCTGTTGAAAATGCTGTTTTTTCAATACTATCAGGGTCCATTTCGATCTGATGGAATCCGGAAAATAAATCAAGTGTTGTAAAATATTGCGCTCTTCCTAATTTGTCTAAAATATCTGTAATATTAGGAAGGGGAAATTTGTCATCTATGGTTTTAGAGTTCAGCCCTCTGTAGTCCAGTACAACGCGAAATTTCCTCTTACCGGATGCATCTGGTTTTTTTGGTATGACCCAGATTGGTGAATTCCATGGTGAGTTTGAAGGTCGAATTATTTTTTGTTCTAACATTTCATCAATTTGCCTGTTCACTTCTTTTTTATAGATTTCAGGGTAGCGATAGCTTCGAGTATAAACTGGAATTTCATCGGTGGTTCTAATTACGTGTTTTATTTGGTTAGTGAAGGTCAAGTCATTTCCATCAATGTGAAATATATCAGAATAATCTTTAATCAGTTGTAGAATAGCATTCTTCTCCTCTACATTCATATGGTCAGTTCTTATTTTTGAAAAGTCAACTCTGTTATTTTGGAGATTGAGCAGGTTGAAATTATTACATGCATTTTGTCTATGTAATTTTTCCGCTGAAATACATGAATAGTCTGCAAGAGTTTCTACTATGAATGGCTTAGCTATAGAAATCTTCTTATTTTCTGTTGTAGGATTTAGTATAGTGCATAAAGCTTTGCTGTTGTTAACTTTAATTAAACTTTGTGGAATTTCAAGTCCTGAAATTTTTTTATAGGCCATTAAAGCTTCGCCCTGTTCCATATTTGCAATGGGAACCTCTATTATTGTTTGAGTTCGGGCTTGTATAAGAAAAGATTTTACTTGATGCATTGGTTTTTTCACTGAGTCTGGTTGTAATGATTTTTCGGCAGTGTTGAAATAATAAATTGGTAGTTTGTTTCCATTGAAAATTATGTTATTGTTGGTGAAGTCCAAATTGATGTTCAGCTTTTTCATGTTATCAATTCCTATAAGTAGGTCAAAATTTTGGTGAAAATCAAAAAGATAGAAAGTAAGTTTTGATTTTCCAAGCAGAGGAATTTTTGTACTAAATTTCTCTTTTGATACGTCATGCGCAGTTGCAACTTCAAAAGGATCTTCAATCACCTTATCTTTATAGCATTCCATACCTATTATTTTTTTCACAAACGATTTAGTACTACCAGTGTCAATTAATACTCTAAAACGTGTCTGCGGATCTATGAAATAAGGAAGCTCATTTTTGTCATCTTGCAAGTTCATTATGGAAAATGTTTTTGGGGGCTGGTATCCTCTAAAAAAGTCACAGATTCGTCTTGTTCAAAGTTTTGTTCATCTCTTTCAAAATAGTCTTTGTTTTGATCATCCAGTGTTAGTTGTTCTAAGCCATTTTCCAATTCACTTGGCATGTTTTGAAGTTCAGTGAAGTCGTTTTGTAATTCATTAATTGGTCGCCCTGTCATTTGATACAGTCTAGGTCTTTTCTGAGGACGATTATTGATAGAAGAAGTGCTCATTGGTGTTGGTTGATATTGCTGATTTAAGTTCTGTGGTCTTGGCTGATTATTATTAAAATTTTGTTGTGTTCTGTTCACATATCCTGAATTTTGTGGATTCTGAAAATTGTTTCTATTCTGATGAGATTGAAATTTAGGCGTTTGGTTGTTGTAAAATGATTGATATCTTGGAGGAGGGTTTTGTAATTGCATTGGTCGAACCGGATAGGATTTGTATTGAATTGGAGGATTCGGCAAAGTTTTTCGTGCATTAACTGTATTTTCGTGTGAATGACTAAGTTTGAATTGAAAATCATTAGTAAGCATATTGAGAGCACTGTCCAAAGAAGCTGGGTTCTTTGTACGCATGAGTGATCCAATAGGCTCTCTTAGTCCTCTTAACAAAACTCTGAGTGCCAAATTATTAACATACTGACATAGAACATCAGAGAATTTTGGTTCCTTATTAGTAAAGTAAGCTATTTGCAGGTTCAACAATTTTTGAATTCGTTCATAGAATGAGAATGGCGACTCTCCTATTTCTTGTTTCAATTCAGCCATTTCAAGATTAAGTGTGAAACAGTCTCTCTTATCCATATAACTATTTAATAGTATTTTTCTTACATCTGGCCATGCATAACTATTCGAGCTAGTGATAAGATCTACAGCTGGACCTTTAATTTTTGCAAGAATTGTTGAAAACAAATATTCATTCTGAAAATCTTCAGGGTTAGAAGTTACAAAGAATTTTGATACTAGCTTATCACAAATAGAAATAAACCTATTTAAAAGAGTAGGCTCTCCACAGAATTCCGGAATCATATCCAGATACTCTTTCTTTAGAGTAGGAGTAGTTATTGGCGTAGAAGCCGTTGAGGTCATTTTGATACTTCAAATATAATAATAAATTAATTACAATTAATTCAATAAAATACAAAAATACAATATTATTAGGCTACTCACAACATAAGAAATTTTATGCTCATCATGAAGATCTAAACGTTGAATATTTCTATATCTTTGTCTGCGATGCCAGGTAGACTTTTGTGGAAAATTCGTAGAAAAGTTCGTAGAATAACGCAGGAAAGTTTTTAGAATAATTTGGGTTCCACTACACTTCGTCTGTTAACATTCACTGTCTTTATATCACGCAAGTTCGTCGTTTCACTGTACTTAAAAGTTTTTAATTTTTTAAATGTTTCACTCGTAAACGGTTGAAACCGAAGAACAACGATTTTTGTTTGTTCCCGAGAGTCCTACCGACTGCGCCAGTTAAAGTATTAAAGTGACCGAAACTCTTTTTAAAAAATGAATTTCTTTTATTTAATACAATATAACATCAAATACAAGTGTACTTGGAGAACCGTCCGCGATGCTAGCTGGATCAGAACTAATAAAAATACAATGAATTTCCTATACTATGATAATGCTTATTCTACAATAATTCGTGGGAATAGCTGATGGTCTGCAGGAAGCCGCTAGATAACTTGCATAATTACATTTAGCAAGATTGCTCTCAGGGTGCACACTCAGCGATTGTTCCAGAAATTGTAGATGATAGGCAGTAGCGTGACTATGGGGTTATCAGGGGGACATTCAATTTAGAAAAATCAAGTCATTAAATCATACACTTCACAAAAATACATCGATCAATGTAATCAAAAGAAAATTCATTAAGTGTCACAGTAGATCCATGCATAATCCAATAATTCAATTTAGCAAGATTGCTGAGGATTTATACTCAACCCCCACAAAAAAAGGAAATTTTGGAATTTTAACTAACCTTGCGAGACAATTTTTGACAAAAAGTCAAGAAAAATTTCTGGATTTGTTCAAAATGTGGTTTTTGAGGGATCAAAAATAGGACTATGATAATAGTTTCAAGTAGGCCCTTTTCAAATGCTTCAATTAAATGAGAGTCCAGACCACCCAGCGATTGACAATGATGCAAGAGCTAGATAAAATTTACAAGGTGCAAGGCCAAAAAATTATTAATTATCATGATTTTTTACCAAGAAGCTACATCAAATTAATCGTCAGTTTATGCAGAATACGACAGCATAGTTCATTTGCAAATTTGTTGAGTAGTTTGTGGATGAGAGGATGTCTTTTAGTAGCGCACCAAAAAAAAAAAAAAAAAACATTTAAAACCATGCATTTTGTTTTTTACTGTTGGATTCTTGGATTTCTGGTTCCATAACGATCTGCGTTGTTACTATTAACTTTTTATTGTAAATTTAACGACTAGCAGTCAATTTTAATTGTGTATAAATGATATTTGTACTCACCTTTGGCCAAAAGTTTTCGAGTCATGGAGACTCATCTTCAAGGCGTCAATCACGCCTTGAGTCTCCATGACTCGAAAACGTTTGACCATAAGTGAGTACAAATATTATTTGTTCACAATAAATTAAAACACACCTTGACTCTTTTATGACTCGAAAACGCTTGGCCAAAAGTGAGTACAAATATTATTTATTCGCAATTAAAATTAACTGCAAGTCGTTAAATTTACAATAAAAACTTGACCTAAAAATATATTGAATTGTTGAAGTGGATAAATTCATGTCTAGAATCGGTTTTAGGAGTACCCCGAACCCCCCTTAATAAATCATAACCTACATTGTCTTTATCTTCATGAATTATTGTTAAAGGCACTTTGCCTTTAATTTAGCTCTTATAGGAAAGTCTACCCTTCGACAACACTATGTCCCCCCCCCCCCCCCCCCCCAACTCGTCTGGTCATCTGCAGAATGGGATCAACTGCTTCACCTCAGACATACAATAGCCATTCGCCAAATCCATTACTCTTACATCTCTTACATACAAATAGGAACGTTTTCTACTATATTTACTTCAATTGCTGATCCATGGTTGTGAAAAATACTTCCATTCCTGACGATGTATCATATACTTTGAAACTGGCATCGTCACTACAGGAGATCAACTTCGATTCATCTCCATTGAAACACAATCCATTTACACAGCCGGAATGTCCTAAAATAGGAGAGAGGTTATAAATTGTGATGACATCTTGAATTTACAAGAAATACAATGAAATTATCTGCTCACAGAATTCTCCAAGGGCCGTATTTATGAACGTTCCGTCAGTGTCTCTTGATTCTAAGAACTCTTGAAATGTCAAGTATTTATATAGGCATTCCAAGAGTCCCTCGAGTCAAGAAGTATCGGACACTGAAGTATCGTTAATAAATCCGGAAACAAGTCTTTGGAGGCACTTCATGATCCTTCAATCAGCTTGAGAACTGCTAATTCTTTCAATTATACTATATTTAATACTATATAATTACAGCTTAATTAATCAGCCCCAGGCGACAATACCGTATTACCACTTTATCGTACAATATTTCAAATTCATAATTATATTGCTACAAAACCATCACAACAATCAAAATAGAATTTAAATTCCCATAAACAAAGGAAACTACGCTTGATTTGGCAAATCCTGAGTGCCAGCAGTGAGTTCATGGAAAAAATCTTTTTACAATAAACTTAGAAGTTAATTTTTTCTTTGGAATGATTTATTAACAATGTGCTATAAATACAATTATGTATATTAATGATAAATAGATTATGTACGATAATGAGCTTTTAACGGCGAAGATTCAATATTCCAATTACGATGTCACAAAAATAGATCGAGTATAAAATAAAATCAGATAGAAGAAAAATTGTAATGTTTTCTATTTTTTTAAATCCAGATATATATTTTTTTATTTATTTGTTGCTCATCTTTTTTAAACGGTATAATAAAGATATTATTAATATTAACTTTTCATGTGAAATTTAACGACTTGCAGTCAAATATTTGTTAAGAATAAGTATAACTCACTCAATTAAGTGAGTTATACTTATTCTTAACACATATTTGACTGCAAGTCGTTAAATTTCACATGAAAAGTTAATATTAACAACGCAGTTCGTCATGGAACAAGAAATCCAGGAATATTATTAATGTTTATAAAATAATACTATTAGTGTGAAGTAGATATTAAGTAATAAAAGTGTAACTAACTTCTAGTCATGATTTAAGGGGTTGAAAAGAATTGCAGAGTTGCCAATCACACAGTTTACTTTGCAAATAACTTGATGACTGGCTATGACCCTGTGACTAAATAGATATGTCCGGTCATAAATTTGTGTAAATGTGGAATTGTTCATGGGAGCCTTACCGTTTACCGGTAATGGAATTTCACCGGAAACTAAGGCGTCTGATAGGTTTATTCAAATTTTTCAACAACTATGATTTCCATTTACCGGTTAACGTTAAGGCTCCCATGAACTCAACCATTGCTGCGTACCTGTCAATTTCTGAGAAACAGTAAATGTCCTGAGTGACCAAAGTAGAACTTCACCATCATCAGTACCTGAAGAAATGTACTCATTATCACTGTAAAGAAATCATATTGTTACTATCAAGTTTCTTGATTTTCTTAAATTTAAGTGAGATCTTACTTTTTAACCGACTTCCAAAACAGAAGGAGGTTCTCAATTCGACATGTTGTTTTTTTTTATAGAAGTGCATTCAATGATTGAAATAATAATTAAAATATGAAATAATAATTATATTAAAACCCTCTTTGGTATAAGAAACAAATGAGAGAGTATGTAATCATCCAATTTTCACAAATTGAATTGAATAGGCAGCAGTATTTTGATTGCTTTTCCTACGAGGCCTTAATACATTTGGAAAAACAACACAAAACATGAACTTCGTTTTCCACTGTATCTTTTACCACAGACGCAAATTTTCAAGTTAGACTGTGGAAATGCTTATAAATGATACATAAGCAATTCATGGGAGCCTTATCGTTTACCGGTAAATAAAAGTTTACCTTAAACTAATGCGTCTAATTGGTCTATTCAAATTTTAAACATCTATGAATTTGAACAGAGCAATCAGATGTCTTAGTTTCCGGTAAAATTCCATTTACCGGTAAACGGTAGAGCTCCCATGAACTTGTCCATTGCTTTAAAGTCTTCATCATTGGTTGAGTTCCTGAGAGTTTTACTGTTAGATGTTACCGGTGGCGTCTATTTGAACGACTATGAATTTGATTAGATTAATCAGACGCCACTGGTAACATTAATCAGTTACCGGTAAAGCTCCCAGAAACTCAACCAATTATTATTATTAAAATTCATGGCGTTAAGATGCATCTTTGGGCCGTGCCCAAACAATATGCTATATGTCAATACAGTAAATGTCATTAGTTACAGAAAATAGATGAATATTCATTAAGTGTATAACATTTTTGTTGCACATGCCCTCTGGCACCCCAGGGCAAGCGCAACTTTGTCCAGATCAATCCACACGCTGATTAACAACTCGCTCAAATATTTCACTAGCAGTCAACCAACCCATGGGTCATAAAATATAAAAACATTAAGGCCCGTATTTATGAACGTGACTTACATTGATCTAAGCACGATTTATCTAAGTTTGACTTGGAAAGGCTCTATTACATTGAACATGGTCACAAGCTAACCTAAAATTGTGTCGTATTATCAGGCACTAATAAACAACAAAAAACATGCATGAAAAGATAAAGATACTGCTCTGCATGTAAATTTACAGTTACTGTTACATAATAATTACCATGCCAAAATCTTTCAAATCATTATTTTCTGTTTTCCAAATTTGAAAAATGAGCATTTGAGGCAGTGTAGTGAATGCTACCTGCCAGAAGACCTAAGAACATCATCCATTCTATTTCGCAGAAAGAGAATTCTATCCTAGTGCCAAAAAAATGTATAGGTTAGTACTACATTTATATAAAATAAGTAGAAATAATTTCAATAAGTCAAATATACAGTGAATCACATTGAAATGGTGCAAAAATTTTATTTTATTATTATGAGCCGATACTATACTAAAAAATGAAGCCAAAATATGATGCAACACAACAATCTAAGAACGGCTTCAAGTCAGCTCTGTACCTAGCTTAACTAAGAACGGATTTGAGACACGAATTATAAGCACAACTTGACTTTTAAGTTAAGAAGATGTTTAAGTAAGGTTCATGAATATGAACTTTAGTCTAAGCTTTACTTATACTACGTGAGTTTACTAGCTGAAAAGTGAGGTTATAAGCTGACCCAGTTGTCCCTACAACATTTATGTAGTGTAAATTCTTATATTAGTGTAAATTAGAGTTGTTTAATGTAAATTATTTATGTTAAATAATCAGGAGTCAGATCTTTGTTGTGGGAGCTGGGTTGGCTTTTAGGGTTACAGCTGCTCGCTGGCTTGAACCTGTTTGTGTAAGTAAGACTTATTGCTACTAAGTCTGACTTATCTAAGTCGATCTTTGATAAGTCACATTCATAAATAAAGGCCTAAGCTTCTTATCAACATTAAGCTTTGCAATATTGCACCTAAGTGTACAAGTGGCTTGAAACTGATCATAGTATTTTTTAGCATTAACGGATTTTTATCGTGGATTTTTGCAACCTCTCTTAATGATAAAAAATGAAAAAATCTTACCAAGAAACTGCTACTGCGGTCACTTTAGTATCATGCTCCAGTTGAGCTACTAGTGCTGAAGCTGGTTTAATCATTTTATACGGATTAATATCAGGAATGTGCCATATTCTCACACAACAGTCCCAAGATGCTGAGATGAGGTAATGCTTCTGTTCACACCACAACAAACAACTGACTGCGTCTTCATGTCCGTTTACCTGGTCAATGACTCTTCCACATTCGATGTCGTACATGAGTCTGAAAAAAATACAAACATAAATAAATTCACATAATACATAAATCAAGAAATTAAAAATATTGTTTGCACCAAGAGAAGCTTCCTGGTTTTGAATTTATGTGAGCCTGTTGCACCCTAGTCCTTAGTCGGATAGATGCTGCAACCACCGTTAAGAACTGTTACTCATCTACAAGGCATTGAAGATGAGTTTCTATAACTCCAAAATGTTCGGCCAAATGTGAGTACAATTATTGTTATTAGACGTAAAACTCCCTAAGTGGAAGACGCTGAGTAAAGATTTTTTGGACTTGTTCTTGTTTGCCCACCAGCTTTTCATTTTTTGTGCGAATTCAGCTTTTCTCTCTTCACACCATTCTGTTCAAACTCTTGGAGGTTTTCTCTCTGGTATAACTTCCCATTTATAAAGTTTTATTCTGAAGTTTTTTCTATTGTAAATTTCTTTGTTGGTTATTTTGGCCAGTACTAGGTCTCTTTTTTAACATTTCGTATCCATTCTCCTCCATTGACAAGTGATAGCTTACAATTCTTTTTGATAGTCTATTGTCTGGAAGCCTCACGATGTGACCATTTACTATATATTTACAATTTAAATTGACTGCAAGTCGTTAAATTTACAACAGAAAGTTAACTGTTAATTAAATTTTACTACAGTTATCTTACAAAGCAGCTATTTATGAAACTGCTCATGCTCTTCTGTTAGAATTCAGTCAAAAGGTAGGATGCTCTATTGTATGTGACGAAACTATACATTTTTCACAACAAAACAATGGAAATTGGAAAACCAAATAATAGTATGACTTCCAGATAACGAAATCCTTTAGTAGAGAATGCGTATGGTGTTCCCTGACATTGTAATTTTGTTTAGAAGATTCCTCATTAACGAATAGCTCTCTAGCAACTTGCAACTTCGGAACTTCCGGAATTCTTGCTTATCGAAATTTCTGTTGATAATGTTAAAGTCCTTATTTGTGTTGTGTATCGTCCTCCCAATGCAGGGCGATTGTCATTGCTGGAAAATGCATTGTTGGATCATATTGATATTTATCAACATATAATTGTTGTTGATGACTTTAACTCTGATCTGTTGAAAAATAATTTCGAGAAAGTACAACTAGTCACAATGGTAAGTTGTATGAGTCTTTATTTAGTAAATGATGCATCGCCCACCTATCATCTGCCCAATTCTCACACACTCCTGGATCTTGCCATTGTGAGTGACATTGATTTTGTTATTCATTATGATCAAGTGCCGGCTCCTTGTTTTTCCCATCATGACCTTATTTATTTAATTTACAACCTGGAGAGACAGCCGTCTAGTAATGACACCTTCACTTATAGAAATTTTAGAAATTTTGATGTAAACCAGGCCCTGGAGGATGCAATCAATCTTCCTTGGTATCGTATTTGTGAAATATTTGATATTAATGATAAGGTTGCAGTCTTCAACCAGATGATCTTTGATATTTTTGATAGACATGCTCCTGTCTGTACAGCACGTCCGAGACAGAAGTCTGTGCCCTGGATGAATTCGGAGATTTTGAATGCTAGGCAGGAAAGAGATAGAGCCAGGAGAAAATTTAAGAGATCCAGTAGTGAGGCTGATTTTAATTCTTTTAAAATTTTGCGTAACAGGGTAAAGTCACTGTGTCGAAATTCCAAGTTGCATTACTATCATGAACAGTTCAACAGGAGTAAGTCAGTTGTTTCCCTATGGAATAATGTTCGTAGGCTTGGAGGTTATCATGGTAAGCAGCTTAACCCAGTGTTAAATTTTTCCCCAAATGAGCTCAATCATCATTTCGTAACTTTGCAAAATCCTGCTATTAATGGTGATGCAGATATAACTCAAGATCAATACATAAACCAGTTCCAACAAAATTTTCCTGAAGAGTCATTCCACTTTTCCTATGCTTATCCGTCAGAAATTTCAAGTAATATCCTATCCATTACTAAAAACTCCGTGGGGGTTGATAATATTCCTATTATTTTCTACAAGAAGTTACTTCCAATCATATTACCTTCAATTACTCATATTTTCAATTTTTCGCTGCAGTCTAGTGTATATCCTGAGTTGTGGAAGCGCTCTTTAGTTATCCCTATACCTAAAAATAGAAATCCAACAGTTCCTTCCGATTTTAGAGGTATTCACATATTATGTTCAATTTCTAAAGCTTTTGAACGAATGGTACACAAACAAGTTGTCAGCTACTTGTCTGGCTTCAACTTTTTTGCGAAATTCCAGTCAGGTTTCCGTCCACATTACAGTACTTCTACTGCTCTTATTAAGATAACAGATGATATCAGAACAGCTATGGATAAGAGGCAGGGTACATTGCTTGTTCAATTTGACTTTAGCAAAGCATTCGATAATGTTAGTCATGCAATACTTCTCCACAAATTAAAACAACAATGTAATTTTTCGGATTCCACCATCTGCTGGTTCTCATCTTACCTAAATGGTCGCTGTCAAGCTGTCATGGGCAGCTCCAACAATATATCCTCTTGGTGTCCAGTAATCCGAGGTGTACCTCAAGGATCAGTTCTAGGGCCTCTTCTCTTCTCTGTTTATATAAATAATGCTCCCATGATTTTCTCCTTCTCATCGTATCATTTGTTTGCCGATGATCTTATAATGTACCTTCATTTCCCTATTGATCGGTTCCAGGCCTCTGTAAATGATGTAAATGTTGATATCTCTGAACTTGAAGCATGGTCTGATGCGCATGGGCTAACACTGAATCCTATGAAAACTAAAATCATTGTCATTGGTTACCCCAGACTCATGAATCAATTGAATCTTGAAAGTGCAAAAGTTGTCATTAGGGGAAATATTGTTCCCTACTCTCAGTGTGTCCGAATACTTGGCATTCTGATTGATTCTTCTCTGAGTTGGCGAGAGCAAACTACTCATGTGTGCAACAAAGTGTTTGGTGGAATGCATCAGTTGAAGAGAATTAAAAGATACCTGCCAAAATCTGTGAGAGTTGCTCTGGTTAATGCTTTGATAGCTCCATTTCTCTATTATTGCTGTGTGGTCTATAACGATCTTACCAACGAATTGGATGTGCGGTTACAGCGGTCTCTCAACTATGCTGTTCGTTACATATATGATGCCAGACGAGATGCACACATAACACCATTATTTATTGATCTTGGTTGGCTCAAATTAAAAGAGCGTAGGAAATACTTTTTGCTTTGCTTATTGTTTAAAATTTTAATTTTGAAGGAGGGTCCTGTATATCTGTCTGATTCCTTCACTTTGTTGAACGATGTGAATCCTGGTCGCCGCACAAGGTCTCATCGCTTCACACTTCAAATACCGCTGCACCGCACTGCCATATTTAATAACTCCTTCGTTGTGACAGCGTCTAGACTATGGAATGAGCTACCTGAAAGAGTGGTATTTTCTAGATCTCTCTCCACATTCAAAAGGAGACTTTATGTTCTTTTGAATTCTTATCAGTGAAATTGATTCTACACAAATCATTCAATAGGCTTTATCAATAAGTATATTTTATCTTTCAACATTTTTTTTTTTTTTCAAGGACAGGTGTTTTCTCTTTTGCTCAAAGTGCAAAGATCGTTGAAGTCTAATCAATTTCCTTTTATGTTTGAGGTGGTTTTTGTTATCAAGAAAAAAAAATGCTCTTGAATAGTCTTGTTCTGTCTTCACTTCCCCCCCCCCTTCCTCTTAGTCATTTTCATCATTTAAATCATGGTGTTTTTATCATTCACTTATTGACACCTTTCTAATTCTTATTCAATTTTTTTTTCTAACCCTTTTTTATATAGAACTAATAGGTACTTTGTCTATCCATCTAATTTATCTAATTATTTGACATTTTATTACATGGATCTTTTACAGTGTAAATGTTATGCAATTTATTTTCATTTTAATTTATATATTTTTCTTTTATTTTCTTCAATGTAATTTATTCTAATTTTGTATTTACGTTCAATGTGCAATGGGTCTGTCAAGACCTAGTACAGACAATAAATAAAGCAATCAATCAATCAATCAATCAATCTAGAACGAAGTTTTTGCATGTATAACCGATTTCATTATCTGAATTTTTACAATAACAGAGTAAGGGTATGTGTCTCAGTCGTGCGGATTTTACAAAAAATTCAACAATTTAGAACACTAAATTTGGCCAAAAGCTTCCTCTAAATTCAATTCAGTCCACCTTTTTTTGGAGGATGAAGCCCACATAGGTCTGAGACCTGTGCGTGGGTAATGAGTTGGATGATGGTGATTGGTGAGCTGGCCCTACAAATTTAGGTGGGTTCCGAACCACCGGGAAGTGATTTTACAGCAAAGGACGTGTCTTTTTTGCTGGCCAATCTAATCGGGCATCCTTACGAAGAGTGCCCAGGAGAAAGCAGCTTATCTCCATCTGATAAAGCCCTTAGATAATATCTTAAAGCCCGATTTCTGATATCCTTTTTATACTATTCAAAATTAATGTTTAAACTTCACATATTTTGGACACTATTACTATTTTAAATGTGTTAAGATGCAGGAAGCTCATAGAGCAGCCAATACGTCACTATTATACAATTAAGCTGCAAGTCACAAGTCAAAGCAACACATTTTCTGTATCAATATTACAGCTCCTAATTACTTTTTTGGAATGGTATTGGCATTGGCGGTTGAAATCCATATATATCACGTTTAATTAAATAATCTACCTTAAATCCCATTGCAAAGCACGGGTAAACTACTAGTAATTGATACTTTATGAATAAATATACTTGCAGGATGATTGATTTTCGATTTTGGCATTCATTATTAAATATAATGGTAGAAAAACAAACTGTAAATAGTTACATTGATGAGTCCCAGCATCCAGCAGCCAGAATACTTGTTCCATGTAGAATGACAATGGAAGAAAGAGCCATACTCGATGTGGAGAGCGGAGCCGATCTTAATACGTTACAGTCCCCGTTACTAAACAACGAATGTATTTTAAGTATTGCATCTCTACCAGCCGAAAATACATTGAACGCTGTATCATCCTGTCTGGCCACTAACACAGAAGTCACTTCATCTTTATGCGTGCAGACTCTCTGTTTCAAATCGAAATTGAACGATTTTCTTATATCTGAAAAATAAACGTCTTCAATAGTAATAATTTTAACTTATTTGCTTTCGAATCAACCATACAAATGAGTTGAGTTTACATTTTGTAAATAGTTTGTATAAAATATAGCACAACACATCCAACAATTGAACAAGCTGACAATTATACATGATTAGTAAGTATAACTTCACATAATTATAATAAAAGAAAAAACATGATAAATTATAATTATTAAATACAAAAAACAACAAATACATTTTAACAAAGCTCTCATAGGCTTGTGCTAATATAAATCTAATATAAATCAATATAGCACAAAGGATGGAGAGAATACAAAATAGAAAACAATACCACTATCAATATAACAAACTTGAAAATATAACAAAAATCAAACAAACTAGCAATAACCATTTAGATAACAGTAACAGGTAACAATTAAATATTTACGTGTAGTCTTCATCAACTTTTTTGGAAATGAATATTCTCAAATTATTTCAATAAAATTATTAATTTAATAATAATTGTATTATATTCATTACAAACACAAAATCAAGCAAAGAGGGCTTATTGCCCCCACATGCTATCTTCACAATTTTTTATTTGAAAAAATCCATAATAAAAATTGAGGTTATGTCCAAGTTCAACAATAAATTTCACTTTCAAGTACAATTGCCTATTCTTTCCAAAAACAAGAATATTAATTTGGAAGTTCACTTTTAAAACAAAGCACTAAACCAGTCCAGCAGCTAACTATTGACGGTGAAAGTTCGTTTAATATACTGTACAATAAGAATTATGCTAGCTCCATAGATTCTTTGTCTAAATGATATGGGTTTATGTGCTTTTTATAATATAAACATCCAAAACCCTTCAGCGTTTACGTTTCTCGTTAACAAGCTTCCTAAACTCAAGTATGCGATTGAATCCTGTATAATAAACAGCTACTTAATCTGTCGACTTAATTCAAACGCTAAGGGATAAGGGATTGAAGGAGAAGAGGTAGAGGAATGAGAATAAAGATGATGAGGAGAAGGAAAAGAGAAGAACAAAAAAAGGGTATGAAGAGGAGGAGGAGGAGGAGGAGGAGGAGGAGGAGGAGGAGGAGGAGGAGGAGGAGGAGGAGGAGAAGGAGGAAAAGAGAACAAAAAACAAGATGAACAAGAAAAAGAAGAAAAAAGAAAAGGAGAAAAGGAGAAAAATAAAAAAGAGAAGAAAAAACGAGAGGGATAAGAAAAAAGAGCCAGTTAAATTTAATTTGTAGATAGGTTATTACACATTCTTAAAATCTAGATTCAATTGAATCGGGCATCCTGCTAGTGATTGAATATTTGCAAGTTATTGTACGTTAAAATAGTACATAACTTAAAAACGTGCAGCAGCTACTGAAATATTTAAAAAAATCGAAAATTAGGTAACAAACTACAAAACAAATAAACTATAAGAAGTAGAAAACCATTATTCCGTCCGTTTTTCAAGAGTTTTTCATTTCAAGTTTCATAAATATCAAAATTTTCCCAAATACTACAAGCTTATTTTTGTTTTATTTGGGAAGACTACATTAGATACGTTTATTATAGAATAACAAAGTTTGAGTGTAGCTTTTTTGATAAAAAATTACAAATTTATCCTGTACAAAAAATTAAAAAAAATTTCATACACATATGTAAAAATAAATTACTAAAGTACAGTTTCTACACACAGGAAAAAAGCCCAAGTTATCCATTCATTCCAAAGTGCATAGTGTAATATAAAAATTTTGCTATAGAACTTTTTAAAGTAAAACATTTTTTAACTCAATTGGAAAAACAGAATTTAAGAGTAAAAATAAATGTCTGGAAGCTCACCTTTTTCCTCTGCTAACGGCTTCAGTATCCCGCTCTTCGCATTTCTTTGCGGATGAGGATGAGTGAATATTTGCTTAGGTATTTGACCAAATTCCATAATTTGAACTTCCAATGAATGCTTCTCATTGAAGTCAGTTACAGAATCCAAGTCAACAGCTCCTTCATAGCAAAGGTAATAGAATACTGGAACATATAAGTTTAATCAAAACTATACAGATATGGCTGAAATCACAATACATTTGAAACTGAACAATACATTAAATATATGGAAAAAATTAATAATAATTAATTTAATTAAATTTTATAAGAATTTTAAAGAGATTTGAATACATATTAGAGATTTAGCAAAACGTACGCTATTTATCCCGTTCGTTATTTACTTGAGATCAGTTATGCGCATGCGTAACAAGTGAAAGTTTACAGTGGTTAATAGTGAACTGAAAACTCTCTTTCATCTCGTCAATTTAGTTGAACAATTATAAGATCAATGTTCTAATCATGCAACAAATATGAAGATTGAAACTTTCTTAGTAATGGCGAAGGTGATATTGTGGAAGGTATCCATAATGAATAATAAGACGAAATTGTCACAACCACATTTATTAAAACTTCGAGAAACTAGTTTCGGTTGTTACACCATTATCAATCTCAATCAAACAGTTTATCAATGCAATCAAACAGTTTGATTGAGATTGATAATGGTGTAACAACCGAAACTAGTTTCTCGAAGTTTTAATAAATGTGGTTGTGAGAATTTCGTCTTATTATTCATTTTGAAGATTGAAACAATTACTTTGAGGTAAAATCAATCGAAATTGATAAAATTTCAGGTTTAATTTTTAATCACTGGTTATTAGCTTCTAAAACAACGTAGAATTTGAAATAAATCATTCAAAATTACGCACATTTTGCAATTGAGAATATGTACCATATCATTTTTCATTATGTCTCACGTTTCAAATTTTGGAAATATATACAGGCAAGCAATCAATCAAATCAACCTTTATTATTTTGAATTGCATAAAGTTATACACATATAGAGTATCTTAAACGTTTATTCAAACAATACAATAAAATAATACAATTATTACAGATCAAAGCTATCCCTCTAGCTAATAGTTATTTGAGGAATGGATTGAATCACATAGAAGTGGCTTTGTACAATGTCGGGAGTAGAAAACGTTAAAACTAACAGTTCAAAAGTAGCAACTGAAGATAAAAACCAAATAGTTTAGAGAAATAACAAGAATGGATTGTCTGGTGTTATTTAATATTATTATTATTTGGAATTTCTCATCTTATTATTATTTGTAGTCGTACAAACAGCAAAACTTCAAATATTGAAGTAAAAATTCTTGAAGAAACTAAGTTCTGTCAGGTATTTTTTTTAGTTCCAGTTTGAAAACCTCGTCCTTCCTTGTTTCTAATGACCAGTGGGAGGCGATTGTTTAAATTTAAGTGAAAGTATTTAAATTTATGACAAATTATTATAAATAATAGTATTGTGAAATATCACCTTACAGTTATCCGCTTCTTCTGCATTCTTTCCAGATTGTTTATATCCAAATATGAGGTCTATCCAATGGTTCAAGTTCTTAGAAACGTACTCCGATTCCAAAGCATCCCTTAATTTACTAACAAAATCCTTCGAATCTACAAAGATAATGAATTTATTATTTAAAATGAACATATGGAGAGTGGTAAACATCACCGATCAACTTCACTACTACGACAAACATTCATATTATACAATACATCAGGATTAAAATTAAATTTATTTAAAATTACAAGTATTAAAATTACTCTAGTTACCATGCTACTTTTATTTTCAGTTCACTGTTTACTTCGTTGATAGCGTTGGTAAAGCTTGTCCTCAATTCCTGCAGAGTAATTGCTTGGGGAAGTGATAGCCGAGTGCCGTAGCAGGTATCTGTTCAATCAGAGATAAGCTACGAAACTCCTGGGCGCTCTTTGTAATGGTGACCGATTGGATTGGCCAGCAAAAAAGACTCTGTTCTCGGCTGTAAAATCACTTTCCGGTGGTTCGGATCCCACCTAAAATTGTAGGTTCAATTCGTCAATTACCATCATCCAATTCATTACCCACGCACAGGTCTCAGACCTGCAGTATGTTCAAATAGTGAGAGAAGTGATAGCAGGTACCGGTTTAGTCAGATAAAAATAAGCTACGAACACCTCTTTGTAAGGATGACCGATTGGAATGGCCAGCAAAAAACTCTGTTCCTGCTGTAAAATCACATCCCGGTGGTTCGGACCCCACCTAAAACTGTATGTCCTCGCACAGGTCTCTGACTTGTGTGAGATTCATGCTCAGAGAAAAAATTCACAGCACAATTCTTCAGGCCAAACAGTAAATATTATTCCCCACTCCGTCATTTCACAAAATTTGTCCAATTTATGCAATTCAACAAAAATATACTTTTATATGACTTTCAAAGCATAAGTCCCCTTTCAATTTGAATCCTCTGTAAATCGTATTAGTAGTTTTCGTTGTCGAAATAATTTTATGTGCACCACAAAAATAAAAAAATAACTGTACAGATAAAATACAATATTACATTAAATTGAAGAATTAATTTATAATGGCGGTATTATGTAACATGAGCATAGAGCCATCACAAATAGAGTTGTTGGGCACTTTCAAGTGCCTAATTAAGATCGGTGATGTTTTCCATGACGAAATACTTGATGAACAATCTAATATCAAAACTGGCACTGTATTTCAATTGAATATATTATTTTCACTCACTTTTAATGGAGATACTGGAGGAATGCATTTCACTTCTGAAAAGAAAGGCTGACGAAGCTTCTTTTCAAAAAATGATATATTTAATTGAAATACAGTATCAGTTTTGATATTAGCTTAACTGAGATATTAGCTAACAGATCTAATTATTGGAAAAAGCGAGTCTCAAGTCTCACCTTAAAACCCTCCTATCCATTCAGATAAAGTTATTCATTTCTCAGATATCATTTCGTAGCTTCTAAAAAGTACGTTTGTAGAGAACAGTGATATTAAATAATGGTAATTGCAATAAATGAAACGCACCTTTAGCCCAGGGAGGAAGGGCAACATCACCAACCCTTGATCCATTCGACATGGAGCCGAAGTTGACACCAAATGCGTTCAGAAGGAAATCACCACCAGCATTGGTATCATAGAATTCAGGCACAAGTTCCTTGAAATCTGAAGAATTTGACAATACGTTGCGCCAAACGCTTGCTACACTGAAATATCATTAAAGATACTATTTTCATCAAGCTTAACCAATCCTACTAACCTAACCTACTAGCTAACCTAACTTGAACATAAAATTAATCATATAATAATTTTATAAACGCTTGCTAACTGAAATATCATCAAAAATACTATTTTCATCAAGCTTAACCAATCCTACTAACCTAACCTACTAGCTAACCTAACTTGAACATAAAATTAATCATATAATAATTTTATAAACGCTTGCTAACTGAAATATCATCAAAAATACTATTTTCATCAAGCTTAACCAATCCTACTAACCTAACCTACTAGCTAACCTAACTTGAACATAAAATTAATCATATAATAATTTTATAAACGCTTGCTAACTGAAATATCATCAAAAATACTATTTTCATCAAGCTCAACCAATCCTACTAACCTAACCTACTAGCTAACCTAACTTGAACATAAAATTAATCAAATAATAATTATAAACGCTTGCTAACTGAAATATCATTTAAAATACTATTTTCATCAAGCTTAATCAATCCTACTAACCTAACCTACTAGCTAACCTAACTTGAACATAAAATTAATCATATAATAATTTTATAAACGCTTGCTAACTTAAATATCATTAAGCAATCCTCCTAACCTAACCTACTAGCTAACCTAACTTGAATTTAATCAAATAATAATTAAAAATAAAATATTTTGGAGAGAAACCATTTTTACAAGCGCATATTGGGACATGAGATTTTTATTTAATCAAATGAAATCAATGGAAAATCTCAGGGAACATGTGACATAGTTGCTAGTTTACAAAGCATGCGCCATGTTACATATTAAAAAGCCATGCGTGATAAACTATTAATTATCATAATGAAAAAGCTACATAAAAATAAAGCTACATAACCTGTCAAACAAATATATAAAGTGATCATAAACATGATGGAGAGTTGTTTAAAATATTTTATATTATTTATAATAATTTAAACTGTATTACCTGTCGAACTATGTTGTTGATTTTTTTTGGATGTGATTTCATTTGAGTTTGAATAAACATATCTGATCATTTGTCATTTCTGGAGAAAAATTTGAAAAAATTCCAAGTAAGCTTTGCTTTGTTGAAATTAATTGTTCAATATTCAAGCAAGCTTTGCGTAAAACAAATACAGATACAACTTTAAATGAGATGAAAATATTTATGAACTCCCAGAAATAAATTATAACAACGCCTACTAAAGGATGCAATAATCCAAGAAATGATTCTTAATACTCTTCTGCTATCTGCCTCATGAGATACGCCCAAAAATATAAAATTACTACAAATGAATCAGATAACATTTACGGAGAATCATAGTAGGATAATTGGTGCTTGATTTAATTCAATATCCTGTATAATGAACAGCTACATGGTGTTATCTATCGACGAAACAGTAATGCTTGAGAGTAAGGAATTGAAGGAGAACAGGAAGAAGAATATGGAGAAAATGGAAAGAAGGAGAAAAAACAGATAACAAAAGGGAGAAAAAGAAGAAGAAAAAATAAAATGGTGAAAAAGAGGAAAAAAAGAAGATGGAGGAGAAAAAGATGGTGGAGAAGAAGGAGAAGAAAAAGAGGACTGTGGAGAAGAAGGGGGAAGAAAAGAAGAAGGATGAGAAAAAAGAGTAATTTGTTGATAGGTTATTACACATTACAGAAATCCAGATTCAATTGAATCTGGCAACCTGCTAGTAATATATAGATAATACATTTCAAAATCAACAGTGAAATAATATTAATTATTATTATTATTCGTACCAGTTGAACATCCTGTCGGGGTGATCAAATCGTCCATTTTGTAGGCACAGCATAAAATGTGGATATTTTCTAACCAAATAAAAAAGAACAAACCCTGGAGTCGAATAGTGAGATCCATATAAGAACCTTGGATGCGGCATATCCTTGAAGCGTTCCTGTCATTGAAAAAACACAAACCTTGAAAATACATAACATTTTTGAAATGCTGATAGAGATTTCAAGTTAGGGTACCAATTAAAATATGAGTGTGACTGAAAATGTAAATTTGTCATTACTGTATTACGGTAAGCGTTTAATGAGGAGTTGTGATTAATTCAATAAACTCAAAATACCTTTGCAATCTGGTTTCAAATTTCGTCAATTTCAAACAATCCAGTCTGAAGCCGCGTCTCCACCAACCGAACATGCTCGGCGAACAGTGTTTGCTGGAATCAGCTGATGTCGCCTAACATTTTTTGGAGTTGGTTTGGTGTGGACGCCTTCTCGAACATTATGATCGGTGTGGTGGGGTTAGTGGCGGGAACCTGTTGTTGGTCGTCACTGTTCGCTCACAGACCGAACATTTCAATTGAACTCACGAACATGTTCGATGATCCATATGTTTAATGTTTGCCCGTTTTTTGTATTCGCCAAAAATGTTCGGCAGACATGTTCGGTTAGTGGAGATGCGGCTTAATAGACTTACGTATTGCCAAACTTTTATTGCTTTGAGAATGAGATGGAAAAACCCTCAAAAAAATGATAAGAAAAATATATTTCCGAAATGATAAATAAAATTATGCCTATTTTAATTATTTTTCAACAATTGAGGTAATTAATATAATTATTTAAATTATTGTAATATAGAATATTTACCAAAATCATTCAAAAGGGAGTAGAACAGGGGACTTAGGGACTCAACTCTTCCCTAAGTAAATGTAATCAATCAATAAATCATTACATTATTTATATTTAAAATCATGGAGGAACTATTACATGATAGTGAAAATACACTATCGGCAGCAACTTTTTGGAAATTAAGTATTTAAACGTATAAATAATTTAATGTTTGCTCAGGACACAGAAAGTATTTAAAAACATTCAATTTTATTACTTATTCTCACTATTATCTTATACTTATTTTATTACTTAAAATATTCTATAAACTGTATGATTTGTGATGCATTTTCTTGTCAGTGAATGTATTTTTCTTCGACTACCATAAATAATAAGGTATTTTTATATGGTTGAAGGTCTGAATTCTAGCCACGTAGAAGCATAATATAGATTTGATGCATAATGCAATAATTGATAAATTATTTTCAAAGATTGATAATGTGAGTAGAATACACACAAGAAAGATTAATAGCGTGAAAGATTGATAAATCTAAGATAGAGTGGAAAGACTGATAATGCGGGTAGAGAACTGTATTAAACAATTATCCAAATATAGGGGTAGAGTTCTGGATTATAAGTATATTAATACGGGTAGTTATAATACGGTAATTATTTATGGGTAGAGTACTGGATCGTAATTATTAATAAATTTCACGCTCAATGTCCAAATTTACTAATAATGAAATACAGCTAAAGTGGTGCTGTCATTATCACATGTTTGTTTTGTTTCAAGATATATTTTGTTTTTAAACAATTACGTCCATCTAATTGTATTATTTTCAAATACTTATAATGTGAAATCAATTTAACGAGACCTCACTAACCTTAAGTCGATCTAATCTCTCTTGATTCAGTGCTCCAATAGGTTTTCTCAGATCTCGATAAATGCTTGTATCATTCAAATCCAAAAATTGTCTATTATAATCGGCGATCACCCATGGAAATACTGGATACTGAGTCAAATCGTTGAATGTTCTATCAGCTTGACTGGAAACAATATTCAAAACATGTTTTGAAATGCATTTATCCAAACAGGTAAAATAGAATATAAAGAAACAACAGACATCTCAGGTTTAGTATCTATGCCTCTATTTAGCTTTTCTGCTTCTATTAACAAATTTCAACTGGAGTCCAATCTTTCCTGGTTGTCACTAAAGCTACTCAATTAAAAAAATGTACAATTAACGTTAGTACGGTTTTTATTAGAAGGATAATTCAAGGTTTTTGTATAGAATGTAACTAGCATTTTACCCGGTCTTGCCCGTGAATCCAGTTTAGAGTTTTTTTCTCGCAGGTAACTCATGCTTGCGGTCACAAAATAACGAAAATGGGACGGGTGAGTGAAATTTCAGTGTTGCTAGCCAAACAGTTCAACTGTTTGAAAAGAGAAGTGCACAAATAAGCTGTGATTTTGACGCTGGGTAATTAGCAGCTGAAATATTGATACAGAAATAATCTGTTGCTTTGGCTTGTGACAAATCGGCGTATCATCTATATCAGCATCATAGTGATGCATCATGTATCAGCTGTTCTAAGAGTTTCCTGCATCTAACCCATTTTAAAAAAATGTTGAAATTAATTTTGAAAAATAAGAAATCAGACTAAAGCTGGGCATTCACGTTCCAACTTGCAGTACCACTTGCAGTACTGCTAGTAGTACTGCTAGATGGATAGTCGACTCCACTCACGCTCCTACTTGCAATCCAACTTTTTTCCTAGTCAGCTGTGAGCATCGCTCTCGAGCCGAAAAATGTAACCGAAGCACTGACACGAAGCACGGTCAAGCACTGACTGAGATACGTTGGACGACTTTCATCCGACTCACGCTCCAACACCGTCGACATTCGGAAGTCGTCCCTCTAGCCGTCCATCTACAATTCCAACCATCCAACAAGCCCATTCACGTTCCGTTTTTGGATCCAACCTTGGAGGTTGGACTGCAAGTGGTACTGCAAATCGGAACGTGAATGCCCAGCTTTAGAGGTGCACTGAATTGAGTTTAGAGGAAGCAGTATGCCAATTTTACTTTTCCAAATCGTTGCCGTTTTTGTGAAATCCGTAAGACTGACACACACACACACACACACACACACACACGCAAACACACACCCCTACTCCCTCTTATTATATAGAAATATAGATAAAGATGATTTTTGAATTCATATTGGGAATATATTCCATCCACACTTAATGTTCATATTTTAGTTTTTGAGAAAAATATTTAAACACTTGCACCTAACTTTAACCTACATTGAAAGCACGACGGAATATTAAGTATAGTGTGCCCTGGCCTTGTACGATGTCCCGTTCCCATGTTATGGAGAACCTTAGATCAAGCCACTCTAGAAATAAATTGGTAAAATTTGTTCCAGTCAAGACTTAAAATAGCTCATGCTTCTTACCTATTCAAGAAAAGTAGATAATCATAATTTGATAAGACGCCATTTTGCCACAGCAAAGTCATTCTTCCTTGATCCGAATCATCCAGATTTAGGCACGGCTGGTTCATTAAAACCTCATAGAGCCTGTCTCTTTCTACAGACGTATTAAGCACTAGATACAGAAATTCCATTCCAGAAGGAACTGCATCCTTACAACACAACTCCAGTCCCTAAAATACAAAAATTCTATTCACTGAGTTGAAACATTCAATACAGATAAATTCTTGAATTTGTTGATACATAACGATCTGCCTTGTTAATATTAAACTTTTTATGGTAAATTTAACGACTTGCAATCAATTTTAATTGAGAACAAATAACATATTTTACTCACGTAAGCTGAAACGTTTTTGAATCGTAATGATTCATTTTCAACAGTCTCACGGTTCATCACGAAATCATCACGATTCGAAAACGTTTCAGCCTGCGTGAGTAAAATATTTCAACAGCCTCACGATTCGAAAACGTTTCAGCCTACGTGAGTAAAATATTATATTTATTCTCAATAATTAAAATTGACAGTAGTTTTGTTAAATTTACCATAAAAAGTTCATTAATAGTACAGATAAGGTAATTGGACTTAAGATTATTCAATAATTCATTAGATTTAATGGAAATATTTACAAGCTTTGGGATTAAGATGAGGGTGTGTAGAAAAGATGCCGTAAATAATACTCATGTAAATCTATGTAATACTCATGTAAATCTATGTAATACTCATGTAAATGGAGTAAAAACTATGTAAATTCAATAATTGTTCGTTTTCTATAACTTACCACCTGGCGAAGTAAAAATCTTCTCTTTGTTATTGATTTGATTCCTTTGAGAGGTATTCTCAAGAAGAGATGCTGAAACAGAAGGAATTTTTTTAAATTTATTTGTTTATTTATTCATTACAAAAACACAATAAAGCAAAGATTCAACAGACTATTGTCCACAACTGCTTTCTTCACAAATTTTCAACTAATAAATCTAAATTTTAGATTGTGTCCAATTTTAACTAAAAATTTCACTTTTAAATGCAATTACCTGAAAAATCTTTTCAATACAAGAATATCAATAAATTTATTTATCAATCTATTATTAAAAAAATCTAATATAAATTTAAATAGAGGATACTAATACTATTTTGGCTAAAAATTTGTCATCGAGCACAAATTAATATAAACACAATTATTTACAGCAGCAGTGCTGTAAAAGTTAGAGTGGTTATCTCTTACTGTTAAATAATAGTGGTCTATGCAACGATTTTATTTTGACCCTTATTAAGGCACGAGTTAGATGTAAGTTATAACACGAGCGAATGCGAGTGTTATAAATATCTCACGAGTGCTTTAATGGCCAAATAAAATCGTTGCATACACTATTTTATCTACGACCACTAGTATACATTTAATTAAAACAATTTCATTTTACCTGTGGCCGTTCAGAGATACCTAACCTCTCGTCTCAAATACGAGAAGTTATAGTAGATTGTTAGGTTGAAGTAGCTGGTGTAGCAGTTTGATGAAATCAGCTGATAGTTTCACAATATTGAATTACGATATTGATTCCAACAAAAATGCTTCTGATTGGTCCAGAACCCGTGTTATAATGTAGAACCTGTACTATAATGAGCTCTTTATGCAACGGGTCTCAAAAAGCATTTCGAAAAGACAGCTGTTTTGGCATCAATTGTGAAACTGTAATGTATACATTATGACATGGTCGTAGATAAATTAATATAAACACAATTATTTGCAGCAGCAGTGCTCTAAAAGTTAGAGTGGTTATCTCTTACTGTTAAATAAAATAAATAAATAGAATTTTATTGTCATTAAGCTCTTTGAACAATAGACAACGTCAAATACTATGTCAAAATGTTTGCTACTCCTGCAGTTATGGGTTCGATTCCCATTCAGTCTGGCATATATTGTCTCTTTATTCACCTCATTACCCTCTCGCAAGTCTCAGACTACTCTTGTGAGCATCATCAAGAAAGAAAAGAGTGGGAATCCATTTCAATTTAAATAATAACAGATTAATGACCCTTTGCAAAATTCACGGCCGGTTGCACAATAGTCAATTAAATAAAATCCCCGTAGAATGACGTCATTCTACGGAAATTAAACTTAATGGAGAGAATTTAGTTGCACAAATGACAATTATAAGCGATAAAGCCGATTAGGTCAACTGGCGGAAAAGATATTTAACCGAAGATTAAATCTCACTAAGAATAAAATAATGTCGAGATAGTTGAATAATGATTCAAATAATTCACAGTAAAATGATTCTAATTCATATTTTTTCTCAACTTCAGAATACGCTGTTGATCAAATTACAGTGTAGCCAGATTGTGCCCATTCGGTTAACAAAAATTAACTAATGAATCTTTGTGCAACAGAAATAAACCCGTTACACTTACGACGGTTAGTTAACTGACATTAAACTCCTTATTTAATTGGCTTTTGTGCAACCGGCCGTTAGTTTGTTAGTATTTAGTTTGTTATAAGAAATAGGATACAAGTGAAACAAGGAACGTCTATGGATTAAGTTCGCCATGTTCTATCTTCAATCAAATTGGTTTATAGGTGTTTTTGAAAATTAATATTGAACTAACTGAAGAACGTGTTATGTAAAGTTATAAAATTAATGTAATATGATTTATAAGTGATACATATATTTTAAACAAACTGTTTGAAATTGAGAATGGTGTAACAATCGAAACTAGTATCTCACTATTTTTAATAAAAATGCGGTTGTGACAACTTCGTCTTATTAATCATTATGGACATCTTCACCTTCGTCACTGCAAAGAAAGTTATATTTTTTTGCTGATGATGCCCAAATGAGTTTGAGAGTTGTGCGTGGGTAAAAAAACGAATTGTTACTCAGAATATTCTAAGCCAGGCTGAACAAGAACCGAACCCGTGACCGCAGGAGTAGCAACCAGAGCCCTACCAGAGATAAGCGCTTTAATGGATTACGGCCAATCTCATTTCATTTTCAGATAAAAATCGCATTTTCCAATTTTCAACACAAGAAAAGTGAGTCATGTTATCAGAAAACTATCTTCCAAATAGAAACTACCAGATCATTCTACAAACTAGCATGTTTCCCAATTCAATTGAATCTGGATTTCTAGAATGTGTAATAATACTTCTACAAAATTCATTTAACAGTCTCTATTATTCTTATCCCTTTTCTTCTTCTCCTACATCTTCTTTTTTCTACTTCTAATACTTCTCCTTTTCCTACTCCCCCTCCTCCACAACCCCTCACATCTTCTTCTACTCCTCATTTTTTCTCCTTCTCTTTTCTATCCTCTTTTTTCTCCTTCTTCATTTCCCCCTCATTCTTCTTCCTCTCCTCCTCCAATCCCCTATTCTTCAGTGTTGGAAATTCGTCGACAGATAACAGCAATTAGCTGTTTATTATAAAGAATTATTAATAAATGTTATATTCGATTATTCTATCTGAAGAATCGTTATTTTATAACCAGCCTATTACTGAAACAAAGCTAGTTGATCACCATTTAATAATCTCAAGATACCAACTTACCGGTTCAATTTTGTTGAAAGGTTGAAAATATAAATTCATGTTTGAAAGGAGTATTCTTCCTGGATTCACAACCAACGGAGTAATCCTACTTCCAATTATTTCTAGTACTATTCTTTCAGATAAGTCTTCAAACCATAAAGGATTGAACTCTATCAGTAGTTGCCTTCCTCTTTCAATAGCTGCAATCTGAAACATCAAATCTGATTAAGAATAGATAAAATATACAGATAGATATAATCTATGTTTTATTACTTTACAATACAAAGTGCTGTGGGTGAAATTGTGGCACAAGAGCCCCCTCTTGCACTTAACCCAAGGTACCAAAAAATAAAATAACTATAATTACAATAAAAAAAGAGAAAAACTGCATTGAGCATAAGAAAAATTAATAAAGCCCCCAATATTAATGAATAATCCAAGCAACGTACAAAATTAATCGGGAAATCACCACAGACAGAAATGCATTCTATAAGATAATTAATAATAAAAATCAAGTTTGAAGAGAGTTTACAAGACTGGGTCATTTTTGAAAATTTGACAGAGATAACAGTAATATACAGGGTGTTTCGGAACTCTCTACCAATACTTCTAGGCAGTGTTTCTGGACCACTAACAAAAGTAAATATCGTAATAAAAATGTTCTAAAATCCCCAGTTACTCACACAGCCGCCATTTTGTTTTCACTCATTATTTTTTATTTGAACACCTCTGAATGTATAATTTTGAAATTTTGCATACAGCTTTATAACAATTGAAACAATCTAAAAAAAATTAATCAAAATTTTCCGACATCAAAAAACAAAATGGCGGCAATTTAAAATCTTTGAACAGGTATTAATTAATAATCTAATATTAAAACTGACACTGTATTTCACTTTTAAATAATGTTTTACTCACATATATTGGAGATGCTTGAGGAATGCATTTCACTTCTGAAAAGAAGCTTCGTCAGCCGAGGCTGACGAAGCTTCTTTTCAGAAGTGAAATGCATTCCTCAAGCATCTCCAATATATGTGAGTAAAACATTATTTAAAAGTGAAATACAGTGTCAGTTTTAATATTAGATTGTTCATTAAGTATTTCGTCATGGAAAACATCACAGATATTAATTAATAATGGCTAATTATATCAAAATTTTACTAGAATAACGATTTTTAGATATTTTTATTGCAAATCCAACGATATCTAATTTTCCAAGATTGGCCAACAATTAATAGAGATATGCTACCTTTTAGGGTGTGCAGTGGTTGGAAACGAAAATCTGCAACACGTTCTCAACCACCGCACACCCTAAAAAGTAGCATATCTCTGTTAATTGCTGGCCAATCTTGGAAAATGAAATATAGTAGGATTTGCAATAAAAATATCTAAAAAACATTATTCCAGTAAAATTTTGATTAGCCATTATCATTTATCATTAGCCATTATTAATTTATAGGAGTGGCCGTAGCCGAGTGGGTTAAGTGCTGGTTTGCTAGCCCAAAGGTCCCGGGTTCGATCCCAGTTCTGACCGAAAGTTTTTACCTCGGGCCACTCCCGTGTTTCGGAGGACACGTTAAGCTGTCGGTCCCGGCTGCCTAAAAATCAGTCGTTAAGTCACGTCAGAGGCCCTGAACTTATTCAGGTGCGACCTGATAACTCTGACACCAGACCTGAGCCAGCCAGGTCACACGATATTATTATTATTATATTATTAATTTATACCTGTTCAAAGATTTTAAATTGCCGCCATTTTGTTTTTGGTGTCGGTAAATTTTGATTCATTTTTTTTAGATTGTTTCAATTGTTATAAAGTTGTATGCAAAATTTCAAAATTATACATTCAGAGGTGTTCGATTAAAAAAATAATGAGTGAAAAAAACAAAATGGCGGCTGCGTGAGTAACTGGGGATTTTAGAAAAATTTTATTACAATATTTACTTTTGTTAGTGGTCCAGAAACACTGCCTAGAAGTATTGGTAGAGAGTTCCGAAACACCCTGTATAATGAAAATATTGATTTTTGTAATGTAATTAGCACATTCAATGCCAGTGTAACAGAGGCACAAGAACCTATTGCATGGTAAATGAAAGCTGTTAGACATGGGCCTAAAGGACGATTCACACACATCAGTTACGGCGCGTCACAGTCACAGTTCAGTCACGGTAACAATAGTCACCTGACGGGTCGGCGCCGGGCGAGTGTAGACAGCGTAACCGGAAACTCAGATAAGAATATATTTTATGACTGCGACGAGACGGATAGCTCGGAACTGAGACGCGCCGTGACTGATGTGTGTGAATTGACCTTTAGATGAGACACAGAATTTTAGACAGAAATTTATTTTTATCTTTGATCCAAGAACATTATTTATACAATTGAACTAAATTTCCTTGATGCAAAAATATAAATCCTAAAATATGTGAGATGAGCTAAAAACACTTCAAAAAAGGGATAAGTTACTAAAAGATAATTTGGAATAGGCTAACTTTATAAAATATAGCAAATGATTATTATATTATTAAGGCTGCCTGGCCCAAAATTTGTTATATTGTACTCAGTAATAGGATTATTACTGCTATTCAAAGAATAATTTCTAGGGTGCCAGGGAAAAAGCATATAAGTCACAAAATGGTCAAAACATGTTAAGTCCATACCCAGACTGACAAAATCAAGATCTATCATTTGGTCATAGTAATACAAGTCAATCTTGCTTACCAAAGGAACTATAAGGTTTTCTCAAAACAGTATAAGTAGAAAGCTCTGATATGTGACAGGGAAGAAGCAGACAAGTCAATCTTGTACTATGTTTACTTTGTTATTATCAGCTGAGAGTTGGGGAAAAAGCAGACAAGTCAAGTTATCCTTCTGTAACCCATGTATATTCGGGTCGCCTGCTGGGGAAAACGAATAGGGAAAAAGCAGACAAGTCGAAAATATGCAATGTTTTTTCAATCTTCATATTCAATAAAATATTATTATTACATTAATAAAAATATTATATGAATTTTTATATGAAGATGTAATACCAAAATGAGCATTCTTTCATTATTATACTACTTTTCGTTGACAATGTTATTCAAACAGCTGTTTCCTTTCTGTGGCATTGCTGAGTGTTTGATCACATGAAACACAACGTGCAACAAAAAATTTGTATTTGGTGATTTCTTTCATGGAATTTTTAATTCATTGTTCAATTGAAACCAAGTGAGGTGAGATAATGCTGAAATGGAGATGGCGTCCACATCTGAGCTGATATTGAAAATGACACAAAAACTAGGTAAGTTACATTATCTTCTCAGACTCATTATTCTCTTGATTCCTCAAGAATTGCTGTTCTGTATATTCTAAGCATGATTATATACAAATTTGCACTTTGATGGAAGACAGGCAGAGAAAAATGTTCTGTTATCTGCTCTATTGTCATCTACCTACCTGGTGTTTTGGAACCCACCTGAACAGTAAACCCATCATGTTTCACATAAAATGCCATATGGCGAGGTGGAACTGCCCTAATTGTTATTATTTAATTCATTGCACACTATTCGTCTCCCATCAAATTTGAAAATTTTCTGGGTCAAGTGTTTTAGAGACTGTTATTTTTCATTGAATGTATGTTTGATCTACCTCAACCGACATCATATTGGGAGTTATTTTGATTCGTCTTCTTTACTAACAGCAATTTTCTGTGGGTAAGATCAATGAGTCAACATATTTTTCTACTTTTCATAAACATGGCCATTGCAAAATTATTCATTCTTGTTCTCAGGGACTTCTGGAAATGGCAATGATTATGATACTCTCTCCAATCTTATCAAGAGAAGTCAAACCAGAAGAAGAATGGAGGAAGTTTGGAATAACAACAATGGAAATGAAAATTATGGTGAGCATCATATACTTTTAATGATAATCTCATAATATCCTTTGTTAATGAGATGATTTTTACTGAGACCAGAGGATTTTGAAAGTTTAATTACAAGTTTACAGTTATTAAGTTCTTGTTATTTGATTAAATTGAATGCATCAGTATAAAAACTGTATATAGCTTGCAGTAGTCCAGAAACTAGACCTACTAGGCTGTAGGTCTGGTATAGTCCTTAGATCATATTCACCTACTGTTCTCACACTTCTGTGCAAAATTATTAATAATATTTTCACTATTTATTTATTATTATGTTCACAGGAGAATCTGATTATGGCAGTCTCTCTGAAGCTTCATCTGATTTGACTGAGGAACAGATTTCTACAGCTAGAAAAGTGGAAGACATTTAAAATAAACAAAAAAATATCATGATATCAGAGTCAGAGAATGGAGTTGAGAAATAAATTACAGGTTAGTGTTTTTCCAGAAGAACAGAAGCGAGAAACATGGTCCAGAGAGAGAAGATTGGCTCAAAGCGAGATAATGAAGGAAATATGGAGAAGAAGGAGAGAGGCTGATGATTTATGACAAGTTGGGAATGACGAATGCTATATTTAGTGAACTATTGTGTTCCATAGTAGGCCTATACAAGAAAAAGGAAATTCGGTACAAAGAACCGTAAATTCATTCTTGAATTTAACCATTCATTACATTGATTTTCCTTCAAAGAGGAGTATGTGTGGAAACAGCAAAACTGGACCCCAAAAAATTCATGACAAAACTCAACCAATATCAAACGAGAAAAAAAAACTTATGGATTTATTGGAGCTCATTACACCATACCTGCATCATTTCTACAATGAGTTGAAGTCAGTCCCTAACATTCTTCCTGACATCGAAGAATGTATTGAATAAATAAAGAATTCACTTATTATGTATGTATGTATGTATGTATGTATGTATGTATATACGACTGTATGTATGTACCATAGCCGATACGACTGTAGGTGACTCTTCAGACCTTAACGTTAGGTTTTAGTCTGAAGAGCGTACTACACAAACGAGGAGTGAGGTAGTTTGTGATTGCTTTCCTCACTGAGCTAACAGAATTGTATCAGTATGCCAAGCCCACCGAAACAAATTCTGAAGCTCTATGCTTGACAGTCCACTCCCACCTTTACAAAGGGTCTGGCTGCACAGGTGAGTGTGTAAACTATCTAGCACACCTCTGAGCTACTTCCTGCTACTTATCATATTAATAGTTAATACTGATTCTTAAATAATTTTGATAAGTTTTTTAATTTTTTAATAAATAATGATAGAAACTTTTAAAAAGATAGATTTACTTTTACCCTTGAAATTTAACTTTTTTATTACTTATAATTATTATTATTATTTTCTATTACTTATTATGAAAATTTATGTGATTGTAGAATAAAATATTGGTTTTGGGTTTGGTAGTATCGTTATCATATCAAATTTGGATTATTTCTAGCCAATATTCCAACATAACTGATTCTGGACATATGTAGTTTGGCCTGCTCCTAATAGTATAAGTCATGATATTTGACTGGTCCTTATAACATAAGTCATGTAATTTATCAATGAAGTGGAATTACTTTACCAACAATCAATACATTGTTTTCTTGTGAGAAAAACAGGTGTTTAAGCATTTGAAACATTGTCGATTCCAATTTTTCACTTAATAAATTAGTTTTTTCCACTTCCTGAAAAATGTGGTTTTTTGACTTATATTGTTTTTCCCTAGCACCCTAGATTTATAACATTTATTTAAAAAAATGAAATAAAACAAACCATTTGGTTCTGCTCAGCCATTGGCAATGTTGATGCACTATGTAGTTGAGATATTTGGCGTACACACACATCAACGTTTGTATAATTTAGAAGAAATATAAATATCCGTTTAACCTGTGAAAGAAACATGAAATATTCATTCATTTATTACAAGTATCAACACTATCAAGTAAAGATACAACCGGCACAGCCCACTACTGCTTACTTCACAAAGTTTTAACTAAAAATTATAAATTTTAGATTATATCCAAGTTCAACTAAAAATTCACTATGAAGTACAATTACTAATTCTTTCCAAAACAAGAATATTAATTTAAAAGTTCACAAGTTAGTTTGAAGTGACTGACAATTGAATAAACTGACAAATATACTTAAACAGAATTTATTAATTTCGAATTCCTTTAATTGCTATTACTTTATACTGAAGACTTCCGCAATGGCGGATATTGACAACAGCATTGAACAGCTGATGGGAATCGATGAATGCTACTGTACAAAAATATCAGTCACCACCGGGAATCGAACCACGGACCTCTCAATTGCCGGTTGAGCGCCCTTAACCACTAGACCATGGAGACCATCTGCGGATCATCGATGAATGCTCCTGTGCAGAAAGGTCTCCATGGTCTAGTGGTTAAGGGCGCTCAACCGGCAATTGAGAGGTCCGTGGTTCGATTCCCGGTGGTGACCGATATTTCTGTACAGTAGCATTCATCGATTCCCATCAGCTGTTCAATGCTGTTGTCAATATCCGCCATTGCGGAAGTCTTCAGTATAAAGTAATAGCAATTAAAGGAATTCGAAATTAATAAATTCTGTTAAAAGTTCACTTTAAAAACGAAGCACTGAAACAGTTCAATAGTCCAAAGAAAGAGGATACAATTTTGAATTGTGTTGGTGATTTTAGAGCCAAAAATGTACAAGTCATTTCAATCACATTTTTTTAAATATGTGATATGAGAAAAGAACACTATTGAAGAAAATCTATACTAAAAGATAATTTGGAGTTTTGAATGAAGGAATTTTGGTCTAGTGTAATTTAGGTAGTAACATTTAAGTATGACATTATGCTTTTAAAATAGGCAAAGAGCAAGTATTTGAAAGGCTAAAAGCCTAAACACTTCAGACTAGACATATTGTATTTTCTGTAAGCTTTTTTTGATGAAATTTTATTGAATAACTGTTGGCAAACTTCATATTTTAATTTTGTTTTGGAATATTATTTATTGTCTTTGAAATTCCATACTATGGGGGTAATTCTGGAAGTCTCATTTTTTCTATAATTCGGCTTGGCAAATTCGAGCTGCTCAAACACGGCCTGTACCGTCCTGTAACGTTTCTACTCGCTCAGCTAAACTCGCCCAGTGTCATCGACCCTTCAGGAAAAGAATGCAAATACTGAAGCTGGGCATTCACGTTCCGATTTGCAGTACGACTAGTACGACTGCTAGTTGGATAGTCGACTCCACTCACGCTTCTACTTGCAATCCAACTTTATTCCTAGTCAGCTGTGAACGTCGCTCTCTAGCCGAAAAATGTAACCGAAGTTGCCCGAACTTGTCCGAAGGTCAAGCACTGACTGATGTAAGTTGGACGACTCCCCCACTCACGCTCCAACACCGTCGACAGTCGGAAGTCGGACCTTCCAGTCGTCCCTCTAGTCATCCATCTGCATTTCCAACTATCCAACAAGCCCATTCATGTTCCAATATCGGATCCAACTTGGGAGGTTGGACCACAAGTCGTAATTCAAATCGGAACGTGAATGCACATAGTAAGCAATGCGGTGTCGAATTTGTATAGTATCACCACATCGCATCACCTATCGTATCGCGAAGGTATGTAGGTTAGGGCCTTAGGGCCTAATCCGCATATTTTTTATAATATGCTTTCCAACCCAATCAAGAAACAAATGTAAATAAGTTTAATAATCAAGAATTTAAGAAAATAATATAATTAATCAGGACTTTCACATGAAAATTAAGATTATTTGTCAAGACTACTTACGTTTGCAAATTTATAAGGTGCTAAAATATTGCCTTCCAGCATCTCTATGTATTGATTGCACGTTATGGTTAAGGCATTCTGTCCTCTTGAGATGAGCCTGGAAATTGGAGTTATGCAATAAAAATATTGACTTTTCATGTGAAATTTGGTTGAAATGATTTGTTAATATAGCATTAATTCTCATAGTTAGTTTGAAGTAACTGACAATTTAATTAATAGCACTTTGAGGAATCCGAAATTAATAAATGTTGTTTATCAATTCTCATTTTCGCCAAAAAAGGAGAACATTTGTCGAATATTAAAAAGATAAAAAAATACAAAAAATAAATCCGATGATAATTTACAATCTACGGTCGTTATCCTGCTCTAATTAAGGATCTATAAACTCCCAGGTACACCCACCTGACATTTTGGTTCAAGTGAAGGAGGCAAATTTAAATATAATTCTATGATGTTGAAGATCCATCTTGTTTCCACTAATATGTAATATAAACTTAATAAAACAACTTTTGAATGGAAATTAACTCACGTTATGGCGTGACGGCCGTTTCGCTCTGTTGTCTAGAGCATCTTCAGACGACCCACAGTACACAGTGTACTGTGGGTCGTCTGACGATGCTCTAGACAACAGAGCGAAACGGCCGTCACGCCATAACGTGAGTTAATTTCCATTCAAAAGTTGTTTTATTAAGTTTATATTATATAATTCTATACCTGCATCCTATTTAAAATTGTATTTTTGACGTTATCTCTTAAGCCGCGTCTCCACCAACCGAACATGTTTGCTGAACATTGTTGGCGAACACAAAAAATAAACAAAGATTAAACATATGGGTCACTGAACATGTTCGTGAGTTCAATTGAAATGTTCGGTCTGTGAGCGAACAGTGACGACCAACAACAGGTTCCCGCCACTATCCCCACCACACCGATCATAATGTTCGAGTTGCGTCCACACCAAACCAACTCCAAAAAATGTTCGGCGACATCAGCTGATTCCAGCGAACACTGTTCGCCGAGCATGTTCGGTTGGTGGAGATGCGGCTTTATGCTTTTCGGCCAGCTGACAAGAAAATGTTATTTATTTATCAGCTGTATCACCACACCTAACCTAACCTGACTGCGGTGACAAACCAACGACTGCTAGCGTCAGACTTGTAGAATTAATAGGCAACATGATGTTGCCAATTACCTACACCTAATTGCTATTATTCAGAGAGTATTTATCCTCCAAAAGAAGGCTATCAGACTTATTGCAAAACTAAAATACAACCACCCTTGCAGAGAGGCGTTTGGAGCGCTCTCCTTGCTGACTGTACCCTCCATTTACATATTCAGGGTCATCATGCATTCAGTTCAGAATAGAGTGAGCCTCAGAGTTAGTGCCGATGTCCACTCATATAACACAAGAGGAAGAGATAATTTTGCCATTCAGCCTCATAGGCGAAAACTGTTTGAGAGGAAGCCTAGCTATGCAGGATGCAAATTTTTTAACAAACGAAGACTACCAGTCGCCTTGAAATTATCATCCAACAATAATAAAAATACATTCAAAGTTGAACTTTTAAAATTTTTGGTAAATAAGGCATATTATTCTGTTGATGAGTTCATACTATGAGTGGCTTATTACCATTAGATTAGTTCTACAAAATATAAAAAAATAATGACTATTTCTAATGATAATTCTTACTCATCTTATCTGATTATTTAAATGAATTGTTGTTTATTCTATAGTTGACTCGCTCACCTGTTGTTGATATTAGTTTTAGTGTATAAGATGGTTGGCTTAAATCTAGTATATTGGTCTCCATTTATGAAGTAGTAATATGCATTTATAAGTAGTTCTATGTTCCAACCTAAGCTTTGTTTAACAACATTTTTGATGTATTATAAATGACGATGTTCAACTGTACTGCATTTTACAAGTTTTGTACTGTGTTGAATAAAAAATATGATTGATTGATTGAATTCTTGCGTTGTGGTTGGTGATTCTCGACGATCCAACGATGGCGTGGTACCATATTTGACAACACCGCAATTTTTTATTGCTGATGATGCCAACATGAGTCCCAGTCATGGACGAGACTGTAGTGACCTACTAAATAAAAGATTAAAAAATAAGTATGAAGTTCAGAGCTTTTTCAAACCAAGTGCCCCTATAAACGCTATCGTAGAGTCAGCACAGAAACAAACTAAAGATTTTGGTAAAAACGATTTTCTAATAGTACTGGGTGGCTCAAACAATATAAATGAACCTAATCTAAAACATCTTCCTGAAATAAATGAAAAAATTAAAGAGATTGTGCCACTCAGCCAAAAAACTAATGTAATAATAAGTACAATTCCGTATAGGTTTGATAGGCCAGAGCTAAATGAAGCCATTAAGTCAACAAATAAATCAATTCATAATACAATCAACAGCCTAAAAAATAAGAATTCTAAGCAGTTGGGGATTTGTTTTCTAAATGAAAGGCTGAAAAAACAAAACTTCACTAATCATGGTCTACATCTAAATCAATCTGGCAAAGTAATATTTTGTAATAGGCTGGCAGAGCTGATTGAAAGTCGTTTGCAATCTACTGTCAATAATTCTCCTAAACAATCATCTAACGAACCTTTTTTAGTAAAGTGGCTCAAAACCGGGAAGGGAAACTAGTTTCAGATGATAAATTCATATCTTCAATTGTATTAAAAGACGTTAATCGATCAAAAAATCAGGATAGCATTAGTGGAAGGAACTCTTGTAGCAATCTGATAGGCTCTCAAGATTCTAAGAGATTAAGTAAATCTACTTCAATATGCAAAAGCAACGATAAAGTAATAAGGGATGATAGGGAAGTACCGGTACTCACTGTGTTCCATCAGAATATTCAATACATTCGTAACAAAATAGATAGAATCGAAGTATTTTTTAAAGAAGAGGCTCCTGATATAGCTATTTTCACAGAGCATGGTTTAAAAGAAGATGAATTGTCACAACTTAATATTCCAAACTATTCATTGAAAACGTCGTATTGCAGGACATCTCATCGAAGTGGGGGAGTAGCTATCTTCACTAAAAATGCTAAGAATATGCAAACATTTAATTTAGAATATGCAGAGAAATTTGCTGTGGAAATGGATTTAGAAGTTACTGGTTTGAGAGTAAAAATCGACAATAATTTCGAAGTAGCGGTGTTAGGTATTTACAGGTCACCAAATGGGGAATGGAACAATTTTTGTGAACTATTCAATAGGCTTTTAGAGATTACTACTACTCGTTTTACAAACGTTATTGTAGCGGGAGATTTCAATACAGACTTTGCAACACAGAATAAAATGACAGAAGATTTAAAGGATATTATATGCATGAATAACTTGGAAATAAAAGTTCATGAATATACCAGAGTCACAAGAACATCACAAACTATAATTGATAACATCCTTACTAATATAGATTACTCTAAAACAAGATTAGGCGGCTCGGAACTATCTGATCATGACTATCAAATCTTAGAGGTGGGGTTGCAAGGTCATAAATCAATTAAAAAGAGTAGAGTAATGGAAGAAATTCAACAATGTGAACAGGGGAATATCGATTGTTTGAAGCAGAATCTGCTACAAGAAAACTGGAGTAGGGTTTACAATAGCAATAGTTTAAATGACAAATATGATAGTTTCATTAATATTTTAAGGTTTCATATTACTATTAGTTGTCCAGTTAAAAAAGTCCCTGTAAAGAACAAATTAGACAAGATTGAAGAGTGGATAACTGATGATATCCTTGCAGAAAGAAATAGGGTTAAAGATGCATATGATGAATTCAAACTATCTAGAAATATGTTAAGTGAAGATAATTACAAAGCTCTAAAGAAAAATTATGCAAGAGAAGTGAAAAGAGCGAAATGTAAGAAAACAGCTGAAATTTTGAATAATAGTGTGTACTTTAACACAGCAGTGTGGGATGTAATAAACAAAAATAGGCAAGTAGCTCATGTAGATGCTTATACTAGTGTCCCCAGAATAATTAACGAAAATAACAAATATATTGATGATAGTGTAGACATTTGTAATTTCTTTAACAGATATTATCAACTGGTTGCTAAGGATCTTCAAAAATCTCTTAATACAGGTATTAGTGATGCAAACATGAGGAATACTGAGGGGATTCAGAACGAATTAAAATTCCACCCAGTATGCCAAGACGAGTTGTCAAATATCATTGATAGTTTAAATAATAAAAAAACTGTAGGAATGGATGGGGTATCCAGTAAAATTCTGAAAGAATGTAAAGATCAATTGTTAGACCCTTTGATTCATCTGATCAATCATTCATTAGAACAAGGTGTTTTTCCAGATAATTTAAAAGAGGGGAAGATCTTGCCAATCTTCAAAAGTGGCGATAGAGAAAAGGTAGAAAACTATAGGCCCATTAGTATTTTAAATGTAATAAGTAAAATTTTTGAAAGAGTAGTTCTAAATAGGTTACTTCTGCACCTTCAAGAAGCTAACTTTATCTGTGATGAACAGAATGGCTTCCAGAAAGGGAGATCAACAAAAACAGCCATAGTTTCTCTAGTTGGAAAACTAATAGATATATTAGATTCAGGTGATAAAGCTACTGCAATCTTCTTAGATCTGTCAAAGGCATTTGATTGTGTTAATCATAGAACTTTATTGGAAATACTGCAAAATGTAGGTGTAAATGGGGTTGAACTGAAATGGTTTGAATCATATCTTATTGGGAGAAAACAATGTGTAGAACTAACTACAGTAGTTGGTAATAGTATAGTAAAGAATAAATCTAATAAATTAGAGGTGCAAGCTGGAGTGCCTCAGGGGTCAATACTAGGTCCATTGCTTTTTTTGTTATATGTCAACCGTTTACCTAAAGAATTAATTAGTGGTAGAGCCCTCTTATTTGCTGATGATACATCACTCATTTTCAGCAATTCCATTCAAGATAATTTAGAAATAAGTGCCCATATAGGTGTGCAGTCCATTGTCCAATTTTTAAACCAGTTGAAATTAACTATAAATAGTAAAAAATGCCAATACCTTCAATTCAAAAACAAACATAATTTAAATGAAGATAGGGCTATAAACGTGTTTGTAAACGATAATCAATTAGACCAGGAAGAAAAAATTGCATTTCTAGGAGTTATGTTGGATAGACGATTGACCTGGACTCCATACATTGAGAAAATATGTAGTAAAATTTTATCTGGGGTATTTGTCCTGCGACAGCTCGCTAGATTGAATGACAAAAAGTTACTTTTTACAGCTTACCATGGGCTCTTACTGTCACATATTAGGTATGCTATCTTAGTATGGGGTAATTCATCAAAACAAAATCTTGATAGGGTGTTTAAGATCCAAAAGAAAGCGGTTAGGTGTATAGAAAGAGTAAATAGATTAGATTCATGTAGGCCGTTGTTCAAGAGACTTGGTCTCCTAACTGTACCCTGCTTATATGTGTATGAAGCTACTTTATATGTAAAAACGAATGATATTAACCAAAATCTTGATGTACATGATTATAATACAAGAAGCCGAGGAGATTATCACTTGGTGAGTCACAATAGTAGCCTATTCAAACAAAAACCTAGTTATATTGGTAGGAAATTCTACAACAAGCTACCGCAGTTTTTGAAGAGTCTTGAAAATATAGAAATATTTAAAAATCAATTGAAGAAATATTTAGTTGATAAAGCTTTTTATAGTGTACAAGAGTTCCTTTCACATCAAAATTAAGCCTCACCTCAACTAATTGAAGTAATTATGGTATCTAGTGTATAATATTGTTGATCTGACTTGTCTTATACTCCTTAACTGGAGTCTCCAAGACGTAATCTACAAAAAAAAAAAAAAAAAAAAAAACTTGTGCGTGGGTAATGAGGTGAATGATGCACATAGATGGCAGACGGAGGAGCGGGATTTGAACCCACGACCGCTGAAACGACAGCAAGCTGAAGTTGCGACGCCCCAACCAACTGCGCTAAGCGGCCCGCCTAATTTGATGACGAGAAATATACAAGTGAATTCCATCAATGTCTAAGAATTGAATCCTAATAACAAAATTAATCTAGGCTAGTCATTTTAGTGAGTTGGAAATATTTTAAGGTCCAGCTCGGTCACTTTGCAAAAGCCACTGCTCTCTCTCGCACACACACTCTCTCTCTTTTTTTGTTTTTATGTAATTATTTAGTTTTTATAATTTTATGATATACATGTTACCATAGGCGATAAGCCTTGTAGCAATTGCCTATAATAAATATCTATCTATCTCTCTCTTTCACCGCTCCACCCATACACTGTTCACGGAAAGGGGTGACGATGTAAACAACGATGCGCGTGCGAGAGTGCATCTTCGAACAAAAAAACCGATTCACAGTAGCCGATTCACAATTAACTACAGAAATACAATTAACACGCAGCATATAAGTGAACCGGTAACACTGTGACAGCGAATGTGATACTAAACTCAGTGTGAACTGGTAGAAATTTATCGATCGGTCTACAGCTGATATGAGTCATCACTTTTTCACTCACACAAACGCAAACATTTGTTTTGGTTTGTCTCTCGTTTGCGTGAACGTAGATATGAAAGTACAGTCGTGCTCTCTGACTGCGAGCCTGACAACTCCGCCCGTGAATTGTGGTCATCATAGTAGCAGTTTAGTCAGAACCTGACTGTACTGCTGGTCAAAGAAAGCGGTTTTATCAACGTGAACGAGCTGTATATTATATGTACAGTTCTTTTGGCATAATTCGGTTGGGTGAGACTGTTTAGAGTGTTTGTTTTGGTCGAGAGAGCGGACAATATAAACAAGGAGTGAGGTGAAACAAAATTTATGCTGTAAAAAATAAAATAAAATACTAATAATAAAATACATCAAGGTCCGCTCTGCACAGCAAGATTCTACACGTCATATCAATAGTTATACTGCAGTTCACAAAAATGGATATTCACAACAATTAAAATACAAGTTAGTTTGAAGTGACTGACAATTGAATAAACTGACAAATATAAATAAATTAATAAATTCTGTTTAATTAAAATACGTTACCATTTATAGTGGCTCTCATTGTGTTTCTTTATATCCGAACAATCTTTCAACGGAAGTTTTATCAACGGCTTGGACAAATCCTTGGGATCAAAAACCAGTGATTTAGAACAGACCTTCAGTCTGCCAAGTTGATTTTTATCATCATCTATCAAATTATTAGTTGTTGTTTCAGAGCAGAGGAATGCACTCACATCTTCAAAGTATATCTCTCCAGGTTCTAACAGCAACAAAGAAAACCTGCAAAAAGAATTAAAAAGACAGCATTAGAATAGATTAGATCAGATATTAATAAAAACAGAAACTATTTATTTCGAATTCCTCAAAGTGCTATTAATTTATACTGAAGGCTTGTCAGTTTCTTTAAAACTAACTAGTAATAGAAACCTAATTTCAGTTTATTTGAAATTGGATTAACTAGAATATTTGGGTTCCCAGTAGGTGTCATTGTAATTCTTTGTACTCTCTCGTATACTTATAAGCATACTAGCAGGTTGCCCGATTCAAATGAATCTGAGTTTTTGAACGTGATATAACATATTTGAAAATTCAATTTAAATAGTGTTCACTTATCTATCTTCCCCTTTATTACCTTCTTTTTCTCCTACTTCCTCTTCGACTTTTTCTCCTCCTCCTTCAACTTCTTATTACTCTTCTTCTCATTTTTCTCTCCTCCTCCTCGTCACCCTCTTCACACCCTCCTCATACTACTCCTCCTACTTCTTCACCAGCCTTTTCCTTCTTTTTCTTTCTCCATTTTCTCCTCGTTCTTAATCTTCTTCTTTTCCATTTTTCTCTCCATCCCTCCCCCGCTCCACCATAAATCGTTCATTCTCCAGCGCTAGTTTCTTCGACAGACGACAACAACAAGACGTTTATGATAGTCTTGTGTGATAACATATGTGTGATAGTCGAGTGCCGTAGCAAGTATCTGTTCAGTCAGAGATAAGCTACGAAACTCCTGGGCGCTCTTTGTAAGGGTGACCGATTGGATTGGCCAACAAAAAAAGACTCTGTTCTCTGCTGTAAAATCACTTCCCGGTGGTTCGGAACCCACCTAAAACTGTAGGTCTAACTCATCAATCACCATCATCCAAGACAGTATTGGATTCGTTAGTGTGTTTGCAAAGTGGAGCATCCAATACTTTATGATAACCAACATCGCAAAATCAAACACATGTTGTGGAATGGTGGTTATCACACAGCGTCAATCTGTCGTACACCATGTGTTTGATTTCTCAATGGTGAATGTTTGATGCTCCACTGTTCTATCTAATATACTGGATGTGAAATAGTAGTTTATGCAAACATACCAAATATTGGCACCTTACACTTCTATCCTGAAAAAAAATACTTTTAACACGTAAAAGCTAATTAACATGAAAGTATTCATTGATTCTTCGTCTTTAAAATATTATAAAAAGCTTAAAAATCGATGAGAAATTACTGATTTAGTAAGCTGTGACCTCCCGGCGTGTATGAGATGTTGCCATTTACTCAAGGATTCTGTTTTTTTTAATGATTGTCTATTAAAACGACAATGGGGGCGGGTATTAAGAAGTTATTCATCATTATGGGCATTAAATTGAAAAATAAGTAATAATACAAATTTCCGAAGGGTTCCTTTGTTGCAATAATTAGGAAAACTTTGAAATTCACTATTATCCTTAAGAAGAAAGAGAACTGAACCTAAAATATTTCATAATGTACGGCAACTTACTGGTTGTTAGGAAGAAGCTCAAGCTTTTTGACCTTTAATCAAATACAATTGTAATTAACTTTTCATGTGAAATTTAACGACTTGCAGTCAAATATTTGTTAAGAATATTCTGAAGATGGCCTCTGAAGATCGATCTCATAGATTCGAAAGCGCTCGGCCTACAGATTAAGTGAGTTATACTTATTCTTAACAAATATTTGACTGCAAGTCGTTAAATTTCACATGAAAAGTTAATATTAACAACGCAGTTCGTCATGGAACAAGAAATACAGGAATACAATTGTAAATATAAATACTACGTACTATCTAGTTGAATGGCGGGGCTCAGGGGCTATACTAGAGGAAATCAAACCTGTCCTTGACCGGCCGATAATTGGTATGATTACCTTAGTGGGTTTCCTGCCCGGTGCCCAATATCCCATCTCAGAAGAGCAATCTATAATCTGCACCTAGATTGCTCTATCGCTACAGATCTCTCCCCTCTCAGTTAGGCACTTCTTAGGTGGCAACTCATCAGTTAGAAGTATGTTTACTGATTTAGTGTACATGTGTACACGTCTAATCCCTACATATAATGTATAATGAAGCACAAAATATGTAATAATTTAGGGTATTATTTCACATTACAGTAGTACAATATGGTACTTTAAAATAGCAATTCAATTTGTTACCCTAGGAATATGTTCTCCTTATTGAACATTTTCCCTTTGCATTATTTAGCTCTCAATGGATAAGAGAAAAAAAGAGATACATAAGAGAACACATTTTTGTTTTCTGAGAACAAGATACGTGAGAAGTTACTTACCTCTCCTTGTTCATGTTGACAGTAATTTCATTCAAAAGACGGTTCTCTTCAAACTTATGTTGTGAATTCACACATTTGCATTATATTACGAAACACGTATGTGGAGGTTGGAAAGTACGTAGCCTAGCCGGTTTCAAGTATACGGTATGTGGAAAGATGCGAAGATCGCTTAATTATGAACTAGATTTAAATTTATTTTTATGTCACTCGTTATATATACCGTATAAGAAGCACAATTGTAATTTGTAATAAAATAGAAATAGACAAAGTACAATTTTCAATTAGTTAGTTTATCACGTCGAATTGACAGAATTCTTAAAACAATAGAATGCAACATGACATATAACCTCACTAATCTGTTTTGCTGTTATCCTGGGTTGGGACGACAACAAACTGTCCCACCGACAAACTGGTCCATTTCAATTTGCACACTGCCGACAAACTTTCCTAACGACAAACTATCCCACCGACAAGCTGGTCCACATTCCATCTGAGTGGTACAGTTTGACGCTGCATGCAAACGACAAACTGGTCCAAATGAGTTTTGGTCAACGAACGACAACCTGTCCCACCGACAATCTGGTCCACCTGAGTGGTTCAGTTTGACACGTCGCGTAAACGAAAAAATTGATCATCGATATATCCTAAATATCGATTGTTGAAAGTTGCCTTCAATACATCGATATTCCATCATCCAAGGTCGACATTTCGATATATCGACCATATTTAATTATATCGATATTTTTCAATTTCGTAACAAGTCGTCATTTTTAAGCAAGGTTCAAACCATATTAGTTTTGCCTTGACCAAAAAGAATTGGAGAAAAACTACACTTTCAGACTATTTTTTATATTATTATTTATTTTTTATTTATTCAGATTATTTTTATCGTCATGTGTAGGCCTTTAGTTTCATTGATATGATTCCATAGTTTGCGTTTATAGTTTTGCTTTGCCAATATTATTACTTGCTAGACTTTGCTAGTGTACTTGCAAACTACTCTACTTGCAAAGGGGTACATACTGTTAAGAATTTGATAATAAGTAAATTGACTTGTCATCACCTGCACCCGACCTGTACTTGCAAGGTCTACTTGCAAAAAATGTGAACCAGGCTTTACTGCGTTGTTATAATGATTGTCTTAAGATAAATAAAAATGCGACTTCCGCATGCAAAGAAAAATCGTTACCTTCGGACCTATTTCGTGGTGTTTTGAAACCCTTTCGGAGCACCTACGCGTCTAGGGCCTCAAAAGTATATTGTTCTTGCAGGTGACCTAAATGTAGATATTTTAAGAGATAATTACTCTGAAGCTGTAGAATTGTTGAATTTACTGAGATCATTTGATTTATATTGTGTTCATAGAACCCCAACAAGATTCAATTCATGTCTTGACATTGTTGCATCAAATATTCTTATTGACAATGTTGAGGTGAAGTTATTGAACCAGGACTTACTCTCTGACCATGCAGGTATTTGGTCTACTTTCAAATTGAATGTTAACCCATATTGTGAATGTGATATCTCATGTAAAAAAGAGTACAGTAAAAAGCGTATTATTTCTCAAGACAAATTGAATTATTTCAGACAACTATAGATCAATATATTGATCTCTGCAGATTGGTCTGATATTTATACCAATGATGTAAACAATGCTGTTAAAAACTTTTTATTCATTTTCACAAAGTATTTCTATCTTAGCTGTCCACGAATTAATGTTAGCAATAGTTGTAGAAAGAGAAAAGCTACTGTGATGAATTGGTTTACTCCAGAACTGGATGGTATGCGAAAATTGCTTCTTGTAGCCTATAGCAGATGGAAGAACTCTAATAACCCTGAGTGTAGGATTTTTTTCAAGAATCTCAAGGCCAAGTACAAGCAAGAAATATATAAAGCAAAGCTAGAAGAAAATGGTAGATTCATAGCTAAGGCTAAGAACCAATGTAAGGCAGCCTGGCTAATTGCTAAAAAGGAAGGTAATCTTGTAAATCCAACAAAACAAAATTGTATACCAATTTCTCCTGAACAGTTTAATAATTTTTTTGTTAATATATCACAAGATACTGCTAATGCTCAGAAAAATAGTCCAAGTGCAAGTAATATCGACTTCTCTGATTTGTTGATGAATAATATTAATAGAGATCAGAATAGCAATAATTTCAAGCTTAAGAGTGTTGATGAACAAACAGTTCGTTTTATTGTAAATAAAATGAGTAACTCAAGATCTGAAGATGTGTATGGTATGTCAAATTATTTGGTCAAGACTGTAGTTGATGTTTTTATATCGGAACTTACTTATATTGTAAATTTTGTTCTTAGTGAAGGAGTTTTTCCTGATTTTTTGAAAGTTACCAAAGTAACGCCTATTTTCAAGAAGGGTGATGCTAATGAACCACAAAACTACAGACCAATTGCAATTGTTCCCATTTTGAGTAAAATCATTGAAACTTGTATTGTAATTCAACTTAATGAATATTTTGTTTGTAACGGGCTATTCTATCCCTTTCAGTTTGGCTTTAGGCCCAATCATTGTACTGTTGATGCTGTTGAAAAGCTTGTTGAGTGTGTTTTGAATGGTTTTGAACGGAAACAGCCAGTGGGGTCCATACTGATAGACTTAAGTAGAGCTTTCGACTGTGTCTCGCATTCCATTTTATGTAAAAAGCTAGAAAAGTATGGTGTAGTGGGCAAGGAGCTAATGTTAATCCAGACTTATCTAAAGAACAGAAAACAAATGGTGAGCTTGAATAATGTAAACTCAAATTTCCTTGATGTAACAATAGGGGTACCACAAGGATCTGTACTGGGCCCGTTTTTGTTTTTAGTCTTTGTAAATGACTTCAGCAGGAATGTCTCTGTTCTTTCTATACTATATGCAGATGATACTACTCTAGTGAATTCAGATGTGAATATAACTAATGTTCAAAATTCACTTGAAAGGGCTATGGATGAATCAAAGCTGTGGTACAGTGCCAATTTACTCACTGTAAATGAAAGTAAAACAGAGCAAATTATATTTTCACTTAACAGACGAAGCAATCTTAACTTGGATGATCATTGTTTAAAACCTGTTAAACTGCTAGGAATGTACTTAGACAGCAAACTTAGTTGGGAACATCATTCAGATAATTTATGTACAAAGCTATCTAGAGTTACCTGTCTTTTGCGTAAATTAAGGTCCTGTGTGAACCTAAGTGTCATTTTAATGGTATATTTTGGTCTTTTTCACTCTCACTTAATATATGGAGTAAAATTGTGGGGTAACTCACCTTCTTCAAAGAAAGTGTTCGTGTGGCAGAAGAAAGCACTTGGAGTTGTATTTGGTCTCAAACACAATGAGTCTTGTAGAGGTGTTTTTGCAGAACATAAAATTATGACCTTGTCTTGTTTATACATTTATTACAATTTGATTGATGTGAAGAAGAATCTTTCCAACTTTGATAAAAACTCGACTGTACACTCTCATAATACAAGGCATAAAGATAACATAACCAGGCCTACAGTTAGATTGACTAAATCCTTAAAAAGTCATAAGTATCAACAAATTCTAATGTTTAATTTGCTGCCACATAATATCAAACAGCTACCTTTTAGGACATTTTGTAAATGTATTAGCGACTGGCTGAAAGTTAAAGCCTTCTACTCGGTTGAGGAGTACTTGGAAAATTTTAATGTTAGGTAATAAGATTTATTGTTACACTTTAACAAATTTGTTATATTTTGACAAACTACTGTATTATTCTTTTACAAATTGTTGTATTTTGACGAAGCCTATTGCTGTTTTGTAATTGTTTTACGGCTAATAAAGATTCTTGATTCTTGAAAGGTCAAGATAGCAAATTTAACTTTTTAAAATAAACTTTTAATGGAAAATTTTGAAAGTCTTGCTTATCACGCATCTAGGGTTTTATCAAACCTGAATACCGAATTTCACTTAGTCTTATTTTTTGATTCTAGACTTAAGAAATTGTGATCCAACTAAATTTTCAAAACATGTTAATTTTGGGGTAGATTTTGAAGTTATTTCTTGGGACTCGGGCGCCGGACTCAAAGACCACTCCTCCACCTTAAATACGCTCCTGTTACCAAGCAATGCTGTTCACTCTGTATACTTTGCCGCAGAACTGTGAGTACTCGTCTATAGAATGCCTAGGCATTATATTCAATGTCTAGACGTCCTACGCTGTGCATGTGAAGAACTAGCAAACTCATTTTATTTCATACTTTGCCTAAAATGTTTAGGCATTCTATAGCCGGTAACATATATAAATCAATTTTTTGCTGACTTAAATGTATAATACTAATATGTATTCCATAGAGGAGACTTGAATGATTATAATAAACTCATTGGTGGTGTCAGACACAAAGACCTCTTGCCATAATATATTATTTATTCTCTCTGACACAAAATTCGTAATTATAAAACAGCAAAAACTAGTACTGGTATTTAATATCAATTTTATTGATGGACTATTTATAGAATAAAGCATTTAGTCTATGTTCAACTGTATTGCCATATTTTCATTTTTTGTATTATAACTTTTACTAAATTTATTTCAACCAATTTGTTGATTTGAACTGGTTTACCTTAGTTAAAGTGATGTTAGTTACCTTAGTTAGTTCAGTGTTACAATGGGTTTTGTAGTTATTTTTAAGTTGAATATTGAAGGGGTCTTTCATTATTTCTCATTTATTTATTAATGAATGTTATCATATTATGATTAAAAATCTGTTAAATACATCTATTTTGTTTTTTATTTGTGACTACCCTTTACCGTGTGATCTTGTACAGCAATGACAAAGTATACCACAAGCTGTTATTAGAGAGTAGAGCATGTGAAGAACGGCTTAAATCACCAGTAACGTCGTGATACTGTAAAGCCTTCTGAGCGCTATGCAAAACTCTCTATCAATTAATTAGAACAGCCTTACAAAGAACACAAACACATATTATGTGTTGAAACTTTTCTTGCGTACGTAAATGCAGCATGATAGAACTTGATGCACGAGATTATAACATTCATTACATTAATATAATTCAAGTTTTGATACAATATTGTAAGTAGACCACTCCTTTCTGGATAATAATGCGGCACTTGAGAGGAAAATTTTTTTCTTGGTCATCATTTTTGTCAGAGAAGCCTGGAAGCTATTTCTATGGCCGCGTACATACCAAAAGCAACCGGTGATAGCAACGCAACGACAACGCAATGGCAACTTGAGTTGCCTATGAATAGCACAAGCAGTTTAATGGGCCTGTGCATACCAAAGCGACTGTGATGCGACGGTGATTCAACGGTCACTTGACTAAGCAACGCAGGCAACTTGAGTCACGACAAGCTGTAAACTCGAGTTGCCAGTTGCTCAGTTGCTCTTGTGAAGTGCATACCGTACGTAAATATGGCTGCTGAACAACAAGAAAATATTAAATTTGCACAGTTCATTGAACAGTTTAATTGTTTATATGACCATAACAACAATAAGTCATACAGTAACAGGGTGGTGACAGACAAAGCTTGGCAGGCTGTGGCAGAGTACATAAATACATTTCATTGAACTTACCTTAATGTGATTGTTAATTTTATAACTTTTTATAACTTTGAACTTTAACTTAAACTTCTAACTTTTAACAACTTTAACAACAAATAAATATATTTCATTGAACTTACCTTAATGTGAATGTTAATTTTTCGCCTACATCAATTGGGGTTCTGTAGTTAGTATTTTTTTTTTTCAGCAGTAGAGGGGTCACTAAATCCAGCAACATAATCATAGCTAGCCTTGCTCATCCTGTAATAGTTAAAAAAAACTTTTCAGGATATTCTTCCAATTCTTGTAAGGCATGCCACTGGCTTCTATGTATGTTGCTGCCATTATACTTTTTTTTCTTTTTTCTAAGCACACATAGAAGAACTGCCTCCTCCTCGGACGAAGACATCGGTACAAGTGACTGGACAACTTGTCAACTTGGGTTTCTTTTGTATGTACACGCGGTGTAAACCTAAAAGAAACTCCAGTTGACTGAGTTGAGTTGCTGTTGCGTTGCTATCAACAGTTGCTTTTGGTATGTACTCGGCCTATCAGAATGATAATTCTAAACTTTTGTGTACAAGGCCGGTATTCCACTATAACATAGTAAATTATGTTGTAAAATATCTTCCATTATAAAGGCTCTTACAAGAATATCTTCGACAGTAATAAGCCTAAGGTCGCCATCACAGCGAAATCTAACCCCATAGGGGCCAGGGATCGTAGGTCTTCCCAGATCTAACCCCATATTCAGTAACTTTTCAATTTATTTTATAAAATATAATGACAAATTACTTGGCCCCAAAAGGGAATTGAGAACAGAAAGGAAGAATAGTAAAAATTCATGAAAAGCGGTAGTGAGAGACCACCAAGATTAGTAGCAGATAGATCTGTCTACTAACTTTGGGTGTCCCTAACTTCGCCAATCGCCAGAGCCTTGTCGGCCGCAGTCACTGTGGTATCCCACCGTCAGGGGACATCTCAACACTGCCTCCAGTCAAGAGATGAACCAAACCGAGGGCACCCAGGACGTACGTTTCCCAGCCCACACGAGGTGTGGCATCAACACCATTCGAGGACGTAAGGTTGACTTGCCCCCCTTCCGGGAGGGGCCTTGTGGGCCACGCGAGGTGGATACTGCTCCTAACTACAACCCATTAACGGAGGGAAGTAGTGTTGGAGTTGAGAGGCAATCCCTGGGGTACCTCCAGAGATCACCTCTGTCCTGCCAACCAAACAGTATCCCCTGACCACATTTTCTATTAATAAATAATAATTGTTTTAAAAAGAATATATTTTAATATAAATCTCATTTGCTGGGTTTTCTGCAGTACTCCTCTGATACAACAAATAGACATCAAAAGCTATTCTACAAACTGACACCGTAGCAACACAATAGAACCAGTACCGCAAACAATACCCCCCTCCAGCAAACAATACCCCCCTCCCTAAACACCAAAAAGAGAACATCATCAAAATACACCAGAAGAGCAGAACTTCAGATGTAATTCAAGATGGACAAAAAGAGCCTCTCAAAATTCTCCATCGGTTTGTACAGCAGAGAACCCAGTATAAGATTTTATAAATGAAATTCATACAAAAGAGAAAATAATTTTGAATAAATCATAACATTTAAAAAACAATGTTTCCTATCTATATAACAATAAAATATTATTAAAAGTGGAAATTAAATTAAATGTTGATCATTCAATATAATATACTAAGAAAGATGGAGAAGCCCGTGGCCTAGACCTCCCACCTTTCTCGCTTCTTCCTTCTTCTGCCCTTTTCATCCTGTATTTTTATTTATTATTATTTGAATTTTTTAAAGATTAAGCCTTGAAAACTCCACACATGGAGTACAAGACAAGTCAATACCAACAGTATTCTCACATTACATTAGTCACCATCGATAAAATTACAGCAGTTTTTTTTTTTTTTTTTTTTTTGACGAATACTATTGCTATCTAGTCTCAAGACTAATGAGCAAATTTGTTCTATCCTAACTTACTAGATCATTACAGCAGTTGAAACTTGAAATTATACTTAAATTATAAATCATTATCAACTAGATATATCTTCAATTGTTTGAAGTGGGAGCTGACATTTTTTTAACAATGATTGATACAAAGTGTCTAGTAAAATCAATGACAAGAAATACACAATAAAACAAATAAACGAAGTAACAGAGAACTGCATGCCCTACCTAGTAGTGGATTGTACAAACTGTGTTTCAAAATCATGCCTTGAAGTATTAAGACTAGTCAATACAAACAGTATTCACAAATTACAATAGCCACAATCGATAAAATTACAAAAGTTGAGACTTGAAATAATCTGAAAAGGTCACTTGTACTCTATAGAAACTTTATCAACTATATATATTTTCATTGCTTGAATTTAAATAGAAAATGATTTTTTTGCTGTTATTAATACATAACGTTTTTTAAATCAATGCCATGAAAAACACAATATAACAAAGAATTGTAACAACATAAATGCATGCCCAATTACAAGTACAATATAAAAAGTTGCTAAAAAATATTTTTTTAATTCCCGACATACTTAGAAAAACGTTCCGGTATAACCCTGAAATCTGCGTTCCAGAATTTGTGCATAATTCCTTCCCCACCAGTAGAAAAGCAAAAAACAATTATTATTTCAACATTAAACAAAAATTATTGCATTTCAATTCTGATTAAAAGGTTTATAATACCAACGAACTACTGAAACTGTGTATTGGTAGCCTAATCATGTTTACAGAAATTTTCATCAAATTTCCTGCATCAATATGAAAACAATATAATCTTTTGAAGAATATTATTCTATCATTTTCAACAATAATATTTTTTCAAGTAACTGTCCAGCTAGCAGTTTGTCTGGATCATCAAATACCAAGCTTCAAACAAAAATTCTGTTCAGGTAAGCTACCGGTACTACTATATATCAGTTTTAGTTTTGGAGTTTCCATCCTCTTTGATAGCAATTAGATGAACACTTCTGCTGGCAAACTAGCCTAGAAAACAATCAGAGATAAAAGAAATTTTCAAAGCATAAAGTCCACTAAATAGTTTTAAAACAACATAATTTAATTTTTAATTCAAATAATCAAGAATAGTTTAGAATTGGATAGCATTTAAAAAAGCTAAGTCGGATTGGCTGGATTTATTATCTGATTTATTGATGGAGATTCAGAATCATCACTCATGGAAACATTCAATTATTACTGCGTTGAGATATCTGGACAAATCTCAAAATGCAATGCTTGAAACTCAGCACTGGATTAGATATTTGAATTGCTCTGAAACCGAATCTGTTTAGCTATGAAGGCTATTGTGATTTCTTCAGTTATTTAGAATAGATTCTACAAGAAAAGAAAAACAGTTAATTACCTAGTAGATGAAGCTTAAAAAAAGACTGTAGCACGAATGGAGTTGAATCTGTTTGAGAAGAATACCCGAGAAGAAGTGGTGATGACAACAACACAGTGTGGCTGAAACAGACTTGAGCAAGAATGATTAAATGGGGAAAATTCCTTATTTAACAATAGATAGTATCACATATTTGCACTCCTACCATCTGCAGGCAAGCGCCAATAATCTATCAATAAATAGTATCAAATTTTTTGCACCCCTACATCAGTAGGCAAGCGCCAATAATCTATCAATGAATGATTTCAAATATTTTTGCACCCCTACATCTGTAGGCAAGCGCCAGTAATCTATCAATAAATAGTATCACATATTTTCATTTCCTAGCAAGTATAGGACAGCACCCTTAAACTACCCTTGAATTATTGCTTCCATGCTTGAATGTACCCAAGTGAACTCTATTCTCAGTGTGGTAGAGCTTATAACATTTTCACTGCCAAAGCATTGCCAGAGAGAATGGCATAAACTCTAAGCACAAAGCCAGTAGCTGAAGCTAAAGTGAGAGCCACTTCCCCAAATTTTGAATAATCAATGTCTAATCTAATTTCTTATCACATTCACCGTACATGAATAGGCAAGAGCCAATAATCTATCAATAAATATGGTATCACATATTTTTGCACTCCTACCATCTGTAGGCAAGCGCTAATAATCTATAAATAAACAGTATAATATATTATTTTGCACTCCTACATCTGTAGGCAAGTGCCAATAATCTATCAATAAAAAGTATCAAATATTTTTGCACTCCTACATCTATAGGCAAGCGCCAATAATCTATCAATAAATAGTATCAAATATTTTTGCACCCCTATGTCTGTAGGCAAGCGCCAATAATCTATCAATAAATAGTATCAAATATTTTTGCACTCCTACATCTATAGGCAAGCGCCAATAATCTATCAATAAATAGTATCAAATATTTTTGCATCTATCAATAAATAGTATCAAATATTTTTGCACTCCTACATCTATAGGCAAGCGCCAATAATCTATCAATAAATAGTATTAAATATTTTTGCACCCCCAATAAATAGTATCAAATATTTTTGCACTCCTACATCTGTAGGCAAGCGCCAATAATCTATCAATAAATAGTATAATATATTTGCACTCCTACATCTGTAGGCAAGCGCCAATAATCTATCAATAAATAGTATCAAATACTTTTGCACTCCTACATCTGTAGGCAAGCGCCAATAGTCTATCAATAAATAGTATCAAATATCTTTGCACCCCTACGTCTGTAGGCAAGCGCCAATAATATTTCAATAAATAGTATCAAATATTTTTGCACTCCTACATCTGTAGGCAAGCGCCAATAATCTATCAATAAATAGTATCAAATATTTTTGCACTCCTACATCTGTAGGCAAGCGCCAATAGTCTATCAATAAATAGTATCAAATATTTTTGCACCCCTACGTCTGTAGGCAAGCGCCAATAATCTATCAATAAATAGTATCAAATATTTTTGCACTCCTACATCTGTAGGCAAGCGCCAATAATCTATCAATAAATAGTATCAAATATTTTTGCACTCCTACATCTGTAGGCAAGCGCCAATAATCTATCAATAAATAGTTTCAAATATTTGCATTCCTACCATCTGTAGGCAAGCGCCTCTAAGCAATTGATAAATAGTATCACATATTTCCACTTCCTAGCATGTGTATAAGAGCCCCAGAAAATTTTTTGATTCTTTCAAATCATGATTTGTACTTTTGAAACTGGTATATAAATACCATATAAACTAGTTATATATTTGTTGATTTAGTGCAATTTTATTTTATATTATTCAGATGTATTTTTTATATTTTTATGTTTCTATTTTTGTTGAGGAGGATATATAAATGATTTGATTTAGTGAACTCTATTCTCAGTGTGTTGGAGCTTATGGCATTTTCACTGGCAACAGTAAATACGGCATAAGCTCTAAGCACAAAGCCAGTAGCCGAAGCTAAAGTGAGAGCCACTCCCACAATTTTTGCATAATCAATGTCTAATCTAATCTCTTATCACAATTACCAAACATAAAGGTGCTAACACCTGCACTCAACATATGTCGGAGACATCATTACTCCAGGGTTTTCACCTGGCAACCGGCATCTCTTGATCACAGGGTAACACAGTCCATGCACAATAAATGTGACATGAGAATCCTGACAGGGACCTAACAGCAAATCCCTATTTTTTTTTTTTTTTTTTTTGTAGATTACGTCTTGGAGACTCCAGTTAAGGAGTATAAGACAAGTCAGATCAACAATATTATACACTAGATACCATAATTACTTCAATTAGTTGAGGTGAGGCTTAATTTTGATGTGAAAGGAACTCTTGTACACTATAAAAAGCTTTGTCAACTAAATATTTCTTCAATTGATTTTTAAATATTTCTATATTTTCAAGACTCTTCAAAAACTGCGGTAGCTTGTTGTAGAATTTCCTACCAATATAACTAGGTTTTTGTTTGAATAGGCTACTATTATGACTCACCAAGTGATAATCTCCTCGGCTTCTTGTATTATAATCATGTACATCAAGATTTTGGTTAATATCATTCGTTTTTACATATAAAGTAGCTTCATACACATATAAGCAGGGTACAGTTAGGAGACCAAGTCTCTTGAACAACGGCCTACATGAATCTAATCTATTTACTCTTTCTATACACCTAACCGCTTTCTTTTGGATCTTAAACACCCTATCAAGATTTTGTTTTGATGAATTACCCCATACTAAGATAGCATACCTAATATGTGACAGTAAGAGCCCATGGTAAGCTGTAAAAAGTAACTTTTTGTCATTCAATCTAGCGAGCTGTCGCAGGACAAATACCCCAGATGAAATTTTACTACATATTTTCTCAATGTATGGAGTCCAGGTCAATCGTCTATCCAACGTAACTCCTAGAAATGCAATTTTTTCTTCCTGGTCTAATTGATTATCGTTTACAAACACGTTTATAGCCCTATCTTCATTTAAATTATGTTTGTTTTTGAATTGAAGGTATTGGCATTTTTTACTATTTATAGTTAATTTCAACTGGTTTAAAAATTGGACAATGGACTGCACACCTATATGGGCACTTATTTCTAAATTATCTAGAATGGAATTGCTGAAAATGAGTGATGTATCATCAGCAAATAAGAGGGCTCTACCACTAATTAATTCTTTAGGTAAACGGTTGACATATAACAAAAAAAAGCAATGGACCTAGTATTGACCCCTGAGGCACTCCAGCTTGCACCTCTAATTTATTAGATTTATTCTTTACTATACTATTACCAACTACTGTAGTTAGTTCTACACATTGTTTTCTCCCAATAAGATATGATTCAAACCATTTCAGTTCAACCCCATTTACACCTACATTTTGCAGTATTTCCAATAAAGTTCTATGATTAACACAGTCAAATGCCTTTGACAGATCTAAGAAGATTGCAGTAGCTTTATCACCTGAATCTATTATATCTATTAGTTTTTCAACTAGAGAAACTATGGCTGTTTTTGTTGATCTCCCTTTCTGGAAGCCATGTTGTTCATCACAGATAAAGTTAGCTTTTTGAAGGTGCAGAAGTAACCTATTTAGAACTACTCTTTCAAAAATTTTACTTATTACATTTAAAATACTAATGGGCCTATAGTTTTCTACCTTTTCTCTATCACCACTTTTGAAGATTGGCAAGATCTTCCCCTCTTTTAAGTTATCTGGAAAAACACCTTGTTCTAATGAATGATTGATCAGATGAATCAAAGGGTCTAACAATTGATCTTTACATTCTTTCAGAATTTTACTGGATACCCCATCCATTCCTACAGTTTTTTTATTATTTAAACTATCAATGATATTTGACAACTCGTCTTGGCATACTGGGTGGAATTTTAATTCGTTCTGAATCCCCTCAGTATTCCTCATGTTTGCATCACTAATACCTGTATTGAGAGATTTTTGAAGATCCTTAGCAACCAGTTGATAATATCTGTTAAAGAAATTACAAATGTCTACACTATCATCAATATATTTGTTATTTTCGTTAATTATTCTGGGGACACTAGTATAAGCATCTACATGAGCTACTTGCCTATTTTTGTTTATTACATCCCACACTGCTGTGTTAAAGTACACACTATTATTCAAAATTTCAGCTGTTTTCTTACATTTCGCTCTTTTCACTTCTCTTGTATAATTTTTCTTTAGAGCTTTGTAATTATCTTCACTTAACATATTTCTAGATAGTTTGAATTCATCATATGCATCTTTAACCCTATTTCTTTCTGCAAGGATATCATCAGTTATCCACTCTTCAATCTTGTCTAATTTGTTCTTTACAGGGACTTTTTTAACTGGACAACTCATAGTAATATGAAACCTTAAAATATTAATGAAACTATCATATTTGTCATTTAAACTATTGCTATTGTAAACCCTACTCCAGTTTTCTTGTAGCAGATTCTGCTTCAAACAATCGATATTCCCCTGTTCACATTGTTGAATTTCTTTCATTACTCTAATCTTTTTAATTAATTTATGACCTTGCAACCCCACCTCTAAGATTTGATAGTCATGATCAGATAGTTCTGAGCCGCCTAATCTTGTTTTAGAGTAATCTATATTAGTAAGGATGTTATCAATTATTGTTTGTGATGTTCTTGTGACTCTGGTATATTCATGAACTTTTATTTCCAAGTTATTCATGCATATAATATCCTTTAAATCTTCTGTCATTTTATTCTGTGTTGCAAAGTCTGTATTGAAATCTCCCGCTACAATAACGTTTGTAAAACGAGTAGTAGTAATCTCTAAAAGCCTATTGAATAGTTCACAAAAATTGTTCCATTCCCCATTTGGTGACCTGTAAATACCTAACACAGCTACTTCGAAATTATTGTCGATTTTTACTCTCAAACCAGTAACTTCTAAATCCATTTCCACAGCAAATTTCTCTACATATTCTAGATTAAATGTTTGCATATTCTTAGCATTTTTAGTGAAGATAGCTACTCCCCCACTTCGATGAGATGTCCTGCAATACGACGTTTTCAATGAATAGTTTGGAATATTAAGTTGTGACAATTCATCTTCTTTTAAACCATGCTCTGTGAAAATAGCTATATCAGGAGCCTCTTCTTTAAAAAATACTTCGATTCTATCTATTTTGTTACGAATGTATTGAATATTCTGATGGAACACAGTGAGTACCGGTACTTCCCTATCATCCCTTATTACTTTATCGTTGCTTTTGCATATTGAAGTAGATTTACTTAATCTCTTAGAATCTTGAGAGCCTATCAGATTGCTACAAGAGTTCCTTCCACTAATGCTATCCTGATTTTTTGATCGATTAACGTCTTTTAATACAATTGAAGATATGAATTTATCATCTGAAACTAGTTTCCCTTCCCGGTTTTGAGCCACTTTACTAAAAAAGGTTCGTTAGATGATTGTTTAGGAGAATTATTGACAGTAGATTGCAAACGACTTTCAATCAGCTCTGCCAGCCTATTACAAAATATTACTTTGCCAGATTGATTCAGATGTAGACCATGATTAGTGAAGTTTTGTTTTTTCAGCCTTTCATTTAGAAAACAAATCCCCAACTGCTTAGAATTCTTATTTTTTAGGCTGTTGATTGTATTATGAATTGATTTATTTGTTGACTTAATGGCTTCATTTAGCTCTGGCCTATCAAACCTATACGGAATTGTACTTATTATTACATTAGTTTTTTGGCTGAGTGGCACAATCTCTTTAATTTTTTCATTTATTTCAGGAAGATGTTTTAGATTAGGTTCATTTATATTGTTTGAGCCACCCAGTACTATTAGAAAATCGTTTTTACCAAAATCTTTAGTTTGTTCCTGTGCTGACTCTACGATAGCGTTTATAGGGGCACTTGGTTTGAAAAAGCTCTGAACTTCATACTTATTTTTTAATCTTTTATTTAGTAGGTCACTACAGTCTCGTCCATGACTGGATGTCAAGAGCAGTACTCTACCTTTCCTATCGTTATTTGCCCTTACTTTAGTTTTGGTTGCTGTTTGCAAAACCTGACTATACGTTTTTGTTTGACCATTTCTATTTATTTTTTCCTCATTTGATTTAGGTTCTACTTTTTTTGTATTGATCAGAGGTTCAGATCTTACATTAGCCAAGTTTATTTTTGATTTTAATATTTCGATTTCCTCTGACATAGACCTACATTGACTCGTGAGATTTAGTATTTCAGTTTTATGGTCTTCCTGCTGCAATTTTACAATAACTTCCAGAGATTTTATGTGATCCACTAACCCTATTCGTTCTTCCTCAGAATTTTTTAGTGATGTTTCTAATTTTGTTTTCAATTTGGTGTGATCACTCAATAGTTTAGCAACCTTTTCTTCTACATCTACAGTAGCTTTAAGAGCTGTTGGAGATTTTTTCGTTAATAATTGCTGAGATCGCGTAGCTACTTGAGTTTTAGTTGAACAATTAGATTTAGATGCCTTGTTTGGACTCATTTTCCTAGCTAAAAATTGTTTTCAATTGATTTTAGTTAAATGTTTAATGAAATATTACTTAATTTATTACAATTGTCAACTTGAGACTATTTAATTACAAGAAAATTTATCAATATCGGTACACCTAACCTCGAAAATAGAATTTGACTTTTTATTTAAATACTTTAACTTATATTAGACAAGTTAATGATGTAAATTATTAAGATATTATAAATACTAATAATAATAAACGAAAATACTACTTATCCGTTCGAATTAAAATTCTATGCTTCAAAATTCGCAGAGCCTGTTCAGACAACGTATGCACAGTACCACTGCTACCTAGATTTCCATTTGTTAGCCTTATATCAACCCACCAGCTGCAATGAAATGTACCACACCATAATAAAATGGTTGTGGCGACTGAGCAGTGCACCCTGTTCTCCTTGTGGAACTAACAAGTAGTCACAAGGCCTTAGCGAGGAGAGAGACTCTCGAAGCATCCGTGAGAGCCACTGAACCCAGCCAAAAAACCATCAAGCGCGATAAGATTATGTCATGGCACAAATCAAGAGCCCGGATAGAAAGTGTGATACATGATTAACAACTGCAAATGCCCTACAACCCAACAAATCTCCATTCACGATTGTTAGCCTCATAACACATCCCACCAGCTACAATAAACAGTACCACTCCATCATAAGACGGACGTATAGCAGCGTTATCTGAAAACTGCGGTCATGAACTCTACAAGAGAGACATGGACTCTCAGATGCAGACCCTGCCATCGAAGCCACAAATATGACATTGTGGCACAATCCAAGAGCATGGTTGAAGAGTGTGGTACTTGACTAACAACTGTAAACCTCCTAGCATATGCAGGAGAATGGTGGGAAACTTCTAACCTAACTGACTATAAAAGCAAGATACATAATACCAAATCTCCAGTTTCACGTCCTGGCCAGTTTGTACTCCACCATCTTGATCTACTGAAGAGGTTACCGTGAAGTTGAGTCTTTTCATATCTCCTTCTTGAAGTAGGTTGAACTGATCAGTCATCCTGTTGAAAAAAAAAATAGTTCAGTTAAGCTATTACAAATTTGGAGGTGTGTTGATTGCTTCAATTATATCAAAATATGTGGTGGTGTTACATTGATAAAAGTTTGTAAAGTTGATTGGAAATTGATATGTGCTGGCAATATTCAATTGACTATAGAATGTGTTTGAAGTGATGATGTTGATTAAGATCAAGTATCTTGAGCATTAAACAATGTGTCCTAATATACTGATACTGCATCATATGTTTTGCTGGATATAGTTGAAAACTCAGAAATACTTGTTCTTAAAAATGGAAAGCCATACAAAATAAACCAGTATCAATACGGCTCCAACAATAATTATATTGAAATTTTGATAGGGTAAAACAGCCACTTCATTCATCAAGTATATCAATGAACAATCTCTGCCCTTGAGAATAATGTTGGAGGATACTTGGAATGAATTAAAATTTCCTATTCAATCCCAATAAGACTATCATTAGTATATATTAGAATTAATTGGTGATCCAATGGAATTGAATTTGGAATGAGTCATTTCGATTCACTGGCATGGAAATAACATCATGATCAATTTAATATATGGTTCATGCCTCATAATGTTGGAGGATACTTGGAATGAATTAAAATTTCCTATTCAATCCCAATAAGACTATCATTAGTATATATTAGAATTAATTGGTGATCCAATGGAATTGAATTTGGAATGAGTCATTTCGATTCACTGGCATGGAAATAACATCATGATCAATTTAATATATGGTTCATGCCTGGTTTCTTAGTCGTTTAGAAAATCATTCAAAAGCTATTGATTCATTAGAGGCCCTAAGGCTTGTTTCACACATACCCAGCAGTTAGGTAACCATTATTGTTTATCCGGTATGATTACATAGTCCCATATAATGCAATGTTCGTACAGCTGGGCAAACAACACCAGTTACCCGACTGCCGGGTGTGTGTGAAACAAGCCTTAGGGCCGCTAATGAATCAATAGCTACTGAATAATTTACTAAACGACTGAGAAACCAAACTTGAAAAAATATTTTACAAACTAGCTTCAAGTTAATAATCTTGCTAACTATATTCAGCAATGCCTGAAACGACGTCAAATAGTGGAACCCAATTTTATAATATCCTAAAAATAATTGTGAAATAATCAAAGAAATTGGCCAATTTGGGTTGCAGCAACATAATTTTGAGAAAATGTTGGATTAGTACAGTAGGCCTATCTATAGCCACTGAACATGTCAAATTGCAAGTGGGATGTGTATATATTTGAGTAGTGAGTAAGTGGAGTTTGAGCAAAAGGACAGAGATTAAAGATAATAATTAAATGAGACTGAAAAACATTTTCTCATTGAAAAGAATATGGATTAATTATCTATAAGGATTGGAATAGTTTGAATCAATTATTGGTAGATCATGGTTCAAATCAGTACGGTAGCTGCTGGCTTGTAAGAAACATTTCTTGAAATCATAAAATTAAATTAGCCCAGTATGCATACAAGTTCTAATAAGAGGTTTATCAATATAGTTACTAGTTACTTGGATGATCATCATGATATAAAAGCTCATTGAAATTCCACTAAGAGGCTACTAGTGTGATAACTAATTTTAATTTGATTATATAATATCACTATCAATTTATAATAATTATAATGTAGGCGACGACCAGTTCTGAACTTATTTTTCAAACAATGAATTATTTCTTTTTTCAGTCAAAAACAATTTAAATTCTCTGCTTTTGATTTTTGAAGGACGTTTCAATTGATGGATAGTTTTAAGATTGACTTTTGAAGCACACTGTCTGGAAAATAATGTCCAAGGGAAAATAGAAGCAATAATAAAAATAAATTCATGAGAAATTTGAAATCAAGCAGCATTGGTAGATTAAAACTAACAAAATGAGAAAATGCATGTTCACTGAGAATGTCCCAATAAAATTTATAAATTCTAATGATCTATAAAATAAATTGGTACCGTAGTCAAGGTCAATGTATAATAATGAATAGCGAGAAGTCTACCTAAAAATGAATAACAATTCTTTCTTGGTTTTTATATTAAAAACTGTAGTTATTAAATAGTTTCTTAGCTTGGCTTTGAAATAAGTTAATAAAGGGGAAAACTAGTAGAGTTTACCCTACCCGAGTATAGTTATTGACATAGTTATTGAATTAGAGTTGGTAACTGAAAATGACTAGACAGATTTCAAAGAGTTAGTGATGATGAACTTTTTAGGTTAAATTTTAGCCATTTCATTTTAGTTATTTCTCACTTCAAAATAATGGAGCAAAGCTATGCAATTAAGAAACTATGGTATTTAAGGGTGTCTTAAAATAGACTAAATTGCAAAAATTGATATGAAACTGCTTACCTTGTGAAAGATATCCAAAATTGATTTTCCATTTATTCATCACTAAATCATTTGAGCACTTCAGTATTTAATCAGTAGGCACTGTTTAAATAGCAAATTTAAGGTAACATTCCAGTGATGTGTGTTGAGAAATCTACTGGAGCACAAAACAGCTCTTCTCTCTATCAGTGTCAGTGCTAGACATCAACTGATGAAGGTTTGAGGTTTGATGATGACGTTGAAGAAAATGGAGGCAGTCAGCTGATTATGAAAGCCGGTAACTGGTAGCAATGCCAACTTGATTATCATGTGGTTCTAGTTGGTATTACTGGGACTGTTTTTGTTTACAGGAGACCGAATCAAAGTGGACCCGGTTCATCAGCTGATGTTACCATATTAACGCTCTCAAATCGACAATATTGTCCTAATCGACAATAACTATAATAATTATTGTAGTTTTTAAAACTATATATTTTTGGATTTTCAAAATTTTTCTTAGAAAAATAACAGTTTTAGATCAAATAGTATTGTTACTAGTAATACAGTCGTCGCCCTTCCACTTCTTGATTGCCCATTTTGTGCCAAAAGCGTTTTCAAGCCCCCCCCAAACAATTTGTAAAATCAGGTTGAAAAGTAGATTATTGGTTGAGTTTATGGGAGCCTTCTCATTTACTGGTAAATGTTACTGGTGGAGTCTGATTGGTCTATTCAAATTCTTCAACATCTTTGAATTTTAATAGACCAGACCAGTGGCGTAACGTTTTCCAATTGGGCCCCCCCGCAACCGATTTTCCGGGCCCCTCTCTTCGAAATCATATAAATATCCCTCCTCACCCTTGCCACCCCACCCTGAAAAACTTGCATTATTATTTTTTTTGCAGTTATAATTATGTAAGAACTAAACACCTTTTTATCTATTAAATTTTAAAATTCAATCATGTTTCAGGGGGGGCTAGTCTAATGATTTTGGCTGTAGCCTACGGGCTCCTGAAAGATGGAGATAGTTGATTTATAAATAATTAATCTTGAAGCCTAGAAACCTTGAAATTGATGTCTTACATAAGACCCACATTCACATCCTCCTTGTTAGCACCTTCGCTCCTTTTCCCAGAAAATGTGTTCTCTCAGAATTCGCCTCGTTTGCAGACACGGACACAGGTTCAATTTTTAATAAAAAGGAATTTTATCTAAATTACCGCGAAATTACTAAGTCAGGAGAAGAGAAAAAATTTAAGAAATTTATTCTTAAGAGGCAGAAGAGAGTAAACTACTGATGCAGTATACTTGATCCTATTATGAGAAAAAAATTCAACTGCGTTGAGAGAACTAACACAATTAAACCAAAACTATTATTTATATACTTATACAATATTCACGTAATTTATCCGACGTATCAAGGGTATAAATAATTAATATTCCTTCTGAACATTGTTTAAAAATGTACTAGTCGATGAAAAAATAGAAATAATTAAAACATGACCGAACAACATCACAATACCTTGAACGATATGTTGAAAAATAGAATAGAAATGAAAAAATTGGCACTCCAAATAATAAAACTCACGCACCATCACGAATTCACGAACTCAATTAATATACATACATACGGTTCACACTAAGCCAATTTACCGGACACTTGTAGGCTTGCATGCATCCAACTGGACGATTCAAGAGACTGAATTCAAAATACTGTATGATGAAAAACATTGACTTTGATTTCTACACAACCCCCCACTTTCCATTACTTCGTATATGCTAATATACATTGAGGATTAAGAGGGCAAAATAACATTAAGTTAATTTCCTGTAATATTTGCACTGTGGAGACATAGCCGTCATGATTTATAACAGACTAGATAAGTTTGTTTGAAGAGTGTTTTGTCCTCGGTATGTCTCCATTCCTGAAGTCACAACATCCTCCTTCTGATTTCCTTCACTAAAGCTATCTGCGAATTGATAAATTAAACAATAAGCATTGACCTGACAATATTTATTTAGCTAATTCATTCTTTCTTTCTTCAGTGTTTCAGTTTTATTTCTTTTGAAAATATATATATATTTCAGTCTGGGCACGGGCCATTTCTTGAAAAAATATATTTTCATTCCGGGCCCCCTTATAGCCCGGGCCCCCCGCGCCGCGGGGTCTGCGGGGGTGTACGTTTTACGCCACTGGACCAGACGACAGGGAAGTGATAGCCGTGAGCCGAAGCAGGTATCTGTTCAATCAGATAGGGATAAGCTGCGTTCTACTGGGCACTCTTTGTAAGGGTGACCGATTAGATCGGCCAGCAAAAAGACACTGTTCTCTGCTGTAAAATCACTTCCCGGTGGTTCTGAACCCACCGAAAACTGGTTAAGTGGTAGATTGGACATAACTGTCCAAACTTCGCCACGTCAACAAATAAAAAAGTCATTCTATTCTAAAACTGTAGGTCCAGCTCATCAATCATCATCATCATCATTCAACTCATTACCCACACACAGGTCTCAGACCTATGTGGGCTTCATCCTCCAAAAAATGACACTGGTAACATTTACTGGTTTTGAAATCTTGAAATTTGGTATACATGACGAACTGCGCGTATTACTAATAATAATTACAGTATTTGACTTTATGAATAATTGCACGACTATGAAGTCAAATATTTGAGTAGAAAATTAAAATATTTTACTCACTGAGCACTGCAGTGGCGGCCGGCAATCAAAAATTTTTGTGAAGGACTCTTATATTAAATTATTCCACAGAAATTAAATTATTTTTTAATATTTGGATTTTCTCTTAGTGTTGGAGACACATTTCGACCATTATGCTAGAAATGGGTGATCACATAGGGAGGTCGGCAGGATGGCTGTAGTATATTCGTCATTGAATTGGAAGTAATTTTATTTATGATGTTGAAGATCCATCTTGTTTCCACTAATATGTAATATAAACTTAAAAAAACCACTTTTAAATGGAAATTAACTCACGTTATGGCGTGACGGCCGTTTCGCTCTGTTGTCTAGAGCATCGTCAGACAACCCACAGTACACTGACTTAAGGTATGAGTTTGAGGGTTATGTATGTTGGAATGGTGCTGGGGTGGGGGGATGAGTAGGCGGGAGGTTTGAAATTGGGATTATTTTGTCAAATAGAGTGTGTGAGAAGAAGATAAGTTGATCATTTAAAATGTTGTCAGGTTCCTGCTTTGCATGTTTGTAAATCTCATATTGTTCTAAAACATTGAGTTTATGGCTTTTGTGAGTGAAGTGTAGTGTGTCTAAATTAGTGTCAATGTCTGTATAACTGTGGCCTGTTGAAATGATGTGTTCAGCAAAAGTGGAATGTGTGTTTGGGTGTGAGATGGCTCTTGTGTGTTCTTTGAATCTAGTGGTGAATGTCCTGCCAGTTTGTCCTATATAGAACTTGTTGCAGTCATCACATTTCAATTTGTAAATTCCAGATCTGTTGTACTTGTTTTGAGATGTTGTCTGAAAATGCAGGTGTTTTTTGAGTGAATTATTTGTTCTGTAAGCTATTTTATGAGTTTCCTGAATGAAGCTGCTATTTTATGAGTTTTTTTTGTTGAGGTAGGTAAGTGTGATGAATGTATGGGGGTTGTCATTCTGTTTGTTGTTGGTGTGAGTGATTGGTTTTGTTGATATTCTGTGCAGTAGTTTGTCTATTAGTGTGTGTTTGTAACCATTCTGTTGTGCTATGTATTTTATAGTATTCAATTCTGTAACGTAGGTGGTAGAAGTAATCACAAACTCATTGTAATTGATGAAATACATTTTATTAAAAGAACGAATAGCGTAAGTAAACTCATTACATCATGAAAATTCAATCGACAATAGAGACATAGTACAGTAGGCGTTGTCTCTCTGGTGTGGCACAGTCTTGCCAACTGCATAAAATAAAACTAAAATTCATGTTGTACAAGGATATATGACACCTCACCCCGTAATGAAACCTAGGGTGAATACCTTTCAGGAGGTTTTCTGAACCTAACAGGTCTAGCCTGTGGCGTATGGTAAATAGTATCTGTCACAATCGGTAATTTTGTAGAAACTGGCGTTGAATGTAAAACATTCTTGAAAGAATTAGAAAAGAAAGTAGAATCATCAACATCATTGCTTGTAATAGCTTTCAATTGTTCAGAAAGTACTGTTGATTTAGGCACAATTACATCAGTATCATAATGAACATTAGGTATATCAGTTGAAAAATCCTTTAAATTAATTTTACAATCCTTCATTTGATTAGCATGTCTCCTAATAGAAAGATTATCATCAGTAATGATATTGTACATAGAAGAACCAATTTTATCAGCTACAATACCTGTATTCCATTTACCCTTATTATTGTAAATTCGGTACATAACTCTATCATTGATATTGAAACATTTATCTTTAATTGTCTGTTTTTGCATTTCCTTTCTTTGAGTATCTAACACTTTGTCAGTAATATTGGGTAGCATCAAATCTAGTCTAGTTCGAATATTTCTTTTCATGAGTAAATTACATGGACTTTCACCAGTAGTAGCATGTGGTGCTTTTCTGTAGTTCATTAAAAAATTATTTAATTTGAACCGTAAAGTAGAATTTACAATCATACCTTCGCAACATTTAATTAATCCTGACTTCACAGTTTGTACAAAACGTTCTGCCTGACTAAAATTCATGTTGTACAAGGATATATGACACCTCACCCCGTAATGAAACCTAGGGTGAATACCTTTCAGGAGGTTTTCTGAACCTAACAGGTCTAGCCTGTGGCGTATGGTAAATAGTATCTGTCACAATCGGTAATTTTGTAGAAACTGGCGTTGAATGTAAAACATTCTTGAAAGAATTAGAAAAGAAAGTAGAATCATCAACATCATTGCTTGTAATAGCTTTCAATTGTTCAGAAAGTACTGTTGATTTAGGCACAATTACATCAGTATCATAATGAACATTAGGTATATCAGTTGAAAAATCCTTTAAATTAATTTTACAATCCTTCATTTGATTAGCATGTCTCCTAATAGAAAGATTATCATCAGTAATGATATTGTACATAGAAGAACCAATTTTATCAGCTACAATACCTGTATTCCATTTACCCTTATTATTGTAAATTCGGTACATAACTCTATCATTGATATTGAAACATTTATCTTTAATTGTCTGTTTTTGCATTTCCTTTCTTTGAGTATCTAACACTTTGTCAGTAATATTGGGTAGCATCAAATCTAGTCTAGTTCGAATATTTCTTTTCATGAGTAAATTACATGGACTTTCACCAGTAGTAGCATGTGGTGCTTTTCTGTAGTTCATTAAAAAATTATTTAATTTGAACCGTAAAGTAGAATTTACAATCATACCTTCGCAACATTTAATTAATCCTGACTTCACAGTTTGTACAAAACGTTCTGCCTGACCATTGGATGCAGGAAAGAAAGGAGCACTGGTAATATGCTTTATACCATTATTAGTACAAAAGGTTTGAAATTCACTAGAGGTAAACTGAGTACCATTATCTGATACTAGTGTAACTGGTAAACCAAATCTAGCAAAACATTCACGCAAATTTTCAACTGTTTCTTCGCTTGAAAGAGTTTTCATTATGTAAGTTTCAACCCACTTACTCTGTAACTATCAACAATTATTAACAGCCATAATCCTGGAGAAGGATTAGCAAAATCTATATGTAATCTTTGCCATGGTCCTGAAGGAAATTGCCATGGATGTAAATTCACATTAGACTGTTGTCTAGAATGACGCACACAATGTATACAATTCTTTGTAACAAGCTCAATATCAGAATCAATATTTGGCCAATAGACATAACTTCGTGCAAGGCCTTTCATTTTTACAATTCCTAAGTGTCCTTGGTGTAGTTCCTCAAGTACAGTACTTTAGATTGTAAAGATTTTGGAATCATAACTCGTAAGCCTTTCATAATACAACCTTGTTCAACTGAATATTCAGCAATATTGTTTGTATTTTTATCATTTTCAGTACCTAAAATTTGTCGAAGTAATTTACACATATCTGGATCTTTTCTAGTTTCATGAGCTATTTGTTCCCTTGTAACCGGTAAAATATTAATTTGATTCATTTGTACAATTTGAACCTCATCAATAGTATTGTCATTAACATAGGAAATGTCATTTCCATAGGAAATCTTGAGCAAAAATCAGCATTCATATGTTCAGTGGTCTTACGGTATTGTATGGTGTAATCAAAACCTTGTAAAAATAATGAATAATGTAATAAACGTGTAGCACTGATGGATGGAGTAGCAGCATGAGCATTTAAGATGCTTTGTAATGGTTTGTGGTCAGTCAGTAAAGTAAAATGACGACCAAACAAGTAATTGAAAAATTTCTTAACTCCCCAATAAATTGACAATGCTTCCTTGTCTATCTGGGAATAATTTCGCTCAGCTGCAGTGAGACATCTACTAGCAAAAATTATGGGCCTTTCCACACCTTTTTCATCTAAACATGAAAGAACCGCACCAATAGCATATTTACTAGCATCAGTAGCAACAATTATAGGTTTAGTGACATCAAAATCCGCAAGAGTAAGTTTTGTTTCAATATCTTTCTTAATTGTTTGAAATGCAGTTTCACACTCTTGTGACCACGAAAAAACAACATTTTTCCTGAGTAAGTTGTATAAAGGTGAGAGAGAATTAGCCATGCCCTGTATAAACCTTGAGTAATATGTAACAAACCCTAGAAAATATTTCAACTCTGATACATTTGTAGGACGTTTTGCATTCTTAACAACTGCAATCTTATCATCAGTTTTATGTATGCAATCTTTGTCAATTTTAAACCCTAAATAAGTAATTTCAGATTTCAGTACTTCACATTTTTCCCATTTAAGTCTAATACCATTTTCACGGCACATACTAAAAAACATATTTTAAAACAAAAAAAGAAACCGACTTCAGTGAAATGATTAAATACTCACGTACTAAAAAGTTTAAAATAAAGTATTTACTTTAAACTGAGAAAATTTTAAATTCATTTAGAGAGGTCCGTGGTTCGATTCCCGGTGGTGACTGATATTTTTGTACAGTAGCATTCATCGATTCCCATCAGCTTTTCAATGCTGTTGTCAATATCCGCCATTGCGGAAGTCTTCAGTATAAAGTAATAGCAATTAAAGGAATTCGAAATTAATAAATTCTGTATATGTATATTTGTCAGTTTATTCAATTGTCAGTCACTTCAAACTAACTTGTGAGATACGAGCCGATATGGCCAAGTTAAAAATGAATGCTCCTGTGCAGAAAGGTCTCCATGGTCTAGTGGTTAAGGCGCTCAACCGGCAATTGAGAGGTCCGTGGTTCGATTCCCGGTGGTGACTGATATTTTTGTACAGTAGCATTCATCGATTCCCATCAGCTTTTCAATGCTGTTGTCAAAATCCGCCATTGCGGAAGTCTTCAGTATAAAGTAATAGCAATTAAAGGAATTCGAAATTAATAAATTCTGTATATGTATATTTGTCAGTTTATTCAATTGTCAGTCACTTCAAACTAACTTGATTCATTATTATTTATTTACATACTTATTGAGACAAAACTACAACGATTGCACAAATGCAACAGACTAAATACTTGGCTGGTGGCTATGAATAATGCCCCATTAATTGTCTCCAGTATAAAAATAAAATTTAAAAATGTGTGGGAAGTAGCCTACGCCTCACTAGAAACAGTTCAAAGTAAAAATAACTCTACAAAACTACCAAAGAGCTGAAAAGACTGCAAGGTAGAGCTGCCTTTCAATTAATTTACACTATGATACAATTTCAAGCTCAAATATGAGGTGAGTGTTTGTATTTCAATGAAGCATTTTAGTTTAACAAGTAACATTGCAGTGGTGTATACGGTTGAGGGTTGGGACGTTATCTCTGGGATAAGACTCTCTGACTCCCTGTAACTCCTGTGGTCACTGGGTCGTTCAACAAGGGGGGGGGGGGAAGAAGGGTCCACCGCTGTGACGAAGGCCCCCTTCGAAGACTCCCTGAACACATTTTGGAGTTCCTAAGTTCATATTCAGACTCAGCGTCTAAAATACATGGGAATCCGTTGAGAAAATAACTACTAATTGCTTTTCCTGATATCACTTACTTATGAAACTTGGTTACTGGCCTAATAGCGTCGCTGTACAGTTGTTCAGGTTTTTTTGCATTGGCAAAATTTTCAAATCAAGGACCATTCTGGGAGTAAATTTAATGATATAGAATTTTATTTCTGATGTTGAAGATCCATCTTGTTTCCACTAATATGTATTATAAACTTAAAAAACACTTTTGAATGGAAATTGACTCACGTTATGGCGTGACGGCCGTTTCGCTCTGTTGTCTAGAGCATCATCAGACGACCCACAGTACACTCCGAGTGTACTGTGGGTCGTCTGATGATGCTCTAGACAACAGAGCGAAACGGCCGTCACGCCATAACGTGAGTCAATTTCCATTCAAAAGTGTTTTTTAAGTTTATAATTTTATTTCTATAACTTTTATGTGTTGGAGTAATCATTTACAAAATTAATGCATCGAAACATTGAGGTGACACATTTTTCACAAAGAGGGGTAAAAATACCTGATTTTTGAAAATTGATTGTGAACAAACAACTGAACCGATTTGTTACGGCTATACATCAATTGACGTAGAATTTCATATTCTTCAATTTCAAATTGAACAATATTTTCAACACGGAAGATAGTTTTCAAGTTTTAGGCGATAAACTGAAAAAAGTGCCAAATTTGGGGGGGTATTTTGCCCCAAAAAGTTCTGCACAAGCAAGATTTTTTCGCAAACTTGGGGGAATTTTTTCGGGGATGCCTAGAGTGTGGATTAAAAAAATCAAGCTTTGTACAGGACGGCCTTTTTTTGGTTTAATTTGCGTGGGATATAAACCGAAATGGCAATGGGAGACTCAACAGAATATTCCATGAAAAATAATCTCGTACAATAAAATACATTGAAAATCTATAACAATGTATTTATTTCCGGATTTCTTGATCCATACCGATCTGTGTTGTTAATATCAACTTTTTATGGTAAATTCAACGAATCGCAGTCAATTTTGCAGGCCTTTGAAGATGAGTCTCCATGACTTGAAAACGTTTGGCCTGAAGTGAGTAGAAATATTATTTATTCTCAATTGAAATTAACTGCAAGTTAATTAAAGTCATTGAATTTACTATTTAACTAAGTCGTTTTTACTATTCTGCTAAGTCGTTGAATTTTCCATAAAAAGTTAATGCTATTTAAATTAGGCAAAAATTTTATTTTCATTTTCATTTAGTACTGATCCATACAAAGTACTGATCTATATACAGTACTGATTTCATACTTTTCGCGCACAAGTAGTTGTCTCTATTTCAACTCAGCTAGCAGCATCCTGCAGCAATATTGCCTTATACTGGACTTGAAGTGGCATTGACACACTACTCTATGCTATCTGCTTTCTCTATGAATTTTTGTGTCGTCTTTTCCTTGTTCTGGAATTTACTCTATTTAGGTAAACTGCATTTTCGGCCCTAGGTGCGAAATATACTAATTTGTTCACTATTATTGAATAAAATAGAAATGCTTCATAAAATATTGCGAGCTAAAAAGTAAATAAATTAAAGATTAGACCTATCTATGATCCTAATTCTCTGAACCTATAAGTGATCGTATAACAGCGGCCTTAGAGCGAGCATACATGAGTAGTTTTGAATTTAAAAAAAATTCTATGATGTTTGAGAATGTTTTAGCTTTTACGAGTTTCTTGACTGCAAGAAATTTGACTGCCACTGCAATTTACAGTCAGATTTGTGATGTATATGGTGAAAATGTCATGTCTGCAGTAGCCTACAAATGGTTGATCTTTGGCGAGTAATTTTTTTGAAAGGAAGGGATAATGTGCACGATGATGAGCGAAGTGGCCGACCTCGGCGACCTACTGCATTGCTGCTGTGCAAGCCATTGTTGATTCCGACAAGCGCATCACAGTATCACATTCGAAATCATGCATCAATTGCCACCAAACATTGAATTAAGCCGTACATCTGTGTACAGCATTATGAAGAGCTTCAGCTGTCAAAGGTGGGGGGGTACCATCTGTCCGACTATCCATTTCACCGAATATACCATTTGTCCGACTTTTCTACGACTTGTCATTAAATAAGAAAACTACGTGTTACCACTTGACCGAAAATCCATTTGTCCGAATATACCACTTGTCCGACTATCACATGACATCTTATAAGTTCAGAAACCACTTGTCCGACTCTACCATTTGTCCGACTCGACTGTAGTGCATTCTAGCGGCGTAGTTTATCACGCCCAACCGAAAATGTCGTGTTTTTCATTTTTTCACACACTATTAAATGTTTACTTTTCATTATAATAATTTATATTAAATAATAATTGATATTATAATAATAATTGATATTATAATAATAATTGATATTATAATAATTGATGGTTTTAATTTATTAATAATAAATGGTTTGTGACATGAACTCTAGAAGGCATTGAGATATTGGCATGACGCGATTCGAGAAATCAGCCAATTACCATTCAGCATGAGTTTGCCGTTAAATTTGAAATGTTGGAATGTTGTTCAGATTGAAATTTTCTTCTAAAACCAAAATCTTAATTCAAATAGAGTATTAATTCATCTCCTCTTCACATTGTGAAGAGGAGTTGTGTTTAAGTTATTGCGTGAGTCTCTTATGTATAAAAACCTAGCTCACGAACCACAACACTTCCAGTCAACAATTATTGTAAAATTTGTATCGCTCAATAGCCTACTGTGCATAACACTTACATTACACAAATCAAGTGTTAGATTCTCAATTCTTGAGGTATGAGTTAAATATGAGACTCAATTTTCCCAAGAGTTCATCTGTTAATCAATATATCATATGGATCTTGAAACCCTATCAGAAGTTCCCTAGGCATATTCCTGATAACAATATTGTTGGTCGTTAATGAGGTCCAAATGTTCAATTGGGGTGGTGAGAGAGCATCAGAATCGACCTTCTCCATTTTTGAGCTATTTAAAAAGTGCTTTTCATTTTTGGGATAGTGAGCAGTGAGTTCGTTGGATCCTACTTCGAAGTACATAAAAAACGATAGTTCTGGACGCAGATTCCATAGTTCTATAGTTCGTCCTGACAGGTTAGAGCAATAGTTTCGTGAAAGTAAAGAAAATAATGAATATTGTGAAAATGCACTGCCAACTTCTACTGAAAAAACTATTCATGTCAGCAGTAAACGAAATATCGCTCTCATGATGGAAGCAATGAGCGATCTGGAAGTATAAGAACCCACTGATTACAGAACTGGTAAGTTTCAATCCCCAACACCAAAATAAATTTTTATGTGCATTTGAAAAATGAGAAATCGAAAAATTTAGGTCAGTACGCGAAATTTGGATATTTGAAGGATGAAAATCGGAATTTCCAATCAGTTCCAAAAATAAGTCCCACAACAGTAAAATGTCTGGGCATCTTTCACATGGTGAAAAGAAATACGTACATATTAATGCTAATCAAATGATGTTATAATTTCATATCCTAAATCAGATAATATTTTGTTTAATAAAAATTTTCATAAACTCTACAAAATAATCATGAACGTTCCTGTACATACTAATAACACTTTCCTGAACGTTCAAATCAATTTGTCAGCAAATTTATAAGAATTTTTCGAATTTATAGTTATAGTTTTCAAATTTTCAAGTTCTACGCATTTTTCGAATTTCATGACAGTTAACAATCAAAATTAAATAGTATCCAGAGTGTCTACTTAGCCATTGAACTGATTTTCAAGTTTTCATTTCAATTATTAATCTTTTTTATGTTAGAAAATGGTAATTTAATAATATAGCATGCATTGATTTTGATGAGGAATTAGACTCCCCAACCACCACACTGCTCCATGTGTATTTCCATATGACGAGAAGAACAACATCCTTCAGTTTCTAAGTGAAGTTCTGCCAGAAAACTGCAAACAGTTTTGGAAAGATTTTCCAAAACACTCAAACAACAGACATTAGATTCAACAAGAGACCGAGATGTTTGTTACATCAGTATTTGGATATTTCTTTTATTATCATTCCATTAATAATAATTTTATAGTATTATTTTCAACAGAATCTATCAATTGAATTCATTCTTTGATTGCCAAGTGTTTGTATAGTATTATTTCATGTAAATGAAGTTCCTTTTCATATGACATGTCATGTTAATGTGCAAGAAAGGTAAATGTTACAATGCAAATCTCTTTTTCATTATTTAACATTATATCATTTAAGAAAGTTGAAACCTCAGGTCTTAAATTTACCTCTTGCACTCTGGTATTACATCACAGCATTAGGGTTCTCTTAGTGATATGTTTTTATTTGTAATGCACAAGATAACTTTCAAGTGAAAACGTTAATAACAAATTATGTGTAACAGTAGTTTTTTCAGTGAGTTCACTGTACAATGTGACTGAAAATGTAAAATCGCAGAGCAAAACGACTGTTACATACGGTACTATTTGTTAGTAATTTATTCACTTAGAAGTTGTTATCTGAATTGAAATTCGAATCACTGAGAAGATATATAGGCTAACTACATCAAGAGGAGTTTTCATGATAAAACTTGAAAAATTGAATCAAACCCAGAAACTATTTATAAATCTTTGTATAATTAATTGATCTTTTTTGTTATTAGAGAATAAAAGTAAATTCAATGTAATTTCAAAGCTCAGGCAGCGAAAAAGAGTCGTTTTTACTTGATATAATACGTCAATCTTGGAAACAAAAAGCTGAACACATTACTAAGCAGAATAGCCGTAGTTAAGTTACTAAACTATATTTTACAAGTTTTCACTATATCAAAATAAAGTAGGTATATAAAGTGAAACTAGGTATATGCTGAGTTCTACATAATTGTATTAAATAAATGAACAAACAATAGTTGGAATGTTATCATCAGCAAAACCTCATAATAGCATCAAGGCAAACTTCAAGTGATATTTTCTCAAGTTTTTGTTTTTGTGACTTACGACACTCTTCCTTAGCTGGACAGAGTACTTGAATCCAGTTTCTCAATGATAGGCGACTGATAACTGATGATTTTATTTGTATTGATCTTCCATGGAACTTATATCTACAGCTGGTACCATATAATCAACAAACTAACTGTAAACTATTGATACCACTACAATTTATTTTGTTGCATTTTATGGTAATTATAGTTTATGAATTCCAGTATCTATCTTCCAAAATCGATTTTAAAAATGAAACAAAAATTGGAAGGAGGAGGAGGATTGTATACAGAAAGTGGCAAAATTTCAATCATTAAAAACAAAAACTATAATACAGACGAGTACCCCAACCACAAGACACCCCCACCTAAATTTAGCACCAGCCCCCCCCCCCCCCAAATAATTAGGTACCCCCTCTTGACCTCTTAGCTCTCACGTCTCGCTAAGCTTGAATAATAACTTCCTGCACAAATCCTAAACATAACTATTTTAGCTAATTCATATTCAATAGTTTTGTTAGGGGTTCTATCTCTAAAATAACACTGGGATGATATATCTCAGGGAGATCCCAGGATATCACATACTTGGATGATATATCCTGGGAAGACCCCAGGATATCATATACTAGGATGAGATATATTTGAATCTCTCAAGAATATTGTACCACGGATATGATATTCTGGGATAATCCTAGGATATCTTGTCCAGGAATATGATTCAATCCTTATATTCAGGGATATGAGGTCTTCCTCTAAAAGAGGTCTTACATCCTAAAATATTGTATCCTGGCAAGATCTCAGGATGAATAAAATGCGATATTGTTGCATTGTGCCATCATTATTTTATAGTTTTGAGTTCATTCCTATTCTTCTTTTATATAATCCTACCACATCCAATTAAAGCTAGGCTAATGCATAAACAAATTAAACCTCAAATGCATAATTACTTGAGCATACTATTTAATATTCATTAGGGTTGACTAGTTGGCGGTCGTTGAATTCGCTTGAAAAGTTAATAATGATTTTACATGAGCTTAAATTCAAATGTATATCAAATTTAAATGGCATTCATTATTGAAATGATTTACTAGTAATACAACTAATAAGATAATTATATTATTCACTCACTATCATACTCGTATTCTATCTCACTCCCACCCACACTCCGGCGACCACTCTATCGCTTTCTCTCTCTCACTCATTCTCTCCCCCTATCATTCACTCTCTCTCTCTCTACTGCTCTTTCTCATTCATAGATGCCTTACCATCCAACTCACTCAACCTTCACACACTTTTTCCTTCTCTCTTTCTCATTCCTTTAAAACAAAAATCCAACCCTGTCAACCTTCCAGTTCACTGGCCACTCACACTTTCAACCTGTGTTCGGGAAAAACCCACTTTTCAATCAACTTCTGCTGTCTGTGAACGGTGCTGTGGTTTGTTGGCGAAAGATTTTTACAGGTGTCCTCTCAGGGCCTTAATTTCTAAATTGAAAAGTACCGGAGCTGTGACTTACCGGGGGGGGGGGGGGGGGGGGGGTCTGGAATACCCCCTTGCGAAACGGTGGTCCGGAAGTCCCCCCCCCCACCGCGGAAAATGTTTCTTATGTATAAAATTATAAATTGAATAATTAATTTGATAATCATATTGATACACTAAAATTACTAAATATGAATAATTCATATTTAGTGTAATTCATATATTCATGCTAATGAAAAAACATTAAGACATGAGTTATTCAAATGATAATGATTATCATTATTTCTTGTTGTTATTCTGTATAGATTGCATTGGTAGCTGGTCTGGTAGGCTGAAATAACGTACTATATTTTTGTAGTATGTCAGAAGCCAAACCAAAAACAGAGAAATATTAAGAGAGAAAGAAGGAGTGAGTGTGAGAGAGAGAGTCAGCGAGAGAACAAGAGGAAAAGATAGAAAGTGTGAGAGAGATCGAAAGCAGATAGAAATGAGACAGAAGTGCCTGTTCTGTACCTGTTTACCTGTAGCACGATTTCATAGTTTATCTGTGCTTGTGGTAAGAGAGAAAACTCAAACAAGTTTTCTGCGAAAGGCAAGCCTTCCATTTTTAGATACAGTACCGTACGGTGCTAGCATAGATTAGGGTTCGTCTATGGTGCTAGTCAACCGTGTTATAATTGAGTTAAATCAAAGAAGAAACCGACACATTTTTGGAAAAGAAGAATGAACTACAAAATCCTCAAGAAAACAGACCGATGCATGCATACGTTGACTAAGCCCTAGACTAGACAGATACTGCATCAGTGCGGGTTGAAGTTTGATGGCTGAGAGTGAAACACGCGTATACTTGAAATAAATACTTCAATCATTGGAATAAGTCTTTATATTTGAGACTATGAAAAATAATCACATACATTTTGACCTGGATAAATCAATGCAGTATTCATAATTATTTAACAGCCAAATGAAAATCATCAATATTATTATTATTGTTTAGTTATGCACATTCTACTCTATAAGCCTAAATTAAAATACTTTTGTAGTGCACAACCCTGATTATAATTTCTCAATAAATAGGGTATACTAACTAATACAACCAGTGGCGTAACTAGAGTTGGCTTATGGGGGTTTTACCCCCCTCAGCCCAATGTCAAACAACCCTTCACCATCAACCGACCCCCGTCAACCACCCTTACAAATTTTTTCTTAGAACATTTTCTCAGAATATAGATATAATATATTAGATAATATTCATTTTGGGTAAAGGAAGCAGAAACTGCCCCCCCCCCCCCCACCATTAGCTAACACATCTTCACATATGTTTTCTTATTATTAAGGCCATAGTGAGTAGTTTTGAAATTCAAACCATTGAGAATTAAACTCTGGTATTTTGTGCATAAACTGGTACCATTGAATCATGTGCTGGGCTGCTGGGCATAATTTTTGATGGGAAAAAATCATTTGAGGACAAGCTGTCAGACTTATAAATTTATATAAATAGCTATTAAGTACTGTTGCTGTTCTTCCTTTGGCGTGGATTGAGGTCTACTCATTGATTTCAATTATTGTTTGCAATGAAGATAAAATGTGCTATTCAAAAGAAAATTCAATGTTCCTGAAATGAATATTTGAATATAGTAAACAGTTTTGATAGTCTTTACTTTAATGGTTTTTCCATTCAATCCTTATTAAGGAAATGAACTTATTTCATTCACTTTAGATTCGCTTTGAGAATTTAAATTTTATTCAATTTATTAAAATGAATTTAAGTTATGGAAAATTAAATTTTTTATTTCTTGGACTATACGTGTTAGATCTCTTTTATACAGAATAGAATAAACAAATTAGTTGCTTACAATCAGGACTCTAAGCTATTATTATTATTATTATTATAGATTTTCAAATCCCTCTACTATGTTTATTAATTATTATTAGTATATTATTATTATTATCATCATCATCATCGATTTTCAAATCTCTCTACTATGCTTATTTATTATTATTAGTATTTTATTAATTATTTAATATATTAGATATTATAATTTTTGTTAATATCTCTAATATGAGTTGTAGCCTATATGTTTTATATGTAGGCTACGATTACCATTTGATAAATAAAATCAAATTAGCTCATGACCTGATACCAAAGACAATGTAACATTATATTGTCTTTGCTGACACGGATATATCAGCTACTGGTGTCAAGGTATGTCAGCTACTGGAGGTGACAAAAAATACAGGTGTCAGCTATTGGTGTAGTGTAAATGTAAAGTGATTTTGAAATCAAAATTTCAAGTTCAAATTTGTATCCAAATTAATTTCAATTCCAATTAGCCCTTCGAAAGACTTGAATAAATAGATTGTGAACACTTTTTTATTAATCATCCATACAATAGCTCCAAAGTTAATGCATAATATTTGCGAATTGACTCACTAAGGTGTCAGCTACTGGTTCCTTCACCAGAAGCTATTAAATAAATAAATTAAATAATTCAAATTTAATAAAAATAATCTTTCAAATTTTTATTCTTTAAAATTGTCTCTTACAATTTGTTTTAAATTTCTTCTAAGCAATGGGGGGGGGGGGGTCACGTCCCCAATAACCCCCCTCGTTCCGCCTATGAATGAATACAACTAAAGATAAAAACCAGCCTACCTAATACTCATGAGTAACTAACCTATGTATTACCGGTATCCTAACCCTAACTGTATACAACCTATGTTATGTCTATAAAATCTTAATTTATTAAAAGCTATAGTTTCCTGATCAGGATCAAATGTTTGTATTATTGATATCAATCTCTTTTTCAGTTCATGGCCTAGGCTATAAGCATTCAATAGAGTAGAGCTTTCTATCTTATTTCATATTTTATGTAGAGCTCATTTTCATACATGCTATATCTGTCTTATCTGGGAAACTACGTCTTCCAAAATCCAAATAGGCCTACATATTCTGAGAAACATACTAGAACTAGTATTCAAAATTCAATGGGACACATGCTGTTACAAATCAATTCCGGTGGAATGGACATGCCAAAATTAGTAGTCTCACTGATTCGAGCACTATAGGTACAGTACTCTAATGATACAATAGAAAAGGGTCATGCTCCTCTACAAAAATTCCCACTTTCTATCTCCTTTTTATCTTGATTGACAGTCAGGTATTTCCAGAATGAGTAGATTTACAGCTTCTGCTAAATATAATAATAATAATAATTTCTCTGGTTGTGAGTACAGCACTACCAGAGGAGTTTATTTACAATAAATAAAAAAATTTAACATTTCAGAAAATAAATTAAAGTCTTAAATCTAAAGTATTGCTGTTCTGAATTTTGTGGCTCCCACTATATAAATATGTGTCGGGATGCCACTATTCCGTCTATTTCTTTATAAAGGTATTAGAACATGCGAAAAATTATTACGCTACTTTTACAAAGTTACATGTTACTAATCAGGGGTGCTCACAGGGGGGGGGGGGGCTATGACGCAGACTGCGTCATTGAAATTCTTGGGTGGGGGGGGGGGGTTCCAAAAAACGTTTTGGGGGGGGCGTAAAGTTGATTGAAACCGTGTTTAACGTGACAACATTCAAAAATATACTACGAAGTCAACAGATAGAATGTCAATCAATGAAAAAAATATATAATTATTATTATACAATTGAATATGAATTAGCTAAAACAGTTATGTTTAGGATTTGTGCAGGAAGTTATTATTCAAACTTAGCAAGACGCTAAGCGAGTGCTCTGAAAGTGGTTTATACAACTTTACTCTCCTTAACAGTTACTAGTTAATCAGCAGAAAGAGCAATAAGTCGATTTAAAATTATCAAAAACAGACTCAGATCAGCTATGGGAGACTAATGGTTGTCCAATCTAATGGTTCTAGCTGCAGAAAAAGATGTACTTGAGTCTATTTCTAACGAAGAAATAATTGAAAGGTTTTCTATTTCCTCATCCCAAAGACAAAAACTTCTATGTGGGGTTTAGAGAGATAGATTTAACAAGCTTAGAAGGTGCCTAGCTAACTTGTAGATGGTCACAGCCTACAAATTTAAAATGTTTGACTTCAAACTGTTGATGTTTTTCATGTATTTTACGATAACTACTTACTAATAAGTAAGAACTGCTATAGCAAAACTTACTAAATACTAAAAATTCAGTAATTTTTCATAACTATGTCTTTATTTTGTTTTTGAAAGACACTTCTTTCGATTGTGTGTTGTAAATAACTATACATGAAATGTGTGCCTTTCATGTACTTCATCCATACATAAATTCTCCCAAGATACTATACTAAGTAAATAACCTGTTGTTTAAAACTACTGTCCAATAAATGACTAAGTATTTTGAATTTTTGTGTTTTACAAATGAAGTTATTAACTCATTGTTTTCACTTCCTTTAAAGGAAGAACTTTGTAGAATTATTCAACCTTAATGTAATTGGTACACCGAACATAAACTTATAGGTATTTCATTTTTATTGAACATTGTGTATTTGTAATAATATTTTATTGTTTAAAAACGATTTAGGTTCAAATTCTTATTTAGCTATTTTGCAATTAAGTTTATTGAGCAGAAGTTCATATATTCATTTCATTGATATTTCTTTTTTACCTTTACAAAAATATGTTACCTATGTTAAGAATATCAAGAAATATACATACATTTTGTTTATTATCGACTGGGTTTGAATTTTTTCAATAGTTATAAAAATCTTCTTTTAGTTTTAGAAAGAATACGCGGGGCTTTTTTCGCATTTTTTGGGGGGGGGCTGATTTATGGGGGGGGGTGCTAAATTTAGGGGGGGGGGTTGCGTCATGAGGCTTAGGGGGGGGGTGGGCACCCCTGTACTAATTTATTGAATATTAAATTGAGAAGAAACGTACAAAAAGCAAAAACATTCACTAATTTGAAAGAATACTGATAAATAACAATAATAATATTTTTAGACTACATGCTACTTGCTTGGCTATTATTTCTCTTTGGCGCACTCTGTCACGTCTCGGCTTTTGTACTTTGATCGAAAATTGATTAACTTTTGGAAAATTCAATACCGTATTTTAAATCGCAATATTAATTTACTCCATCACGGAAATTAAGTGTTTTTTAATTATTGTTGTGGTTATCCATTTTTCGTGAACTGCAGTAGAACTATTCATATGTATTATCTTGCTGTGCAGAACTGACCTTTTTGAGTCGCGGCGGACGCGTTTCGAACTATGTTGTTCTTCTTCGGCGCTGTTTTTTAATTATTAAGATGAAATATTTGCTTTTCTGAATGAATTCTACTATTCTATTGAGCATAATCATAAATTATAGAATTCTTTGACAATTCATTATGAAAAATTATGAACTGGAATCATTTCATTGCATCAATTTATTAGGCATTTCCCTGTCTCCTCTTACCTTCAGCTATTCGTGCTGAAAGCTTTTCGTGTTGAATGCATAACATTTTTTTCCTACAGCTGCTCGTAAAGTAGTTCTTTGCGTACTGAAAACTAATTGTAAAATACCTCTTTACTGCTCCGCAAGCGGTAAAGTACTTTACGCTCGCCAGCTGTTTTCTTTACGCTTCTGTTTTGATTTTGATGTCTTCTCATTGGTGGATCATGGAATCCGTAAAATTCACATAACCTCAAAAAGTCGACCGCTAACCAAATCCGCGCACGGTCTGTGATGTTACAAACTACAAACTTTTATTGTGTTGGAATCCAGAACTGCAGTTGTAGGAAAAATATTGTATGTATTTCGCGCGTGAAGCTTCTTTATCGCTCTCGCAAAATTACTGCGCTCCGCTGTGCGTCGCGCAGTAAATGTTTTGGCTCGAGCGATAAAGTTGCGCTTCACGCTCTTAATACATAAATAACTATTAAATAGCTTCAACACAAAAAAAACTTGGGATAAAAGAGTTGAATTGCTTTTGAATTGTTTTTTTTTTTGTAGATTACGTCTTGGAGACTCCAGTTAAGGAGTATGAGACAAGTCAGATCAACAATTATACACTAGATACCATAATTACTATATCAGTTAGTTGAGGTGAGGCTTAATTTTGATGTGAAAGGAACTCTTGTACACTATAAAAAGCTAAACTAAATATTAAACTAATATTTGTGTGTAGTGAAATTAAAATCCTGGGAAGGAATTTGAAAATTCCAATTAAGGAAAGCTTCGTGATTTACAAAATACATACACATACTTGTAGAAATCAGAATTTGCAAGTTTTGCAACTTACCAAAAATTTTACCAAAATTCGTGTACCATGAGAAAAAACGTAGATATCAAAATTATTTAATTTTATAAAAAATGGTAAGGATAACTATTTTTGGCCTTGTGCTTTGTTTGGTCTCAATTTAAAAAAAAAACAGTAACAGCATCAGAATTATTCCGACGAATTCCAGACAGGAAAGTTTCCTTTTTTTCTAGATAATACGATAATAGATTATCTTGAATTTGTCGCTAATTATTGCCATCCTCTAATCCATAAAGTTCCTCAGCTAAAACTTACTAAATTTCCAAATTTTTGAAAAAATAACACGTGGATTTTTATTAGATCATTTTTCAAAGAAGGAATGAGAAAAATTACAACAGAATTGGATAAAACACGATTGTATATAGGGACCCGAAAATGACCACTCTTTCCCCCACCATTAATTAAACTTGTAACAATTTTACTAGTAACAAGTAAGTTAACAATTTGTGACTTGAAAGGGCTGTCAAGTGTGAAATATTGATTGTGAGATAAATGAAGAAACGAGTTGAAGCTTAGGCCTAGTTGCGTACAACTTCACATTTCATTATTTGAGCCAATTTATTATTTTAACAATTTATTGTTTTAGCCAGCTGATGAATTTCTTATTAAAATTCATTTGTTACTTATTTTTTCTAAGCTATGCGTATCTTTGAAACAGCTTGTAATTCCCTACTGCTGAGGAATTGCACTCTAATGGAACCTTCTTTCCCGCCAATCCTTGTTTCAACCCCCTCCCCTTCTAGGAGTTCAAACCTATTCGGTGGGGGTTGATTTTGTGCATCTGAGTGCAGCGTGGCAGGTAGCATAATATTTTTGTCATGCATTCGACTTCAACTTTTTCGTGAGTGGAGTCGTGAACTCGTGAGTGGTTTAGAGTGTGAAAATACAGCAACAAGTTTTTTCCATTGCGAGCTCCATATTCATGGTAAGTATATTAATATTAGTAAATGGTAATTTACAAGAACTAATTTATTAATTTTAGAATTAAGTTGATAAACATTTTCACTTATTATTGTGGTCTTTGGCAGCATAAAATATTCGTTTAATATTGTGGATATTAAAATTTTAATACTGGTTCTAAGCATACCAGTATATTATTGAGAAATACTTTTCCATGTAGGTAGCCTGCAAGTTTCAGGGTAGTATTAGCGTACGGTATATCGAAAAATTACTACAAATGAGATCCGCGCCTCAATCTAAGTTGTAATTATTCAATGCTAAAAAGTATCTCGTAGAGTTAGTTGTAAGTCGTTAATTGGTCTAATAATAAAAGGCAATCTAATACTGTTATATAAATGTAGCCTTTGAAATCTAAAATTAAATTCATGTCACTGTATAAAAATGATATCAAGATTGAACGAATTAATAAAAAATAAGCAAGCCCCATCCCTCTTATTAGGAAAAGGGTAGAACATATTTTGGAACTTTGTTATTATTCCTATCAGTTTAAAATACGTTTTCTATACGTTTAAAATAATTACTCCTATACCAATTTATTTATAGATTTGGAAATAGCCAATCAGGACTGTATTAAAAGAATATAATTTCTGTTCTAAAATAAATTCAAAATACAATTTGAATTCTTTAGTTTCTTATTAATTGAAGTTTTTCTGAAGCTCACATAGGTTTCATACCTATGCGTGGGTAATAAATTGGATGACGGTGATTGATGAGTTGGAACTACAGTTTTAGGTGGGTTCCGAACCACTGGAATTTATTGTGGACCAGTTAAGCAAAAACTGATCTGATCAAGAATGTTTTAGAATGTACAATGTATATAATATATCTGTATAATGTACGATCGATGAATGACTATTTTTAATAGTAATTAATAGTTAGTATTAAATATTTATTTAATAGAATTACTATTTTAAATCGATGAATTACTTTTTTTTAAGGAATGGCCGAATTCCATGGAAATTTCCAACCGTCGCAGAAAATCCCAGGGATCAGGGAAGGCAGCGCAGTCTACGGTGACGGTAGTGGATACTTCTATTATAAGGACCGAGATAAAGGCGAAAGAAGGTAATTTTCAGTATTATTGATAATCTCACTTTTTGAAAAGCAATGTCTTGAAAACTGGAATTTTGACAATAGTAGCAATGTGATTACACAATTTGGGATTACAAATCAGTAAATATTTTTGAGATTACTATAGTCATACCTCGGTTTGTATATGTGATAGAATAATTATTTGATTATTACATTCTTGAGAGGAGGAACGATTTTCCAAGTGTTTCATGGTAACCTGATTTGAAAATTCTGATTTTCAGCTATACTTAGCCATACGGGTTATAAATAGAAAGAGTAAATAGATTAGATTCATGTAGGCCGTTGTTCAAGAGACTTGGTCTCCTAACTGTACCCTGCTTATATGTGTATGAAGCTACTTTATATGTAAAAACGAATGATATTAACCAAAATCTTGATGTACATGATTATAATACAAGAAGCCGAGGAGATTATCACTTGGTGAGTCACAATAGTAGCTTATTCAAACAAAAACCTAGTTATATTGGTAGGAAATTCTACAACAAGCTACCGCAGTTTTTAAAGAATCTTGAAAATATAGAAATATTTAAAAAATAATTGAAAAAATATTTAGTTGATAAAGCTTTTTATAGTGTACAAGAGTTCCTTTCACATCAAAATTAAGCCTCACCTCAACTAATTGAAGTAATTATGGCATCTAGTGTATAATATTGTTGATCTGACTTGTCTCATACTCCTTAACTGGAGTCTCCAAGACGTAATCTACAAAAAAAAAAAAAAAAAATAAGGGGCTGATAAACAATATTGAATGATACATGATATTGATCCTTTGTCTTCTTTTTCTCTCACTACTAGATATTTGATTTGCGTGCGGAAACGAGAAGGCTGTAGGGCGAGAGCAGTCATGGGTCACGGGATTGATGATCCAATCATGCCAACCAGAAGCAGTCCCCTTCACAATCACCAAAGCGATAATGTAAGGGGGCCACGGAACACGTTCCTTTCTGTGCTGAAGCAGAGGGCTACTGAAGAGAGGAGCAGGACTGCAGAAATTTTTGAAGACGAAGCCATCAGGTATGAAAAGTTTTATTTATTAAGTGTATGAGTAGGATTAGTGGCGTAGCACGGGGGGGGGGGGCGGACCGCCCCGGGTGACAGCCCTTCCCCTACTTAGTTGGCTTCAAATTTCTGTTTACAATCGATTTGGCATCTTATTCAGATGACAAAACCATAACAATTTTGCGCTGCTCACTTATAGTCAATTTTTAAAAAATAATTTAAATTATTTTACTAACCTAACTGAGTTTCATGATCGTCACACACCTCACAAATTATTCGATTCACAATACAAATAGTCGAAGGTTAACCTCATTGACAGTATAATCCATGTAAATTCGGAATTCATACCATCACATTTGTAATTCTTCATTTATTCATATTAAAAAGTGCCAAAAATTCCTCAGGGATTTTCCATATGTATTCTTCTTAACACTTTAATTTTGGTTCTTTCCACAACATATTTTATTGTTTGAATTTACAAAATGTTTCACAATAGAATTTGAATTAATTGAATTATCAAATTTTCTAATTATCACTTTACATTATTCATGTCTGAGGAAACTTAAGCTCTACTCGCTATTTGCCACGTTGATATCAGGAATGCTGACATTTGACATCTGAGCATGAAAAAGTGAAAAAATATAATGATAGTAAAAAAATTAATAATTGATAACAATAATTTTGTCATATTTTTATTGTTTTACATAATTGTTTAATGTTAAAAGGTTACTTTAATTTTATCTAGTGGCATTTTCTGTGCTCAGGTCAGTGGGTTCCCACCCCAAACATGATCCCCTTGTATGCACTTAACCGCAGCAAACAAAAATGTTGTTGATATGATCATTTACACCCAATTATTTAAAAGTACCAAAAAACATTTTTCAGACATCCGGAAGCAGCATGCTGGACTTCTAAATTGAATGCCCAGCGAGCCATGCTCCGGGCTAAGAGACGCGTGGAGCCAACAGGAAACCCGCGCACTCTTGAAGAGACGAGGGAGCAGCTGATGGGACGAGGAATCCTTACAAGGACCAGGGACGGGGTAGAAGAGTTCCTGGTCGCTGAAGAATTCCTTGAGGATGGGGAACAAATTGCCATGGGCTTCGGCAGTCGCCGAATTACACAACTTATGCAGGATCATCCTGGAGAGGCTAACCATATATTTATGGATGCAACATTCAAGGTTGTGCCTCGTCAACCGGAGGGGCTGCGTCAACGTTTCTCAGTCCACGTAAAATTCAGAAATGTGGTGAGTACACATTTAGTATGTTTTAGTTGAAGGTCATAATTTTTAATTGATAGCACTGTTTTCTTATGCAAGATTAACAGCCTATGTTTTTGAATTTGGCATTACTGTATAATGACATTTAGTTGAAAATAAATAGACTTTTATTAGATAGAAACACACAAATACGACTGATAACAACCATCAAAGTTAACCTACTCACAATAGTCAATTTAAAACCATGCACTGAAAGTATCGCACCCACTAATATGTAGTTCCTACTTATCCACTGATCATCAATGACATCTTTTTTTATTACTTTCTAACACATTTATCATAGAACGTTATACGAGTGAAGACAGTGTTATAATTATTGTTGAAATCGTTTTTAAAAGTGGATGAAGCTTATGAAGCACTGCAAAATGATTTTTGTAGTTATAACGCTCTAACAAATTTCCTCAAATCTTTCACCTTATTGGTGAATCAGTTTTTCAATCGCTACATGTGCTGGACCGTTATATCTAACAAAATCATTTCGCAGTGCTAGAATTGTGTAAAATTCCACCCCCTTTCAAAACTATTTTAACAATCTAATATCAAAACTGACACTTTATTTCAATTAAATATATATTTTCACTCACTGTTACTGGAGATACTGGAGAGTTGCATTTCACTTCTAAAAGGGAAGCTTCGTCAGCCTCTATTTTAACAATATTAAAACACAGTCTTTACTTAAATAGCAACAGATTTCATTAAACTGCAATGCCAAATTACAAAACAGCAGTTAATGTTGCCTAAGAGGACAGCGTTGCCAACTTCGAGTAGTAACCTTTGGGCTAAATGAATAACTCTATACAATTTCAAGAGTACTTGATTGAAACTTCTTCGGTATTGAAGTATCTCATTATCATCAATTAACCAGAAGACATTTGTAATTTTTACTACATTTCGTCAATTCATACTCAGGTCAAAACTTTATATCGAATGATCACAATACATGACTGGATCTAAATATTAAATAGTAAAGAATAAAGCGAAATTCCTTGCAATTTCCCATTTTCACGTTTATTGTATTAATATACTCTACAACTCCAAACCCCACTCACTGATTGATATTAAAGATTTCCATGATGCAAACTGAATCTTTCGATGCGGGTGATTTCATATAAAAGTTAACGCAATTTTAGAGGGGGTTTGACCCTAGAACAATTTTTGAAAAACTAAACGGGGGGCGTTTTAGAGAGGGGGTTTGTGCGTGAACATTTTTAGAAAAATCCATCCCCTGAAGTGCAAAATTTAAAAAAAATGTAATTTTGAAATTGTTACTCATGTTAATGAAAAATTTAGACTTTTTATGATTGCCAGCTGATATTGAGAAAAGGTTTAGTCTCAAAAAGCTTGATTCAATAGCGGGGTGCAGTGGGTGCAACCCCCTGCCAAACGCGAAGCATGAGTTATAATTTTATAAATGTATGGTTTCATGAATTTTTCAATGCGTTGTCAAATTTCGTTTTAGCTAATTGGCAACTAAATTTGCAATACAAGTGTTGATAATGAACTACTATTTCCCAGGTTTTCCCAGTTGCATTTTTTTTAATGTACACAAAAACCGAAGCGCACTACAGACGAATATTGCGCTATGTTAAGGAGAATTTCATCACCTGGCATATTGAGCACATCACCACAGATTTCGAAAGAGGCCTGCTGAACGCCGTGAGTGAGGTGTGGCCCCCACCAGAAACCCAGCATCACGGGTGTTGGTTTCACTTTTGTCAGGTAAATGTTTCAATAAACTCCATAAGACTGCACAAAAAAAAAAACAATTCAATCGATTCAAAGTTCATTCACAAGGTACAAAGATAAAATGCCCAGTTACTTATATATGCACCCAATCTCATAAATCAGGATTAACAAGAGTCGCAACAGACAAAAAAAAGCAAATTTGAAAAGTCAGTGTGCTCATGATAAACTATTGAGTAACTGGCTATTTTATCTTCAGAATAAAATTCTCTACAAGTTCTATTGATTAAAAATACCGGCTTATTCATCTAATAATCACCCATTAAACTTGTAAAATCACGTTTTTAGCATATTTTTCTAAATTTCTAAACAATTACTGCTGTTACAAGCATTTTTGGGGCCCATGTTTATATGAGAATTTGACATTGTTTTGATGAGAGAAATAAGTTTGTGCAGTGGGGCCGATGTCTTCTAGTACATGGTATAATTAGTTAATGAATTGCTATTCAATTTTAATCAATCTTAAATTCTGTCACTGGTAGGCCAATCTAAAATATTTCCAACAAAATATTATACGTGTTTCAGGAGGTCTGTCGTGAACTTCGGCCTCGTACGGGCAGGCCGAGAGGATGGGCGAATAAAACAAATAATTAAATTAATTATGGCCATTCCCCACTTACCTGCCGAGCGAGGAAACCCCAATAGCGAAAACCGTTCCTCCATTCTGCATCGCTGATGGCCTGAATGCAATTGTAGACTACGCAGACGAGGAACGGTTGCTAGAGGAGCCATTGCGCAATATCATTGCGTATGTGAGGAGATATTGGCTCGGAGCTAGAGTGGGGGCTCGGCAACTTACACTATTTCAATTGCCCACAAGAACCAACAACAGTGTGGAGAGCTTCCATGCTAAATTGTTGGCTTCTTTTGGGCAAAACTTAAATATCTTCGAATTCATTGGTAAGTGAAATTGATCAAAAAATTTATAGTTCTATTTCATCTACCCAATTTTAATGAAATTTATCAAATTGAATGAGCTTTATCCAATTTGAATTCATTAATTAACTGTTATTCAACTACTAAAGTCCAAGTTCTAACATTTTTAACCATTGAAAAAACGTTTCATCATTTAGTGGGATTTCAACCCAACTTTGTTAAAAACGTATTATTTGAAACAGAGAATCGATGGAGCGGTAATACAAACCTACAAGGGAAAAGTATGTCTGGGCAGACCCTTTGAAGGAATAAACTAACTAAAAGAAATAACCTCATTTTAATTACCTTAATAAATGTGTACGAAAATGAATACTTCAGATCAATAAACTTTTGTGTACTTCATGAAAAGTAAGATATTATTGAATGAGTCTGTCAAGACAATCGTTTTCCTAAACATTTCAGGAACGTTTGGACTAAACTGCTCAACACTGACATGACTGAAAGAAAAAGAGGTTGTTTCAAATCCGAGTATGGTATTTTTGTATATGTCAAGATAATAAGATATACTATGGTCGGCAACAGGAACGCCCTGCACAATATTTGTCACATTATCAATAAAAAAATCATTGAAACTACTTGGCGTAAGACCAGCCCTATTATCACACTTTGGCAAAAAATATCTTCCTGAAATTTATTATTAAGACACATAAGTTCATTCAATTTATTCAATAATCCTTGTGTATTCCAATGAACCACCACTAGGTTTGACTGATCCAGTAGAAGGGAGCTATCACCTGCTAGATATTTATTTCCACAGTTTGTAAATGCTATATTACTGGGTCGGAGGTCTTTGACTGTGAGTTTCTTGACAGGGTGGTGAAACCACTATATTAATTCCTGATATATTTATACTAAATTAAACTTCATACATATACACACAAGACATCTCTATTGAAAAATAATCATGGAAATGTTAAATTTTTAGGAGGACTCCAACGTATAGAACAGGAGGCGTTCTTCAACTTGGTAAGAGGGGAACGGATTGTGGAGAATCATCGGCAAAGGATAAGGACACATCGACTGAACACCCAGACCATAACACGAGCCATGACTCTTCTTGTTCGTGCAGAAATCACCCTCATTGATTTTCTAAGGAGGGTGGCACATCAGACAAACAGCTTGTTCGATGTGCTTAACCACTCCTTACAAGGAGATGAGGGACACCAAGACGAAGAGCTGGATGTCCTCATTGAACCAGTCAATGAGAATGTCGTGGCGCCGCCGCCCTCTCCGCAAGATTGGATTGGACTGGACATCGGAGCTGAGGAGGTAATTCCAATCCAGCCACCAGCTATTGAATTCCAACCAGTTCGAGCACAATCTGCTCCGCAACGGAGAAGGCAACGTGGCCGGGCAGGAGCTCGTGGACATGGACAAGGCCGTGGTCGTCAAATACGTGGTATAAGACAAGGCCCTGGTCGTTGCACGATTTGCTATGAATTAGAATCGACACATGCAGCGGCGCCTTGTGGGCACGTCTGCATGTGCCAGAGGTGTGCAGATCTAAATAGAATCCATCAGAATTCTATACAGTTAAGATGTCCTTTGTGCAATGTCCCCAGCACTGAATACTTGAGAATATGGTTATCACATTGAACTATTATTTATTTATCCAATAACATCTTAATCTAACTGCTTATATAATTATTCAACTGACGAGTTCTATGCTATATTTCGTTGAATTTCATATGAATTATGGTAATTTTGTAGAGTAAGGATCGTTCTATATTCTTTCTCATCATTTGAGAATCTTTCAGTTCGTATTAGATTATTGTGTTGCTTTAACATTTATTGTAAATTATTTAAATATATATAATGTTGAAATTTTGTGTAAATTCTAGAGTAATTATGTATTTTTATTATGTGTTTTACATCCCATATTTGTTGGTCACTGCAGTGTTGTCAGTATTTCGATTTGATTGACAATGATTTGCTGTATTGAAATAATGTCAATTACTTCATTAGAAAGGATATTTTAAATTGTTTTATGGTTTTCATTAATATTTTTCGCTTTAGCATATCTTGGAGCTTATGTGAGCTTCTACTGTGTCTTTCAGAATAAGAATAATATATATCTGAATATGTTGATACTTGTATTTATAGTCCAATATTTTTACTGTGTAATACTAAGATTGATCTTATTTTTCAATTTGTTCAATGATAGAAATTTTTCAAAATCTGATGAAGCTCAGATAACATCTTAATTCAACAGCTTACATAATCATTCAACTGACGAGTTCTATGCTATATTTCGTTGAATTTCATATGAATTATGGTAATTTTGTAGAGTAAGGATCGTTCTATATTCTTTCTCATCATTTGAGAATCTTTCAGTTCGTATTAGATTATTGTGTTGCTTTAACATTTATTGTAAATTATTTAAATATATATAATGTTGAAATTTTGTGTAAATTCTAGAGTAATTATGTATTTTTATTATGTGTTTTACATCCCATATTTGTTGGTCACTGCAGTGTTGTCAGAATTTCGATTTGATTGACAATGATTTGCTGTATTGAAATAATGTCAATTACTTCATTAGAAAGGATATTTTAAATTGTTTTATGGTTTTCATTAATATTTTTCGCTTTAGCATATCTTGGAGCTTATGTGAGCTTCTACTGTGTCTTTCAGAATAAGAATAATATATATCTGAATATGTTGATACTTGTATTTGTAGTCCAATATTTTTACTGTGTAATACTAAGATTGATCTTATTTTTCAATTTGTTCAATGATAGAAATTTTTCAAAATCTGATGAAGCTCAGATAACATCGTAATCCAACAGCTTACATAATCATTCAACTGACGAGTTCTATGCTTTATTTCGTTGAATTTCTTATGAATTATGGTAATTTTTGTAGAGTAAGGATTGTTTTATATTCTTTCTCATCATTTGAGAATCTTTCAGTTCGTATTAGATTATTGTGTTGCTTTAAAATTTATTGTAAATTATATAAATATATACAATGTTGAAATTTGTGTAAATTCTAGAGTAATTATGTATTTTTATTATGTGTTTTACATCCCATATTTGTTGGTCACTGCAGTGTTGTCAGTATTTCGATTTGATTGACAATGATTTGCTGTAATGAAATAATGTCAATTACTTCATTAGAAAGGATATTTTAAATTGTTTTATGGTTTTCATTCATATATTTCGATTTAGCATATCTTGAGCTTATGTGAGCTTCTACTGTGTCTTTCAGAATAAGAATAATATATATCTAAATATGTTGATACTTGTATTTATAGTCCACTATTTTTTCTGTGTAATACTATAATTGATCTTATTTTTCAATTTGTTCAATGATAGCAATTTTTCAAAATCTGATGAAGCTCAGATAACATCTTAATCCAACAGCTTACATAATTATTCAATTGATGAGTTCTATGCTATATTCCGTTGAATTTCTTATGAATTATGGAAATTTTGTAGAGTAAGGAATGTTTTATATTCTTTCTCATCATTTGAGAATCTTTCAGTTCACATTAGATAGATAGATAGATATAAGGAGCATCCGTTGATCTTCTATAAAAGGGGTATTTGGATTTGTCAAACGTATTAAAAAAGAAAAGAAAAGAATGTTAAATTTGTCAAATTTATGAACTTATTCTAACTATTAATTTATGTTGGCGTAATGATCGATATACTCCTGAACGGAGTAGAAACAGAATCTTTTAAACTCTTTTTGCAACTCAATCTTGAATTTGTTAAATATGAGTGATTTAAAACGGCTAATCTTATTGTGTTGCTTTAAAATTTATTGTAAATTTTATAAATATATACAATGTTGAAATTTTGTGTGAATTCTAGAGTAATTATGTATTTTTATTATGTGTTTTACATCTCGTATCTGTTGGTCACTGTAGTGTTGTCAGTATTTCGATTTGATTGACAATGATTTGCTGTATTGAAATAATGTCAATTACTTCATTAGAAAGGATATTTTAAACTGTTTTATGGTTTCCATTCATATATTTCGATTTAGCATATCTTGAGCTAATGTGAGCTTCTACTGTGTCTTTAAGAATAAGATATATCTAAATATGTTGATACTTGTAATATTTTTACTGTGTAATACTATAATTGATCTTATTTTTCAATTTGTTCAATGAAAGAAAAATCTGATGAAGCTCATTCTCTTCTGAATTTACCATTTCTATCTTGAAAATAAAAATATTGTATATTTTGACAGTGATCAATATATTATGTTTATTGATGAAATAAATTAGCAATTTTTGCCTTTATGTTTTATGTTTATGTTTATGCAATATTATGTTTATTGATGAAATAAATTAGCAATTTTTGCCTTTAACATTTAGCCTAATTTTTTTCTAAATCCAAATATTCGAATTATTTAGACTCATTTTCTAGGTTGATCACCAGTTATGGTTTAAGATGGCGTCGGTTACACTTCTTTGTGCTCCCTTCATTTTCTTACACCTCCCCCCCCTCAACACCAGTAGACCCTAGCTCCGTCAACGGCAAACACTTACAAACGCTAGAACGTTATTTGCCGGGCCTAACACGGTTATGATACTGCCTAGTAAACCTTTATAAACCATTAAATCAAAATAGTAGCAAGGTTAATTTTTTCAACTAAAAAAATTCTCATACCGGGAAGCGAACCCGGGCCTTATCGGTGAAAGCCAGATATCCTAGCCACTAGACCACATGGAAACTGCTTGTAGAGTTTCGGAATAATCCAATCCAACCGGGAATACTCCCTTTCACAAATTAATGTAGATCAGAAATAGATACTAAATAACTTTTTTTAACAAAAAAGAAACCGACTTCAATGAAATGATACACAAAAAGAAAAAATACTCACGCACTCAGAAGTTTAATATAAAGTATTTACTTTAAACTGAGGAAATTGTTGTATTAATACAACAAGTAACCTTTTCAAGTCGGGCCAAATTTTTCATAAAATCCTAAAACTTTACATAGAACTTTTTATAAACTCATTAAAAAATAAGTAGGTTCTTGCCATTTGGACCACTGCTCTATTTGTTTTTTTAATTTATCAAATGCATCAAACATCTTTTTCACTCGCTTCACCAATATTAAAACCTGCAGATTAGAAGAAATGGTCATTAAGTAAATTTTCGTTATCTGCATACACTGATTTGAAAAAAAACATACAAAAACGTCTAGAATATTTCCATCTTCATATTTTATATCACAATACAACTCATTCAAAATTTTGGTCTGAAGATTTTAAATACGGTACGTCCAGAAAGAATACACATCACATAATTTTCAACCTTCTCAACATAATTCCTGTGAGCTGATTTAATTTTACTATTAGATATGCACGAACTTCTTTGAAAATGAGACCTTTTTCTCTTTTAAGTCTCTTCATCCATTTGGGTTGTCAGCTGGGGGGGATCGAGGTAGCAGTGGTACTGTGCATACGTTGTCAGAACAGGCTCTGCGAATTTTGAAGCATAGAATATTAATTCGAACGGATAAGTAGTATTTTTGTTTATTATTATTAGTATTTATAATATCTTAATAATTTACATCATTACCTTGTCTAATATAAGTTAAAGTATTTAAATAAAAAGTCAAATTCTATTTTCGAGGTTAGGCGTACCGATATTGATAAATTTTCTTGTAATTAAATAGTCTCAAGTTGACAATTGTAATAAATTAAGTAATATTTCATTAAACATTTAACTAAAATCAATTGAAAACAATTTTTAGCTAGGAAAATGAGTCCAAACAAGGCATCTAAATCTAATTGTTTAACTAAAACTCAGGTAGCTACGCGATCTCAGCAATTATTAACAAAAAATCTCCAACAGCTCTTAAAGCTACTGTAGATGTAGAAGAAAAGGTTGCTAAACTATTGAGTGATCACACCAAATTGAAAACAAAATTAGAAACATCACTAAAAAATTCTGAGGAAGAACGAATAGGGTTAGTGGATCACATAAAATCTCTGGAAGTTATTGTAAAATTGCAGCAGGAAGACCATAAAACTGAAATACTAAATCTCACGAGTCAATGTAGGTCTATGTCAGAGGAAATCGAAATATTAAAATCAAAAATAAACTTGGCTAATGTGAGATCTGAACCTCTGATCAATACAAAAAAAGTAGAACCTAAATCAAATGGGGAAAAAATAAATAGAAATGGTCAAACAAAAACGTATAGTCAGGTTTTGCAAACAGCAACGAAAACTAAAGTAAGGGCAAATAACGATAGGAAAGGTAGAGTACTGCTCTTGACATCCAGTCATGGACGAGACTGTAGTGACCTACTAAATAAAAGATTAAAAAATAAGTATGAAGTTCAGAGCTTTTTCAAACCAAGTGCCCCTATAAACGCTATCGTAGAGTCAGCACAGGAACAAACTAAAGATTTTGGAAAAAACGATTTTCTAATAGTACTGGGTGGCTCAAACAATATAAATGAACCTAATCTAAAACATCTTCCTGAAATAAATGAAAAAATTAAAGAGATTGTGCCACTCAGCCAAAAAACTAATGTAATAATAAGTACAATTCCGTATAGGTTTGATAGGCCAGAGCTAAATGAAGCCATTAAGTCAACAAATAAATCAATTCATAATACAATCAACAGCCTAAAAAATAAGAATTCTAAGCAGTTGGGGATTTGTTTTCTAAATGAAAGGCTGAAAAAACAAAACTTCACTAATCATGGTCTACATCTAAATCAATCTGGCAAAGTAATATTTTGTAATAGGCTGGCAGAGCTGATTGAAAGTCGTTTGCAATCTACTGTCAATAATTCTCCTAAACAATCATCTAACGAACCTTTTTTAGTAAAGTGGCTCAAAACCGGGAAGGGAAACTAGTTTCAGATGATAAATTCATATCTTCAATTGTATTAAAAGACGTTAAACGATCAAAAAATCAGGATAGCATTAGTGGAAGGAACTCTTGTAGCAATCTGATAGGCTCTCAAGATTCTAAGAGATTAAGTAAATCTACTTCAATATGCAAAAGCAACGATAAAGTAATAAGGGATGACAGGGAAGTACCGGTACTCACTGTGTTCCATCAGAATATTCAATACATTCGTAACAAAATAGATAGAATCGAAGTATTTTTTAAAGAAGAGGCTCCTGATATAGCTATTTTCACAGAGCATGGTTTAAAAGAAGATGAATTGTCACAACTTAATATTCCAAACTATTCATTGAAAACGTCGTATTGCAGGACATCTCATCGAAGTGGGGGAGTAGCTATCTTCACTAAAAATGCTAAGAATATGCAAACATTTAATTTAGAATATGTAGAGAAATTTGCTGTGGAAATGGATTTAGAAGTTACTGGTTTGAGAGTAAAAATCGACAATAATTTCGAAGTAGCGGTGTTAGGTATTTACAGGTCACCAAATGGGGAATGGAACAATTTTTGTGAACTATTCAATAGGCTTTTAGAGATTACTACTACTCGTTTTACAAACGTTATTGTAGCGGGAGATTTCAATACAGACTTTGCAACACAGAATAAAATGACAGAAGATTTAAAGGATATTATATGCATGAATAACTTGGAAATAAAAGTTCATGAATATACCAGAGTCACAAGAACATCACAAACAATAATTGATAACATCCTTACTAATATAGATTACTCTAAAACAAGATTAGGCGGCTCGGAACTATCTGATCATGACTATCAAATCTTAGAGGTGGGGTTGCAAGGTCATAAATCAATTAAAAAGAGTAGAGTAATGAAAGAAATTCAACAATGTGAACAGGGGAATATCGATTGTTTGAAGCAGAATCTGCTACAAGAAAACTGGAGTAGGGTTTACAGTAGCAATAGTTTAAATGACAAATATGATAGTTTCATTAATATTTTAAGGTTTCATATTACTATTAGTTGTCCAGTTAAAAAAGTCCCTGTAAAGAACAAATTAGACAAGATTGAAGAGTGGATAACTGATGATATCCTCGCAGAAAGAAATAGGGTTAAAGATGCATATGATGAATTCAAACTATCTAGAAATATGTCAAGTGAAGATAATTACAAAGCTGTAAAGAAAAATTATACAAGAGAAGTGAAAAGAGCGAAATGTAAGAAAACAGCTGAAATTTTGAATAATAGTGTGTACTTTAACACAGCAGTGTGGGATGTAATAAACAAAAATAGGCAAGTAGCTCATGTAGATGCTTATACTAGTGTCCCCAGAATAATTAACGAAAATAACAAATATATTGATGATAGTGTAGATATTTGTAATTTCTTTAACAGATATTATCAACTGGTTGCTAAGGATCTTCAAAAATCTCTTAATACAGTTATTAGTGATGCAAACATGAGGAATACTGAGGGGATTCAGAACGAATTAAAATTCCACCCAGTATGCCAAGACGAGTTGTCAAATATCATTGATAGTTTAAATAATAAAAAAACTGTAGGAATGGATGGGGTATCCAGTAAAATTCTGAAAGAATGTAAAGATCAATTGTTAGACCCTTTGATTCATCTAATCAATCATTCATTAGAACAAGGTGTTTTTCCAGATAACTTAAAAGAGGGGAAGATCTTGCCAATCTTCAAAAGTGGTGATAGAGAAAAGGTAGAAAACTATAGGCCCATTAGTATTTTAAATGTAATAAGTAAAATTTTTGAAAGAGTAGTTCTAAATAGGTTACTTCTGCACCTTCAAGAAGCTAACTTTATCTGTGATGAACAGCATGGCTTCCAGAAAGGGAGATCAACAAAAACAGCCATAGTTTCTCTAGTTGAAAAACTAATAGATATAATAGATTCAGGTGATAAAGCTACTGCAATCTTCTTAGATCTGTCAAAGGCATTTGATTGTGTTAATCATAGAACTTTATTGGAAATACTGCAAAATGTAGGTGTAAATGGGGTTGAACTGAAATGGTTTGAATCATATCTTATTGGGAGAAAACAATGTGTAGAACTAACTACAGTAGTTGGTAATAGTATAGTAAAGAATAAATCTAATAAATTAGAGGTGCAAGCTGGAGTGCCTCAGGGGTCAATACTAGGTCCATTGCTTTTTTTGTTATATGTCAACCGTTTACCTAAAGAATTAATTAGTGGTAGAGCCCTCTTATTTGCTGATGATACATCACTCATTTTCAGCAATTCCATTCTAGATAATTTAGAAATAAGTGCCCATATAGGTGTGCAGTCCATTGTCCAATTTTTAAATCAGTTGAAATTAACTATAAATAGTAAAAAATGCCAATACCTTCAATTCAAAAATAAACATAATTTAAATGAAGATAGGGCTATAAACGTGTTTGTAAACGATAATCAATTAGACCAGGAAGAAAAAATTTCATTTCTAGGAGTTATGTTGGATAGACGATTGACCTGGACTCCATACATTGAGAAAATATGTAGTAAAATTTCATCTGGGGTATTTGTCCTGCGACAGCTCGCTAGATTGAATGACAAAAAGTTACTTTTTACAGCTTACCATGGGCTCTTACTGTCACATATTAGGTATGCTATCTTAGTATGGGGTAATTCATCAAAACAAAATATTGATAGGGTGTTTAAGATCCAAAAGAAAGCGGTTAGGTGTATAGAAAGAATAAATAGATTAGATTCATGTAGGCCGTTATTCAAGAGACTTGGTCTCCTAACTGTACCCTGCTTATATGTGTATGAAGCTACTTTATATGTAAAAACGAATGATATTAACCAAAATCTTGATGTACATGATTATAATACAAGAAGCCGAGGAGATCATCACTTGGTGAGTCACAATAGTAGCTTATTCGAACAAAAACCTAGTTATATTGGTAGGAAATTCTACAACAAGCTACCGCAGTTTTTGAAGAGTCTTGAAAATATAGAAATATTTAAAAAACAATTGAAGAAATATTTAGTTGATAAAGCTTTTTATAGTGTACAAGAGTTCCTTTCACATCAAAATTAAGCCTCACCTCAACTAATTGAAGTAATTATGGTATCTAGTGTATAAGATTGTTGATCTGACTTGTCTTATACTCCTTAACTGGAGTCTCCAAGACGTAATCTACAAAAAAAAAAAAAAAAAAAAAAAGCTAGCTTGGAAAGGAGAATCAGAAATATATTTGAAACTGAGGGCTGTTTCACTTTAACTACCCCATTAGTTGGCTTCAAATTTCTGGTTGCTAACGATTTGGCTAGTGATGTACTCATTTAATTAATTTATTGCTAATAATAATAATTATTGATGAATATTATTTTCAATACCTTCTATTCCTTATATACCTCCTATACCTTCTAACACGTAGCCCACCTCATAGTCTAGATACCTTGAAGAAAGTATATCATAGAAATCTCTGTTCGCAAGGTTCATTTTCTGTTCCCACACTTAAGTTAGTAAAAAATAATTTGGTGTAATGTTATTGGGGAAAAGACTACTTAACATTGAAATTGAAGTTTTCCATTGGTACTGTTCTTTGTTGGCGTAATATAATGAATGCTATTATAATGAGATGGCATTTAGTAGCATAGCATAATACTAGTATCACAGAGATTTATATCAATCATCTATTTGCCGAATCTGAGCCGAATATCACCAACTCTCAATTTATTGGCTAATAGACAAAATTAATATCTAATCTAATGGCTAAACAACAAAGCTAACCTCAAAAGACGGAAACTATTTTTATTTAATTTTCTAGCATACAGAGATAGGCGATAGAAGTATCTCTAGAAGGCGTTGCTTAAAGGCTAGAGTACCTAGTGCCTGGGACATGATAGTTCTGCCGCTAGAATGCGCTTCAGTCGAGTCGGACAAGTGGTAGATTCGGACAAGTGGTATATTCGGAGAAGTTGTTTCTGACCTTATACAACGTCATTTAGTAGTCGGTCAAGTGGTATATTCGTACAAATGGTTATTCGGACAAGTGGAAATACATAGTTGACTTAATTTTTGACAACAGGTACAAAAGTCGGACAAATGGTATATTCGGAGAGATGGAAAGTCGGACAGAAGGTAGCGACCCCCCTTTGACGTTTGTGCGAGGTAGATGTCTCGCTTACTGAATGACGTGCATAAGGAGCAGCGAAAAACAACTACTTGGTTTAAACCAATGGCGGCAAAATGGTATGCAGCTGAGCTAAAAAAGCTACCGAATAGATATGAAGAGTGCTTGAAAAGGGATGGTAACTATGTTGAAAAATGATATACAGAATTATAATCAATAGTTTTGAAGGTGTTCAGATTTGTTTTAAGTTTTTTATTGGATAGGGAAACTTATTTTATGAATACTCCTTGTAATATCGATTTCCCCAATACATCAATTATTGAAGAATCGATATCTCCAACATACCGATTATCAAAGAATAGGTAGTTCGATATGTTGGTATATCGATAGCTTGGTCAGATAAATATATTGAACATTTCTTCAGTGAACGACAAACTCTCCCACCGACAAACTGGTCCACATTCCAGAGTGGTACAGGTTGACGCTGCGCGTAGACGACAAACTGGTCCAAATCAGTTTTGGTCAACGAACGACAACCTGTCCCACCGACAAACTGGTCCACATTCCAGAGTGGTACAGGTTGTCGGTGCGTGCACACGACAACCTGGTCCAGAAAATCTGGACCAGGTTGTCGTTGGTATGCTTTGTCGTTGGGATGGTTTGTCGGGGTCCCTCCTGGTTCTGGTATCGTGTTTATGTCAGTCAGCTCGATTAGTAGATAAAACCTAATTGAATCGACATAAAGTCGACTTTTTGTACAGCAGCGCCAATATTCGAATTGATTTATATTCGTTCTGACAAAAAAGGGGGATATCGCCTAAAAAAGATCATCAACCCCACAACATAACAGACAGAAATTTAATTACTTTTTTTTAGTGCGGGTTGAGAATTTCGGGTGGGGATATTCGGATATATCCCCTTTATCATCCCCGGGACTCGTCCCTGCAAAAGAGTGAATTAGGCCTATTACATTTTTGTTGACTCGTAAATAAATGCTAAAATGGCCATAATACGTTGAATAGACCGGTTCTCGTTGAATCTCTAAAGTTAAGTAATGTTGGACGTGGTCAGTACAGGATGGGTGAACGCTTGGGAACATTCACGTGCTTTTGCAATTTATCTATTTTTACTCGCACGGATCCTGGAACAAATATTCGATCATGCCTTTCAATTTTCTAGAACAATTTCTAAATATTCCATTAGTAGGCTACTAAAACATAAAATACAAAATTGAAAGGTGCAATGAAAAAATATTAAATTTTGAAAATATTTATATTTTGGGTGAGATTCACTGCCATTCAGACATGTTTCTGATAGCCACAGTAGGCCAATAATTATTCTTCTAGCGAACAGTGAATACACATATTCTTGATGATTATGAATTCACTGTTTGATGAAGATGGGCCTCAGGTCCTGAAACGCGTCATCCAGTAATACTAAAAATTGTAAGTTCTGTTCTTAATGCGTTTTTATTCATTAAGCCTACCATTGATAATTACGAACAGTTCATGTAGGCCTATAGATGGAAAGCACAGAAGAAATAGTTGTTTAATGGTCATTTGTTTTCCAGCAAATGCTTGTGCAAAGGAGTTGCTTATAATTTAAATCTATTTTTGCAATGTAAAAATATAAACTGGACTGAGATTATTTAAGACCCGAATCATGCCTAGAAATAGAATAAGGGTTCTAATTCTGTGAACCAATCATTTATAAGAGTTGATAAATATTTTCAGGTTCATGGGATTCTCATACTATCAGTTAACCCACCTTGCCACACCCAATGCGGTCGGGGTGGGGAGGGAGGCCCACTCGGTCACCTCTCCCCCTCCGAATAGCCAATTGCAGCCCATCGAGTGATAGCTCATTTTTCATTGAGGCGATCCAAATTATAAATGTCTATCCATTCTTGGTGCTCATGAGATCATTGTTCTCGATGAAGATGGGTCTCAGATCTTGAAACACGTTCCACTAACAAGTTTAAGTTCTGTAGTGAATGAAAGTTTGTAGACTAATAATTACTCGAGGTTTTTAGTAATTTGCCATTGAATACTGTCGTGTAAGACAACATTGTGCGACTTTTTGCTGTGTTTTTTTTAGAGTGTGACAGTCAAAAGTGCGCATTGTTCTCAAGAAATTGGAAAGATTGATATTCATATTTGAAATCTGTGATGTTTTCCATGACGAAATACTTAATGAACAATCTAATATTAGAACTGACACTGTATTTCACTTTTATATAATGTTTTACTCACTTATATTGGCGATGCTTGAGGGATGCATTTCAAGTGAAATGCATCCTTCAAGCATCTTTCAATATAAGTGAGTAAAACATTACATAAAAGTGAAATACAGTGTCAGTTTTAATATTAGATTATTCATATTTGATTTATGTTCAGGAGGATTGCAATTTATTATGAGAAATAAATTTAAAACAAGACAAATATGTGAGTAAAATAAGGTGAAAGTCTGATTACAAATAACATGAAATAGGTAACTCTGACCACTTTGTGGTTTCCAACTTTTATTTATTAACCAAGATATAACAATTGAGTAATAATAGATTGAGACTAAATTTACTATTAACATTCTACATTAAAGAGTTCAACAAATGCAATAGGATCCAAAACAATAAATTCTCTATAATTGGCGCATAATTAACTAATCAATGAATCAATTCCAGATCAATCAAGACCTTCACCAATCAATGAGTTTCATCCTTCGAAATTTATCGAATAGAGCTTATCTAAAATGTCAACAGATAACAGAAAATATTGTCAGAAGCGAATTATTTGTTTTTATGTCGAAATATCATCAGTATAACTGCTCTCTAAACAGTCATAGGATACTTGAAGATTTGGCTGCTAAGAATGAACCAAATTCTAGTAGGCCTACTTATTAGTATTTGTATTTCTTTAGTGATTTGCGGTTTGTAAAAGAATATCATACAAGAAGAGTTAAGAATTATTATATTAATAATTATATAAGAATTATTTTATGTCAAATTGTAAAAGTTGTATCGTATATTAAATTCAATAGTATATTATTTCCAACAAACAAAAGAAGAAAATGCAGAAAAATCGGAATTGATTATTTTTAAATTGTATCTTAACGAAGATACGTTTTGTAGAAAATTCACGGTAATGAATGGGTAATATGGATTATGTTCAAAGTTGATTTTTTCGTTTTTGGGAACAATTGATCTCACCTACAAATGATTTCAAACTTTTGATAAATTTTCTGTAACCAAAAGACATCTCGAGGAATAAAATCACACTAGATCAACCCCAGAATGTCTAAGCATTAATACTCATGAACCTCCTACTTTGGGACTTTCGCAACACAAGGAAGACTTGGAAACCCTTCTGAGGGAATACTTAGAAAACCTACCTTGAGAAAAGGAAGCCTTAGGTAGGTTCACAAATACACTGCATTTACACTATTTAGCAAAACCTGCTATATAACTTTACTATATTTAGCAATGCTATATAGTAATAGTACACAGTTGTACAGTAAGTTATGTATAGTAACTATTACCGAATCGGAATATATAGCATAAAATGTAGCTATGCTTATGCTAGTCATGCTATATCAGTGCCAAACCTGACTATATTTCTTTTTGTTATTAAATTATCATTATTATTTTATAACCTTAATCTTTATAATTTTTCTATATTTGATGAATATGTATTGTTGAATAACTATGAAATTTACTTTGTATATATTTGAATTCTGTCAAATTTTGTGGAATAAAGTACAATTAAAAATGTTTTTCTAGATGAAGCAAAAAGCTACATGTAGCATTGACATTTCTACGATTTGATTTTTACTACATTTGTTCTATATGTTTTTCTATAAAGTAGGTTATGCTACATAGTGTAAATGCAGCTTTGGTATAGGAATAAAGGGTTTGGCAGATGAACTTTAGAATTATTTATTTCAGTTCTATTGACTTGTATGAGTAGCTCTTTTTCTGAAGAAAACCAGTTGTCATAATATGATGACTTGAATCATAATAGATACAGCTTCTCTAATCAAATATATAAACGCCATTATAAGGGGCCTCTGAAACAAAAACGCTTGCGCTGACAAAAATTCAAAAATTAACTAGGTACATCAATGGAGTATGAATAATAATCATTAATACTGTTTTGAATGAAATATAATTTTTTCCTCGAGAAGAACGAGAAAAATTGGAGATAACAAAGAGAAAAAGAAAGAAAAAGGGGAGAAATGAGAAGAAAAATGGGAGGAATAAGCAGAAAAAAGAGAAGAATAACCGGAATAACCTTTGGATTGCAGGTTATCTCACATTCCAATTCAATTGAATCGGGCAACCCGCTAGTAATGAATAAGAGACCGATATCTGCTCATTTAGAACATTGCCAGGTTTCAGGTTTCTGCTAAAGGTATTGATGGTGCATCACGAGAATAGCATCGAGCGACAAGTGGGCGGTTGCTAGGGAAGGGGAAAAACGGTGCTGCCAACCCAGGGTTAATAAAAACAAGGTTGTTCCATAGCTTGCTCAAATAAGCGAAATAGAAAAGTCATGACGTCACTCTGTTCAGATTAACCCTCAACTTGTGAATTTCAGCTCTATTTGTACACTTTTCAGTAGAAAAATGAAGGTTTTTGCCTATCACAGATTTTAATCTATATCTTGATCAGCAGTCAATGATGAGGGCTATTCAATGCTACTGAACTAAATATGTCATACCCCTACAATTTTTCCATTTCTCAAAGAACGGAACAACCTTCTTTTTAATAACCTTGCTGCCAACCTACCACTGTTCAATTTAGGCTGAATCACATTTACAGTAGGCTACAGTATCCCTTATCATAAATACATAACAATACGCATGCGCACTGGAGTCCTCCTCCTTCATACTACTTGTCAGTCAATGCCTTCTTGTGGTGCGCCAAAAAAGTGAGAAAATCACTATGCAGTAATGCTTGTAAAGAGAGCTCAATAGGCGAACAATTCAGGGAAGAGCAACTCATAGACAGGTACAGGGGCAGTTTGCTGATGCTGATGAGAAGATGAATGACTGGACGCTGGAGAGGGGGTCATCGGCGTCGAGAGGCCGCTTGCCATTCGCGAGAACAGTTCATTAAGCTTTGCCTGTAAACTCTCTTCTTCCTGCAAAACACCAATACAATCACTTCAATAAGCTTCATCTACGGCTATGATATAATCCTAACCTATAAGAAGTTTGGTTGTTATTTATTGAAGTTTTTCAGTTGCTATCTTAAGATGATTTGACATCTTGTGGGATCAGACTCTCCACAAGATGTTTAAAAGATGTTAAAAAGTGAAGTCGATACAGCCTGCTTTATTCTACCATTTATAATGAAGCTATTTTAACACTACTATCATTTTCTAGTACAGGAGTCAATCAGAACTCAGGATTTCTTCGAAACAGTCTCGAAATGAATATAATTCAATAGTCACTTCAGCTAATTTAAACATTTCGAAATCAAACTCGATTTCAAATCTTGTTTTATACATACCTCAGGAAATCGGTGTTGTTTACCCGGCCACAGGGGCAATGTACCATAAGGCTCTAAGGCTTGTTTCACACAAACCCGGAATTCGGTATTATTTAACCAACTGTAGGGACATTGTATTTTAAGGAGCGCTTCACACTTACCGGTTTTTGAAATCATATGATGCAATGTAATTATTTTGGGTAAACGACACCGGTTTACCTGAATGCCGGGTATGTGTGAAATGAGCCATTGAATCAGTAGCTACTGAATGATTTACTGTACGACTAGTAAAATGAATATTGTATCAGTTTGTTGTTTTAGGTCCTGTATTGAAGTGAATATTCTTATAATAATAAGATGGATCTTCAACATCAAGAAAATTCTTGTTCCCAAATGAATGTTTGTTTTTTATTATAAACAATATGATATTATTGTAAACATCCATTTTTCGTGAACTGCAGTATAATTATCATAGACAAGTCTGCAACCAAGCGCTGAAGAAGAATCACATAGTTCGAAACGCGTCCGCCGCGACTCAAAAAAGGTCACTTCTGCACAGAAAGTTTCTACCTATGAATAACAAGATCTTTTCTTAAACTTTTCATGTGAAATAAATTTCACATGAAAAGTTAATATTAACAACGCAGTTCGTCATGGAACAAGAAATCCAGGAATCTTTTCTTTCTAAAGTTATCTTAAAGTGAATGCATCCAACTCATTGAACAGAAGTTTACTGGGATATCAGTGTTCTAGGATTAGTAATAATTTTAAATAAATTGGTATACAACTATTTGTTTCAATATTTGATTGACCTTATTTTACTAAGCTTGTGATAAGTTCAAGTTTTTCAATGGGGAAAGATCCTGATCTAAGGGGAGTTCCTACTCGTTGATTAAACATTGAAAGAATAAATTTGAGTTTAAAACACCTTCTCTAGGACATAATTACATACTAAGCTTGATATCATGATCTCGTTATTTTGTTTAAAAAAATGGCTGCTTTCAAAGGCCGCTACATATGTATATATCTAACAACATGTTATATACACAACGTATGTTACACTTTCTTAGTAGTGGCGAAGGTGATACTGTGGAAGGTATCCATAATGAAAAATAAGACGAAATTGTCACAACCACATTTATTAAAACTTCGATAAACTAGTTTCGGTTGTTACACCATTATCAATCTCAACCAAACTCAACCGAAACTAGTTTCTCGGAGTTTTAATAAATGTGGTTGTGACAATTAATTTCGTCTTATTTTTCATTATGTTACACTATTTTATTAAGACGTATGCTTAGAGTTCGTTATCTATGTGCGTTATATATCAATGGATTAAGCGTGTGTTTTTCAAATGAGAATAAAGAACCAAAATGGTGGGCGAGCATATCTGGTGTTTATATTACCTTATCTAGATTCAATTGAATCGGGCGACCTGATATTAATTTATATAATAGATTAAAGTTTCTAATTTAAAAGTTTTATAATGTTGGAAATCTCAAAAACTTCGAAATTTCAAAAATGGTTTATTATGCATATGCACAGAGTATGTATGGCATCAAGGCCTGGGGTGGAGCGTTGAACACCCATTTGAATAAATTATTTATTATACAAAAATATCTTATCAAAGCAATACTTGGTAAACCATGCTCTACTTAGGGAATTCGATGTGCTAACAGTTAGACAACTACATATGAAAAATACAATTCTCTACATAAACAAAACTAAAGCTAACTTTCAACAACGTCAGGCGCCATAAGACCAACTACCATAACTTTTGTAGCAGATAGATCTAGACTGATATTTTGTGATAAGCAATTCAATTTTACCGCCAATAAATTAGCTAACGTCATTCCATACCATTTCATCCATGATAAACTCACAAAGGTAATCATCAAAGAAATTCATAAATGGATCATTTCGCACGCAGTAGCTATCAATATCATAGGTTCAGATGTTAACACTTCGATATAATATTAATATGTATAACATATTAAATACTAAATATTTATACAGAAGTTTTTCCTTCCATGCCATTCAGATAAATCATGTGTTCATTCGACCTAACATAGCATCATTTTTTTTTCTTTTCAATAATCGATGTAACAACTATTTTAATTTCCTTATTTTTATCATTTTGTTTACTTCTCTTCATATCTACGTACAAGTTAAAAGCTACATATTATTGCTCTTCTTTCCTCGTCTTTCTTCTCTTTCCTTTCATATTGTAACAGTTATATTATTTGTCTTTACAATATAGTATTAATTTTTGGATTACCTGCGCTCAGGCTTGGCCTTTGCAGGTTATTTTCCTTAAAGTGCGATATTAAGGCATTATGTTTTATTTCATATTGATTACTGTTATGTATAACATAAAGAAAATAAATTTGATTTGATATATTTCTATAAATCCATAGATGATGAATAATTGGATTAATAAATAGCAGGTGTTGGTTAATTACACCAACTGTGCTCTTGCTTGACTTTTGACTAACCGAAGTTGTGTTGTTGGTGATCAACTCGGAGAAAGTGGTTGCACGGAATGCCTCGTTGAGCTGTTTCTGACGAAGAGCCTCGGCTTCACGCTTCACTTCGCCGCTCTCGGCCAGCACACGCTTCATCGCTTCAAACGTTAGCTCTTCTTCTGGGTATTTCTGAAAATTAAAAACACAAATTGATGCAATTACAACATTTAACTAAAGCTACGTTATATAAACTTAAAAAAAAACACTTTTAAATGGAAATTAACTCACGTTATGGCGTGACGGCCGTTTCGCTCTGTTGTCTAGAGCATCGTCAGACGACCCACAGTACACACACCCACAGTACGTGTACTGTGGGTCGTCTGACGATGCTCTAGACAACAGAGCGAAACGGCCGTCACGCCATAACGTGAGTTAATTTCCATTTAAAAGTGTTTTTTTCAAGTTTATATTACATATTAGTGGAAACAAGATGGATCTTCAACATCATAAAGCTACGTTATAAAGTTAGAAGCTATAAAGTGATGACTATACAGCTTACTTCATTCCATGCAATCTAATATCAAAACCGACACTGTATCTCTATTATAAATTTCTATTTAGATAGATTCATGATATTGATATTACATTTTTCATCAAGTATTTCATCATGAAAAACACAGATTATTCCATGCCTTGACAAACTAGTGTCATAATTAAGCTATTTTAACACTACTGTCACTTTTCAGTCAGGAGTCTAGACCAATTGGAACTCAGGATTTCTCTAAAACAGTTCTGGATTTCTTGTTCCATGACGAACTGCGTTGTTAATATTAACTTTTCAAGTGAATTCAATGACTTGCAGTCAAATTTTTATTAAGAATAAGTAGAATTTACTTACTCTGTAGGCCGAACGTTTTCGAGTTGTTGAAACCCATCTTCAAGGCCTTGAAGATGGGTTTCAACAACTCGAAAACGTTTAGCCTACAAAGTAAGTGAAATACTACTTATTTTTAATAAAAATTTGACTGCAAGTCGTTGAATTCACTTGAAAAGTTAATCTAAAACAGTGTCGAAATGAATACTATACCATAGCCACATCAGATGATTTGAACATTTCGAAATCAAATTAGGGAAATGATAGCCATGAGACGTAGCAGGTATCTGTTCAATCAGATAGAGATAAGCTGCGTTATCCTAAGCACTCTTTGTAAGGGTGACCGATTAGATTGGCCACCAAAAATACACTGTTCTCTGCAGTAAAATCACTTCCCGGTGGTTCGGATCCCACCTAAAACTGTAGGTCCAGCTCATCAATCACAATCATACATCTCATTACCCACGCACACGACTAAGTCCAAATGAATTCCAAGTCCGCCATGTTTCCCAAAACATCAAAAAGCTCAAATGGCGGGCAAGATAAAACTACGGTACCTGTAAAGTATCTCCACCAATAAGAGTCTAATTATAACGATTATTACTGAAGCCAATACCGCTAATTATTATTTTTCTAATAAAACGGAATTACAAGCATTTGGATGGAATCCAGAAGCTGGCAGCAATTAGACAGCAAAAGCGACTCTTTTCTCTACTGTAAAATCACTTCCCGGTGGTTCGAAACCATCTTAAACTTTTTTTTTGTTTGGTCTGAGACTTGTGCGTGGGTAATGAGTTGGAAGATGGTGATTGATGTTTTGGACCTACAGTTTTAGGTGGGTTCCGAACCAACGGGAAGTGATTTTACAGCAGAGAACGTGTCTTTTTTGCTGGCCAATCTAATCGGTCACCGTTACAAACAGGACCAACGAGAACGCAGCTTATCTCTATCTGATTGAACAGATACCTGCTAAAGCTCGCGACTATCACTTCCCTAAGTAAGTCCAACTCATCAATCACCATCATCCAACTCATTACCCACACAGATCTCAGACCTATGTAGGCTTCATCCTCAAAAAAAGAAGGAAAATTGGGACGATTATAAATATTAGAAATTGATAATCTAAGAACAGGTAGTGAGCATACCCGTTGGATTCCTGGAGTAGAGGTTGCACTATCCAATTCCATGTTTGTGAGGTCGGTAACACTGCCTTTCCAAGTCACTCCTGCACTTTCTACCCAGCTGTGTCTGAAATGAGAAAAAACGTTTCTGGTTTCATTCATACATTAATTATTATAAATCATTCATACATTAATTTTATAAATCAACTTACATTCATACATTAATTATTATAAATCAACTTCATAAATGAGAAATTAATTTAACATTTTCCATTTTTTAATAGCATTAATTTTTGAGAGATGAATTTTTAATTTGAATTTGAGTCAGCTTAAACTAGCCTAGCTGCTATAGTGCTGATCTATTTTTTACCATAATCTATAAAACGGCTGACGGTCTAGGACCAATCCGTAGAAGTGTGTGTTTTTATTTATTTTGTTTTTGTCCATGTAATGACGATTATTGAATAAAGCAAGATTATATCTATAAAAATAAAAGCAAATACTACTAAAGCTTCGGTTTCCTAAAACGCTGGTTTGGACGAAATGGACAACGGAAAGGGCTGCATACACTTCAATATATAGCTCGATTTGCTTTCGAAATAGAATTTATGATAATATAGGTAATATAATGTATTCGATCAATCATAAATAACCTACTATTTTACTCATAGATCTTCTTCCATACATAATCTGCTTTCAATAAAGAGTTGGAAGTTGACCAATAATTTCCAACAACACGCCATTTCGAAACTTGATCTGTCCGCGAGATATCAAGCTGATAACCTATTAACACTACGTAAGTGGAAACACGCTGGAGATGAAGCTTTCCATCTTGATCGTGAATCCACTGTTGTAATGTGATATGTCGCGGGACAGATCAACATTCAAGATAGCGTTCTGGGAAACCGAAGCTTAAGGGGTTTAATATACGATTAAAAGTTATTATCTTCTACCAGCTATTCCTCCAAGGATGGATTTTTTATGACCTCCTTTTTGAGACCTTCAGCGAGCTTTAACAGGAATGCGACTTAGCGCAGTCGTATTTTTGCACCAAAAAGCCTCTGTATTCGTAATTTCATCAAAATCATTTGAGCCAAGTACATTTTAATCAAGTACATGTGGCGGGTGGCGGAGACCAATTGACCACATTTTGAATGAACGTCTTTCCTTTAATTTTAGAGGTATCCAGATGAAAAATCACAATTTGTAGAAGTTTTATTACAATGCACAAGAAATATCAATTGTAGAAAATAATTTCTGATAAATGCTGTCCTTTCGTGGTTACACATTCCTGTAGAGTGTAGACGATCTTTAAAGGTTCTCATCACATAGCCCAGCACTTCAACCAGTATTGCCCCAATTTCACATCATATGGCTTCTTTTAATTGTGGAATAGTGCGTGTTTGTCTACATACACTTTTGACTTCAAATACCCCCACAAGAAGAAATCACAGGGGGTGAGGTCGGGCGAGTGCTTTCCAAATTCCAAGAACTTGGACACGTTTTCTTGTTGAACACCATGGGTTTCCTTCCACGGACACTCGGACACAATCCACATTCTCAGGTGTCACCACAGTTGGAACACGAGTTGAAATATTCTTTAGAGCAGCATTACCATGTAGACAAAAATGTTAAACCCACTTGGAAATTGAATGGCTGTTTGGAAGAGTTGCTCAAGGAACGAGTTTAAAATGTGTCCAGAAAACTTGATGAATGGCCACAAAAGATTCAATATTAAAAAAATACTTCCACTGCAAACGATCTGTGTTAAACACTCCAGCTGGCCATGGCAACTAAACTTCCCGATACAGGCAACAGAATCTGACCCTGGACGGTCTTTCGCCACCAGCCATTCTCAAGCCAGCCGTCTTTCAAATGTGGTCACTTTGTCACCGTCACGCTTTATATACGTACAGAAATAACTCGCTTAATATAATAGGATAGTATGTATAAATTTCAAGACTAGTATCTTCTCTAGAAAGATACTTGTCTTAACGGACGGACGGACGGAACAGACCTGTGAGGAGCGGAGGTGTTGCTGGTGATGTGGCCCGAGTCGAGTCCGGCGTCCTTGAGACAGTCGGCCAGCGTCTGGCGGTCGATGAGCGCCGCTTGTGGCACGGGCGACCGAGGACCGCCTGCCTGCTCACTCGCATTGGTCTGCTTCACGTCGTAGTGCACCAACAGCTCCGGCAACAAATGAGTCAGGTCTTGTTCCTGTCGTGCCGCTACCACCTGAAGCAATCATGTTCAACAAATTATGTACAAACAATTTATACAATCAAATCTATTCCAAAGTAGAGAGTATCTTAATCCCGCCAAATCTTAATACCTCAACTAAAAAAATGTATTGTTTTCTGTGGATCAATTCATTTGGTTGTTCACATTTAGGGGTGGTATCCTTTAGGATGACCTAACAGTTTGATCGACCTACTGCTAGCGCAGCCTGCAGTCCGCAATAACCACATAACCTAACCTAACCTAACCTGGCTAGATGTGACTGAACCACCTTTGTTTACTAGGTCGGCCAAAACGACAGTCGTACAAATGGTGTCCTCAAATAGAGCCTAATCGTCACAATGTGAAGGCGTTAAACGCCACAAATGGTGGAGCCGTCAAATGGTGATGGCAGATAAAAACGCCCGTTTATTACACCAAAAACCTTTTCAGCCAGCCCTAAAGAAAACATTTGGGAATTTTTCTTCTATTACGATAGAACAGCTACTCTTAAAGAATCATGATATTCCTTACAGTCGCTTCTATACTGTGAAATAGTATTGTAACTTAACAATGGACTTTTTGAATTACAATAAGCTTGAAATGAAGGTACTATATACAACTTTCTTAGGCCGTATGAGCTTTAATGCTGTGTTCAGAATAATATATCTATATTATAGATAGATTTCTACTTAGTTCAACTGCAGATTCGTAGGTTCGTCCACGAACTGAGTTTAATGTGAACATTTTTAGTGAACAATTTGATTATATGAACAGTTTTGACACTATGAACTGAGATATTGGCCAGAAAAAAAGACTCTGTTCTCTTCTGTAAAATCACTTCCCAGTGGTTCGGAACCCACCTAAAACTGTAGGTCCTGTGCGTGGGCACAGGTATCAGACCTATGTGGGCTTCATCCTCCGGAAAAAATATATAGTGAAAAACTGTCGTTTAGTTTAAACTAAGATTAGATTGAACTAAGTTTTTAAATGCTGATAAAGCAAGCATACAGGCCTTGGACGAATACTATTGGTTTATAGACTGAGAGCCACTTACAGGTCGAACTTTACTTTGGTGGCCTGTCATTGGCTATTACTAGACACGCCTATTAGTAACAAGAAATAACTTACCAATACGAAACAACTATTTAAACAACTATGATAAACAAGTAGACAAACACGTATCAAAAATAAATATAATAAACGCGAAAAAATTGAAGGTAAATCAAGGTCAAGTAACCAAAAATGATGAATAATTAGCAGATATGGTATCCTATTGAGAAAAGAAAAATTAACCAATACATAGCCATCCTGACATAAAGAATAATTTATTTATTTTTTATTTATTTACAGACACTGTACTGGATACAACAAGTATCTTTACAGAGGAGTGTAGGTAGAATTTTTCTAATTGTGATGATGACCACTTGAGTCCGAGACTTGTGCGTGGATAATGAGGTAAATGATAACACATAGATGCCAGACGGAGGAGCGGCATTCGAACCCACGACCACTGAAACGACAGCAAGCTGAAGATGCGACGCCTCAACCAACTGCGCTAAGCGGCCCGCTTAGAATATTAATTACAGAAATGGTAGAAATCAAGAAGTAAAAATGTCCAAATGGAATATCGTTTGAATCAAGGTTCTCTTCACTTTCACTGACAACTCATCTCAGGGTCAAAACAAAAAAGTTAAGACATAATAAAAGTCTTTCAATTTCAGTGACAACATATCTCAGTAATATTTATTCAAAATTACAGCCATTCGGTATCAACTATTAAACTTTGAACACGTTTTTAAAGCAACAAATCAAACAGCACAAAAGATCTCAATCTCCCCTGTTGGACAGAAAAAATAAACTTGGGAATAAAGCAAGTGGTGTTAAATTGGTTGAAATAGTTTTAATAAGAACATAAATGATTTAAACTATGACCAGAATCACTCGTTAGTTGCTAAGCTTCTAAAATAAATGATATAAATGATCAATTGTCTGCACTATTTATTGAAATGCAGAAGTTCAAAACTCGACCTCGAATATTTACAAACTTCTTAGATATTCAGAATGCTTATCGTTTAATTTATTAATTTTTCACGGTGACCGTGCTTCAATGACTTGATGTTACAAGCTTTATTATCACTTACCCGGTGGTTCGGAACCCACCTAAAATAGTAGGTCCACCATGTTCCCCGTAACATGGCACAAACGGCGAGGTGAAACTACCCGTAAGGGTCTCCCCACCATTAAAAGCCATACGCTTATTATTATTATTTTTCTTTTTGCAAATGTAAAATTTTAATAAATTTTGTTTTTTAGCTTAAACGTTAATAATTATTTCAACTTCAATTTTCACAGTCTAGTACATTTGTTATGTCATAATTTTAGGACAATGCTAGAAGAGCGTAAACTATGTTGAATGAAATGAATATGAAGTGAAAAATGTAAACTCTTCAAATTCATCTGCTGAAGAAATGAATTGCAAAGTGAGCAGGCATATACATAGATAGCCTACCAGGCGATCTGCATTACCTTTTCAGCATATTCGTTGAGAGGAGTGATGATGATAACATGAGAAAGCAGCACCAGCAAGCTTATGGCAACTGCGTGAAGGCTGTAACGTTGTGCGGCTGATAGCCCTGTGCTTTTGTCCAGCGCACTTGTCTGCGAAATGAATAACAGTCATGATTATTCAATTAGTATTGTACAATAATTGAAAATATTGAAAAAAAATATATTAGCAGTAACAGTAGGAGGAATGTCATACATTCAACAGACGACTATTGAACAGCAATGTCAAATATTCATCAAATATTCATGGGTGGTGATTGGTCATGCGGTGAGCGTGGTGTTCAAGTGGTCGTGATGTTCAGTGATGTTCGTGATGTTCAAGACTGCGCTTGGATGGGTGACCGTGCTTCAATGACTTGATGTTACAAGCTTTATTATCACTTACCCGGTGGTTCGGAGCCCACCTAAAATAGTAGGTCCACCATGTTCCCCGTAACATGGCACAAACGGCGAGGTGGAACAACCCGTGAGGGTCTCCACACCATTAAAAGCCATACGCTTATTATTATTATTCATCAACGAATCGGTCTTGTTTGTTGGATCCTAGGAAGACTAAAGCTTCAAGGTCCCTTGTAAGTTTTGATTAACATCAGATGAACAAACTAATTTCTAGTCGCACCGTGAAACAAGTCACAAGATTTATAATTTTTTCAACATTTACAGATACATATTTCGAAAAAGGATATGCAGAATTCTCTGGAGTATACTTCAGTTTGAAATTCTGTAAATGTCGCTTTGCTTATAACATATACATATCCTAATAAACTAATGCATAATTCTAATAATTCACTAATTCATAAACTAATAAAATTAATATTTTATAAAGAAAAAGGTAATTAGGGTGCAAAATAATAATTGATCATCGGAATAAATAAAAATTTTACAGTCCTTCATTATCTGACAAGAGGGGTGCAACTTTTCAAATTTATCGTATTGAGTAGATAAAATGAAACTTTCTTCTTATATTTTTGTTTCTAAATTCATAAATTGAATGGGTTTTAAGATAAATTGGATGCAATTCAAGTTTCATTCACCACTTTTTTGTTTCTGTAGCCCTATTTGTAAGTGTACATTTATTATTTTAGAATACAAAATTTAATCAAATTGAATAAAATTAATTCAAATTTTAAAATTCTAGAACAAAATTGGATTTTCTAAAAATCATTTGTCAAACATAAGATTGAGAACATTGGTAAATCATATTTACCTACAAAATAAAATCAATATAAGAAAATTCATATTTTTAAGAAATATTTTGTTTAAAAATTGTGAATTTGTAAAAACTGCTCAATTTCTAATAAGCGCAGGTTCAAAACAGAATATACTGTTATAAACTGCTACAAAGCACTGGTATGCTTAGTAAAATATCAAGTACAATATGAATAATTGAGTTCATTTAGGACTATTAGGGTTACTCGTGGGACGTATGTTTATAAAAGTTATTTCAATAATAAATAATATAAAATAAAATACTTTTTTTGAGGATGAAGCCCACATAGGTCTGAGACCTGTGCGTGGGTAATGAGTTGGATGATGGTGATTTATGAGTTGAACCTACAGTTTTAGGTGGGTTCCGAACCACCGGGGTGATTTTCAGCAGGGGACAGTGTCTTTTTTCTGGCCAATCTAATCGGTCACCGTTACAAACAGGACCTACGAGAACGCAGCTTATCTATCTGATTAAACAGATACCTGCAACTGCTCGCGGCTGTCAAGCTTAACTCAACCGAATATTAAATAAGAAATGAAAAGTGAATATCAAAAGATTGTATTCCAAGCGTATACCTGAATTTCGAGTATCATATTGAGGAAGTCGGGTAGAACGTCGTCACAAGCAAGCTCAATAGCAATAAGCGCCAAAGTTGTGTAGACAGTTTCAACATTGTCCACTGTGTTGTTCTCCAGACGCAGGCCTTGAACGAGGCAGTGGAAAAGCTCGGGAACATTTTTGCGAGCGAATATCGCATCTGAACGCGAACACTTTTCAACCACCAATTCCAAATCAGCCACACAAACACTGCAACAAATTGAATCACTAATGAATACATATTATTAGGTACGAAATAAATGTTTATGCATGAAAACGTTATAGAAAAACTATCTGTGAATATGCCGACAACTGAGAAAAAATACTATGGGAAATAAATTTGAAAGGTTCAGAGCTAGAATTGAGAGATTGATCATGGAGAACTTGAAATACAGAAGGAAATGTCAAACTATTTCAAAAGTTCAAAATATCCATTATTTTGTAAGAAGGGTTACAGGATATCTTGTGAGTAGCCTTATTAAAAAATCCTAACAATATTTATATTTCGTTTTTAATAGAGCCTTGGTTGTTGTGATGAAAACATGCGTTGAATGCAAAGTATCATATAGGCTATAATCATACAGGCAACAAAGTCCTACAACTGAATGTAAAGGAACAACTTGCTTTTAGCCCAATAAATAAAAATAATAGGAATGTATAGCCCAATCCCCAACATATTACTAAATTTAACAGAGTCCATGTGTAATGTTTTCATGTTATTCAAAATAACCGTTTGAAAAATGTATAACTTGAGCTGCGTTTGCGCAACAGTTTCCAATAAAAAAATTTGCAACTTATGGTTTTTTGCAGCATTTTTTCTAAATGTTTAGTTTGGATTTAAACAAATTTCAAATAAGCACAATATTTGAATGAGGACATGCCACTCAACATGTACAGTCAACACCAAATACGATCTACAACAAGTGACACAATTTCAACCCAATATGCAAGGTGACATGAACTGTAAATTGAGAGTCACTGTTGTACTTCCATGCGTTTACATAAGTGGCAAAGCCAATTTCACAGCCCATGCCACCGTTGTCGACCATCAAAAGCCCTCAATTATAATAGTGACGTATACTGACGTGGGCTTGGTGAGTTTTTCCCTGTTGTCGTGGCGGTCGAGCAGCGTATGCAGAATGCGCTGAACGAGCAGTCGCAGATCGGCGTCGCGCGCCACCGACATGCGCATCAGTGGCTCCAAAAACGACGCCGGGAATGTCGTGTTCATCGACACCGAATTGTACCGACGGCCCACCTGAAAACAAATACCACTATAAATCATAGAATACTGCGAAGAGTAGCAACTTAGATAGTAACAATAACAATGAGAAAGAAGTTATTATTATTTTATTGTACTGTAGTTAGGTTTTGTCTTTACTAGTTTTAAATTATCTACCTTTGTTTTTTCTTCAATTGTCATGTAATTCAATTTTTTATTTTTATTTATTTAATGTACAAAGGCAACCTATTGACGTATTTTAAGCCTAGGTGATAGAAAAAGTTATGTATAACAAAGTTGGATGAAATGGTTGGAGATGTTGTACTAAAGTTAAAACTAAATAGAACATATTAAAACCAAAAAGAATCTAAAACAGAATAAGTATACAAAGCAATATTCAATTGGAAAAGTCAAGATATAAACGGTGCAAGAGCAAAACATTTATCACAAATCTTCTTAATTCTAATTAAACATGATTGTTCCAAGCACAGAAAATATAACGTATATTTCAACCGATATAAAGATTCAACTTAAATTAATTGCAATAAGGTTTTAAGGCTCTCGATGGAGTTACCTTTGTATGTAGTTAAATTAATAAATAAACTTAGACAACTTATTATATTTCGATCCACATGTAACGTTGGGCCCGTTGGGTTTAACTTTCTTGAAGATTCCTTCAATTTCTTTTAACTCGAGGGACTCTTGAAATGTAATGTTCAAGAGTTCCTTGAGTCAAGAGACACTAAAGGAACGTTCATAAAAACGGACACTAATATGTATGAGGTAATTGCATGCAGGTACTAACAGTGAGTAAGGATTTGAGCAGCATATGTTGCAGCAAACAGTCATCCATGCCGCCTTGCTGTTTAATGTAGGGCACTTTGCTCATTATGAACATCATAATCTCGATCTTCTGGTAGTCGGGCAGGTGAGCAGCAAACTCTCCCAGGGCGTTGATTAGAGCCTCTTGATAGGCGTGCTCCTCCCCGCCACCTGGCTCCCGCTCCCTACCCACCGACGTCCGTAGCTGAGTTAGCAGAGAGTTTATTATCTCGAGCACAGAAGGACCTGGAAACAATAATTAGAACTACAATGTGAACATCTGTTATAAAATAAAACACACAGGTGCAAGTCAAATATTTGAATCATGAAGCAGTTTTTAATGCAAAATATCTAGGTATGACTTTAGATGCTAAGCTTCGCTGGAAGGAGCATGTTAAAAAGAAGAGAGAAGAACTTGGTTTGAAGTATAAGACTTACTACTGGCTAATTGGAAGGAACTCTACACTTTCAATACCCAACAAAGTTCTGCTTTACAAGCAAATATTCAAACCTGTATGGACGTATGGTATACAACTATGGGGGTGTACCAAACAAACCAACATCAACATCATACAGCGGTTCCAGAACAAGGTGCTGAGAAACATCGTCAATGCACCTTGGTATGTCAGGAATAACGACCTCCACAGAGACCTGGGAGTCGACCTGGTAACCAGAGAGATCCAGAGGTTTGCAGAGAACCACGAAACACGGCTCCACCAGCACAACAACGTCGAAGCAATCCAGCTGCTAGACAACGGAGGATTGGTGCGGAGGCTCAAAAGGAGGAAACCATTTGAACTAGTGTAGTGCTTTTTTCAAGTGTTTCAGTTCAAAAGCAGAGCAATGTTGAGTGAAATCTAGCTTGTAGTGCAGTTATCATGTGTACATAAATTATTCTTATATGAAGCAGTTTTAGATTCAATAGAGGAAATCTGTTCAAAATAATCAATTGTATTGCTTTTGGCGTATATAAAGATGGTTGAATTACAATGACGACGTTTGTAAACACTGACCATTGAGTTAAATAGTGAATACTCTTAATAAACATACTAGATTGTCGAATATTTATTCAATTTATATTAAAATTAGCGATTTGCAGACAATGCTTGAGTTCATGGGAGCCTTATCGTTTACCGGTAAATGGAATTTTACCGAAAACTAAGGCGTCTGATTGGTTTATTAAATTTTTTTGAACAAAGGCGCTTAAACATCACCCACAGAGAGCCCGTCGCTGTTCCACTGCATTCTACAATTTTCTATCTATTATTTTTTCATTCTACCACCTTCTATGAACCATTATGTCCTTTCATGGAAATATTACGCTGTCAAATGTGATGAAGTATGAAAAATGTGATCGAAATATTACACATTTAATCGAAATATGCTTCTTAATCTTAATGTTTGACAGTCTCGGAGCTGTTCTAGAACATTCTGGTAAGTACATCACAATATTGTATACTCACCGACACTTTCTTCAGCAGCTATGGCGATAATTTTTGAAAGTACATCTGCAATACTCGTTCGAATCTTTGGCTCTGCTTTTGAATTTTCATCCAGATGCAACATTAGGCTTTCAACAACAGCGTATGAGTACTGAGACTGTACGGAAAATAGGCAACAGTGTTAATTATTAAATAAAGTAAGTAAAGTAAGTAAATCAAGTGATATCAACAAATTAAGACAAATAAAAATATGCTAATCAAATCGGTAATTACAAGAAAGAAGAGAGATTCCAGTCAAGAGATGATATAATTTGTGAAAAATTATGCTAATTAGGTGTAAGATAAAGCGAATGCTTTCTTTATGGAACAGGTAACTAACTCCTAACTGTACCCTGCTTATTGTGTATGAGGTTTCTTTATATGTAAAAATAGTGATATTAACAAAAGTCTTTACGAACACGTTTATAATAAAAGAAGCCGAGGAGATTATCACTTGGTGAGTCACAATAGTAGCTTATTCAAACAAAATCCTAGTTATATTGGTAGGAAACTCTACAACAAGCTACCGCAGTTTTTAAAGTCTTGAAAATATAGGAATATTTAAAAACAATTGAAAATAGATTTAGTTGATAAAGCTTTTTATAGTGAACAAGAGTTCCTTTCAAATCAAAATGAAGCCTCACCTCAACTAATTGATATAGTAATTATGGTAGGTAGTGTTTAGTTAGTAGATTGTATAATTGTTGATCTGGCTTGTCTTATACTCCTTAACGTCTCCAAGACATAATCTACAAAAAAATTTAGCATTGGGTTATCTAAATATCATTAAAACAAATCTTTAAACTTTTAAGATACCTTTAAATTATGAAATAAACAATTTGAGTGCAAAGTTTATAAACAAAGAAATGTAACATAAACCTCCGTTTACACGTATTCATTGAACGTTATCTCACTTGAAAAATTGTTTTCTTTCTATTATGGAATGTGAATATTTAATTAGGTTTACTTAGGTCATTAATTAATTGGATTTAGGTAATACTATGCTCTGCAATTGATTTTTGAGATAACGATAATACCTCAATAAGCTCAAACGATAATACCTCAACGCCTAATCTTAAAAAAGAGCGTAATAGTACTTTATATACTATATTTTACAACTCAAGTTGAACGATTTAAATTTAAAATTGTGAATATTTTACCTGGATCGAGAACATGATGATTCTAAACGTATGAATTGCAAACTGGTTTGGCGCCCACAAATTATGAAGATCAAGGTGCCTGCAAAATTAGTTATTAATGAATAATAGTAAAATGGAGTTATACAAATGAGTTATGTCAGAGTTATTGAATAGTTAAATGTTATATACACAACTCTAAACTATAGTTTTTAATGAATGAATTTTGAAAAATCGAACGTTAATAAAAATACAATAATTATGAGAACTAGGGCGTGGTGAAACTATCCCCAAGTCTCTCACCACCAATGAAAGTCATACGCAAAGGAACTAGTTATTAACAAAGAACTCTTATACACAATTTTATACATGTTTTTCAGGAAATGAAGATACAGGTAAACCTCATACCTCGTTGTGGATCTGATGTTCGAAATAACGAATTGGCAAGGAGGAAAGCTATCTACTAGATGAGATGATGATAGATTGTTAATAGATGATAGATTATTTCAAAAAGATTGTTTCAACTTCAAAATGCATAATAGAGGTTGAATTTTCTAGTGGGGCTAAATTTTCCTTGTGCCTTAACCTACAAATATTTAAATTCTGTAGTCACAATTTTGTGAAGAAAGCAGAAGTCCTGTTGTATCTTTTCACGTACATTGCAATATACACTTTTTGGATGAATAATAATAATTGAATGTTTTAAATTTAAATCGTTTTCAAAAACAGTTGCTGAGTTACTCACTTGAGCACAGGTTTCAGAACAGATCGGACATGTCCAAATGAAGCTCGTCCAACAAGTTCACGGATACATGTCTCGGCAAGTTGAGGAGGCGAATTCTTCTCCTCTCCTGGTTCAGGACTGTGAGGTTCCATACCCTTCAAATACCTGCAATAACAGATATTACACGCAATAGAATTTAAAAAAAAATGAATATACTCAAGTGAGTTGAATGAACGAAAAAGTTACTTTTTAATTTGCAACTATTTTGATCAATGGATTTCCTTTTATATAACATACATGAGAATATCATTCACCTCATTATTCGGTACCCAAGCTTTCAGACGTCTGAGACTCATATAGGCATCATCATCATCATCATCATCATCATCATCAAAAGGAAAAGAATCAAAAATACAGTGTTCTCTGCTGTAAAATCACTTCCCGGTGGTTCGGAACCCACCTAAAACTGTAGGTCCAACTCATCAATCACCATCATCCAACTCATTACCCACGCACAGGTCTCAGACCTACGTGGGCTTCATCCTAAAACAAATCCATGGTTGGCCTTGAAGAGTTGAATTCAGGGTTGATTTGCTTCTTTCATGTAGCTTTCAAGTAGCAACTCGAAATAAAATGAATGATGTCTGTATAAGGACATAATAAACTCATACGCACAACTCTTTAATTGTATGTTTTTTTAATCTCTTAATGAGATTTGTATGTTTTTTATACGAAGAATAAAAATAAGAGTAATGAGTAGAATAAGAATTAAACGAAAAAATATGGAGAAGAAAAAATAAGGAGGAATAAGAAAAAAGACATACATAATGTTAAATTAAGTTTGCAGATAGGTTATTACACATTCTAGAAATCCATATTCAATTGAATCGGGTAGCCTGCTAGTGTTCCTTACGATTAACACACATTAGTTACGGCGCGTCACAGTCACAGTTCCGTCACGGTAACAATCAGTCACCTGACGGGTCGGCGCCGGACGAGTGTAGACAGCGTAACCGGAAACTCAGATAAGAATATATTTTATGACTGTGACGAGACGGATAGCTCGGAACTGAGACACGCCGTGACTGATGTGTGTGAATCGTCCTTATGGCTAATTTATTACGTTTGTGTACAAGATACTAAGTGGAAAAGTGGTTGATAGTTACGCAGCAATAAAAAGTTTACTTATGTATTTATGTTTGCATATCAAATCTTTATAAAAGGCAGATAATAAGTTGCAGTTTAGATTCTGAGTTGCAATTTACTACATTTTTTAAAATATAGATAATTTTTTCTTATAACGCAAAATAGAAAAGCAAGATTGTGTAGATTTTGTATTTTCTAATTGGTTTGGTATATGTTCACTGTTACCTTGAATCTTGCATATTGTAAAGAAGCGAAGGAACAATTTTGTCCATGTGCACAGGTTCCCAAATATTCTCAACAAGGTCGTCTGAAACTGTTTTCCGGATCACACCCTGCACAGAATCAAATTATTCAGTTATGTTAGGTTAGGTTAGGTTACTAAGTAATGTAAGTTATCTTAATGTAAAATATACTAAGTGGAAAAATAGTTGATCATCACAAAGCATTTGAAAGTTTTTACTTCGCTACATTCACATACTTTTTAAAAGAAATAACATAACAAAACTAGTGAGAAGATACAATATTTTGAGATTAGCTGTAAAACTTAGATAAATAGCGTTCAGATTTTTGATTGCCAGTACAAACTCATCAGGGAGATTAATAAGAGGGGTTCTGTGTTTAAACAATTGTAATACTGTTTTCAGATCAAAAATTCATAAACGATAGATAGCTGCAGCTATAAAGATAATTATCTTATAAATTATATTATCTTATATGATTTATATCTTAAATATCTTTTAGATGTCTTTCATACAATCTAATTTTCTACTAACCTTTTTGATATAAAGCTAATAAACTGATAACTGAATACAGGCTACTTACTGGTGGAATAAAAACAAACTTGAATAGATATATTATACTCTAGTTATAACTACTTTACTGTTTCCATTTGGGTTTCACTATCTACACTAGAGTTTCTACCTAAAGCCAGAGCCTAAAAATATTGAAATCGTGGCGTAATGAATATGTCTATTCTAATTACAGAAAGTTTATATTTTGAAATCTTTGATTCCATTTTTTAGTTTAGTCTTAATGGTTTTAGATTTTTTCAATAATTCACAAAATTTGAATGAATTACCTATAAATCTTGTAGCGATTAAGATAAATTGGATGTGAAGTATCTGTACATTAAATGCATACAAATTGATTAAACTCTGATTTAATTTTTATGTGTCCTCAATGTTTTCGATAATTCCCAGAATTGCAATGAAATACTTATCTTCGTTATAGTTATCAAGATAAATTGGATTTAAATTAATCTTTAAATTAAATTGATTCACAATATGATTTTCAATATTTCTTATGCATGCAATAAAGGTAAGTACCTACTGTAAATCATTCAAACTTTTAAAAAACCACAACACATAAGACTGAATTACAAAATGAAATCGTAAAGTTCAATATAATCCATCAAGCACACATAAGGCCGGTTGCACGAAAGTCAATTAAATTTAATCCCCGTAGAATGACGCCATCTTACGGAGCTCAATAGGGAAGTCGTTGCACTGGCTCCGTCAAATGACGTCATTCTACGGGGATTAAATTTAATAGGCTTTTATGCAATCGGCCCTTAGAAGTAATTATTTTTAACATCTCCCATTCCACAGGAAACTATTATTCAAGAAACATCTTTACTATATCGTGACTTGATTCAATATTTTTTGTAATAGAATATAACTCAACATAAATTAGTAATCAAGTAATAGTAACTAGAAATTAAGTAAATAAAGTAATAACAAGTTGAAAAAATTATTTTATCAACTTGTACATACAGTAGAAACAATTAGTCTGGGCGCACGGCCGTTTGGTAGTCAGCCATGGCGAGGGGAGTGTTTATCGCTCATTTCTAAAAACATGTGGCCCGTGCGACGCTGCAAATGTCTTCAAGGTCAACTAGTCAACTTTTACAGGACGGCAAGTAGTGAAACCATAGCCACGCGCCCAGACTAATTGTTTCTACTGTACACACCTGCAGTCCTCTGATTCCTGCCAGCCGTATCATGTCCTTAGTGGCATCATCGCCGTGATTATTGTGGCACATCGATGAAAACTTTGATACGAAAAAATCGTACCGACGATGGTAAGATGGCGTGTCTTCTTCTATGTTGGCAAACCTGACAAACTGATAACAAAATTCAACAATTAATTTATTGTAAGTTATATTATTCTAGCATATACCAAGAAATATCTAGTTCAAGTTAGAAGAAACTAGATCTAATTCAATATACAATTGCTTGCTTTGAGTACAATGTATTCCTGACCTACAAATTTCAAGAATTTACAAACTGTGTATTAAATAATTTATAAATATACATTAAATTTACAAATGAGTATTTTCTGAACATTATTTTGTAAAATAATAGATATTAGGCAATTTTTATTGAAAGTTATTTTTTCCAGTTTTTGTACAATATTTATAGGTGGATCGACACGAGAATGGCATCAGCTAACATGCATTCTAATTGCCAATGCTATTTTCCTGGCGATCCACCTAACCAATGTGTTGTTGAAATATCAATCTTCTAATAATAGATGAAACATCAATCCAATCATTGTGAGTTTTTTGTGGGTCAAGTGATAAAGGGAGCTTGCCTCATTTACGCCCACAGCACTTATTTACTGTATATTGCAAAAAAGAGTCAATTATCTATCTAATCTACTATTTAATCTATTCTAATCTAATATTCTATTCTACTCTATCTATATTCATTCGTAAACTTTCTTCCAAAGTTTTCATTAGCTACTGAGAGCAGAAAAATAAGAAATAATGCAAAGTCTAATCATTCAAAAGTGATGAAGATTGAGGACCTTGTCCACGATGTACCTTAGTATTGTTCGTCATTTTTTGTCCGTACCTATATTTTTTTTTTTTTTTTTTTTTGAGGATGAATCCCACATAGGTTTGAGACCTGTGCGTGGGTAATGAGTTGGATGATGGTGATTGATGAGTTGAACCTACAGTTTTAGGTGGGTTCCGAACAACCGGGAAGTAATTTTACAGCAGAGAACAGTGTCTTTTTTGCTGGCCGATCTAATCGGTCACCGTTACAAACAGGACCTAGGAGAACGCAGCTTATCTCTCTGATTGAACAGATACCTGCTACGGCTCGCGGCTATCACTTCTATATACTATCTTTAATATTATCTATATCTATATATTTATATAATATAATATATAAATCTCCATATTTGAATGTATTTGAGTTCATTGCTTCACGGTATAAAACTCTTCTCTCCCACTGGACAGCTGTCATAAGCAAGTATAATTTCTTACCACCTTCCAGAACATTAATAGTTATTTATGTATTAAGAGCGTGAAGTGCGACTTCATCGCTCGAGCCAAAACATTTACAGTGATTTTGCGAGAGCGATAAAGAAGCTTCACGCTCGAATTACATACAATATTTTTCCTAAAACTGCAGTTCTGGATTCCAACACAATAAAAGCTTGTAGTTTGTAACATCACAGACCATGCGCGGATTTGGTTAGCGTTCGCCATTGTTGAGGTTATGTGAATTTCACGGATTCCGTGATCCACCAATGAGAAGGCATCAAAATCAAAACAGAAGCGTAAAGAAAACAGCTGGCGAGCGTAAAGTACTCTACCGCTTGCGGAGCAGTAAAGAGGTATTTTACAATTAGTTTTCAGTTCGTAAAGAACTACTTTATGAGCAGTTGTATGAAAATGTATTTATTTGATATTAAATATCTAGGTATGACTTTAGATGCTAAGCTTCGCTGGAAGGAGCATGTTAAAAAGAAGAGAGAAGAACTTGGTTTGAAGTATAAGACTTACTACTGGCTAATTGGAAGGAACTCTACACTTTCAATACCCAACAAAGTTCTGCTTTACAAGCAAATATTCAAACCTGTATGGACGTATGGTATACAACTATGGGGGTGTACCAAACAAACCAACATCAACATCATACAGCGGTTCCAGAACAAGGTGCTGAGAATCATCGTCAATGCACCTTGGTATGTCAGGAATAACGACCTCCACAGAGACCTGGGAGTCGACCTGGTAACCAGAGAGATCCAGAGGTTTGCAGAGAACCATGAAACACGGCTCCACCAGCACAACAACGTCGAAGCAATCCAGCTGCTAGACAACGGAGGATTGGTGCAGAGGCTCAAAAGGAGGAAACCATTTGAACTAGTGTAGTGCTTTTTTCAAGTGTTTCAGTTCAAAAGCAGAGCAATGTTGAGTGAAATCTAGCTTGTAGTGCAGTTATCATGTGTACATAAATTATTCTTAAACGCAGTTAGAAATTCTAATGAGAATTTCACTGTATTAAATTAGATCTAGTAAGTTAGGATAGAACAAATTTGCTCATTAGTCTTGAGACTAGATAGCAATAGTATTCGTCAAAAAAAAAAAAAAAAAAAAAAAAAAAATTTGATATTATACCTCAATATAATTTATACCATGCAAAGAAAGACATGTAAAATATAGTTTTAAAATGCACTATCAATTACTCACACTCTGAGTGGCTAGAACTTGTAGATCTGGTTCAGTTGACTCCAATAGTTTCTGAACAATCTTGAGAAAACTCTCAACAAAGAGATTCAGAGTCTGGGCATGACATGCTACCAGCAGCTGATCCATTGCTTCCATTGCTATAAGCACAAACCTGTTTGGAAAAGAGATAGAGATGCCATCTCAATATATTAGATAATATTTAAGAAACTATATACAGCGCTACTGAGGCCCCATAATGAAAAGAGGCGCGCCATAATGAAAAGAAGCTGTATAACATTAAGTTAACTCAAAATGAACACTAAGTAAATTCAAGGAAACTTTGATGAGAATGTATAACATGCACTGTCGACAACGTTACATTAAAGTTTATTTCACACACTTCAGGGTGTCTACTAGTTCCTAATTGTAAAATTCCCGACTTTTTCCCGACTTTTCCCGACCACATTTCCAAAATTCCCGACCTCAAAAGTTCTATAAAACCAATTTTACTTCAGGTAATATATTCCACGACATTTCGATTAACGGCGGTAGTAACTAAGACTCTTTTACCTAGACATTGTAAGGGACTCCTCGGACTTGCGGGTATGAGAATCCAAGAACGGCAGAGGCAGATGCAACACCGCTAGCGTGAATTAGTCTGCAGTGTTGATTGCTTACATACACAGGGGCGGATCCAGCAGCAGATTTGGGGGGGGGGGGAAATACCTGAGTGGGTGTGTATCACCAGGCACCTTGATGGGGGGGGGGGGGGGGGTGATGGGGTGTTTTAAAATGTTTTAGAAGTAAGACCGAAGTGCCTAGTATTAGTCACTCAACTTCAAGATTCATTGACACATGTAATGTCTGGAGGAGTGAGCGCTAGGTCGCTATCCTAAAAACACGCAAAAAAAATGTTCAGGTCTCAAGGGTAATTTTTGCAAGTGACTAGTATTAGGCACTTCGGTCTTAATTCCTAAATATCCGAAAAAAATCCAGGTCTCAAGTAGTATAAGCCATAGTGGCTAGTATTAGGCTCTTGGGTCTCAGGAGGCTAGGGTGGAGGATGACCAATGATGTTGCTGGGAGAGTTAAGACTCTCGGTACAATAATTACAATAGTAATTTGTAATTTGGAGTAGACCTCTAACGATAAATTGAAGCAATATACATGGCTACTTATTCCAAAATGGGGGTTCAGGGCAATCCCCGAAACTTTTTTTGAAAAATTACTACTCTAAAGCCACATTTCAAGAGATTCTAGGCATTAATTCTTCTAACTTAACACTTCAACACACGTTATGGGTCAAATTTTATCTAGTTCTTGTATTATTGTCAATGGGAGGTCGGACATTACTTGAAGCTTCCAATTTTCTATACTTGATCCCTCACTGATTGGGATACCGTAGAGTACCGTAGGATACTTGAAAATTTATTTCCAAAAAATTGAGGTGTACTCCGTGAAAACGTTTTTAAAATAACAATTCATACAAAACCACATTTTTAGCGATTCCTGACATCTTTGGCCCTTGCCAAAAATTGTCTCACAATGTCCTTTAAAAATGCCATTTTTTTGTCTGGGGGTAATATCCCCCTGATTCCCCCCACCCCCCAACGGAGAAGAAGAAGGAAAAGAAAAAGAAGAGGACGGAGAAGAGGAACGAATGGAAATGATAGAAAACAGTGAAGAAGTGGAAAAGAGATGCCAATAGAAATTGGTTGGAGTAGATGAAAATGAAAAAAGACAAAAAGGGTAAGAATAAGGATAGAATTGAAAGTAGAAGAAAATGAAGGAGATTTTTCAAAGTTGTTGACAAGTGAGGAAAATGAGACAGCAATACCTAACCAACAATTAATTTTCTATTCAAAATATTGTGTACTTCAATACTTGGTCTGAAAATTATGCCAGTTCTGAAAGGGTTTTCTGGATTCTGCAACTTATCAATAACTTACATGGCTGAGGACTACTATGGCAGAAAAAGCAGACTTGTTTCATCAGCACTGCTTTACGTTCACTCAGATAATCGTCCTAGAGCCTAGATCTTGGATCCTCAAAAAATTGTTAGGAGATTTTGGCTGATTACAGAATAGTTTCTCAATTGCAAATAATGTATGTAATTTTTTTGTTAATTTCATTTTTCATTAACAGATGGGGTCAGTAGCATAACTATAGGGGGAAATCAGGGGGATATTCCCCCCTCCCATGAATAAATGAAAATTTGGAATTTTTAGCAGACAATTTTTGGCAAGAATCAAAGATGTCTGGAACCACTAAAAATGTGGTTTTTAGGAGTTTTATTTTAAAAAAGTTTTCAAGGAGTACCCTTCAATTATTTTGAAAGAAATTTTCAATTAGCCCAATGTACACTATACATTACCCCAATCAAGAACAGTGAGGGATCAAATATAGAAAAGTGGAAGTTTCAATTATTTTGAAAGAAATTTTCAATTAGTCCAAGGTACACTGTACATTACCCCAATCAGGAGCAATGAGGGATCAAATATAGAAAAGTGGAAGTTTCAAGTAAGGTCCCAGATCTCCCATTGACAGTAGCACAAGAACTAGACAAAATTTACTTTGACACAAAACGTGGGTTGAAGTGTTAAGTTAGAAGAATTAATGCCTAGAATCACTTGACATGTAGTTTTAGAGAGGTAATTTTTCAAAAAGTTTCTCGGGGAGTTCCCCAAACCCCCTTTCTGAAATAAATAGTCATGTATATTGCTTCAATTTATCGTTAGAGGTCTACTACTCCAAATTACAAATTACTATTGAAATTATTTTACCCAGACTCTAACCCTCCCGGCAACATCCCCTTCCCTAGACTGACCCTGTAGTTATGCCACTGCTTTGTGTGATGTAACCATACACATTAAAAGGTTATTAAAATTTGTATTTAAAATATCATATCATTATCAGGCAAATATCAGGCAATAGGATAGGTGAACCATTAAATTGGAAAGTTGGTTTTTATTTCAATTGTAAATACCCTCAAATTCACGATTTTATGCCTAATTTTCAAACATGTATAAAATGACATTTGATTATTTTATTGCAAAAGTGTATTCACTAATTTTTATTGTTCCCAGCTACACATCGAATTATTCTTGTGTTTCCTTGTTAGCCAATTTAATAATTAAATTATGAGCTCGTAACAAAAGTATGTCAAAATACGTGTTACAATCAGTTTTCTCATTTTCCCGACCAAATTGGAAAAAATTTTAAAATTCCCGACTTTTTCCCGGTTTTTCCCGACCTATTAGAATTCCCGACCTTTTCCCGACTTCCCGACTTTTCCCGACCAGTAGACACCCTGCACTTACATTGAGTAAATAAACAAATCGAATAATACAGATGTTGTCACAACCACTAAATTTAATAGCATTAGAGATACTATAGTTTCGACAGTATAAATCTCCATCAAACTAAAACTAAAATTCAGAGAACTTTAGTTTGATACAGATTAACAATGGCGTGACTGCCGAAACTGTAGTAGGCTACGTTGAATGCTAATTATATTTGTGGCTGTGAAAACATCTCTAATCGTTATGGATAGCTATCACAACATGACTATCACCAATACTTATAAGATTGATGAGCAAATATTGATATCAATGTAAGTAATAAGTAAGATTGATTGATATGAGTTTATATTTCTTGGCGGGCCGGGAAAACTTCAGCTTGCTGTCGTTTAAGCGGTCGTGGGTTCGAATCCCGCTACTCCGTCTGTCGTCTATGTGTAATCATTCACCTCATTACCCACGCGCAAGTCTCGGACTTATGTGGGCATCATCAGCAATAAAAAAAAATGTATTATGTGGTAAAAGATCATGCTTGCTCGCGTTTGTTGAGCTTTGAAACTCAATAGCAAATAATTAATATATTTTCTATTAAATGATTCACGGTCGAATAATTGATATCCCAAACGAATAAATTATAAAAATGGAAACTGACCCATTACGCTTTCTAGAAAGATCGCGGCATGCTCGCTGGTAGAGATATTCACCAATACGGTCCAACTTTTCGGGCGAAGACAGTGAGTAGAATGTCAACTGTTCCATATTGTTTTTTACTAGCCCATCCTGAAACAATTGAAATAACAATAATCATCAGGATTCAAAATAAATGAAAATTGAAAACTTTGGGTGACCCTATAATTGTACATAGATGAGTAAGATGTAACTTAAATGATTAAAATAATTCTAGGGGAAAAATAAATAAAAGGTTTAATGAGTCTGTAAACTTTGCTTGTTCCACTACTCTCATCTTAAAGGCCACTTTGAACTTCTCTTCTACTACATTACTTGTCCTCTGTAATTATTATCCGTGAAAACATGATGTATTTTTTGTATAAAGTATTTTATTATTTTTGTATTTTGCTTCTCATAGGCCTTGGGTCCAAATCCAAGCTACAGCATCACCATTCTAAACCATTTCTAACTCACAAGCCTTTACTTTAACAGGGATTTACTCACAAAGAATCAATTAATTTTCTTTATTCCAAACATAAACAGAATGTACATGAATTCGTCAGTTGAATATGAACTTATACAACTAAACTTTAGCATCATTCTTATTTGTAAAATTACAATTATGTAAAAATCATATCCTAAATCACACAATAAAATCCTAATATCCTGTCTTTTGAAAATATTCGTCAAAATTGTAACATAGGACCTCTGTCAAATCCTTCTTCAATTCGTTTAAGAATTATAAATTTTGTATTTAAATAACAAAATCTTCAAGAGTACACAATGAAAAGTGTTGGTTAGTATTAATGACATGTAACTGCAAGACAAGAGACAATTTTTCTGTAGCGATTGAATGAAGAATAAATTATAATGCAAATAGAAGCAACTGAAATACTGTTGAAGTAGTTTTTAGAAGTAGATAAAAATTAAATACTGTATGACTAGTTCAAAAAATACTAATAAGATGAGAATGTTTTCATTTACTGCTTGTTAATGAAAATTAAACGTTTAGTGACAATTTTTTGTGAACCGAGTGCAATGCCTATCATGCTAATTATCTTACCTGAGGGTTTGGAGGAAAAATGTTGTCCACTAGACGCTTGTATCGCGGGCGCATACAAGCGCATGTGAAGCAGCCTATGAAAGCAGAAAATGGTACAAGTAAAGTAAATGTGAAAGGGTGACCGATTAGATTGGCCAGCAAAAAATACATTGTTCTCTGCTGTGAAATCACTTCTCTGTGGTTCGGAACCCACCTAAAACTGTAGATCCAGCTCATCAATCACAATCATCCAACTCATTACCCACACACAGGTCTCAAACCTATGTGGGCTTCATCCTCTAAAAAGAAAAATATAAGTATGGTACCGTAAATAAAATTATATGGAGTATACTTGAACAGTATGAGAGATGTCGCATTTTGTCTTCCTGAATAGGTAAGGTAAGCATACCAATTATCGGTCATCTACAAATATGCACTTTTACACTTGAAAATCTATGATTATCTATGGTAATCATTTAACAGCTTAGTTTATGTCGTTATATTATTATTAAATTGCTCATCATCATCGTCCAATCGCAATCATCAATAATTTAAATCATCAATCATCAATAAGTTCATTCAATTGCAATCATCATAACATTCGTTTTACAATGTATTAATTTACTTCGAAGATTTACTGTATTTAGATTGACCTTTATCTAAAATCTTCATTTAACTCTTCAGCATCTCAGCACTTAAATTTTCATTAGTATTCAAGGTCCAAAGGAATAGGGCCGTTTGGTATGGTGATACTAACGGACTTAAGCAATACATTATCTTACTACCTATTCATTTTTGTACATTCAAACTTCATTAATTATAATCAGAATGAGAGAATGAAAACGAATTAGAAAATATATTATGTTGATAACACATGAATAGAAATGCTTAGTCACTTACTCATGCACATTTTTTGGTGATGTGTGGAAAGCGATTCTCAGCTTGCAAAATAAAAATAAACTGAGTTTGAAGATGGCAAGGATTGAAACTAAATTCAATCCTAGTATTATAAAATTTATACATAGAATTATTATTATATTGAATTATTATTATTAGATTGAAATGCTTCCGATCAATACTCAATAACAAAAACTTGATCAACTCGTTTTGACATTGGTCGATTTAACCTCAATCTCGTCCAACGCTCAATAAAATCAGCTGTTAATTGGCAGCAGCTGACAATGACAAGTCAACAGGTTAGCCAACATGATTCATCAGTCCCACACAAGAATCTTTAAATATTTTTCTAAAACTTCAGAAATACTCTGACTTTGATCAAAATAATTACAGAATCTATCGCGATCTACTATAATCGTGATTGCATATTGCGATAGTTCGTACTTAATACTATTACCTGCAGATGTCCGCCGTACATCCACCAAAACGTAACATCAATGTACAACACATTCTAATAATGTACTGTAGTATTCATATAACTTGGCAGCATATAGATAATGAGAAGACTTGCTAGATCTGAACCCAACTGCTGCCAAGTTATATGAAAACTACAGTAGAGCATAGTCATATTGAAGCGAGGTAATCCCATATCTGTGCAATGCAAGTATGCTACTCAAAATAATGTGTTCAGGTCTTGGTATTATGCGGTCATTTTATAATGTCTTTGATTATTACCGCCGATATCAATTTTTGAAAAATAATGAGAAAATTATAATTTTGTCAAATTTAAAACCTTTTATCTCAGTTGTCCCTGCTTCACCATCACTTCTGCGGACAATCGCCAATATTGCTAGGGGACAAAATCCCCCTACTTGGAGTTTACAAGAAGGTACAACATTATTAAACTTCAGAGACATTCAGGCGGACCCACATTTTAAAGTTTTGAACTTTTCTTGCAATAAGTATTGAAAAACTCTTGGGAATGCTGCACACACTACATTCCACATGCTCAATTAAATCATCTCCACAGTAACTTAATTTAGCAAATAAATTTTGGAGAACGTTTTTGCTCAGTTAGCCAACTTCTACATTTTTTTGCACTACCTTGAAAGAGTAACAGTATGTGTAACAAATCACTTTAATCATAATAGATTATTATTACTATATGGCCTCAATATATAATTTATCTGTCTTGAAAATTGGCCAGAAAATCACTTGGTAGCTTTGTATTATTGAGAAAAATTATTTCCAGCCAATACTGATGTTACAGTAATTGGAGTGAATCGTCCTAAAATGCTATTTTTTCATTTCCTGCAAGTATAGTAGACTTTTATTTCAAAAAAGTATCATCAATCACCTACCAAACATTTCTTCACTTCAAATTCAAGAGATCACAAATGTATTTTAAGAGCATGTGCTGATGTCTGAAAAATAGAAATGATACTGATGCAAAAGAATTTTTATGGAAATTTCCTCCAGAGTTATCACTATCGCCTAAGATGAGTAACGAGCCTATTCTATATAGAGGAACTCAGGAATTGATTACACCACTGGTGAAAATTACTATTTTTTATTTATTTTTTAATAAAATATGATTTCACAAACATAACAAGCAATAGCTCCACATAAATCTTAAATACCGTACAAACTTAAATTTAGAAAATTAAAGACTTGAAAAGGCATTTTGGTTGAATTGAAAAGTACTGCTAAAACACAAAGTTCTAGAGTAACAATACTTATCAAGTAGCAAGTAGTAATTTCTAACTGACAATGTATGCCAAAAACTAATCTGTTCTATATTCAAAGTGTTCGTACCTTGAACGAATTGAATCTATGCTCCAATCTCTAGAGAATTTCAAGAATGAACGACATTTTAGTTTTCTTAATAAAAGAAAAAATTATACTATAAATTTATTGGAATGTAAAAAACGCTGTTCAACTATCACAGGAAATAATAATCTTACCAATTACTAATTTTCAATGACAGACAATGGCTATTCACTCATTAAAATGAATAGTTGGAGGACCAGAAAAAATGTTAGTAAAAAATAATTGATGCTTGAAGAATAAATTGATTGTACAGTGAGCTACAAAGAAATTTGATATCATTTAATTTATTTGCAGTATTGCATTGACCTGATATTAGGACCAATTGAACAGCAATGCATATACTTCTAAACTTTTTTATAAATTTAATTAATAAATGACAAATTTAATTACTAAATTGACAAAATTGATAAATTGAGTGCATTCTTTACAATGGCTGTAAGGAAAACCTAGTCTGTATTATTTATTATAGGGGAAGCTAAAAATACATTATTTATAGATTGTTTGTTACATTTTTCCAAATACAGAGACTGAGTCCTAATGAATAATAATAATAGGGCTAGTGACCAAACATACACATTGATACTTGTTCTTATAAAATTACCTTGGAGTTTCCTTTACTTAAAAAACATATTGGGCCTTTCTCAAGTCTCCCTTGAGTTAAAGAAGCCTTCAGTTAAGGAAGCCTAAAGGTAAGTTCATTCATACGCGCCTTAGATGACTCTAAGAGGGCGCTCTATAGTAATAAGTGTTTCCGTTCGGACGGGTTTAGAGAACTATTTCTACAACTTGGTTAAAAGATGTACTTGGGAAAGTAAACTAATCTTTCAGAAATAAAAAATATCCCAAAATATTGCTAGTTTATTAACAGAAATGAAAATTAGAAGGGAGAAAACGCTTGGAATAAGGCAGCGACTAATGCTTTTGAGGGCAAGTAGAGAAATCAGTGGATATTTGAATAATACTGAACAAGGAAGTCAAGATTAAATTAGTTACTTGAGCATGTATTAATATTAGTTGGGTTCATAGGAGCCTTATTTACCGGTAAATGTTACCGATGGCGTCTGAATGGTTTACTCAAAATTTTAATGATTATGAATTTGAATAGACTAATCAGAAGCCACAGGTAACATTTACCCATGAAGCTCCCGAGAAATCAAACATTTTCAGTTTAGTTCATTCATCAGTTGAGCCTTTTTATTTACCGGTAAATGAAATTTTACTGGAAACCAAGATGTCTGGTATATTCGATTTATAGACGTTCAAAAATTTGAATTTACGAATTAGACGCATCAGTTTACGGTAAAATTCCATTTGCTGGTAAACGATAAGGCCGGAAACTAAGACGTCTGATTGATTTTTGAACGTCTGAATTTGAATAGACCAATGGGGAGACGCCTTGTTTTCCGGTAAAATTCCATTTACCGGTGAACGGTATAGCTCCCATGAACTCAACCAATGACTAAAATTCATCATTATTTGAAAGAATTGGAGAGCAAACAATGCGTCTAGAAAGTGAGATATTTATTTTTTGTTTGCTAATCAACGAAACTCAAGGCATGAAAATTCAAGATTGGAATAAATTACAATAATACAGTACATGAAACATTCACAATTCTGTTAAGCCAGCACCATAGAGGAATCTAGATAAATCAGTCGGCAATTTTTCCTCAATTAAATCTAAATTTACAAAATAATTTGATAGCCTATTGGAGAACTAAAACAGTTTCTGAATATAATTCGATGATTGATTTTATGCTGAATATTATGCACCACTTGGTGATTCCAAATTGCATATCATTGGTAACAATTAAAATTTGAATTCATATTGCACAATTTGAGTTCTCACTTTACATAAATTGTCAATGTGTGTTTGAATATTTTGACTATGAAAATGGCTTACATTCACGAGCTGAATGATTCAATTAAAATAACAACAGTATGACAGACAAAATGCAACATGTTTTTCAGTAAGACAATTCAACAATTTTAAGGCATAACACTTTGTACAGAGTTTTAGCAATAACTATAATAATAGGTGTGTACTATCTAATAGAATAGAAGGGTAGCATGAAGTCGAGACTGTCGGAACGTAGATAGGCGAACAGACCGACTGCCAGAGAAACGGTGAAGATGAGAGTCTTGACTGGTTGCCTGCCTGCCAGGCGCCTCAGGCCCAATAGCAGTACCCAAAGAGAAATGCGATTGCCTCTTCTTACCGGCACTCTCCCTTTTGCTGGCCGTTGACGCAACTTCAGCCTGACAATGCAAACAATTAATGTCAATAATAGAAAAAATAATCATTTCTCCTTGACAAAATACAGTGCGTTCGTTAAGTCGCGCATATCAAGAAGGTTGTGAAGTGATAGCCGCGAGCCGTAGCTGGTATCTGTTCACTCAGATAGAGATAAGCTGCGTTCTCCTAGGTCCTGTTTGTAACGGTGACCGATTAGAATAGCCATAAAAAAAGACACTTTTCTTTTCCCGGTGGTTCGGAACCCACCTAAAACTGTAGGTCCAACTCATCAATCACCATCATCCAACTCATTACCCACGCACAGGTCTCAGTCCTAGGTGGGCTTCATCCTCAAAAAAGTATTTTATTTGATATTATTTATAATTGAAATAACTTTTATAAACATATATACTTATTTCCAACATTTTATGTCTCATGACATATGTTCAAAATGGCTGCCTTGTTTATTATTCGTTTTCTACGTTTGTTGACACTTTGCGGAGTACGCCTACACTAATGTTGTTAATCTCCGTTGTAATGTTCATTTTCAGTTCATTCAGTGTATGAGGCCTATTTTTATAAACCCTTCCTTTAAGATAACCCCACAGGAAAAAATCTAGAGGTGTTAAATACTGTTAAAGAAGGAACACTCGTTGCTCTTGCGAAAACGACATGTTAACCTTATTGTAATCTAAACAATACTGCAGACCTGTTGTAACCTGTATACACAATACATCTGTTGTTTATTTACAATACATCTGTTTTTTTTTGTTTTTTTGAGGATGAAGCCCACATAGGTCTGAGACCTGTGCGTGGGTAATGAGTTGGATGATTGATGAGATGGACCTACAGTTTTAGGTGGGTTCCGAACCACCGGGAAGTGATTTTACAGCAGAGAACAGTGTCTTTTTTGCTGGCCGATCTAATCGGTCACCGTTACAAACAGGACCTACGAGAACGCAGCTTATCTCTCTGATTGAACAGATACCTGCTACGGCTCGCGGCTATCACTTCCCATAGAAGTGATTGTTTGTTTATTTACAATTCATCTGTTGTTTATTTTACCAGTGGTGCTATCTTGCGGCAGCCACCAGAAATAATATAAAAACCTACAATTTCCAGACTCGTTTATTTGGATATGCGCGACTTAATGAACGCACTGTACTTACCAAATAAACCGATGCAACGGAGTTTCCAATGTAATGTTTGTAGACTGAAAAATACATAGGACCACTGGTTTGTTGGTGGTATACAGTTATTTAACAAACTGCTTCTCAATGCTCGTAGTATTCCACTGAATATTTTCAAGAGGAAGTTGCATAAGTGGTTTGAGAGAAACCCATTCTATTCTGTTAGTGATTTTCTATATGCGGGCTGTAATGTTGACCTATAAGCTAGGAAGTTGAAATGAGATTATTATTTTCTTCTTCCTTTCTTGGACTTGACTATGATATAGCTGTTGCCAATTTGTGTTTTTATTGTTGTTCTGTGTTGTTGATGATTTTGTTTTTCTGTGATACTGAATGGAAACTGACAAGACTTATACTTTAAATACTGCGATATTGAAAATTGAAATACTCTGATATTTATTTTGAGATATTAGGTACTATTTATGACAAGACTCTATGTTTGTATTCCAAGATCTTGGGTCAATAAATCATACTTATTTTATTTTATTTTTTTGAGGTTGAAGCCCACATAGGTATGAGACCTGTGCGTGGGTAATGAATTGCATGATGGTGATTGATGAGTTGGACCTAGTTTTAGGTGGGTCCGAACCACCGGGAAGTGATTCTACAGCAGAGAACAGAGTCTTTTTATGTATTTATATTTATTTAATGACCCGATCCTGAAATGAAATCATTATCAATTGTGCTGATGGGCCTGAGCACTATTGAACTATCCATGATTTCTATAAAGCATCAGTTTCGTAGAATGCGTATTTGGACTAAATGGACAGCGAACACTATACACTACAATATATATTATACACTACAATATATATAATACTCTACAATATATATTAATATATATCTCAATTTGCTTCCGAAATATAGTTTATAATAATATGATAAAACAATCAAATGTATATTCAATAAATTATATACAATCTGCTACTATATTAATACATAATCTTCTTTTTATTTTGTAGTATGTAATAAAGTTTGATTGTCTTGACTGCAGTTTGAAACTACCCTCACACTGCATTCGCTCCTTTCCCCCAGAATATTACTCGAAGATGATTTATACATGCAACTAATTAAAAATATATTCTACTAATTTCAATTAAACATCTTCAATAAAATACAATATGGTAATCCCTAACACAAAAACTAAAACAACATGCTAATACTTCAATAACAACAATAATATAGTAATAATAATGAAAATATTAATAATATTACAAAATGCAAATCAGTCATACTCACTCTAATTGAAATCTTTCATGTACTTCTTTTTCTAAACTCTTTGGAGGATACTTGGAATACAATTTCGAAGCTTCAGTTAGCAACTCATTGAAAGGCATTTCATCAGGGAGCTGTGGTAAAAAATTATTATCAGTAAGTTACTTTCAATGGCAATTATTGTATTTAGTCATCAATAACAAAAAATGTGTATTACAATTAATTGATCAAGGAGCTCGGATATTTACACAAACATTAAACCAGAGGCATTCACCAATAAATTGTTAATTATGTTATCTTTCGACCGTTTTCTATAATTATTATCTTCTGAGAAGGCAAGTGATAGGGGAAGTGATAGCCGAGTGCAGTAGCAGGTATCTGTTCAATCAGAGATAAGCTACGAAACTCCTGGGCGCTCTTTGTAAGGGTGAACAATTGGATTGGCCAGCAAAAAAGACTTTGTTCTCTGCTGTAAAATCACTTCCCGGAGCTTCGTAACCCACCTAAAACTGAGGTCCAACTCATCAATCACCATCATCCACGCACAGGTCTCAGACCTATGTGGGCTTCATCCTCTGAGAAGAAAAAATAGTCTACCGGTTCCCAATCCTCAGTTGAATTATTGATTGATTGTCCAAATGCTACGTAGGTCTTGAAAAACCTTAAGCATTAAATTATACAAGTCATCAAAAATGGAAATCATAAATTTTACACTAATTTCGATATAATTCACAAACGCAAAAAAAATTCTTATAATTATTATTCACGACCGGTTTTTAACAAATATAACTTTCGAATTCATACTAAATCTAGTGTAATAATGGATAAGACAGATGCTGTCACATCCAGTTTTATAATAAAAACATAATAATATTATATATTAATGATGTATTATACTAAATCTTAGACTGTCACATTTTTTTTTTTTTTTTTTTTGAGGATGAAGCCCAAATAGGTCTGAGATCTGTGCGTTGGTAATGAGTTGGATGATGGTGATTGATGAGATGGACCTACAGTTTTAGGTGGGTTCCGAACCACCGGGAAGTGATTTTACAGCAGAGAACGTGTCTTTTTTGCTGGACAATCTAATCGGTCACCCGTACAAAGAGTGTCCAGGAGAACGCAGCTTATCTCTATCTGATTGAACAGATACCTGCTACAGCTCACGGCCGTACAATCTCTATCGAAAGATTTCGATCCAAGATTTTGAGATTGAAAATTATAATCAAGACTATTATCTCATGTTTTTATAATAAAAATATGGATATCATTATGGATATCTACCACAATATCACCATTAACAGTACAAATAAGCCTGATGAATGGATATAAATAAATGTTGAGATAGGAATGTGATAGGGACGTGTTAATTAGCTGTTGACAACTTGAAGTAGACACTTATTTTTTAGGATAGAAGTGTAAGGGGCCGATATTTGGTATGTGGCCGATAATTGGTATTTTTACGTTGACTACTTTTTACAGATATACAAAGATAACAGGTCCATATATAACTGATATAACAGATAATCCGTCCTCCACGGAACGGATTAGGTCGGAAAACGATAGGGTGCTTGTACAGTGAAGTTAGAGTATCCCATAATATATTAAATATATTATATTACATCTATTAGACGAAACAGAAGAGCATCCCAAATAATATACTGTTTTGTAACATATTATACCTAATATAACATATATTAATGTATTATATCTAATAAATATATTATATCTATTAAATATATTATATTAGATGAAATAGGAGCATCAAATATTCACGATAGAAAAATTGAAAAAATAAAATGAAATCGTGTATGACGAATTTGAGTACCATGAACACCATCATTCCACAGCACGTGTTTGATTTTGCGATGGTGATTCTAATCAAGTATTGGATACTCCACTGTGCATGTACTCAAAGTGAGAAAAAATAAACAGTAAAAGTGTTGCAAACACATCTTTGCTGATGTTGATGACACATCTGTTATTATCACTGATTCAACTCTGAGAGATGTAACCACCCAAACACAGGAGGAGCTAGTTAATATTGAGAGATGGTTTGCTGCAAATGGTCTGGCTATGAATACAAGTAAGACTAAGTTCATCACATTCCAACCCCCCCATGAAACTTTGATGAGTTGGAAAGTTTGAGTGTGCCCCAGCAGAGTGTTACTGTTCATTTTCTAGGAGTAACTCTGGATAGAAAATTGGACTGGTCAGTGCACACTCAAAAAATATGTTCCAGGGTTAATTCGGCCAATTTCTCTCTGCGAGTGCTCAAAAACACTCTGAGTTTTAAAGCAATGATGGTGGTCTATTATGGTTATCTTTTTCCCTTCCTTAAGTATGGCATAACCCTATGGGGAAGATCTAAATTCTTCATTCAAGTATTTAGATCACAGAAAAAAGCACTGAGAATTATTTTTGGAAAGCCCCCTAGATATCCCTGTCGAGAACTTTTCCATAGTGGTAAGATACTCACGCTGCCATCACTGTACATCCTGGAGATCTGTACCTATACTCACAAAAACCTACCGAACTTCACCCGCAATAATGAAATCCATAGGTACAATACAAGGCATTCAGCCTCCCTATCAGTTGCTGCTCACAGAACCGCCATGTTCGAAAAATCACCACAATATATCGGCCCAAAAATATATAATAGGCTCCCTCAGGATATAAGAAACATGGTGGACTTGGGAAAATTCAGAGGACTATTAAAGAGGCTGTTGCTTGAAAAGGCATACTATTCTGTGGATGAATTCCTGCAGGAATGACTCTGGCACTTTCACATACTTTCGACTACTACATTTTTTATTTTTATTCTATGTGTTTTATGTGTATAGTGACTTTCCTTGTTATATGTATTGAGAACCTTCCCAAGGTTGTTCTTTTCTGACTCATCCTCTGTCTGATCACCAGATGTTTAGGATGTAATTATTAATAAAAAATAAAAAAAATAAAAATAAAAAACAAAATAATGATATCTTACCTGTGAAAGAAGAGAGTGAATGGCAGCCATATCACATTCAACTGATAAGATTTCGTCTTGCCTGTACAAAACAATGGCTGCTGCTAGGTACAACGACATCAACGGCGGCGAGGCAAGAAAGAAGTCATAAAGACGCACAACGTCTCTGTAGTGCTTCAAGTCGTGGCCATACCACGTCAGAAACCAGGGCAGACAGAACACCGTGCCCAATTCAGCCCTATTAAAGCAACAACAACATATATTGCCAACGAATAAAGTTTAGGAGTTAACTTCTGAATGTATAATTAAATAAATTCAAGATATAAAGACGTAAAGAGTTTAAAACTTTCAGTCAATTTTCCAGACAATAACTGGCATGCAATATTTCATCATATTGTTCATATAATAATACTTAAAAAGGTATATTACATTATTTTTTGTAAAGTGTTTTTTTGTTGTTGTTGTTGTTGTATGAAGTTAGCAATGTAGATGGAAAGGTGAAAAGAGAGGTGTAAAATTAGAAAGGTGTTTGTAGAGTTAGAAAGGTGATAGATAATTTAGCAAAAAAAAAAATTAGCATTTGTAGTGCTAGGTACTGCTGGGGACTGACAACATGACACATGACGCCTGAAGGGGAGAGGTGAAGGAAGATGTAATGGCGTAATAGCTCCACTATGCCTTGCGCTAAATAGAGCACGAATCTGAGCCAATGGTACTTGGGTTATATACATCACTGCTGTTCGTGAGCCAGTTGAGTCGCTCTCAAATGTGCTGTATTCATCAATATTCGCTGCGAATTCATTTTACAGGTCAAGTTGTCAATCTCCAACAGTAGTATACAGTAATAAGTAGTATACAGCAATAAGTAGTGTACAGCAATAAGTAGTCATTGTGGTGTTAGTAATATTAGTGATAGTATTAGTGGTAGTTATACTAATGTAGAATATTTCAATAAAAATTAGAATACTAACATGGATAATCAACAATAATGTTTCATTTATTTAACAGGAATTTTGCATAAATTGAAAATTTACTACACTGTTTCACCCCAGCACATATTTATATAGTGGGATGTTCATGAGTAATCAATTTGGAAATATTTATACACAGACACTATAAAAATTTATTGTTATTAAATTCCTCTGGACAGGGTTGTTCAGAAAAAATTGAAATTGGAATTGAAACAAATTCAAAATAATCTACTTATGAATTCTTGTTTAAAGAATGTGAAATTATAATACAGTATTTAATTAATATATAAAATCTAATCTCTCTCATACAAAAACACATAGGATGAAACGTGATCAATTTCATAGAAAATTATTGAGATAGACTAATATGGTATACGTGTATCAAACAGCCGCAGTGGTGTAATCGGTTAGTGCGTTATCTCTGATATTAAATTTGAATTTATTTCATCAAAATTCATTTCAAAGCATTTCCAGGAAAGATAGTTACGAAATACATTCTAAAAAATGAAATTATTATACAAAAAATAAATCTAATATAAAATTTCAATAACTTTATCAATATAGTTATACAGGTTGGATTTCCCTTCAGCCTGGCATATTTTGTATCATGGTTCACCTCATTACTCAAGCACAAGTATCAGACTTATGTAGGCATCGATAGCAAAAACATGTGACAACTTCAAGTAGGCTACATGCTGTTATAAAGTTACAAAATTACCAATGATCCTATAACTTTCTAGATAAATCTTATTGTTTATAAATATTGTTATTTTTTTCATTTTTTTTTAAGGATGAAGCCCACATAGGTCTGAGACCTGTGCGTGGGTAATGAGTTGGATGATGGTGATTGATGAGTTGGACCTACAGTTTTAGGTGGGTTCCGAACCACCGGGAAGTGATTTTCAGCAGAGAACAGTGTCTTTTTTGCTGGCCAATCTAATCGGTCACCGTTACAAACAGGACCTACGAGAACGCAGCTTATCTATCTGATTGAACAGATACCTGCTACGGCTCGCGGCTATCACTTCCCTTTCATTCCCTTCATTCATATTCGAATACAAATTAGGGCATTCATAAATCTGCTATGTTTGCTCTATATTAACTGAGCCATCGATTATAGACATTATAAATGAGAATATTTTTACACTAATATCACTACAAAACGAACGAAATGTTTCCTTATTTTATAGGAAAAATTAACATAAAAAATAGACGAACTACTGGGAAGAGATTAGTAAAGTATACATGAAGTGATAACTTCAAGTACATGTGCTTCAGAGTTATCAAGTCACCTAAGATTACAGTACTTATTAATGACAATCGTATTATTTATTTATGCACATTCGAAAAACAAATTAACTGAGACATAATTAAAATGCAAAACTTGCAAAAACGTTGCCATTGGGAAGGTGAACAGAGAAGGAATGAGAAAGTTACCAATTTCATATTTCAGAAATCTATCACATGAAAAAGAGAAGCTTGTTACATATGTGAACAAAAATGCAGTCATTAAAGTGAAACAACTGAACTCAGTAGGCTACATACTAGAATAATGATAGAAAATAATAAGAGAGGTATTCAAAAGATTAAATAAAGAATAAATATAATGAATAATAAAACTTGAAGTTGTCACAGCCAATTTATTGAAACAGTGAGATTCTAGTTTCGGTTGTTACGCCATTATCAATCTCAATCAAACCCAAGTCTTCAACTTCAAGTCTTACGGCCAAATGCACGAAAGCCAATTAAATTTAATCCCCGTAGAATGACGTCATTCTACGGAAATTAAACTTAATGAAGAGAATTTAGTTGCACAGAGTACAATTACAAGCGATAAGCTGATTAAGCTAAACGGCGTAAGAGATTTTTAATCACCCAATCACTGAGGATTAAATCTCACTAACGCCCGTTAAGTTACATTTTATAGGTTATGTTTATTTTACCAGAACACGGAACTCCAATTCTTATTGGCCAGCAAAAAAGACACTGTTCTCTGCTGTAAAATCACTTCCCGGTGGTTCGGAACCCACCTAAAACTGTAGGTCCATCTCATCAATCACCATCATCCAACTCATTACCCACGCACAGGTCTCAGACCTATGTGGGCTTCATCCTCAAAAAGAAAAAGAAAAAGAAAGAAAAAAGGTCGTTGGTGTTGAAAACCTTTCAATAGGAATAAAATCTATTAAGAATATAATAATATTGAGATAGTTGAATAATGATTCAAATAATTTACAATGAAATGATTCTAATTCATCTTTTTTCTCAACTTCATAATCAGCTGTTGATCAAATTACAGTGTAGCCAGATTGCGCCCGCTCGGTTAACGAAAAATAACTAATGGATCTTTGTGCCACAGAAATAAACCCGTTACACTTACGACGGTTAGTTAACTGACATCAAACTCCTTATTTAATTGGCTTTCGTGCAATCGGCCGCTATTATTCATTATGAATATTTTCCACAATATCACCTTCGCCACTACAAAGAAAGAATAAATATCAGGATAATCAGAATAATATATTTATTAGGATGAACAAAATTTACCCACTTCTCTAAATAATCGAATAGTTTGGGACTGCATCTCTGGATTAGAGGATAAATGTAATTGAGAAGGCATTGTGTTTTCTCCATCGTTGGCTCCATGAAGTCTTTCAAATGGTTTGTGGAGAGCACCTTCATGATTTGGAACGCCGCATCCTCTCCAACGACCAGCAGTATTGTCACAGCCACATCATGGTAGCCCTGAAATAAAAATAACCGAACATGAATTCATCTTTAGAGTGAACTAACAACAATGTTTTGGACAATACAGCATACAGTAGGTATCCAAAATTTGTGAAGAGAGCAGTTTTGAACTCGTTTCTGTTGCATCTTTGCATTTATTGTAATTTTGCCTCAAATAAATAATTTAACAATTATTGACATAAGTAAGAAATTTGTGTTTGTTTTCATTTGTGTGTAGTTTATAATATTTATAAGATTTATTATATTATTGACATAAGTAAGAAATTTCTATAAGAATAAGAATTTCAATACCCTGAACTTACTGGGTTGTATATTAAAAACAACAATATCTGACCACTATTCCACTAGTTTCCACCTGGGAGTAAATGACATAGATTCAATTGAAAATGAAAAGCCACAAAAAATCTATATCAACAAAACTGATAACATTAAACTAATATCAAATTTGCAGAATGAAGAATGGAAAGACTTAAGGTTTAACGAAGACACTATAGATGCTATCATAAACACTTTTATAAACAGGTTGAACTTTCACTTGAAACAAGCTACTGATAAAATTCCCATACCACATAAACGTAAGCCTTTGAAGCCTTGGATAACAAGCGGACTGATAAACTCCATCAGGACGCGTGACCGTATGTACAAATCACTAACAAAACAGCCTTTCAATACAGCTCTAAAAACAGAATACAAAAAATACAGGAACTATTTGAATAAACTAATTAATCTAACAAAATATGATTATTACAAAGAAAAAATTGCTCAGTGTTCAAAAAACACCAAGAAAATCTGGGACACTATAAATGAGATGCTTGGCTCTAGACGAAAGGACCGTCAACCAAAAATTGATCCAGAAATACTAAACGATCACTTTTCTCAAGTTGGGAAGGTTCATGCTGAGAAATTGCTCAATTCTGCCCAATCTCAGACCACTCATCCAGGAGTTGTTCATACAGGAGAAATAAGTTGTTCTTCCTTCTTCCTCTTTCCAACAGACCCTGAAGAAGTCACTAATATAATTGCAAGCCTGAGAAACAATTCGTCTCCAGGTGTGGATGGATTCAACAATTATCTGAAAAAAATTGCTCCATTCATAGCAAGTCCTTTGTCTAAAATAATAAATAAATGTTTTGAAGATGGATACTTCCCATGTGAGTTTAAGGTGGCTAATCTGATTTGCTTATTCAAATCCGGGGATCGAAAGAAACCTGAAAACTATCGTCCAATTAGTCTCCTGAGCAACCTATCCAAAGTAATAGAGAAAGTCATAAAGGTTCGTCTGACAAACTACCTAACTAAACTGAACATAATAAATTCTAATCAATATGGGTTTCAAACAGGTAAAAGTACTCAAGATGCAATAACTTCTCTTCAAAAATACATCATTAAGAATTTCAATAGTAGTCATAAAACAATAGCTTTCTTCCTGGACCTGGCCAAGGCTTTCGACACTGTTCCACATGAAATACTTCTCCAAAAGTTGGAAAATATAGGAATCCGTGGCTTACCCTTACAACTTTTTAAATCATATCTAGAAAATAGATCACAAATTCTAACCATAGGGAACAAAACTAGTATAAAATCTTTATCAAACTTTGGCATCCCTCAAGGAACTGTACTGTCCCCTATTTTATTTATAATATATATAAATGATCTTTTAAAACTAGGTGGGGAAAACTGTTCCATAATTTCCTTTGCAGATGACACTACAATAGTTTTCTCTCATTCAACATGGCAGGGTGTCCAAACCTTGGCACTTTCAGGCTTGAGGAGGATTAAAAAATGGTTGGATGAGCATATTCTCACTCTCAACTTCAAAAAGAGTGTTTATATTGCTTTCTCACCTAATGCGAGTGGTAACATAACGGTACCTGACACCTTAAAAATACACCTGTCAAATTGTCACTCCCAAACATTTACAAATACCTGCCAATGTCCTTCTCTAGAAAGAGTTCAGTCAGTTAAATACCTGGGGGTTATTGTGGACCAACATTTAAAGTGGAATCATCAAATTGATAACATGTGCCAAAAACTCAAATACATAATAAATAAATTCTATGAAGTCAATAAATTAAGAAATAAGAAAATAACAAAATTGGTTTATTTGGCATATGCACAGTCCATTCTCCAATATGGTATTCGAGCTTGGGGGGGTGCTGTGGATTTACATTTCAAAAAAAATTTTGTCATCCAAAAACATATATTACGGGCGGCCTTGGGTAGACCCAGGCTCTATCCAAGCTCAAATTTATTCAAAGAACTTGAGGTGCTTACACTCAGGCAGTTATATGTAAAAAATCTAATATTGTTTATAAATAGAAATAAGTACAGTTTCCTTCAACATTTACCAATCTATAATTTACGTCCCTCTGCCACAAATTCCTACCGGGTGTCCAGAACTGATTTGAATGTTTGCAGGAGACAATTTGAATATATATGTGAAAAATTAGTAAACTTATTGCCAAGTAATCTTGTGATGGGAAAGATTACTCCTAAATTACTCAATGAGGTGGACGAATGGGTAAGAAGAAATGAATTTTCTGAAACGGTTTTTATTTAAGGATTCTTGTTGTTGGACCTGTAGAGGGAGAGGATGGGGAAAAATGTTAAAATATTTATTATATTTTTGTGTATTTTTTGCCTTATTTTGGCTGGTTTACCGAATAATTTATTATCGCCTCCCGGTGTGCTGAATGCAATTAGAAAGTATAAATTGGTTTTATTATTATTTTTGAGTTTTTAGTTTGTCAACTTTTTTTTTCTTCTTTCAATTTGTTTATTTCAATGAACTCCGCTCTAGCGCACAAGCTTTTGGCTTATGCTGGAGTGCATACAGATTTGATTTATTTCTAACAAATGTGAAGTAGTTTAATTTTGTTATGACTTTGTTGCACAACCATTATTATTCTAAGGGTTTGTTGTAATATAAGTACATGCTGTAATTTGTTGTCTGTATAAATAAAATGATGATGATGATGATGATGATGATGATGAAATATAATAAGTCTTATAAAATTACGAACTACACACATGAAAACAAACACATGTAATGAATGTATCAAAATGTTTTGAGGAAAGCAGTTCAGTGGGAAACAGTTTGTTGTGTCTTTGCATTGCTTGTGTTCTAGTTATGATAAATAAATAAAAAAATGATAATAAAAAATAACATAAGATAATGTTAGTTCGAAGTTACTGACAATTGAACAAACTGACAAATTTACTTAAACAGAATTTATTAATTTCGAATTCCTTTAATTGCTATTAGTTTATACTGAAGACTTCCGCAATGGCGGATATTGACAACAGTATTTAATAGCTGATGGAAATCGATGAATGTTACTGTACAAAAATATCAGTCACCACCGGGAATCGAACCACGGACCTCCCAATTGCCGGTCGGACACGAGTTCAATTGGGAGGTCCGTGGTTCGATTCCCGGTGGTGACTGATATTTTTGTACAGTAGCATTCATCGATTTCCATCAGCTATTAAATACTGTTGTCAATATCCGCCATTGCGGAAGTCTTCAGTATAAAATAATAGCAATTAAAGGAATTCGAAATTAATAAATTCTGTTTAAATAAAATAATGATAATAACAAATAATAAATAAATAAATGTTATGATAAAATAAAAACATGGAAAAATGTACATGGAATATAAAAATATTTTTACTGGAACTGTTAGTAATTTTTTTTATTTTTTGAGGATGGAGCCCACATAGGTCCGAGACCTGTGCGTGGGTAATGAGTTGGATGATTGTGATTTATGAGTTGGACCTACAGTTTTAGGTGGGTTCCGAACCACCGGGAAGTGAATTTCAGCAGAGAACAGTGTCTTTTTTGCTGGCCAATCTAATCGGTCTCCGTTACAAACAGGACCTACGAGAACGCAGCTCATCTATCTGATTGAACAGATACCTGCTACTGCTCGCGGCTATCACTTCCCTATTTGACTACCGCTTTGCGAATACTGTCGTAATCCGAATTTGCTGCAAATGAAGATACTGCATACGCATTAAATATAAAATGGAGATGAATTTTGAATATTTTTCTGAAAGTAAAATATATTCTAGTAAGGTAATACTGCACATCCAAATAGCAACAAGAATTCCTATAGAAATATGGCACAGAAATGTTAGAACTCAAATTTGAATAATACGTGTCATGCATGAGCTTCAAAGAAAATTTTTTACCAGCTTCTTGCACTGAATGATCTAGGAAGCTCATAGTAAAGTGTATCTTACTTCTACTCTATCCATTTTCTCTCGTTTTTTTTTTTTTTTTTTTTAATTCTGGATCTGTGAATTATGTCGCTTATTTTAAAATACTAGGTACCATTGTCAAGTTTTGGTTCTCAAGAAGCGTTTTCAACAAGTAGGGAAGTGATAGCTGCGAGCTGTAGCAGGTATCTGTTCAATCAGATAGATAAGCTGCGTTCTCGTAGGTCCTGTTTGTAACTGTGACCGATTAGATTGGCCAGCAAAAAAGACACTGTTCTCTGCTGAAAATCACTTCCCGGTGGTTCGGAACCCACCTAAAACTGTAGGTCCAACTCATAAATCATAGGTCCAACTGGCCGCTTGGCGCAGTTGGTTGGGGCGTCGCAACTTCAGCTTGCTGTCGTCCAAGTGGTCGTGGGTTCGAATCCCGCTCCACCGTCAGGCATTTATATGTAATCATTCACCTCATTACCCACGCACAAGTCACGGACTCATGTGGGCATCATCAGCAATAAAAAAAAAAAAAAAAAATAAATCACCATCATCCAACTCATTACCCACGCACAGGTCTCAGACCTATGTGGGCTTCATCCTTAAAAAAAAATAATAATATTTATAAACAATAAGATTTATTTAGAAAGTTATAGGATCATTGGTAATTTTGTAACTTTATAACAGCATGTAGCCTACTTGAAGTTGTCACATGTTTCTGCTATTGATGCCTACATGAGTCTGTTACTTGTGCTTGAGTAATGAGGTGAACCATGATACAAAATCTACTATTGTAGACTGCTGTATCATATTACTGCTAATCACTTCCCAGTGGTTCGGAACCCACCTAAAACTGTAGGTCCAACTCATAAATCACCATCATCCAACTTATTACCCACGCACAGGTCTCAGACCTATGTGGGCTTCATCCTCAAAAAATAAAACTTTCTTTGGCATCCATACTCCACATTTTTTCAAAAGATCCTACCATTTTTTAACATTACAGGACTTACAAAAGCCCTGAATTGTACGTCACTTTTAAAAATCTGATGTCAGGTTTCTCAGTCGTTTATTCAGTAGCTATTGGTTCAATAAAGGCCCTAAGGCTTGTTTCACACATACCCAGCAGTCAGGTTTACCCGGCATAATTACATTGTATCACATGATTTCAAAAATTGGGTAAGTGCGAAGCGCTCCATATGGTACAATGTCCCGAAATCCGGACAAACGACACCGGTCACCGGGTATGAGTGAAATAAGCCTTAGGGCCGAAGTTACACCATTAGCTACTAAATAATTTACTGAAAGATTACGAAACCGGACATAAACGTATTATTATTATTCTTTATGAATAAAGGCAAGGCATTTAAGTTATGAGTATTATTATTATTATTATTATCATCGAAAATGGCATTGAATTCAGCAACTTCAAAATTCTAAAAGAGTTCATTGTGTGTATATAGGCTATTTGAATATTGTTATGCAAGTAAAATATATCATAGTAAGGAAATACTGCACATCCAAATAGCACCAAGAATTGTTATAGAAATGTTAGAACTCGAATTGAAATAGTTTGAGTCAAGAACGAATTTCAATGTAAATGTTGTGCCACTTTCAAATATGTATTTTGGCTGCTTAGAGGTTTGCATCAAGGAGCAGACTACACAAATGAGGAGTGTTATGTTGCGATTGCTTTCCATACTGAATTCACAGACGATCATTTTCAGTATGCCACGCCCAATACTGGTCAAAATCTATGCCAGTCCAGTCTTACCACAGTGATGAGTGTGGATACTAACCCACACTTCTAGGCTACTTATCTGAGTCCAATACATACCTGATAATACCTGAGATCAGGGTATTCAATTATAACCCGCATAATCAGCTGAGTCAGCTGATCTTGGAGTGACAGTCTTTCTTCGTAAGGAATGGAAGGTGGAAAACGCTTGAGCGACCGTTTCACATCTAATACAACCTGTTCGTACTCCGGATGTTCTTTCAGTGACAAATGATCGCGGAAAGGTTCTATGTTAGACGTGTCCACTCCCAGCAATTTGGGCCAAACCTTTTTGCGTACAGAATCTGAAATAAATACAATAACAATAACAACCTGAACCCGGCATAATATAGTGTTTTATATGAGATGATATAAGTTTGCTGATGTGGGCCAAGAGTAATCGATAATGAGGAAATAATGTGAGAATTCTCTTAGTAAAGTAGACGAGTGGCTCGTGGCTAATTTATTAGTCCTCAACTACAATAAAACTAAATATATATCATTCAGGGCAGAGGATAGTGGAATATCAAGACCAACGATAAAAATTGAATGTGTCACAATTCTGGGGGTAATAATAGATAGCAAACTTTCCTGGAAACCCCATGCAGAAAATTTTAAAAAGAAGATAAACTCCGCAGTATTTGTGTTGAGGAGTATGAAAAATTTATAAGACCTTACAATTATGAAAGAAGTTTACTATGCTCTATTTCAGTCCTTCCTGACTCATGGCATTGCATTCTGGGGAAATTGTACTGACGTTAACCAAATATTTAAGTTACAAAAATGGGCAATACGAGTGATGGTGGGAGAGAGTATCAGATCGAGCTGCAGACTATATTTTAAGCAGATGTCTGTTTGATTACGAAGAATGAGTCACAATTTAAAAAAGGTTATATGATTCACCCTTTTGAAACTAGGTATAGACATTGACTCAGAGATGAAGCACATCGAACGGCTCTGTATGCAAAGGGAGTGACAAGTTCTGTTATAAATCTGTTTAATCTTTTTGCGACCCGAATAACCACTCTTCCACTTGAAAAATTTGAATCTTATTTGAAAGCAGAGTTAGAAGCAAATTCTTTTTATTCAAAACAGGAATTCATCAATTATTTTAGTCACAGTGATTACGGTATTCTTGAATGCAACATTCCACTAATTTATAAGCACAAATTGCTGACAGATATCGAATAAAGCTATTTTTTATAATTTATCTAAACAAAATAATAAATTGTGTAAATTATGAATTAAAAAAATATCACAAGTCCATATACCCCTTTGAGAGGTGGTCAGTGGACGCTTGATAAATCTAATAATAAGCGCACGGCTTTTATTGGTGGGAAGACCCTTATGGGTAGTTCCACCTCGCCGTTTGAGCCATGTTTTGGGGAACATGGTGGACCTACTATTCAAGGTGTGTTCCGAACCACCGGGTAAGTGATAATAAAGCTCACAGTAAATATGTAACCATGATTTATTTATTCATTCCTATAGGATATATGTAACTGAACATGAAAAAACTACAGGCTTTTAGCTAAACTACTGAATTTTACTAAATTACTAAATTTTAAAACTAGATTGACGAGCCTAACAAGTCATTAAAGCAGGGTCACCCATCCAAGTGCAGTCTTGAGCGCTTGTGACTGAACATCACGATCTCATAAACAACGCATTCACGTTGGTATGTTTCTCAATTAAGTGTTTCACAGGACAAGAGTCCTGAAGATCCATCTAGAACGATGAAGCTTTCCCAGAGTTGCCTCCCAAAGCTCCAAGCATTGTAAGCCTCAACATTATTGTTCCATGCTTGTGGGTCTCCAAAGATGCATTCGTTTTGAAGCGTTTAACCCTATTCAATATTTTTTTCAAATTTATAAATTAAAACTGCACAGGCAGTAGTATGTGAATACAAAGACTGTACGGTTGCGTTGCTACACCTTTGATATCCCCCTTCAAAATAGGGGTAATTTGTTCAGATGAAGCGCCAACATTGGAATGAATCTGTCCCTTGTCCATATAATCTATTCTTGTCAAAATCCTGAGATAGTAGTCTGCATTCATAGAAGTTTGTCCGTGTGATAAAAACTTTAAATGAATAAGTATTTGACGTTGAAGGAGTTGAATTTTTTATTTGCTGGTAAATCTTTACATAGTATGGGAATCGTGAAAAAATCCGTAACACACTAAAATTATTTTTAAAAAACCCCCTCATAAAACTTTACTACTACAACTGGTTATATCTTCAACTTTTGAATACATTTATTACTGGAGTTATACTTATATCTGTCATAGCTTCTCTCGAATACTCTCTGTTGAGAATACATAATGACCTCAAAAGTATACACAGAAGGCGAACCAATTCGCTAAAATATCCCCTGCACGACGGACTATTTTTTAATTGACTCAATTATTCCTTTCATTTCACTGCCTTCAAGATGAGTTAATTGGCTGATAGTTTTAGCCACCTGGAAACTTGAAAGTACGATATGGCAGAAACCCATAAGCATACCTAATCAATTTCTAACCAGAGATTTTTTGAGTTTGGAACAAAACTTTATTAAAAAAGGTTTTACCAAAAGTTTACTTCATGTTGAACGCCAACACATGATAAGGGCTAATGCAAATTTTAGTAAGACTTTCACAGCTCAGAGCAGACTGAGGGAGGCACGGCTGGAAATCTATTTTTTATATCCTTCTTCAACTTTACATAATTTCGGAGTAGGAAACTGCCAATTACATTTATTTTTTAATCACACCCTTTATTTCCAAAAACATTTAGACATTCCATAAAAACTAACAACATATTTTATTCAATGCATCAATTACGCTTTATGTGACAAGACATATAAAAATTAACTGCTTGCTGTGGACAAGCCTCGAAGACTGATAATGTAAAAGTTCTTACCCTTAACAAGTCCTCCATCTGTACGTGCAAAGTTTTTCAAAGCATTCAATTTCTCCTCATCACTTATTGAACTTTCTGAAACTGTCTCAATCTCTGTAACCTTCCCGAGTAGCTTATCGGTTAATATTTCTGGAAAGTTCAAAAAAATTTATGAGAATAAATACGATTTGACAAGTGGCTATCAATAGAGATTCTATTTCAACTATTTTTCTTTTGTAGATTACGTCTTAATTATTCCAGTTAAGGAGTATAAGACAAGTCAGATTAACAATTATACTATCTTACCCGCTAGTTACCATAATTACTATATTAATTAGTTGAGGTGGGGCTTCATTTTGATTTGAAAGGAACTCTTGTACACTATAAAAAGCGTTATCAACTAAATATTTCTTCAATTGTTTTTTAAAATATTTCTATATTTTGGACTCTTTAAAAACTTTGGCAGCTTGTTGTACAGTTTCCTACCAATATAACTAGGTTTTTGTTTCAATAAGCTTGTGACTCACAAAGTAATAATCTCCTCGGCTTCTTGTATTATAATCGTGTACGTCAAGATTTTGGTTAATATCACTCTTATTTACATACAGAGTAGTTTCATACACATATAAGCAGGGCATAATTAGGAGACCAAGTCTCTTGAAAAACGGCCTTCATGAATCCAATCTATCTACTCTTTCCGTACACCTAACAGCTTTATTTCGCCCTTTCTTAAACACCCTATCAAGGTTTTGTTTTGATGAATTACCCCATACTAAGATAGCATACCTAATACGTGACAGTAAGAGCTCATGGTAAGCTGTAATTAGTAACGTTTTGTCGTTTAATCTAGCAAGCTGTCGCAGGACAAATACCCCAGATGAAATTTTACAACATATTTTCCCAATGTATGGAACCCAGGTCAATCGTCTATCCAACAAAACTCCTAGAAATACAATGTTTTCTTCCTGGTCTAGCTGATTATCGTTTACAAACACGTTGATAGCCCTATATTCATTTGAATTGTGTTTGTTTTTGTATTGAAGGTATTGTCATTTTTTACTATTTATTGTTAATTTCAACTGATTTAAGAATTGGACAATGGACTGCACACCCATATGGGCACTTATTTCTAAATTATTTAGAACGGAATTACTGAAAATGAGTGATGTATCGTCTGCAAATAAGATTCAAACCCCAACTGCCTATACATTCCAAACCCCAAAGGGGAGAGAAATTGATTGATAGGTAGTTCAAACAATTTTCTACTATCCTCCTTCCCATTCGCCTCATAGTTGCGAGCGAAGACGCTGCTTAATAAAGCATGCTGACTCAATTGCTTAAATTTTACCCCTAGGGGTCAAGGGGCTGAGCCCCCCTGGGTAGACCGTTAAGGTCAAGGCGAGAGTAGCAAGTTCGGTGCCGGTTAGTTGCTAATAATAAACCGATATTTTTTCTCATTTTTTAGAATATCTCAGAAATTACTGCAGTTACAAACTTAAATTAGATTTTACGGTTCTTTTAAAATCAAAACAACAAAATCCAGCCACCTGGTCGAATTCCTCAAAACAAAAACTATTTCTGTGACAAACTTTCATGTTCAATGCTCAAAGGCCACTCAACCTCTTTCCACCCATGGTATTTCTAAGATATAGTCACAGAAATGTTAAAAATATGTTGTTATGAGTATTATTTCATTAATACAAGTGTGAAATCGTGAGATGTAACAACACTGGTTTTGCCTGATGTTGCGCAATCAATTTGCTAGAAAAATATCAACATTTTGATAAAAACCTTAGGTGAAGCCCCACCAATGGTTGCGCCACTGGTGTAAAAGAGTGGCTAATTAAAAAACAATTGATAGAAAAGTTAGACTTAATCAATCAAATAAAAAAATTAATGAAAGGAAGCTGAATTCGAGAATGATATTTAGGAAAGACATTGGTGCCCATAGATAATATACGTGGAGGTAATAACATGATGGAGAGAAAATTTACACAATTTTAATCAAACCAGTTAGATAAGTTATACTAGCTATTATCTGGGAGATTGAAAATGAGCAACTGAAGAAATTGGTATTTATTTAGTATCCGAACTTTTCGATTTTTCCAACAATTTTTTCCCCACACACTCAAAACACACTAGTAAGTAATAATACACTGATATTTTGTGGGGGCAACACTTATTTGGCATTCAAATTAGAGTTTTCTGATGGAACTATTTTTCTCCCGCGTATGAATACTATGAACACACTCTAACACTGCCAGACTAGGCTAGGTTAGGATAGGTTTGGTTTAGAGCTTAGCAAGGTCGGTGAAGTAGCCATTCAATCCAAAAATATCATAGTTTGATAACATATGTTTTTTTTGAAATGAAAAGATTTTGTGTTTGGTCAGATCGACAATTATTGTTAGATCACATGGAAGATATTCATTCATATTTATTCATTACGTGAGATGTGTGATAGAGAGTGCAAACTAAAATTTTTAGAATCTATACGCCTTGGCGAAAAGGACGTGATTGAATTTTTGTTCAGGCATGGTGTTTTTAAAGAGATTTCTGTATGTTTAAAGTGTGGTGCGGAGTTGATTGTGAATAAATCAAATTTTAAATTTCGTTGTCAAAAGAAAATTCGAATTGGGAAGAAGGCGGCTGCGGTTTGTGGCTTTACTGGCTCGGCAAGGGTGGGCTCGTTCTTGGACAATTGTAGACTCCCAATAGAAAAATATTTCTATTTGGTGTCAATACTTTTGCACCTAAAGCCTCCCCGACAAACATTTATTTGTGAAGAGCTGGGAATTTCGACAACAACAGTGGTTGACTGGTATTCATTTTGCCGGGAAGTTTTTCTGTTCAATTGTTGGAAATTTTGTACCAAGTATTGAAAGGTTAGTAAGCTTAGTTTTCTTCAGATATGTGATTATTAATTTGATTTATATGGTTTAATGGTTGGGAGTTCATAATATGTTTGCAAATTATGAATTTTATAAATGAAAAATAAAATTTTCGTAAAAAATTTTTTTTTTCGAAAATTTGAATTTTTGGGTAAAAGAGACGCGACCCCCAAAAAATTTCAACGGATTATTGCTTCGTGGGGTGTGTAGATGTCACAAAAAAAAAATTGTTGAAAAAATCGAAAAGTTCGGATAATAAATAATTACCAAGAAATTAATTTGGTAAGGAACTAGAGTTCTCAAGTTTTCTCCGAAATTAAGAAACAATCCGTTGCCTAATAGATAAAATGGAATGTGACTCACCATCATTGAAAAGCAATTCATTTTCCTCTTCATTCGCCGGGTCATCTAACGCAGGCATGATTAGCCTAATACCACAAAATTATTTTGAAGAAGTTTGCTTAAATATCAATTTTGTATCTAAATGATAACTTTTTAGGGAACCTAACCTCAACAACTTACACAAGATATTAAGCACAATTACATCTCATCACAGTTTTGGAATTTGGTATAAATTGGTGCTATTAATCATGATTATACACAAAAATGAACTGGATTGACTATCTATTCAGTTAACTCTATAAAGTTTTTTGGAAAGAAACGCATTATCTTGGCAGCGTAGTTATCACTTGGCAAACCCCGAGTCCCCGATGTCACTAATCAGTAATCACTTGTCAGGTTTTTATTTACATCAACCACAATTAATAATCAACGTTTCAAAAATGTTCAAATTCTCTGAAAACTACATTCATCAAAACGCATATAAATACTATCTGTAGAAGTGACTTTGATTGGTGAGTTAAAGATAAATCGCATTATTTTTGGTTTGGTTACGTTACCGGTTAACGTGGTACGTTGCGTTCTGGGATTGGAGTACTGTCAAAAACGGGAATGCAAGAGTCAGTCAGTCGATCTCCAACAACGAAGAGCGGGCTGATTTGAATTTATATTATTACTGAGCTCAAATCAGAATGTGTGATCTTTCTCTATTTTTTATTTAGTAATAATTAACTTCTGCTTTTTAACTAGGGTGCATGATCTCATTTACTAAAATAAATACGGTACCTATTAGATATTATGCATCGTTATTAAATAAGATTTAACACATCTATTCAAAAATATTTTTTAAAAACTAAAAAATATCAGAAGAGAATCAATGAGAAATACTGTTTTTAAAACCTAGTTTCAACCAAAGGAAACTTAAGATTTTTTCAAATCAAAAATCAAACACCTTAGAGTTTAGCCTTAGACCGATGAGTTTTCCATCCAATATTCATTTTTGAGTTGAATTAAAACCCTGAGCAACGACAAAAATCTCAGGGAATACGAGTAGTAACTTACAAGTAGTGTCAAAAACCGTATTAGCAGAGATTAGAATTTGTCCGATGGTTCGGAACCTACCTAAAACCATCAGAAAAGAAACATTATAGTAACTATAAAAAATTTCAAACTCGTTTTTCTCAAAACACTGTTTTGGCATATAAGCCCTTTTTGCAGCTACGGTACTGCCTCAGTTACAAACTAAAACTATTTAATAAAAAATCATGGGAAGGGAAAAGTTTATTGAGGTAATTTGCATTGAAAATAATAATTCAATTATCGTTCTAAAATTTTTATTAATAAAATTGGATTATTTTACACACAGCTTTACAAAAATAATATTGTTAATTTCTAAATCTTGTTAATAATGTTCATTAATACAAAATAATATCTTGACAACTTAAAATACGTTTAGGCTACTAGTCTTGACAAAGGAAAGTAATCACAGCCATGAGGCAGTCTCCAGAAGACGGTAAATTTAAGAATATTTATGCGTTGAGTATTCAAAGAATAATAAAATTCAAAAAAGACAATAGAATTCATAAAATTCAATATGCGCGACAGTTTTAAAAATTTCATCTTGTTTTATATATTTAAGAATAAGTAATTTACAAAGAATATTTACAACGATATTAATTATTATAATTTAAAACGTAGAATTAAGGCAGGTTGAACGACACCATATCAGTGTTGTTTCAGTGTATCGCTCACCCAGCGGTAATCTTGACATATTTTTTAACCAACTTGACAAATGCCTTTCTGCTCTGAGTAGTTTAGGCAAGCATATTTTATTAGGAGGTGACTTCAATATTCCACTGAATATTGATAATGACAAGACGAAATATTTTGCAAATCTATTGAGGAGCTATGGCCTTTTTATTACTAATCTAAGTCCTACAAGAGGATTTAACTGCCTGGATTCAGTGGCCACAACTTTTGATTCCTGGGACTGTTCGGTTACTGTTGGAGATCCGGTGATTGCTGATCACTGTCCTGTAACATTGGATGTCAATATGAACCCGGTGAATGACTCTCTTCAGGCCCCCTGGGAGAAAAATTATGTTCAGCTAACTAGAGTGATCAATGAGGTAAGATTGCATGAATTCAAGCAAATACTGACAAATATCGATTGGGACAGCATCTTGTCTGACAAGCCAGCCGAACTGATGTTTGAGGATTTCTTCGACTGCTTCAAGTATAACTTCAATATTGTCTTTCCAGCTAAAACTCGAAAGTCGATTCCTATCAACACTAATAAGAAATGTAAAAAGCCAGAAAACACTTGGTATACAAGTGACCTGAGAGAGATGCGTAAATTGGTTGTCACCCTGTACAATGGATACAAGTCTGAAGTAGGCTCAGCACGGAATAGTCTGTACTCTGAATACCTGAGAGCCAAGAAACTTTATAGGCAGCAAGTTGACATTGCAAAAAAACATGCCAATATTCAGAAAATTCAGCAGGCTCCAAACCCATGTAAGGCAGCTTGGGATTTGGTTAGTGAGACCAGTAAGGCCAGTGCAATTATGAAGTGTACAGCAAGTCCAGATGCCTTCAACAGGTTTATCCTGGGAGAAGTGGATCGGATTGTAAATTCCACAACATCAGACGAGAGCAATGACTATTTGAACTTTGGGGAGACTCTCAATACAAACAATTGGTTCACCAAATGGAGAAATGTCAGCCCATCTCAAGTATTGAGGGTCATCAAATCTTTTAAGAATTCACATAGTCCAGATGTGTATGGCATGAATGTGATTGTGCTCAAATATGTTGCAGATGTGATAGCACACCCCCTTTCGGTGGTGATTAATGCCTGCTTTGAACAAGGGGTATTTCCACGTGCTCTCAAGGCTGCTCGAACTGTACCTATCTATAAGAAGGGTGATCCTCAGTTAACTTCTAGTTACAGACCAATATCTATAATACCGGTGCTGGCCAAGGTGTTTGAGACCATCATGAAGGACCAGCTGGTGTCCCACTTTGAGGCAAACAAACTATTTGCAGATGCCCAGCATGGCTTCAGAGAAAAGAAATCAACCTTGACTGCAGTATCAAGGCTGGTCTCCAATATCCTGGATACATTTGAGGAGAGAGGCTCAGTATCCCTGATTCTTGCCGACCTGAGTAAGGCATTTGAGTGTATTCCCCACAAAATCCTATTGGAAAAACTGGAAAAATATGGTGTTCAAGGACCAGTTTTGCATTTGCTGCACTCATATCTACAGGATCGTCAACAGATTGTATCAATTCGTGGAGCCTCATCTTCCCCCCTATCAGTGAACCATGGTGTGCCACAGGGCTCAGTCATGGGGCCAGTACTATTCATTATTGCTATTAATGACTTGAGCTTGCTAGGCAATATACTGCTCTTTGCTGATGACACCACCATCTGTTCAAGGGGCAAAACACCAGAGGATGCAACCTTGAAGGCAAATGAGATTTTCAACAAGGCCAAGGATTGGTTTGAACTTAATAGGCTGAGTCTGAATGCTGCTAAGACCCAGACTTTGATGTGTAGCCTTGGCCGACACTGTCAACCACAGCCAGAAACGGTCAAGCTCTTGGGTTTCCACCGTGACTCAAAGCTGCTGTGGATTGAGCACACTGAGAATGTCTGCAGGAAGTTATCTCGAGTTGTCTACCTGCTGTGTAGGCTGAAGCCTCAATTGTTGGAGGAACATCTGGTCTTCATTTATCATGGGCTCTTCCATAGCCATCTGAGCTATGGTCTGCAGTTGTGGGGCCATGTCTCCAGTTGTGATGCTATTCTGCTTCTTCAAAAAAAGGCTGTTGGAATAATCTCTTCAAGCGGCTATCTGGATCACTGTAGGCCAATTTTTCGGCGGCTGAAAATTTTCACAGTGTACAGCAATTACATCTTCATAAGCCTACATTATGTCAAGGAAAACTTGAACATGTTTTCAACAAGAGCTGAGCTTCACGGCCGGAATCTCCGACATGGCATCTCACTAAACCTTCCATACTGCAGACTCAACAAGAAGAAGGATTGTTTTCCCAACCTGGCCATCAGGATGTTCAATAGGCTGCCAGCTGCAGTGAAGTGCCTGGATGACAGCAGCTTCAGAATAAAACTCAGGTCCTGGCTCATTGATAGAGCATACTACTCGTTGAAGGAGTATTTCGAGGACGATTTGGGTGACATCGTCTAGCCCACCCTGACGCAATCAATCCAGCCCTGCTGGTCAAAGATGAAGAATTCAAGTATCAAGTAAGTAAGTATCAATAATAATAAATTTTAATAGCCTATTTCTCTTCAGAAACCTTCGCAACCTCAACCTGTCACCAGTTGTCACGTTCGGGGACCGGTGGTGTGGTTTGGTCATGGGGGTATCATTTATTGAGGGGGGTGGCGGATACCTGATGTCTTGGAAAGAAGGGTCTAGGCTTGTTTCAGGCCAGACCATTTTATCACCCAGATTTTGATTGGGCATGGAAAATTTTGCGCCTACATAAACCTATAAGTATGAGTATTGCACAAGACCTATGCGTATTACTTGTCTTTAGAGGATATGGTGCAACATGCTGTAGAAGAGTGTCTACGACAACAGGCAAAGAGAATATTGATGGTTGAAGGATCAAGGAGAGTTGGAGGAAACCTTGAACTTACAGGGAACACAACAAATGAAGACCAGTGAAACATTGTTAGGAAATAAATCCAGAGGATTTTAAAGAAGAAAATGGATTTTAATGGTGGATGGGATGCTGTTCCTTTACAGGGAGTGCAGTATTTCTGGCTATCAAAGCAGCTCATAAGAACAGAGCAGCTTCAGCAGTGGCGGATCTAGAATTTATTTTTTGGGAGGGGGGGCTGAGCGGGGGGAAATTCTGTGAAAGGACTTTCATATAATTTCGCAATCTAAACAATTGTTTAATGTTGAAACCGCTGAGTGACTGTGTGTGCGTCTTCGCTAGTGCGCATGTTGTTTCAATGAAACTAGATAAACAGAGGGCACAAAAATCTAAACACTGTGTTGCTTGGTTGCAGGCAACGTGAATGTAACTAAGACATAACACAGTATTCAAATATTGATGGATCTCATACAATTATTGAAGACTTAGTAGTGGAATTAGGTCATTCTTACTAACGAATATTTTACGAGCTTCAAACTAATTATATTGGTATAAAATTTACATTCTTACAAAAACATTTTGGAGGTTTTGGGGGGGCTTCAGCCCCGTAGATCCGCCACTGAACTTCAGGAAAATGACTGACGGGTACTTGACAGAGTGAATGGCTAAGGTTAGAGACAAGATTATTTACTCCAATTATGGGTATGTACTATAATATGTATTACCATTGAAGTGGGATTGAATGATGACTGTGAAAAATAAATAAATAAATATAAATAAATAAATTTTTATTTCCTTCCTTCAAAACTCAAAATAACCAAGAATTACATGCGTATAAAATATTAACTACTAAACAAAAAAAAAAAAAACTACACAGATATCTAGAAAGAGTAAGAAGTATATGGAAATTAACCTACTCAACTATGGTAACCCATGTACTAGAGTAGGTGTGAGCAAAATTTGGGTGAGAGTGCAAATATCTTGGGTAAGTGAGCTCACATATTATTTGAAATAATGTTCTCTATGCGATGTCTTCCTGTATTTATTATCCATTTTTGAACCAGTGATTTGAGAAGTAATACCTGAGAAATTAGATATTTTTTGTTAAAATTTTATTCAATGTTAGAAAAATACAAAGAAGCTCTTGTGTTGCTGACAGGGACTAGGCGTTTATAACATATGAACACAAGTTCAACAGAAAATTTCAATCTTGGACTAAGTTATGATTCTATTCATTCATTTAAATACATACAAAGGCTCAAAGACTACTCCATCAAGAGCCTTTTTGACATAATTTTCTGTAGAGGGCTGTGAATTTGATAGATGGTGGACGAAGACATTGATTCAGCCCAGGACAGTGTATTCACTCTTGAATTCGAGCTTTAATAAGTTGCAGCACGAGTTCAGATGTGTCTCACACGAGCGGGAAGAGTCACCAGTGTCCTGTAAAAAGACTATTGGCTTGCATACAGGAGGGGTGGATGGAAAGAGTTGAGAGCTGGATGTTTCCTCTGGGTTTTCTCCTTTATACATTGTCCCCTCCCCTACTATCGGAACAGGAGCGGTCCCAGCACGGGAGTTTGTGGGGTCACAAATGCCTTCTGACTTTTTCTGCAAGTGCCTCCTTCCTGCCCCTTCTCCAGTAAATTTGGGAGGGGGGTCATGACCACCATATACTCTGGGACCGCCCTTGCATCGGAGCAGGCATTTGATAGTGTTTCCAAGAAGTGACTTTATTAGTACATAGACCAGAAAGGAGTACCGTACCTCGAAATATAAACAGACTTATCAGTTATATTGAATAATGCAAGTCAACATACTGGCAGATGATAAAGCTGGGGAAGATTTTGTAATTAACACAGGGTGCATGCTAGGAGATGCACTTTCAGCAACCCTCTTAAACATAGTATTGTGTTGAAAAAGTGATGGATACAGGCAACATTATACACAAATCAAGGCAAAAGTGTGCTCATGCAGATGATGTAGGGCTTATAGCTAGGAATTTAGATTCAGATGACTTACAATGTATATGATTGATTACAGTAGTTAAAAAGAGACTCAGATCTAATAGTGACGTACAATGATTTTGGAAAAGTTAAAAGGAATGAGAGGGATCTTAAAGTTCCTCGAGATGCAGAGAGAAGAAAAAGATGGAACTAGAAGTGAATGGAGGGGAAACAATAAATATAAAACGTGACACCCCCTCCCCTCCCCCGATGACCAAAACCACCGGTGTTGACGCCCGTGGTTCCCATATTTTTTAGATTTTCTTTTTGAAGTAATAAACGGTGATGCATCCCGCCAAGATGCACGGCTCCATAATAGCCGATCATCTTCTAATTTGAATTAGATTAAAATACCGGGAAAAATATTTGCGGCAAGAATATCTGCGGTAATCAATTAGCATGGAGCACCAAACGCTACAGGAGCAGATGACACTTTTCAAGACTGTACAGCAAAGCAGATTGAGTCAATCCGAAATCCAAAGAATAAATCTTGTCCAGGCATTGTACATGCCATAAAAATATAATTATTCTGTAGGTCGGAGTTGTTGAACATAACTTTAATGTTTAATTAAATCAAATCTATTATCAATAGATAATTCTTCAAGTACACTATCTGGACGGCCAAACTATTCGGCAAATATTATATCACCCTCCTCCAAAGAATAGAAATCCAAACTTCTCAATTGTTCGTCGAGAGGTATTTTCAGCTCCTGATTCTGCAACAGAGTATGCCAAAATATATAGCAGGAATTATGAAATTCTTTTGAAAATAATTTAAGAATAGAAGTTTATGCAATGATTGTATTATGACTGGCTTTAAAAAACAAGTGAGATTTAAGTTAGAACACTAACAAAGCGAGTGTTTAAATATCTCACGAGTTGCTTTAGGGCCAAATACAATTGTTGCATCCAATATTTCATTTCAGACCAATAAATATCGTTTAATTCAACAACTGATCAGGGATAGTAAGATGGTTCATCTATGATTCAACTTACCAATGCATAATATAACTTGCCCAAAATATAGTATGACCTACAATTCGTGATTGTTCGATTTAAAATTCAGTTTGATTTCAAAATGTTTAAATCAGCTGCATAACATTCATTTTGACACTGTTTTAAAGAAACTCTGAAGTCTGATAGGTCTATACCTGAACTGAAAAAATGACCATAGTATTATAATAGATTCATTATAACACTACTTTGATAATACTTGAATTAAAGTACGCTGTATTGACTTCGCTTTATAAACTCTTATGTAGCTGTATAAAAATGTACTTTTTAGAAGCTACGAAATGAAAAAGTGACAGTAGTGTTAAAATAGCTTCATTATAGCACTATTTTCATAATCCATGGAATAAAGTAAGCTGTATTGACATAATTTTCTAACCTCTTTTGTCTAACCTTTAAGCCGTAGATAAAAACATATTACACAATCCAGCATGTTATACTGAATTTTACTTTTTGTGGAGTGAGGAATGGCGAGCCAAAGCGAATCATTACCAACAGCATAGAATAAAATGCTTAATTATATGCTCTTTGCATCAATCGAAGTTTGACCGGAGCGAGCACCACAGTACGGCTTAGACTTGCCATCTCTTATTGTACTAATTGTTAGGTAATCCGCAGAGCATTCGCCAAGCGTCACACGCGTCAAGCGTCAGAAATAAATGGTTTTCATTGCCTGAACTGTCACAGCCACACTCGACCAATTTCAGCCTTTTATTCATGACGATTGACAAACGCTCCAAAATTGAAGACATAATGTACTAATGCGGTCGATCCCCAACATAGAGAGGCATGTGATAACTATTATTATATACTAGCCGGTAGATTCCGGAAACATCATGTTTTTTCGCATATCACAGTAGTTTCACAGAGTATCTACTCTTATTGGTTGAGTTCCTGGGAACTTTACCGGTAACTGGTAAATGCTACTGGTGGCATCTGATTGGTCTATTCAAAGTTTTTAACGTCCACGAATTTGAGTAGACCAATCAGAATTGACCAGTTACCGGTAAAGCTCCCAGGAACTCAACCAGTGTTTAAGGCCTGTATTTATTAGAACTGATATTCATACAATTTATAAATAGAACTTCGAAATTACCTTTGTCGGTACTAAATATAGAGTTTCGAACTCAAATACTCTTCTAGCAAAGTTGTACACTTTTTGTACATTCATTGTCAATGGGAACTTCTTTTTCAAAATGAAGGGATTGCCAGATTTTTTTATTTCCAGCTGGACGAGTTTAGATTCCAATTTAGAATTGGCCTTTTTGTACTCACTAAGCTCAGCTTCACCATGCTCTGTAACAGAGGAATAATAAATAATTGAAAATTAATACCGTATTTACTAAGCTTATTAAAAAGATTATAATTAATTTCGAAATTCTTAGTGAAATTATCTTGTGAACATTTAGTAGTAGAAAAATAATACAATTTTAACATCTTTCAAAGGAAGATTAAAGACTAAGATTCAAGGATAAAGATTATAAACGACAGTCAATAATAAACTGTCCAAGACTTAGAAACAAAAGAAATATACGAGTAGTTGGATATTTATGCAGCTTATTCTTTTCCTGTTACAACTAGGTACGAGAAATTTTGTTAGGGTTTTTTTGTGGATGATTCCACCATGATGAGGTATGGTAGATTAAAAAAAATGCAAGGACGTCACCAGGAATCGAACCCGTGATTATTGGGGTAGAAGTCTCAACTAGAATGCCACAAAGCTTGCAAAGCATTGACCAATTAACTATTCCATGACACTGGTAAGCTCAAATTTGAACAAATGATTGTTTCTATGAATGCCGAAAGATGTTGGAAGTGATAGCCGTGAGCCATAGCAGGTATCTGTTGAATCAAATAGAAATCAGTTACAAACTCCTGGCCCCTCTTTGTAAGGGTGGCCGATAGGATTGGCCAGCAGAAAGGACTGTTCTCTGGTGTGAAATCACTTCCCGGTGGTTCAGAACCCACCTAAAACTGTAGGTCCATCTCATCAATCACCATCATCCAACTCATTACCCACGCACAGGGCTCACGACCTGTGGGCTTCATCCTCAACAAAAAAATCACATACTTACTTGCTATCAGTGTTTGATAACGAGGATGACTAGCAAGGAATTTGGCTTTCAAATCAGGATTTTGTTTTGAAGCTTGCCATTCTTGACCAAATAGTCTGATGTAAATATACTCTGCTCCAAGTCTTTCTTCTCTTGTAACCACTTCTCCATTCACTCTCTGTATGTACACAAAGTAAATAAAATTCAAAACAACTCTTATCATTGCATTGATAAGTTCCAGGGTTAATATAACCTTGGGACACTTCAATACTGGAATTCAAAGTTTAGAAAAAAGAATTTGCTTATTTGCTAAAGTAAACACAATGAACAAATAAGTTAAATGGATAAATAAATAAATAAACAAACATGGGCAATTTAAAATAAATAATCATATCTATATCAATAATTGATATTTATATCAATACAAAGTACATTAATGAATCTAAAAAATATATGCAGGGATTGGATACAACATTAACTGATTTTCAACATAACTGATTATCAATAATTGATATTTATATCAATACAAATTACATTAATGAATCTAAAAAAGATATGCAGGGATTGGATATAACATTAACTGATTTTTGTGATAGGGCAGGCCTAAGAAGGAAGTTAACAGTTAATGATTTTCCAGACGAGCCAAAAATTGAAACTTGGTTTCAAGAAAGACGAATTTCTCAGAGTGTCAGGATGGAAGAGTATTGGAAAAGGAAGAAAGAGACCAACGGTGAATTGAATGGTAAATAAATGCGGTCCATAGTAGGCCTATACAAAAAAGTATATTAATAATCACAGGAATGACGAGTTAACCATTTCTGTATGACGTATGTCAACAGGCATTCCAAGGTATGTCAAGGAATGTCAGGCATTTCAGGTATGTCAACATTCAGGCATTCCAAGCAAAGAAATAAACTTAATTTAATTGTAAAAAAGGCATGAATTTAAATTCTTTAATTTTCCGATTGATTGTTAGGAAATCGCCATTTAATCAAGTCCAAAAATCTTAATCTAAGCAAAGAAATAAATTTCTTACAGGAATACATCTCTAAATTGCATTGTAAAACAGGCATGAATTTAAAATCTTCAATATTTTCTTACTCACTGTTAGGAAAATCACCCTTACATCAAGACACTGTTCTCATGAGACACTGAGCTGTAAAATCACTTCCCGGTGGTTCGGAACCCACCTAAAACTGTAGATCCAGCTCATCAATCACAATCATCCAACTCATTACCCACGCACAGGTCTCAGACCTATGTGGGCTACATCCTCCAAAAAAACTCCTGATGAATGATAATGAAACTAAAAAAAAATGGAATAATTGATGTTATTAAAAGTGAGACATGTAGGAATCTAATCAGGAAGTATTGACATACAGTATAATGCTGCATTATTTTAAACTGAATCAAACTTCAGAAAAGTGACAGTGTAAATTACCTTGATAGATCCTATCTTTGCAACCGTCATTTCAAACCAACGTTCCGGATTGTTATCTTTTATAGGATTCGATTTTATCCTTAAATCATCTAAATTCAGTTTTTCAAGCTCATTTATGTGAGTCCACTGTAAAAAAACAACGAAATTTCAAGTAAATCTAAATATGAAACAATGAAAGGTACAAGAAGTATGAAAAGTCTCTTTCGCCGATTTCGGTTGCGGGTGACCCTTCGGACTTCAGCTCTTTGTTTCAGTCTAAAGACTGTGATTTTATGATAAATAGGAAAATAAATTTAAAAATCCTATCTTCACAAAGTAGAATAGACATTAATAAATTTAAAAAAATCCATTCTACACTAAGTAAAGTAGACTAATTAGAAAGTTGATGAAAATTCCAAACATTCAACACAAACATGCACTAAGCACTAAACAAATAGTTTTTAAAAGCTTTGTGAGTACAAAACAAACACAATACGAAAACAGTTTCACAGAAGGGGACAGTATTGTATTATCAATACATTTATACATTTCGTATCAATATATCACTTAAGAGATTTATAGAAATAGTAAGAATTAGAATCAAGTTGATTTTTTTCATATCAATTTTTGTAATTATTCAAATAAAAAATCCGTTTTTTCTAGATTATGAATGAAATAATATATTGTTTACAATTTAATAATAAAAATCAATACTTACTTCATTTATGTCATTATTCGTAAGCCAAAGGTGTTTCAATGAACGGAATAGATCATTATTTTCAGGTAGAGCAATTTCACAAAGCTTATTAGAAGATAGATTAAGAGTATTTAATCTGAAACAAGACGAATTATTTTCATTAAAGCTATTAACAATCAAATATATAGAACAATAATCAATTTTCAGTAATTTCAATATCATATTGTATTAACTTTTTATGATAAATTTGACGACTTGCAGTCAATTTTAATAGAGAATAAATAAATATTTACTCAAGTAGGCTGAAACGTTTTCGATCGTGATCGATTCATTTTCAACAGCAACCTGAATCGTTAAATTTATCATAAAAAGTTAATATTAACAAGACAGATCGGTATGGGTCAAGAAATCCAAGAATCATATTTTACTTTGAAAATAATTGTTACTCAACTAAATTCGGAACCCACCTAAAACTGTAGGTCCAATTCATCAATCACCATCATCCAACTCATTACCCACGCACAGGTCTCAGACCTATGTGGGCTTCATCCTCAAAAAAAAAAAAAAAAAAAAAAAAATTATAATGGTACAATATATAAATTGAAAGACAAAATTTGTTTGATCACAAATTTTTATCAACATATTGATTGTATTTACAAAGGAAATTTTTAAATTTCTTAGTTGATTTAGTACTGGTGAAGATGAATGTGAATCTAATAAAATAATGCTTTATTGAAATTTTGCAACGAATAAATCTTTCTTTCAATCACACAAACAGCTTATGTAGGTGAGAAAGAATTTGCATAGATGCATAACAGCATCTACTAATTCTTTACTTGTTAGGTAATGTTAGTAGACTTCAACGTGGGATTCATTTGTTGCCCTGCACACGTCAAGACGATATTCTACTTCTAGCCACCTATTCACCAACATATCAGCACGCACATGGTTACTGTGATGAGGTGGGGCGCCATCTTGTTGAAAAAACACAAGCCTTTTTTCGCCTCAATATCTTTCAATTGGGGAAAGACATACTCTGTCAACATGTCGTAATAGATGTCCCCGTATAAATTCTATGACACATTAAAACTGGGGAGTTCTTTTTCAAACACCCCGTATTTAGGTAGAACAGAGCTAGCAGCATCCCCTTATTATTTTTGAGAAAGTTTGCCTTATTCTCAGATATAAAATTTACAAAGTAAGGATAGGTAAACTTACAATGGCAGTGTTCCTAGTTTATTTACTTCTGACCAATACTGTATATGGTTTCCTGTCAAATCCAATGATCTCAAATTGTGAAGAACATTCGCTGGAGGTGTATCCAACGTCGATATATGGTTAAGTGCTACCTGAAATATCAATATTCAAGTCATTAAATATATTAATATCATCTGTCTTATTGGAAATAAAAATCGTAATTATTTCGCCAAAAACTATGTGAATGATTCTAGCATCCAAATATACAGTAGAACCCCGATTATCCATCACTCTGTAAACCTTTTAGTTGTAACTTTCTGTTATCCGTCATCGTAAAATTGGGAAAGTTCTAATTTAATAGCATATTATACAACAGTAGGCTACTTTACTCTGATTGTAGCATATTTCTAATTACATAAATATACTTTGAATTGTCAGTCTTATTTTCCCGAAACCATTTCAAATTTAGAAACTGTAATGATCACGTTTATGAGATGATGTAGTGCTCATAGCCAGGAATGAGAGAGAGCTAAAAGGAATGTTCTTGGAGATGCAAAGAGAAGGCAAAAAGATGGGTCTAGAGGTCAATGTAAAAAAAACAAAATATATGATAATGGCTCAAAACTTGGATAGACATGCTTTGAATGACCTCACTGTTGAGAGATGGACCTTCAAAAATGTTGAAAGTTTCTTGTACCTGGGTGTTGAGGTGAATAGCGCCAATAGGGTCAGTGAAGAAATCCAAAGAAGGATTATGGCTGGTAACCGAGCATATTTTGCCAATATCAAGTTAATAACCTCCAGATCGCTATCCAGAGTGACCAAATTGAAAACATATAAGAGCCTGATAAGACCGGTGGTAATATATGGTGCAGAAACGTGGAATATCACAAGCTCAGATGCCTCCAAACTAAGAATCTTTGAGAGAAAAGTAATTAGAAGAATATATGGAGGCATTAATGAGGAAGGTGTATGGAGACAAAGAACAAATCAGGAAATAAGTAACATTCTCCATGGAGAAAATATTGTGCGCCATATAAGGTCACAAAGACTCAGGTGGATTGGTCACCTGGAGAGAATGGCAGAGCATTGTATGCCTAGAAAAATTTATAAATCAAGAATGGAGGGAAGAAGGCAAAGAGGCAGGCCAAGGAATCGCTGGATGGATGAAGTAGAGGTTGATATGAGAAGGATGGGTATCAGGAATTGGAAGCAAAAGGCAGGTGACCGTTTGGTGTGGAGGCAAATTGTTGGAGAGGCTAAAGCTCACCCAGAGCTGTAATGCCAGATGAAGAAGAAGAAGAATGATCACGTTTATGACATTTCTATTATCCGTCTATCCAGTTATCCATCAGAGGCTCGGTCCCGTAGGTGATGGTTAATAGAGGTTCTTCTGTACTTCAAATCGAAAGTTTTGACTCATATTAAATAAATCAAGAACTAAGTTAAGCTTATTCAAATGAAAGAACAAATTTTGTTTGAGTACAACTTGTTACAGCAATATTTTAATAAAATTTAAAAATAGCCAATGTAAGAAAAATACAAAATTTGTACAGAGCTGTCACTATTTTTTCTATTAAATTTTACACATGTAGAATCTTCACTTCACACTCAATTTACACAATGTAAATGTTCCACAAAATAGAAATAGGACGAGCATGGTATCCTTAATAGTTTTTTACAAAGAAATATTGACTTTTTTGAAAATTATAAGTATTTTGATATTTATTCAGTTCTACCAACATTCAGGCTCCTAATTTTAGCACTTGGGCTCTTAACTCCAACATTTCGGGCTCAATAACAGCACCCGTAGTGATGTAATTGGTTGGGGCTTCATCTCTAATGAGACAGACAGACTGCAACTCTTGCGGTCACGGGTTCGACTCCCGTTAGTCGTATTCTGTGTCATAATTCATTACACACGCACAAAACTCAGACTTATGTGAGCGTCATTAGCAGCACAAACCTAATTTGGAAGCCTCGTACAACTTTTAATTCCCAATCACCCTTGTTCTGTGTATTCAAGTAAATCAGGTTTTATCAGGTATGGAAGTGATAGCCGAGATCTATTCAATCAGAGATAAGCTACGAAACTCCTGGGCCATTTTTGTAAGGGTGGCCGATTGGATTGGCCAGCAAAAAAGACTGTTCTCTGCTGTAAAATCCCGGTAGTTCGGAACCCACCTAAAACTGTAGGTCCAACTCATCAATCAACATCATCAAATTCAAAATTCATCACCCACGCACAGGTCTCAGACCTACGTGGGCTTCATCCTCCGAAAAAAGTCACAAGCAACAAATACACAAACAAACTTATTTTCATCAAGGGAAAAAAAATTAACTAAACACCTGGAATTAATAACATATAATGATGTAATAAAAATAATTTCTACTTTTATAATAATTTAAAATTATTTCAATTTTTGGTTCTAATTTACCTGGAGATTCTGAATATTCGGCCAGAGCTGTGCACAATACACTACATCTTTCCAAGAGTGATTTGTAGAATTCAGATTTATGTCTTCTAAAGTCAGTGAGATATTGGTTTTATCCTGAGTTAGTGCGTCATCAGGTAGAGCCAAACGATTGTCACTAGAATAAGTCAGAAAAATAATTAAAAATTAATCTATCAAAACAAATTATAATAGATGTGTATTACAACAGAATAATACTGTTAAAATTAAGCTTAAGCGGTGCCATGTTACCAATGAGCTCAAGCTAGTCTCAGTATGTTATCATTAAACATAGATAATTAGTCACATAGTTGATGTATTGGTACCACTAAAGAATAAGTTGGAAGTTGTAATGGCACGCTGCTGTCAAGTAGTTTGATAATAATTATTAATTATAAAACAAATTAAAAAAAAAACAGCTTGTCCAAACGTAACCTACATGACTTTCTATATTTCTCTATTTATATCTCTCTTTCTTTATGGTGGCGAAGGTGATATTGTGGAAGATATCCATAATGAATAGTAAGACTTGAAGTTGCCACAACCACATTTATATTGAAAACAGTGAGATACTAGTTTCGGTTGTTACACCATTATCGATCTCAATCAAACTAAAACTAAAGTACAGAGTAGCTTAATATATTATACTAAACACGGAATGATACAATTGGCTGAGAGAGAAAGTGCCTCTGATAGGCTGACCATTGAAGGTCTGTGCTTGGCTGAAGGCCAAAAACAGACACGCCCACTGGTGGGAGGAGCAACAAAAATCAAGAGCCAAAAACTGTGAGCACATAGAAAGCAAGAATACACAAGTAGGCTATAATTTTAAAAAGTTTAAATTAAAAATTTGAAGCTAAGTGAAAAGCAGTCAAGGTCAACCGAGAAAAAAACGAAAGTACCGATATTAAAATGTAGGCCAGAGTTATGATGAAACCAAGTTAGTTGTATTGAATTGTTTGAAACAAATTTGATCGTTGAAACTAGTATTGTGGATAATATTAAAGCTAGTATAAAAAATGTGGTTGTGACAACTTCAAGTCTTATTATTCATTATCTATATTTCTGTTTTCTAAATACCTTTCACCGTCCAGACAATTTTATTTTTCAATTCAAACTGTTCAAGGAGCAAATGAAATCATTAAATTTTCAGATTATTTTCCATATAACCTATGTGTATCATGTATAACAATTTAATCATAAATGAAGATAATGTTGATAATCAGTTATTAGTAATAGGAAAATTATTTAAATTTGTTATTAAATTTATTAAAACAAATATTATATTTAATAATAACCAAATTCAATTATAATTTTCATTATTTTGAAAATAAATTAGTGTTTCCATATAACCTATATGTATCATGTATAACAATTTAATCATAAATGAAGATAATGTTGATAATCAGTTATTAGTAATAGGAAAATTATTTAAATTTGTTATTAAATTTATTAAAACAAATATTATATTTAATAATAATCAAATTCAATTATAATTTTTAGTATTTTGAAAATAAATTAGTTTTTTTTCTTAATCATATTTGAGTCGATTTACACCGCGGATTTTTTATTCTATTACTCCTAAATGAAAATAACGTTGATAATAAGTTCATAATTATTGGATAATCAATGAAAATTGATATTTATTAGTTAATATAATATTACATATTCAAGTATAATAATAATAATAATAATAATAATAATAATAATAATAATTATTATTATAATTATTATTATGAAATGGTAAAAACGTTCCCATAATTGCACAATCTGCAATTAGGCAGATTCCTCATGAAAGATTCTGTATAAAAGAGGAATATAATGTTTAAAAAAGGAATGAACAATAGTTGTAATGGCACCTTTGTATCAATCCTGCTTACGACAACGGAATGTAAACACAGTTGCTGTTGGAGTTGAAACCGGAACTGAAGCAAAGGTTATCTAGCTCTCATAAGACTGAAAGCAGTTGAGCATTAAAACTTTCAAGATGGACGCTTGCCAACTATTCCAATAAGATAATATTTAATAATTTATTACGGAACTATTCATTGAAGATTTTTTTTTTTTGACGAATACTATTGCTATCTAGTCTCAAGACTAATGAGCAAATTTGTTCTATCCTAACTTACTAGATCTAATTTAATACAGTGAAATTCTCATTAGAATTTCTAACTGCGTTTAAGAATAATTTATGTACACATGATAACTGCACTACAAGCTAGATTTCACTCAACATTGCTCTGCTTTTGAACTGAAACACTTGAAAAAAGCACTACACTAGTTCAAATGGTTTCCTCCTTTTGAGCCTCCGCACCAATCCTCCGTTGTCTAGCAGCTGGATTGCTTCGACGTTGTTGTGCTGGTGGAGCCGTGTTTCGTGGTTCTCTGCAAACCTCTGGATCTCTCTGGTTACCAGGTCGACTCCCAGGTCTCTGTGGAGGTCGTTATTCCTGACATACCAAGGTGCATTGACGATGTTTCTCAGCACCTTGTTCTGGAACCGCTGTATGATGTTGATGTTGGTTTGTTTGGTACACCCCCATAGTTGTATACCATACGTCCATACAGGTTTGAATATTTGCTTGTAAAGCAGAACTTTGTTGGGTATTGAAAGTGTAGAGTTCCTTCCAATTAGCCAGTAGTAAGTCTTATACTTCAAACCAAGTTCTTCTCTCTTCTTTTTAACATGCTCCTTCCAGCGAAGCTTAGCATCTAAAGTCATACCTAGATATTTTGCATTATTAGCATATGGTATGACTTTGTTATTTATATTTATTGGCAGGTAATCAATTCTCCTGTTAGTAAAATTTACGTGTACTGATTTAGCCTCATTGAGCTTCATCCGCCATTTTTTGGTCCAATCTTGAAGTTTTGTGATAGATCTCTGTAATTTAGCGGTTGCTTCATGAGCATTGCTGTCTACTGCCAATATTGCCGTATCATCTGCAAATGTTGCTGTGGTGTTATCTTCAAGGCATGGAATATCACTAGTGAATAAAAGGTAGAGTACTGGCCCTAATACACTACCTTGAGGAACTCCTGCTTTAATCTCCTTCAGATCAGAATACGCATCTTCCTGTTTGACTCTAAAGTATCTTCCTGTCAAATAGGATTGCAATATATCTGTAAACTGGTGAGGAAGTTGTCTTTTCAATTTCTGAAGAAGCCCTTTATGCCATACTCTATCAAAAGCTTGCCCTATATCCAAAAAAGCAGCAGAGCAAACTTTTTTCTCCCATTGAAGATTGAATAGTTTCAATTTTTTGTCCAATCAAGTGTTTTTTCATTGTCAATGACTTAAATTGCGCCTAGGTTAACTTTTATTAATAACTAGCAGGTTGCCCGATTCAATCGAATCTGAATTTCTAGAATGAGCAATAACCGTTATGAAAACTGAATTTATAATTTATAATTATCTCTTTCTTATCCCTCTTCCTTTCTTCTACAACTCCTAATTTTTACCTTTTCTTCTTGCTTTCCTCCATCTTCTTCTTCACCACCATCTTCTCTTTGTTTCCCTCCCTTCTTCGTCCTTTTCTCCTCCTCCTTCTTCTTAACCTCCTCCTCCTTATCCTTCTCCACCATCTCCTCCTCCTCCATCTTCTTCTCTTCCTCCTTTTTCTTCTTATCCTCCTCTTCCTCCATATTCTACTCTTTCTCCTCCTCCTTCACCCACCCCTTCGCCACCTCCTCCCCCTCCAGCTTCTTCTTCTTCTTTTTCGTCTTATCCTCCTCCTCATCTTTATTCTCCTTTTCCATCTTTATTCTCCTTTTCCATCTTCTTTTCTCCTTCATTTCCTCCATCTTTTTTTGTTTTCCTCCTACTTCTTCTTCTCCTTTATCTTCTTCTCCACCATCTTCTTTTTTCCTCTATCTTCTTTTCTCCTTCATCTTCTTTTCATTTTCTTCTTTTTCTCTTCCTGTCGTCTTCATTTTATCCTCATTCTTTTTCCTGTCCACCTCCAATTCCTTATTATCCAACGTTAGAGTATCATCGACAAATAACAGCAAGTAGCTGTTTATTACACAGGATTATCATAAGTTATTACGTTTATTCGTAATTTACAATGAATCAGCAAATTAAAATTCAGTCAACAGACTTAAATCACTGTCTCATTGTACAAGTCAAGCCTCCTAACCTGTGAAGCATTCTCAGCACAAGTCTCGTGAAATTCTGCTGAATAAGATGTATTGAGGACACAAAAGTCATCAATATAACCACTTTCTCAGACTGTTCACCAGTAGCCCCACTCTACACGACCCTACCAGTAGGCCGACCAAAACAAACTTTAAAATTTAACCTAAAATAACCTAACCTAGCCTGACAATGTTACAAAATATACGCTTTATGTCTTTCGTAAAATTTGTTTTGGTCAGTCAACTGGTAGGGTCGGACAATTGCCGAGTAGGGCAACTGGCAACCCGCTCTTTCTCAATCATATAAAATGAGTGACTTTTGCAACCAACGTTAGTCACTCACCTAATCAGGAATTTAATTCATTGATTGAAGCCAAATGTTCCAAATGATTCGAATTAACATTTTTCAAGTACATTTTTTAAAATATAAGAAGTAAGATTAGTAACTTACCTCAAATTCAAACTGGTAAGACCTTGCAATTGACTAGTAATAGCTGTGACATCTTCCCATTTTGAAAGAAGGTTACATGACAGATCCAGCTCCCGAATGTTGGGGCACATGCTCTCCAGCTGATGAGGCGCCCCCGCATGACTCACATTGCAGTTTTTAAGCGAAACAACCTTCAACGACTTGAATGAGCTGAACAATAATAACTGCATACAATTATTGAACATAAATATACAAAAATATATTTATTAATGCTTTAAAATATGTATGCGTATGCTTTATTGGCTGTTGAGTCACATCAGAGGGCCTGAACTTTGCTTAGGTGCCACATGATAGCTCTGACACCATCCCTGAGCAAGCCAGGTCACACAATTATTATTGGCCATCACATTCAAATACCTTATTACATTGTATGTGGGCTCCAAACTCCTCAATAAAATGCCAGGTTTTTTGAAAGATTCAGTAAATTTATATAGTAAGGTGATCATAGTTATCAACATTGTATTTTTCAAACTAAAAAGTTGTATTAAAAAAATGGTTGATAGAAATTAATTACACGGAATGTGAAGTATTGCATAACACTTATGTAATTGATTATTTGTTCCAATATTGTCGTTTAGGTTGTAGACTGAACATGAGATAAGACTGAATAAATTTACGTTTAGTACAGGAATGATGGTGGTAGTAGTATTTGTAGTGGTTAGTATTACATATTAGTAGTAGAAACTACCATAGTCGTGGTGGTAATTGTAATACTGAATTCAGCACTATATTCATAATTTGTGTTGGATTTCTAGACTGTCACCCCTATACATATTTTATATAGAGGGATGATCATAGTTAACAATATTGTTTCATATAGAAACTAAAAATTGTATTCTCAATTTGTTATCTATATATATATATAAATATATAAAATGAATGTCTGTCTGTATGTATGTTCCCTATAGACTTCAAAACTACTTGACAGATCGGCATGAAACTTTGGGAATATGTTGTGTGAATATTGGGGATGGTTTCTGACCATAAATTTTAATAGGGGAGCTAATAATTATTATTAATTAATCCATTTTATAGACCTAATCTACTAAACTTGCCGGCCAAACAGCTTAAAGGAACAGCTGATAGAAGTCAACAGTTTTTAATCATATGGCAGGCCCCTTAGCGGCGTTATTTACGCTGTCTTTGAACAGCAAAATACTTTGCACTTTGCATGTAGGCTACCGTACAGTCGGAGCCTTGCAATTTGTAGGAAACATACGACTGGGTATGATGAAATGTAATGAACCTGTGCCAGGTTGATGACATCTGTTAACCAATGCAGCTAAAAATTTGAAATGCAGCCTCAGCGGGAGGTGGCGAATAATAAAATAAAAAACCTAGCTTCTACCCTTACAGTCGGAGGTTTAAATTTGAAATTTTTCTTCATTCAGAGGTGGTGATTAAGAAAACAACGAAGCCTCTATGATCAGCTGGAACTAATTTCTTTCCTAATTTGAAATGTAACCTCAGAGGGAGGTGGCGAATAATAAAATCAAGGAGATTTTTTATGAGAACGCAGCAACGCGCGTTGGGCCAGCTAGTAATATATATGTTTTACATAACATATTATGCTTTTGTTCTATTTGGTTCAATAAACTCTTCTGGGCAATTGCAATTTTCTCAGAGAAAAAATTATAATAATAATTATTACTATTACATTTCTAATTCAAAATAATTGAAAGTCTTTCATCCATTCAGCAGCCCTTTGTGCTGGTTTGGCCAATTCGACCGGGAGACATAATAATGTGTCCGATCAGCAGAGGTGAGCTTCAGCCATCTCAGAATTCGCTCAAAATCCAGAATGAATTCATAGCCATTTAAAAAATAAGATATTAAAATATTTTTATAATGTTGAAGATTTTCATTTTAGTAAGTGCAACATAACCTTCAACCCATTTTGAAACTTGGAAGATAATACTATTTAACGTTTTGTAGTGTTGACAAGAGAAATAATTATAATCTGTGATGTTTTCCATGGCGAAATACTTTATGAATAATCTAATATCAAAACTGTCTCAGCAACAGAGGCTGACGAAGCTTCTCTTTAGAAGTGAAATGCATCCCTCCAGTATCTCCAGTATAAGTGAGTAAAAATCATAATTTAAATAGAAACACAGTGTCGGTTTTGATATTAGAAATAAAATGTTGAAGTTTTAATTTTAGTAAGCGTAACATAACATTTAATCCAAATAACACAGCATATCACTTTAGTAAAGTACATTAACGATATTCACTTTTGAAAAAGATTATTCGATTATAAAAAGCACTGATGAGAATGACCTAAAATGAGCGAAGATATGTTGTGTAAAATGTGGTATATAGAGCCAAAAAATACAATACAATTTAATTTAATTGACCGTACGAAATGAGGTCTTCGTTTAAGGTATTAATCAATCATCAATATGAATTATTTTTAAAACTACTACAGAAAAAGAAGTAGAATAGAACTGTCTTTATTGAGATCACAATAATATATATGCCTAAAAGCTATCAATTGAACTATATTAATACATAATTATAATATAAAAGGTGTTGATTCAATTGAAAATTAAATAGTCTTTGAATATCATACTTGAAAAGCCTCTGCGGACAAAAAATGTCGACCGTCTGAGGTCATATTTTGTAGGCAAGATTTTTCAGCCAGAGTAAGACCTCATAAAGTTGGTATAGATAATGATGGTTGGCAATAAATTAATAATAATTATTATTATTAAGCAGATGAATGAAAATATTTACCTCATTTTTTTGTTGACCTCATCGAATCCAACCATCATAATGAAAGGTGCTTTCACAGCTTTTTTCACCTGCTGCAGCCATTCATCTATTTTCTCGCTGTCCTGCTCGCCGGTGTTGCCATACCTCAATGCAATGGCAGTTGCTGGGTCGACACCGCAGCTCACCTTTTCTTCTCTCAGGAATGAACCAGACGTGGGCTCTCTAAAAACATAAAATGCAACGCGCATTTATTCTCTTGAATAGAACTTCAACAACTTTCGAAACAAATTGATAAGGCTGTTTCGATGAAGATTAAAAAATCAGTAATTTTATAAATGAGTTGAAAATCTTGAAATAATACATTATAATACCACTATCTTTTTGACCAAAAGAAGAGAGGTCACTGCTTCAAATCGATTTTTTTGCATTCTGTCTGTTTGTAACGCATTTACGGCTGAACGCTTGAACCGATTTCTTTGAAATGAATGTTCCTTTTGGTAATCCACAGCGATTTATGTGTAACGATTTTCGAAATTTGCTTGCATTTAAAGGATATTTAAAAGGAAAAAGTAAGGCTCTTAGCGTAGGAAATATTCAATGGTCAGCTATTCAGCTGATTTATTCAAGTTGTTTATATTTGATAAACAAGTTTAGTAGCGCTGATATAAATAAGTTAACTTAGTGAGGAAAGCTATCGCAAACTACCTCACTCCTCGTTTGCCTAGTACGCTCTTTTGGACTATAACATAATGTTGTGTTCTAAAGAGCCACCAACAGTCGAAATCGGCTACGGCGCTATATATACATAACAATCAAACAATCATTTATTGTCATGAACATTACAAATGTTAAAACAATCGCCATTTTACAAATAGTAAAAATTATCTGAGTTATTAAACAGTAAGTTTAAGGAAATTACCACAGTCAAACACTATACCTACTAAAATTTAAGTCAGCAACAAATAATACTTTTTTTGTAGATTACGTCTTGGAGACTCCAGTTAAGGAGTATAAGATAAGTTAGATCAACAATTATACTCTTATACACTAGTTACCATGATTACTATATCAATTAGTTGAGATGAGGCTTAATTTTGATATGAAAGGAACTCGTGTACACTATAAAAAGCTTTATCAACTAAATATTTTTACAAATGTTTTTAAATATTTCTATATTTTTTTAAGACTTTAAAAACTGCGGTAGCTTGTTGTAGAGTTCCTACCAATATAACTAGGTTTTTGTTTGAATAAGCTACTATTGTGACCCACCAAGTGATAATCTTCTCGGCTTCTTGTATTGCAATCGTGTACGTCCAGATTTTGGTTAATATCACTCTTACTAACATACTATCTTTTTAACACACAAAAAATATATATCACAGGCAAGTTTAAAATATTGACGTAAGCATAAGGTATAAATTCAGCATTTACTGTATACAAGTGGTGAGAGTATTTAGAACAGACTGCACACTCATAAGGTCTATACAAGAAATTCTTCAACTAAATACAAGCATTTTTCCAAGAGAACGTCTTTTATGTAAGATTTGAATTTTTTTATATTCATAATATGAATATATGATGATAATATATTATATATAATATATATATACATAATATATTCATATTATGTCTAACGTATAGAGAAAGTTCATTGAACAATTTTATAACGCCAATTTCTCTCAGTACTTGAATAATGGTGGGAACCAAGTCTCACGTTCTGCCTGCTTCTTGTGGAATTATTATGTACATCACCATTGATACTATATTTGCTTAAATTTTTCTTCATATACATCAAACAAACAAATGCATATAGAGATGGGAGAGTCAAACCCTCCATTTTCGGAAAAGTGGTCAATAAGTTGCAAGCGGTGGTACATGACAAATAATTCTTAGCTTTTTAGCAAAAACCACTGCTTTAGGCAACTCGCACACCGGAGCAATAAGCAACTAGCAACATGCAATATTATCGCCAATGTGTCTTTCCATTTTATTTCAACTGATCTCGCACACCGACGGAATATGATATCGCTATTGCCTTTGTAGAGCAACATATATTGCTAGCAACACGACTTAAGCAACTATATCGCCCAATCGCCATAACCTAACATTTCACAATTTTCGTTCATCAAGCTGATTTTTTACAAAATGTCAGACGATTCAGCTTTTAATATCAAGTTTGTGCAACTTCTTGAGAAATATGAATGCTAACTTTTTAAGTGAATTCAACGACTTGCAGTCAAATTTTCATTACAAATAAGTAGAATTTACTTACTCTGTAGGCCGAACGTTTTCGAATCTTTCAGATCCATTTTCAGAGGCGTCCTCCTTGATCATAGATGTCAGTTTTTTGGTTAGAAGAATAGTGGTTTTTGTAGAATATGATAAAAAAGTTCTTATTTACAGGAATAAAACCAAAAAGTTGAAGTTTTTACTTCTGTAAACTAGCGATTGATACTTACTTGGCTACAAAGTACTGAACACCTTGGTAGACACCATTGTGTTTGCCACGAAGAGGTGAGTCCCAGTCAATGCCCAGCCACGATCCCTCGGTTGATGGCAGAGGCCCAACGTACTTGACTGTACCAATGTGACCACTGCATACCACTCGCTGTCCAATCCAAAACTCTTGCGGAATGTTTACCATTTTATCTGAGAAAAAATAAAATAAATCATAATGTAAGTTATGCACAATTATTATGTTCATATACTTTCTTTGTAGTGGTGAAGGTGATATTGTGGAAGATCCATAATGAATAACACGAAATTGTCACAACCACATTTATTAAAAATATTGAGAAACTAGTTTCGGTTGTTACTCCATTATCAATCTCAGACAAACTAAAACTAATGTACAGAGTAGCTTAATATATACTATACACGGAATGATACTATTGGCTAACCTTCATTGACAGTTTATGATTGGCTGAAGGCCATAACAGGTCACGCCCTCTGGTGGCATTAATAACGGCATTTTCGTGTCTTTCTAGGGTGTCCTTGACTGCATTTCAGTGAGCTTCAATTTTCTTAATTTAAAATGATTCAATTCTATCCTAATCTACTTGTATTTTGCTCTTTTTTGTTACTTTCTACATGTTCACGGTTTCTAGTTCTTGTTTTGATTCTTATTTTTGCTTGTTGCTCCTCCCACCAGAGGGTGTGACCTGTTATGTTATCACAAACCGTCAATGAAGGTTAGCCTATCCCTTAGCCAATAGTATCATTCCGTGTATAGTATATATTAAGCTACTCTGTACTTTAGTTTTAGTTTGTCTGAGATTGATAATGGAGTAACATACGAAACTATCTTTATATTTAAAAAAAAATGTGGTTGTGAAAATTTCGTCTTATTATTCATTATGTTCATATAGATGAAAATACTGTATTTGGAAGTATAGAACGTCCACGTTCAGGAAAAAGTTAACTCCAAAAGTTGGATTTTTTAGGTTTTTATATAAATAGATTCATCTTATTTAGATCTAAAACCTAGAAAACTCACTAGCTCCAATTTATTCAAAATATTTTATCACACTATCACATAAAATTGAATCTCAAATGGCTATATAATTTAATTGAGTTTTATGGATACATCCAAAAATCGTGTTTTTTAATTAATGACTTTTCTGCGGCGGAGGAGGAGGAGGAGGAGGAGGGGTAGGAGGAGGAGAAGGAGGAGGAGGAGTAGGAGTAGGAGGAGGAGTAGGAGGAAGAGGAGGAGGAGGAGGAGGAGGAGGAGGACGAGGAAGAGGAGGAGGAGGAGGACGAGGAAGAGTAGGAGGAGGAGGAGGAGGAGGAGGAGGTGGAGGAGTAGGAGGAGGAGGAGGAAGAGCAGGAGGAGGAGGAGGGGGAGGAGGAAAAGAAAAATAAGACTTTTGTGCGTAAACAAGCGCGGCTTAGTGGTACAGAACAGGTATGTTGTGATTCGATTCTCAAACTATCCAAAACCATCAAATTAATATTTAAAAAAAAGAGAAAATTTTAAACAAATCGAATTGTGTTCTCATTATTTGAAAAACAACTACTGGTATAAAGAAATGTTGGAAGTGACTTAAGATAAGAAACATGTTTATAATTGATTCATTTACATATGAAAGGATTATGATTACAATTTTCTCAACGCAAAAAATGTATCAAACCTGTTTGAATATTTTGCCTGAAAGCAGAAAGATTAGAATGTTTTTGTGTACTGTACTTTCATAATAATGCAGTTTCCATATTCAGCTAGGAACATTATTTTGATAGTGTGATGTTGCAGGTCCATATTAATTTTTTACTTGATATTATTTAAGTTTCAGATTCATATTACCTTATTTGTGCACATTTACAATGAATATTGATGTTTGCAGTATTATTAAGATTAGCAACTCTCAGATCCAATAGTTATGTAGATGTGCAAAGATATTGGAAAGTTAACTATATGGTTAAGTTACATTAGAAATCTCTATATATATAAATGAATGTCTGTCTGTATGTATGTATGTATGTATGTATGTATGTATGTATGTTCCCTATAGACTTCAAAACTACTTGACAGATCGGTATGAAACTTTGGGAATATCTTGTGTGAATATTGGGGATGGTTTCTGACCATAAATTTTAATAGGGGAGCTAATAATTATTATTAATTGATCCATTTTATAGACCTAACCTACTGAACTTGCCGGCCAAACAGCTTAAAGGAACAGCTGATAGAAGTCAACAGTTTTTAATCATATGGCAAGCCCCTTAGTGGCGTTATTTACGCTGTCTTTGAACAGCATAAGACTTTGCACTTTGCATGTAGGCTACCGTACAGTCGGAGCCTTGCAATATGTAGGAAATATACGACTGGGTATGATTCACAATAAATTTAAAAAAAATCAACATTTCAGAAAATAAATTAAAGTCTTAAATCTAAAGTATTGCAGTTCTGAATTCTGTGGTTCCCACTATATAAATATGTGTCGGGATTCCACTATTTTGTCTATTTCTTTATAAGCTATTAGAACATGCAAAGAAATATTACGATAGTTTTACAAAGTTACGTGTTACTAATTCATTGAATATTAAATTGAGAAGTATAAAAATTAATAATAATATTTTTAGACTACATGCTACTAGTTAGTAATTTAGATAAATTAGTCCAGATTATTCAGACTTTTTTGTAGGCTACAGAATAACAATTTATGACATTAATTGTTCGCTGTGAATAATTCCATTATCCAACAACCAAATTTTTGTTTTCCTTTTAAATGTATTAACTGGAATTATTTCTTTGAAGTCTATTGGCAGTTTATTGAAAATTCTTGGTCCTAAATATGTGACTGATCTCTGAGCAAATGATGTTGATGATGATTATGATGATGATGATGATGATGTTGAAATGAAATGATGATGATGATGAAATGTAATTATGCCAGGTTGATGACATCTGTTAACCAATGCAGCTAGAAATTTGAAATGCAGCCTCAGCAGGAGGTGGCGAATAATAAAATAAAAAACCTAGCTTCAACCCTTATAGTCGTAGGAAGTTTAAATTTGAAATGTATCTTCATTCAGAGGTGGAAGAGCCCTAGGACTAACTTCTTTCCTTATTTCAAATGTAACCTCAGCGGGAGGTGGCGAATAATAGAATCAAGGAGAATTTTTATGAGAACGAAGCAATGCGCGTAGGGCCAGCTAGTATAAAATAAATTATTGATGCAATAGGTAATAAGGAATGAAAGCTTGGATCTGAGTGATAAGTTACACAAAATGGTTAACTCAATGGCTAAATTACATTAGAAATATAAAAGAAATTAATGATGCAATAGGTTTTTAGGAATGAAAGCTTGGATTTGAGCGATAAATTACACAAAATGGTTAAACTCAATGGTTAAGTTACATTAGAAATATAAAAGAAATTATTGATGCAATAGGTAATAAGGAATGAAAGCTTGGATCTGAGCGATAAATAACGCAAAAAGGTTAAACTCAATGGTTAAATTACATTAGAAATATAATAGTTATTTATGTATTAAGAGCGTGAAGCGCGACTTTATTGCTCGAGCCAAAACATTTACTGCGCGACGCATAGCGGTCGCAATTGCAATTTTGCGAGAGCAATAAAGAAGCTTCACGCGCGAATTTCATACAATATTTTTCCTACAACTGAAGTTCTGGATTCCAACACAATAAAAGCTTGTAGTTTGTAACATCACAGACCGTGCGCGGATTTGATTAGCGTTCGCCATTGTTGAGGTTATGTGAATTTCACAGATTCCGTGATCCACCAATGAGAAGACATCAAAATCAAAACAGAAGCGTAAAGAAAACAGCTGGCGAGCGTAAAGTACTTTACCGCTTGCGGAGCAGTAAAGAGGTATTTTACAATTAGTTTTCAGTACGTAAAGAACTACTTTACGAGCAGTTGTAGGAAAAATAAATTATTGATGCAATAGGTAATAAAGAATGAGAGCTTGGATCTGAGCGATAAATTATGCAAAATGCTGAAGTCTTGGCCGTTGAGACCAACCTGCTCAAGATGGCCTACTATTTTACATTGATATGTATAAAATTGACTAATATGGTTTACTAAAAAAACAAGTCTATTTGTGAATGAATAAGCAGAGATAGTTATTGAAAATAAACTTTACTAGTGAATTCAACACTAACTTATACCGTAGACGAACCACCTTACTTAATCCCTGAAATATGCTTATACGTTGTTAATAGCAGGAAGATGATGTGACTATAAATGTTAGTGAATTATCATCATTATTTTCTCAATAAAAATTACTGCTATGTCAAAAATTATTCGAAAACGTTTACTTACAAGAAAAAGTAAGAGTTGAATCCACTAGTAAAGTTAATTTTCAACTCAATGTCAATTATTCATATTTGTTTGCAATTACGGGACTAGTTGTACCATATAAATAAATAAATAAAATAAATAAAATACATAAAATAAATAAAATAAATAAAATAAATAAAATAAATAAAATAAATAAAATAAATAAAATAAATAAAATAAATAAAATAAATAAAATAAATAAAATAAATAAAATAAATAAAATAAATAAAATAAATAAAATAAATAAAATAAATAAAATAAATAAAATAAATAAAATAAATAAAATAAATAAAATAAATAAAATAAATAAAATAAATAAAATAAATAAAATAAATAAAATAAATAAAATAAATAAAATAAATAAAATAAATAAAATAAATAAAATAAATAAAATAAATAAAATAAATAAATAAATATTACAAATAGGGGCTAATCCAGAAGGGGGATTTGAGGATCAATCCCCCCACAAAATTCTCAGCCGAAAAAAGCTTTGTTTGTATTCGCTCTTTTTTCGTAGGATGAAGCCCACATAGGTCTGAGACCTGGGCGTGGTTAATGAATTGGATGATGGTGATTGATGTTTTAGGTGGGTTCCGAACCACCGGGAAGTGATTTTACAGCAGAGAACAGTCTTTTTTTGCTGGCCAATCCAATCGGTCACCGTTACAAAGAGCGCCTAGGAGTTTTGTAGCTTATCTCTGATTGAACAGATACCTGCTACGGCACTCGGCTATCACTTCCCTATATTAAATATGTCATTTAAGATGTTTCCCCCCTGAAATATTTTCTCACTTGATATCCCACCATAATAAAAATATTTCTGGATTCATCCCTGTTGAAGAAAATACTATATAACAATAACAACATTATTATTATATTATTAATAACAACAACAACAATAATAATAATAATAATTTTGTTTGACCTGGCTGGCTCTCAGGTCACACCTGAACAAGTATATCCATTGTTAAATAATAATAATAATAATAATATTTTTATTTCGCCAAAATACAAAAATAAAAATATAAGAAAATTCACAATAAAGTGTATAACACATTTTTGGCACAGTCAGCAAAGTAAATACTTGAGCGCTGGCTGTGAGTTCATTCAATAATATTACTAGTAAACATAGAAAGCTCGTGAAATGAGAGAAATCAATAATGAATTTAAAGGTAAAGTAATAAAGATCTTAAAGTATCTCCATGAGGTGATAAAACTAAAAAACACACAATTATCATCCTTTCATTGTAAAACAATCGAAAAAACACAGCAAAAAATATTCATCGAAATACAATTCAATAACATACTCTTTAAAAAAAATAAATAAACAGATATAATTCTTCCAGAACTTAATAATAAAAAACTGTTTTACTTAAAGTATGAATCAAATGAATGCACTGAATTTAAATGAGAATTTTTAAACATGCATCACAACTATTGCTCCAGTATACGATAAAAATTAATTTTACAAATTATTACAGTATTTTGGAATGATTCAACTTCTCAAAATAGTGAACTACTATTCAAATAGGTTCAACGTTCAACTATCAATAGATTTTCAGAATGCTCAGAGATCGTAGACATGATTCTATCAACGTTTTTTTATGGAATAATACCAATAAGGAAAACGTTACTGATAAGCCGCAAGCGGGTCAAATAGAGTTGAAAAGAGCATTGATAGGTATGGAAAGACAGAAACCATTCTATGTATTTTGGCATTCTCGTTTCCTTCTAACTATTGCCAATGTTTAAAAGTGTCTTCAAAGTTGCGATTGTGAGTCCCCCACCATTCCACCGCGTTTCCCTTTCCATCTGTTCCACCAAATCCCACTCTCAATCATACGATTTCATCAAATACACGCACAGTCGTCGTTTGAAGACGCACTACAGTCGATGTGCTGATTTCCTTGTGTGATTATGGACGGATTGTTTATTAGCAGTGACTTGGAGTACTGCAGCTATTTGTTATCAATGATTTAGTTAACAAAGATTTTTCAAGCAATCTTTGCTACTGAAATACAGATTAAGTTGGCACTTAACAGTCGACTTTGACGTACGCTCGAACCGCACTTTACAACAAGGAAAGGTAAACTCAAATAATATTTTCTTATTCTTTAAGCAGTTCATAAATTATTATTCTAATTGAATAAAAGAAAATGAAACATTTTCAATGAAAATTTATTATTTACGACTCGATTATGATAATAATAATGATGATGATGACGATAATACAGATAAAAGTTCCTAGTTTTATAAAATTTTCATGCGCGTATTAGAATTTATTGTAATTTGTATCATTTTCTGCCAGTTTATTTTATTTTTTCATCCCATTAATATTTATTTCATATTTTATTTCACGAGTTTTATTCCCAGGTCTTCTTGTTTCAAGAGTTTTGTAATGTTATTAGTTTTTTTTAAGAAAGGAGGTGGAAATATCAGTGAGAGTCCAGTAACAATAAAAGTCGTACGAGCATTATTATTATTATTTTATATTATTTTTACATTATATATTAGAATTATTATGTATCACTAAACTATCAGCATGATTTTATTTCAATTTATTTAGATTTATACATAGATTTATTGTAGTAAAGTTGTTTATTAAAAAATAAATTGACAAAAACATTATAAAACAGTGGATAATAAACAGACTGGATAGTCTTAATGCTAACCATATCATCTCTAGAAATTTTATTGATTATACTGTCCAAGTTATCAACAATAAGTCATTTTATTCCACACAACAGCAATCGGAGTTGTTTTATAACCTTTGCACTGGAGCCTGTGCCACATTAAATAATCATAAAACTGATTAGTTTTGAACGAGTCGAGTTGAATATGAAATTCCAATATATCAATTTCTGAAACAAAACTAGTATTACGTATATCCATAATCAGAGAATATAATTGGAGATGCAGTTAAAATCAATCGAAGTTTCTCTCTAAATATTTACTGGAGGAAAACAGCTATTACTTTTATGGGGTATAGTTTAAGACTAGTAATTTCTAGCAATTAGACAGCGTCCTATTAGACTGCATGATCGGTTTATTACAGTAATCAATGTAAAACCCATAATTGATAAATCCTTCAAATTTTCTCAGAATGGGAGTCTCTCCACACACAATTCGTTTACACGAATATTGACTCCATTTTTTGTCAAATTTTGCAAAACAAATCCAAAAAGATCCAAAATCAACTGTATGATTGGTTTATTACAGTAATCAATCTATAAACCATAATTTATTATTGATCCGCTCTTTCTTTCTCAGAATGTAAAACTCTCCGCATACAAGTCCTTTATATGAATATTGACTCCGTTTTGCCATATTTTGAAATAAAAAACAAAGAGCAATTCGTTATTTCGTACTTATTCTTTTAATGAAATTTATTGAAGATAGAAAACCAAACCTTTTAAATCTGAACATTTATTTTGATTATTCACGAAGATACTCCATTAAAAAATTCGATGATTCTTATTGACTATCATCATAGCACTGTGATTTTTTATGCATATTCAGTGATTTGATGAGTCACTGAATAAACCACGCTCTAGGAATATCGTCCATAAAAAGGCAAAATTTGCATAGCAATAATTACCGAGATAGCAATTTTATTGCATTTGTGTAGATGTACATAAAAATTATTCACAAAGGAATAATCCAACTATGTAATTCAATACATGCATATAAACTTGCACTGCACAACAAAACTTACATTTTTCAATACTTCCAGACCCGTTCAAGAGCCTGAGTATACTTTTAGCGTATATGAAGTGACTATGGAACTTTAAGGTATGCTGAAGATAAGACATTATGAGACGCGCCCGAAAATATTAAAAAATTTTAGGTCTTATCGTAAAAGTAAAAAGCAAGTTTATCATATATTATATACACAAAATATATAACCCAACAGTTCACAAACGTATGAAAACCACAGGCGAATTTCCGGTATCTGTTCAATCAAAAACAGATAAGATACGAACTCCTCGACCCTCTTTGTACGGGTGCCAATGGATTAGCCAGCAAAAAAGATTTTAGCACATTATTGAACCAGAAGTGGTAGGGAAGTGGTAGCCGTAGCAGGTATCTGTTCAGAGATAAGCTACAAACACCTGGGCCCTCTTTGTAAAGGGGACTGATTGGATTGGCCGGCAAAAAAAGACTCTGTTCTCTGCTGTAAAATCACTTCCCCGTGGTTCGGAACCCACTTAAAACTGAAGGGCCAACTCATCAATTACCATCATCCACACACACGTCTCAGACCTAAATTTATAAATTCAATCAAAACTAACTTATTCAACCAAAACAGATGTAGTGAATATTTGGAATGTTATATATTTATTTTTACATTAGTATTCTCAGTTGTGGATAGTAAATTATAAAAAAATCCGCATCCTGGCTCTAATAAATAGTAATTTGAGAAATTTTGTGATAGTGAGTATTATAAGGTGGTTTTTCAAAATATTCATTAACCCAATTAAATAAATTATCTTTACTTTTGCGACTAATAATTTTCAAATACATCAATAATTAATATGTGCTCAGTAAAGTGATTAGATTGGCAGATGCACTGATTTTTATATGAAACTTAACAAACAAGTGTAACTGCTAAATAAATTATGTGACTTGGATCAATCAAGCTTTTGCGTCATCCAGGACTTGGGTCAATGTCTCTCAAGTTTGCAAACAAAAACAGGTTTCCAAGGTATTCATTTGATTCTCTGCACATTTAAGATCACAAAGGATGAATTGAACTGAAAAGCTGACATTTCTTTCCCTGTTGGGCGGCTTTGAGGCGTACCGGCCCTTTCTTGCACTCAACTCTCACAATGGTTGAGTTCATGAAAGCCTTACCGTCCACCGGTAAATGAAATTTTACTAGAAAATAAATTTTTGAACGTCTATGAATTTGAATAGACCAATCACAAGCCTTGGTTTCCGGTGAAATTTAATTAACCGGTAAACGGTAAGGCTCCCATGAACTCAATCACTTATGTAGAATTCAAAATATTCCGTAAATTACGTTAGATAGGAATCGAGTGAATCAAATCAGGAAGAACAAATACAATTTAAGATCATCAATTTTCAATAAACAGCTTTTGGTGGAGAAGAGGTGAAATAACTCTAATTATCAATCACAAGTTTGTTTGAATGTAAATGCATTGTGTACACCTATACTACTGAAGGACTGAGTTTAAGCTTGCTTTTCACAAATTGTGAAACCACCATTTGCTTAGAAAAAAGCTCACAAATTAACAAATCATTCATGCAAACATTTTTGCAAAGAGCTAGTTGTGATTTTTATTTCGAATGATACGAAATAATCTGTAATAATAATAAGCATAAGGCTTTTATCGATGGGAGACCCTTAAAAGTAGTTCCACCTCACTGTTTGAGCCATGTTATGGGGAACCTACAATTTTTAGGTAGGTTCCGAACCACCAGGTAAGTTATAATAGAGTAACCTTTTTCTAATTTATGCTAGCATATTAATTCTTTGGAAGCATACCTTATTTTACAACTTTTCTCAAATCATAGCTAAAAAACTGATTGTTTTTTAAGTTTCAAAGAACACCAATTCACCAAGAGATACTACCCAATTCCCTCCTATCATAGTCCATGGGAAAACATAAATATTATAACTTAGCAAGCAAGTAGAATTCATTTTAACACAAATTTCAAATTTTTCTCAGTCGTAATTGGTCATTGATTTTAAAAGGAGAAATAAAGGGAGTAATTTGAAAAGTTGGTAAAAACAAAAATTACTATAGAAAATTAAATTATACATTCTCAATACTGCGAATAATTCCTTTTCCTGGCAGTAACAATAGCAATTATTTCAGCAAAGCAGCTGCTACTCGTTCAGGTATTATCAATTATTATTCAAAGACAAAAATTATTTTTCAGTATTTGCTGACAGTGGAAAATGCCAGTTACAAGAGGATCATTTGGTCCACTAGTAGGGGCCATTGATGAAGGAACAAGCAGTACAAGATTTATAGTAAGTAAATGTAAATAAATATATTTTTCTTATGACTTATGTGAGTAATGGATAATGAAATGAATTACTATTTACAATGAATGGTTGATCTACATTTTTAGTGGGGTTTCACACGCCTTTCGATCGGACTCCAGTCGCTCAACAGAGTCCAATTACTCAACAGAGTCCACTTACTCAACTCCTGAATGATTACTCAGCTTCATTCACACCAGCCATTTTGTATTTATTTATTCATTTAAAGAACATACAATCAATCTGAATACAACAGGCTATTGCCCAAAACTGCTTTTCACAAAATTTCAAATTAGAATCGAAATATCAGGTTAGGTCTGTTTAACTAAAAATTTTACCTTGAAGCACAATAATTCACGAGTCTTTTTCAGAAAAAAAATTAATTTTGATTTAATTTTTAACACATCATCACAGTCAAAAAAATATTGATATAATTTTGAATTTTGAAATTAATTTTGCATAGCTATTCATTTTAATATTGTGTATTCTTTATGATACAAAGCTTTCAAAAATAAAATTGCATATTCTCCAGGTATTTTCGGCAAATACATCGACAGTTGTAGCCTCGCATCAAGTGCCAATCAAGCAGATCTGTCCTAAAGAAGGAGAAGTGGAACAAGATCCAAAAGAGATTCTCTCAGCCGTACTGACAAGTATTGAAAAAACCAAAGAAATTCTAGAAACGAAAGACATAGATGCACTAGAACTGGCAGCTGTTGGAATAACAAACCAGCGAGAGACTACAGTGATGTGGGATTCAGTTACTGGAGAGCCACTACATAATGCAATAGGTGAGCTAATAAATACAGTACATTATAACGAAACTTATCGGTTTAGAGGTCAGCAGGGTATAACATACAGAATTGATTTTGTTGTAGACAGAGGCTACCATAAAGGCTACATAATTTTTTAGAATTTGTTAAAATAGTAGAAAAAAGTTTCTTGTAATATTTTATTCAAATTCAAGAATATGCTAACTCTGCAATAACCATAACATGCGGAATCGGCAGTGGAGGCGGCAGCTGCCCCCAGAGGCGGCGTCATGTGCTTGAGGTCTTTGAGACAATTTACACGAACTGGTCGTGATGTTTGTTCCATGCACTCTGTATGGCCACTTTTTTTAAGGATGAAGCCCACATCGGTTTGAGACCTGTGCGTGGGATGATGGTGATTGATGAGTTGGATCTACAGTTTTAGGTGGGTTCCGAACCACTAATATATTTCTAATAAAGTTATACAAAAATAATACATATATTCTCTCCAGCTCAAAACTCCTACAACCAGCCTGAACATGTGATTGAATTGACTTTACATTTTCGGCTCTAAAATCTTGAAAAAATTCAAAATTATATTGTCTTTCTTTGGACTATTGGACAGTTTTAGTGCTTCGTTTTTAAAATGAGCATAATTATTATTCATATTTTGGAAAGAATCAGGAATTGTACTTCAAAGTGAAATTTTGGAAATTTCTAGTTGAACTTGGACATATCCTAAAATTTGCATTTTTTAATTGAAAATTTATAAAGAAAGCAGTAGTGTATCTGTTGCATCTTTGTTCACAAAGATACAAACCTGTTGAAATACAATTATAAACCTGTTGTATCTTTACTTGATTGCGTTTATGTTATAAATGAATAGACATATTTTTAAATTTGCTGTAGAAAATTTGATTTGTTGGTGATTCTTGAAAATTAAATAATAGAGAATTTCGTTTGATTTGTTGGTGATTCTTGAGAATTAAATAATAGAGAATTTCTTTAAATGCTGAGAAGATTTATTAGTTTAATTTTTTTGATGATGATGCCCACACACGAGTCTAAGACTTGCGTGTGAGTAATGATAAATGAAATGAATTACTATATAATGATGTTTTGAATAGAGGAAAAACAGTTTTAGTGGGGTTCCGAACCACCAGATAAGACAAAGCAGTTAGCGTCATGTTATAGCTGCTGGTTGCCCATCCAAGCGCAGTCTCAAGCACTTGTGACTCAACATCACATAATGTGTAGTCGCTTGTTTTGTCAACCCTCAATAACCTATCATATTTATGAAATATAATTATGAAGTTATTAATGATTAAGATTAAATTATGCAGTTTAAATACTCATAAACATTAAAATTACAAACAAATCTGAATTTTCCAGTTTGGCTGGACGCTAGGACAGCGCCAATAGTGGATCAACTACTTGAGAAACTTCCAAACAGATTGAAAAGCTACCTGCAACCTCTCTGTGGTTTACCTTTGAGCCCTTATTTTAGTGCACTAAAAATTCGTTGGCTCCTGGACAATGTTCCATCGATAAAAGAGGCAGTGGAGAAGAAAAGATGTCTATTCGGCACTATCGACACTTGGCTGATTTGGGTAAGGAGCCTATGGTCTGAATAAAAAAACAAACAGTTTTATATGGTATATAAAAAAACTGTTCAGAAAAATCCGTATATTGTAAGGTATATGACTCAGATTTACTTGGTTTACACAGTCTATAAGTTGACTTTGTTTTTATTAATATTTTCTATTGATGTTATTAAAAAAGTATTTAAAATAATTATTGTTATTAGCGAATATTTAAATGTGACTTTGATCATGACTTAGCCTCCATTACTAATTGTATATTGGCTGCAAATAAATGAATTATGAATTATAAAATAAGTAGAGGATTTGAAACGCTCAACTTGCGTTTTAAAAATATTTTTTCAATTTTTTCCCGGGGTGGACCCCCCTTTGAGAAATTTCTAGCTACGCCTATGGATTTCATTGTATCAGCCCATATGGGCTCAAATACAAAATTCATTAAAAATTAAAACTGTAGACTCCCATAAATTATTATTATTTTATATTCATATTTGTCTTAATGGATGATCAGATTCTCCAATGCATGTATTTAATAGACAACTCTATTTTTAAAACCTGCTCAAGCATATAATTAAACATAAAGAAAACTTCACAAAGATAGATAAAACCTTCTACTGCTTTAGACGAGACACCTCTCTTAAAAAAATTTTATGATTCAAACTTAAGCTTGGAGTTGAACTTAAGAAGGCAACTGATTTATATGAGCACGAAATTTATAAATATTATTCCGTTCAATGTTGAAAGTATAATTAATATGAGGCTTGTGGATAATTGGGTAAGGGATCAGCTTTTCTTTTCACTGAGCGCTAAGTGGTGATAATTTAATGATTTTTTGTTAATTTTTTTTTTTAATTTTAATAAAATTAGATTCTTAATGTGCTTTTTTACATAGATACTTTAAGGAGGATAAGGAATATTTTCTATAGAATTGCAGTTCTGGGTTACATTAAACATTAAAAACTTGATGTTTGATGGGTCTATGTTATTTTTTGTATTTATAATTTTTTAATACTTTTTTAAATGGTCCACATTTCATCATATTGGTTTTAATTTTATAAACGCTTTTTGGTTATTTCACCATATCTATTTCAAGTCTTCTAACTTGGCGTTTTTTGTACAACTCCCATCAGCAGGCAAAGATGTTTTTTTATCTTTTTACTGGTGGTTCCTGAGTGATATATTTTTTAAATTTTATCTTCACATGTGTAATTATTATGTATTTTGTAAATGTATTTTAAGGCTATGAAGAATTTATATTTAAAAAAGGGGAGTTGAAGGTATTTTTCAAATGCATTAAACGACAGACAACTGAATGAATGAATTAAATGACTTAAAATGAATGAATTTTTCAGAATTTGACTGGCGGCAGAGAAGGAGGAGTCCATGTGACAGATGTAACAAATGCTTCCAGAACTATGTTAATGAATATACAAACACTAAGATGGGATCAAACACTTTGCAGGTAAATACCAACAAGTTACTCGACTGGCAAATCTTTACTTACAATAAAAGAACTACAATTTGAGATTATCTAAAGAGGAAATAATGATAGAGCACATTTCAACACTTCTGACCTTGGATTAGACTTAAGAAATGACATTGGAGAAAAGTAGTACTTGGTGAGTTGTAGAGTCGTAACATTGAACTAATGTTTACAGAGAAGAATGAGGAAAATATACCATCATTTTAATATTTTAAGCAACCACAAACAATATGTTGTTTGTAATATAACTCAACAATTTCTTTCATCTTTTTTCGCCACAAATTTCAACTATAAGCAGCTAAAAACACAAAGAGACAACACTCTAAGATATATAATAGAATAAAGAGTTATTTATAAGATAAGAATATTTTGTAAATTCAATAGCCCTATCAAGATAGTTAATTTTAGAGAGGCCAATTTATTCTATTCAAATTAGAGAATTCAAATTATTTTTTCTTCTCTTTTCGGAGGATGAAGCCCACATAGATCTGAGACCTGTGCGTGGGTAATGAATTGGATGATTGTGATTGATGAGTTGTAATGATCAATACTATTTAGATATTATCCATTACATTATTCTTGATTTTCAATGTAGATGAGATTATTGCATTCATTTTATTCTATTTTTATTTATTGATGACAAACATACAATATGATGTATAAATAAATGGATACAATATTGAATATTATATACAATGTGCATAATGTTATACACAGTATATAGGTAATAAATATTACAATGATTTCATTATAAATCAGATACTGAAATTAATTCGATTATTGAGAGAAAGATGCTAGTATTGATTTAGTAGGAGTCAATTTTCCAAACCAACTACAATTTTGATCATTTTTTAATAAACAGGGAAAATTATTGATACAAGTACCGTACATAGATTGAATTTCATTAAACTATTAGAATTAATTAATTAATCTAATAGATTAATACGCTAATTAATGGTTGAGAAGTTGATTGAATGAAACATTTTCAATCATTTTGCAAAACTTTAAAATATACAGTGACCACGAGGAATAGGACATATTTTCAATATACTGCCAAACTCAGCAAAAGTTTTACACGCATCAAAATTCAAACGTGATCTGGAATGCCTCCTTCTGAAAAACCCTCTGTACTCTCTTTCTGATTTCTTTCAATTACAAATGGTAGATTATTTTAAATTGTAATAGCTTTATAAATTATTATCAGACTGTGAAAACCTAATTGTAATTTCTGATCTCCATTTGAGGCCGACTGATTGATGCCTTTATTGTTTATATTTGAATGTGATAGCTTCTAGAATTTTTTAATTGAATTTTACTGCGGACTGATGTTTAGTTTTAAGGTATATTTTGTATTGTAATATTACAATAATTATTGTATTCTTGACGTTTCCGATTGCAATGTATGTGCTTTAAAGGAATTAAAACATTCTTATTCTTATTTAAAAATAATAATGCGGGGTCAATGTTGAAGTAATACACTATTTATCTACAAAAAATGTATTGAAATGTACGCCATTAAATTCTATTAATATGAAAATATACGCTTTTAATATAAAAATATTGTAAAATGTCAGAGAAATTTTTCTCAAGTGTAGATCATGTGTGGTGATCAAATGAGTACCGACAATCAAATCGGCGCGGTTTCTATGACAGTACTGTTCTCGCCCTTTCCACATTTTCTGGAATTCTCGGGATCCTTAGAGTGATTTACGTCTTGGTAATTGTTATGGGTTCTAATAGCTAAAATAAGGCTGGCAACACTAAAGTTCACACTTGCACTTTATTTACACAAATTAGTCTATTTACACAAATTAATTGCAAGTTCAATTAATTAAATAAGAACAAATCATCAAATGACAAGCTAATATGTATTATAAACTTAAAAAACACTTTTGAATGGAAATTGACTCACGTTATGGCGTGACGGCCGTTTCGCTCTGTTGTCTAGAGCATCATCAGACGACCCACAGTACACTCAACATCATAATTTCGCCGAGAGGACAAGCTAATACTTATTTTCAGTAATTATTTACAAGATTTAATGAATAATTAATTACAGGCTGATCAATCACAAAAGAAACTAGAATCCAATAAACTGTACAATAATGTAGAAAGAAATGATAAAGAGAGCCACTAATCACAAACCAAATAATATCCAAATATGTCCCAAACCAAATAAGTCCCAAATAATATCACTTAACACAACGTTTTTAAACTATTAGTAAGCTGCATAAACAGTAAACACTTGTCTCTGCACTTGACACTGTCTAAAGACTGAATAAAGCACTGTTTACTCCACTGGCACGAGATCTGTAATACAATCTGTCACACGGGTTTGTAAAATGTAACTGTCACGCAAGCTTTTGTAAAACTGACTGTCTGGTTCATGTGGACTCCTTTATATAGCTGTTGTAGTTGTATAATTCCAAGAATTGGAGCTCACCAGACACTTCGAGAATCTTCAAGAAACATGATCTTGATCGTTCCAGAAATCTGAAGAAATCACAAGAAGTCTCGAGAAATCAATTGAGTGAGAGAGTTGCAGAATTGAAGAATAAGAATGACAAAGACATCTAAGGAGAGAGAATTAGAAGATCGGATGAAGATCAGTCGAAGTCACGTCCAACCATGGAAACAATAGAACAAGTGCGTGACTAACTGCTTGTTGCTATCGTAACAGTAATGATAGATAATAAGAACGTCAGAAAATGTGGAAAGGGCAAGAACAACGCTGTTACAGAACCCTCACCGATCTTCTTGTCGATACTCATTTGCTCATCACACTTGATCTATAGTACACTTGAGAAAACCTTCTCTGTCACATTTTAAAATATTTTTATATTAAAAGCGTATATTTTCATGTTAATAGAATTTGATGTAGTGAAGACATTTCACTACATTTTTATGTAGATAAATAATGTATTACTTCAAAATTGATCGAGCATTATTATTTTTAATTATGCCCTATTTTCTCTGTAATAGTATATTCTGTATAAGGCAGTATATTAGAATAAAGTACAATATATTAGACACAAAATAGGGTGAGGAAGAATCTAATGAGAATTCACAGTTCTCTTCTAAAAAGCAAGGAATTCTACAATGAAAATATTGTTCCAAGAATTATTGAACCATGTTATTACCAAGAGTTAGTCAACATTGCTTTAATAAACCCCTTAAAAAGCACAAAAATGTCTTCAATTTACAGATTTTTCAACATTCCTATGGACATACTACCAAAAATTTGCAGCTCATCTGAAATATATGGATATATCAAGAAAGGTTCTCTTGCCAACATTCCAATATCAGGGGTGAGCTGAATAATTTTATAAGTATTTCTATAAGACAGCAAAAACTGAGTTTATGTATATTTGTCAGTTTATTCAATTGTCAGTCACTTGAAACTAACTTGTGAAAAACTGAGTTGTTTCAAGAGAAATCAATCATTTAAATAAGGATTGGAACCCGCTTTTCAGTTGATTGCTACTAGGCTAGTGCTTTTTGAAATACATGTTGACTTGGAAAAGTAAAACATTGAGCTAATTCGGAAAAGTGAACAAAAATCATGAATAGAAAGTAATTTAAGCATGTAATTGATTGCCATTATAACGTTCAGTCCTAATATACAGAGTGTTTCGGAACTCTCTACCAATACTTCAAGGCAGTGTTTCTGGACCACTAACAAAAGTAAATATCATAATAAAAATTTTCTAAAATCCCCAGGTACTCATACAGCCGCCATTTTGTTTTTTTTTCACTCATTATTTTTTTATTCGAACACCTCTGAATGAATAATTTTGAAATTTTGCAAACAGCTTTATAACAATGAAAACAATATTCAAAAAATCAATCAAAATTTTCCGAAATCAAATAACAAAATGGCGGCCATTTAAAATCTTTGAACAGGATTAAATTAATAATGGCCGATGATATCAAAATTTGACTAGAATAACGTTTTTTAGATATTTTTATTGCAAATCCAACGATACCTCATTTTTTAAGATTGGCCAACAATTAACAGAGATATGCTACTTTTTAGGGTATGCAGTGGTTGGAAGCGAAAAACTGCAACCCGTTCACAACCACCGAACACCCTAAGAAGTAGCATATCTTTGTTAATTGTTGGCCAATCTTGGAAAATGAGGTATCGTTAGATTTGCAATAAAAATATCTAAAAAACGTTATTCTAGTCAAATTTTGATATCATCGGCCATTATTAATTTAATCCTGTTCAAAGATTTTAAATGGCCGCCATTTTGTTTTTTGATGTCGGAAAATTTTGATTGATTTTTTAAAGATTGTTTTCATTGTTATAAAGCGGTTTGAAAAATTTCAAAATTATACATTCAGAGGTGTTCGAATAAAAAAATAATGAGTGAAAAAAGCAAAATGGCGGCTGTATGAGTACCTGGGGATTTTAGAAAATTTTTATTACGATATTTACTTTTGTTAGTGGTCCAGAAACACTGCCTTGAAATATTGGTAGAGAGTTCCGAAACACCCTGTAGATTTTTTTTTTTTTTTTTAATCGATGATCCCACATAAGCTTGTGATTGATCAAGCACAACCGGTGACAGAAAAAAATGTAAGACTTGGTCAGGAACCAAGCCCGATAACAAGATATGTGACGTACATACTTTATGAAATCAGAGACACGTTGTTTTCAGTTCAAAATTAATTTGAAAGTTCTCGTAATTTTTAATGTAAAGATTGCCCAGTGGTTTCAAGTAAATTTTATAATAGCGTAACATGAATATTTATGAATTTTAATAGAATTAAAACTAAATTGACCTGAGAAGGTTCAAATAATATCGTACTACATACTGTATAGTAATACGTATTAAAGGAAAGATCTATTGCTGCTTTTTTGGGAGAGTAGACATCGCCCTGGCAATGATTGCTCTCAAACATCGTTCTTGCAAGCCATTTTTCAGTTTCTGCGATCAAGCGCTATTGTCATTTATAATTTATTACTTCTTGATTATTAAATTTAATTTTAAATAATTTTCAGTGTTTAGGTGATCAACATGCAGCCCTTCTAGGACAAATGTGCTTCAAGCAGGGCCAGGCCAAAAGCACGTATGGAACTGGCTGTTTTCTTTTGTACAACACTGGTCTCAATGCAAGTACAGTAATTCTTTCATCTATTTTTTAGTTTTGTCACTTCATGGAGATACTTTAAGATCTTTATTACTTTACCTTTAAATTCATTATTGATTTCTCTCATTTCACGAGCTTTCTATGTTTACTAGTAATATTATTGAATGAACTCACAGCCAGCGCTCAAGTATTTACTTTGCTGACTGTGCCAAAAATGTGTTATACACTTTATATTGTGAATTTTCTTATATTTGTATTTTTTTGTATAAATTATTTTTTATTAATAAACTAAGGATTTCTTTCATGTCAACATAAAAAAAGGGTGACCGATTGAGTATATGTTTTTTTTGTTCATCTCAATTTAAGGGTGGCTTGACAATAGGCCTATTACAAAATGAAATAATTAAATTTATTCCTTCACAGCAGAACAAAATATTTTTCAACTAAATTACAGGAACTAGAGTTGACCAAATTTTTTTTGGAGGATGAAGCCCACATAAGTCTGAGACTTGTGCGAGGGTAATGAATTGGATGACGGTGATTGATGAGTTGGACCTACAATTTTAGGTGGGTTCCGAACCACCGGGAAGTGATTTTACAGCAGAGAACAGTCTTTTTTGCTGGCCAATCCAATCGGTCCCCTTATCCAGTATTCGTGGTCAACTTGAAATTTAGAAAATAATAATTACAAATCAAAAGTACAATTGAATTTTGAGTACAATCTACCCCATATTGATTTTAAGGATGATTATAGGAATTATAATTGAATCAGCCATTCTAGAAAGGGCACAAATGCAAAAATGATCTACACTGCAAATGTACAATGTCAACTAAGATGAAAAAGAAGTCATTTTAGAAAGTTTTTTACCTATGCCACATTCTTTATTGAAGTTTTGAAGTTATTTCAAGATAATTTGGCATATTATGAGACCGGAGTAGTTTAGTTTATATGTACAGGTCATGTAGTGCTCTCTTCACTCAATAAAACTCTACCCCCCGGTTGCACAAACATGCTATCATAATGATGGTTCATTATCTGTTGCACTTTTATACAAAGATGCTATGTAAAAGCATACGATTATACCTATATACATGCTAGTATTCGTATGATCTATATTATGTTGAAAAGTGGAACAGATGCCTAGTATATAATGAAATAAAGGTTGTGCCATTATTCAAGAATATGCGCCATCTTGTGATAACTCAACTCAACATAACCTAAAAAAAGCCTTATATTAATGGCCAATACTAGTCACTAGTACATGCATTTTATAATTCTAAAAGCTAATTTACTCTCCAAATCATATAATATGATTTATTCATATTATTCAATTTATAACGAATTGTTTAACTAATTTTATATTATAACTCAAACTCAAATGAACTAAATAACCCTGAATGAACCGGAAATAACTCTGGATGATTTGAAAAACGAAGCCGACAATCTAAATAAACTTAAAATAAAATAAACTGGCATCTAAATAAACTTAAAGAAATAAAAACAAGACTCAAACAAAAAATAGACAACCGACATAATGTATATTTACAGATGATGAATGACCAAGAAGATCAGAACGAATGAAAAAGTACTGGACAATGTGGAAAGAGAACTCATCAAGGAGGACCAGAAAATGATTGACTTCAGTGGTTCAATGAGGCCGTAAAAGCAAAATAACATTATATTGCAATAATAAAAACTCAGCTGATCTTGGAATCAGTTGGCTGCATTGTAATTTAGCTACAATTGCTCGAATAACTGAACACTTTTATAGATGGATCGCCACGAGAATGGCATCAGTTAACATACATTGTATTCTTATGGGGGCCAATGTCATTCTCGTGGCGATCCACCTATGTACTGGATGGTGTGATGGTATGATAGCAGCTTGGTATAAAAGTGGAACGGATAATGAACCATCATTATGATAGGACGTTTGAGCAACCGGGGGAAAATGGATTCTAGCTAGTGCAAATGCCAGATAGCTGCATGAATAGAATTTACAAAACCAATAATTTATTGAATTTGTTTTACCAGCGAGTGGAATCGACTCACGGTCTGCTTACGACAGTGGCATGGAAATTAGGAAATGCAAGCCCCGTTTACGCACTCGAAGGGTCAGTAGCCATAGCAGGAGCTGCCATCAATTGGTTGAAAGACAACGTCAATCTGATCGAGAATGTGACAGAAGTTGAGGATCTGGCCAATAGGAATATGCACACTGGCGATGTGTACTTTATACCTGCATTCTCAGGACTCTACGCTCCATACTGGAGACCTGATGCTAGGGGGTTAGTTCTAAATAAAAAACATATATTCTAATTCTTATCTTTTTCATAATTTCTTTGAACGAGCGAAGCGAGTTCTTCCTTTTGACTTGAGACTCGAGGCGTTGTGTGTTTGTATGTTCCACGATAACTTTCGAACGCCTTTATCAATCATCTTCAAATTTGAAACACAGATTCTTGGTATCTTTAGACAGATCAAGTTCGTTTGAATATTAAAAAATTACTTTAATATCTATGTAAATTTCACACAGTAGTAATGAACGTTTGTAATGGTACTGTAATTCAATTTCCTGCTCATTTTTTCAGTATAATATGTGGCATTACTGAAGATACTGATCGGGGACATATAATACGAGCTACATTGGAGGCTATTTGCTATCAGACCAGGGACATCCTAGAAGCCATGTACAAAGATTGTGGAATTGCCCTGAATCGGCTCAAAGTTGATGGAGGAATGACTCAAAACAATCTACTGATGCAATTACAAGCTGATTTATGTGGAATCCCAGTCGGTTAGTATTGTCAAGTCATTTAGGCTGAAGGTTATTAAAAACAAGGGTGTTCCTTTTTTGAGAACTAGAAAAATAGTGAGTGGTATGACGGTATCACGGGTAATAGAAGAGTACGGTAGGGTCCACGGGCATGTTCCCCTTCCGCGCTCCACCTGCAGTGTGACGTCACCGGTGCTCGGTGAATAGAGCACCACACGCATCTAGACATAGAGCCCAGTCAATTTAGTTTCAGTTGTCGTTTAATAAGTCAAGTAACGTTAAAATGGTTCATATAAAGGTTGTAGAGCGAATATTTCCGAACATGAAAATACAATTACCTACTTGATTATAATAATATTTAAGGAAATAATCGGGTTCAACAGAAGTCAGTTCATGATGTATGACTTAGCACTGTATAATCTCTGCAGAAATCTCATGGAAGCTGATATGGGTTTTCATCATGTTATATCCTTTGTTGAGATTTTCTCCATGATAATCTCTGCAGAAACACTGGCAAACTGGCTCTATTTATTAGTTCAGGCGACAGCAATAAGCAGCAGTGAGCACCAGTTACGTCATCGGCTCGCTAGTCTACTGCGCATCCACCTCGTGGACCCTACCGGTCTATTCTATTACCTGTGTGACGGTATGACGTATTTCAGTTCAATAGCATTGAATAACCCACATCATTGACAGCTGATCAAGATATTGATTCAAATCTGTGATATGCAAAATACTTCATTAAAGGGTCGATTACATTGGGATAGTTACTAGCTAAGCGAGTAGCAAGTAGAAACGTTACATACCGACCGTGCTACAGCAGCTCAGCAACCAAACCGAATTATAGAAAAATTTAACTTCCAGAATTACCCTTTTTCTTTGGAATTTCAAAGACAATAAACAAAAATGCAACACAAAATTAAAATACAAAGTTTACCAACAATTATTCAATAAAATTTCATCAAAACAGTTCACAGAAAATACAATATGTCTCATCTGAAGTGTTATTATGGCAGCCTATGCGATTAAATGTCGGCTTTGGCCACAATAACATTGTATTTTGGTGTTGACTACGCTACCAGATAGTTGCAAATCCAAAGTAGACAGCTCAATAATCTTAACTAGATTCTCAACTTTGGATTTGCTACTATCTGGTAGCGTAGTCAAAACCAAAATACAATATTATTGTGGCCAAAACCGACATTTAATCGCGCAGGCTGCCATAACAGCACTTCAGATGAGACATATTGTATTTTCTGTGAACTGTTTTGATGAAATTTTATTGAATAATTGTTGGTAAACTTCATATTTTAATTTTGTGTTGCAATATTTAATTATTTATTGTCTTTGAAATTCCATAGTATGGGGGTGATTCTGGAAGTTAAATTTTTTCTATAATTTGGCTTGGCATGCCGAGCTGCTGTAGCACGGTCGGTCTGTAACGTTTCTACTCATTACTCACTTAGCTACTAACTATCCCAATGTAATCGACCCATAACCGACTTCCAAACAGGAGGTTCTCAATTATTTGACCTGTTGTTTTTTTGTACTTAAAAGGTGTACAAATAGGGCTGATATTTGCAAATGAATGGTAATTCTGAACAGAGTGACGTCATGACTTATCTATTATGCCCATTTGAGCGAGTTTTAGAATAATTTTTAATTTAAATAGAAAGATGAATTGAAGCATTTTATATCCTATTAAGTAACAAAGTTCGAAATGCTAAGATACACACCATCTACTTTTACACATCTCATTGTAATAGAAATCTATACAAATAAAATAAGAGTTTTGTCTGTACATTTATCAGAATTATATATTTTTTGGTTATTTTTACTTTTTATATATTAAAGAAGCCGAAACAAGTCTTATCTCAATTTCTGTCTGTCACGGCCCCAAATACATTTTACGCGGCTTTCTCCTAAAAAACGAGAGCATCGATCGGGATTTAAGTTATTTATCAGTATTGAAATCTTTTTTGACAATGTCTTTAGCTATAAAAAACTAAACCAACTTTTTTTAACAGAATAGAATAGAATGCATTTATTCGTAATCAGGGCCGTGCCCTATATACAAAGAGATGAGTAAATATCTAAGCTTTTTTTTTTCAAGAGGACGGCAGAATGCTTTTACGCACTGATGTGAGTTAAACTCACATGATATGTGTGGGACTCACTCTCTCTGAGTTGGGAACCTAGCAATGTAGGAGGCGTTTGACATTGTCGCACATCTCCGGCACAGCCACACTCGCAAAACAGGGCGCATACCCACTAAACTGCCTAGTGTTCACCCCATGAGTGAGACTGGAATCCTCACAAAGAGAAATATCTAAGCTTACAAAAACAAAAATGTTCACAAGAAATAGAGCATGAATTTACAATCGAATATGGTTATGAAATATCTTAATATTAACAATGTGTTTGGATGCCATATCACAATAATACTTTACATTCACAAAAATTCTCATTTGATTCCAAGTGTCAGTATCAGTGTATTTCAGTATTATATTATATGATTTAGCCTGTTGTACTCAGGATGAGCGATCTAATTTTAATAGCTTCAACTGTAAAGTTATATACACAATTCATCTTTTCTATATTAAAGTTCGACAAGAGAACCATGACTTTGTCTGTATTCATTACAATATTTCAAACTAATCTATCGATGAAACATTTTCTTATATCATTGTAAATTGGACAGGCTAATAAGAAATGCTCGACCGTTTCATCTGTTCTGAGGTTGCAAATTGGACAATGTTCTCTGCAGTTTATCCAAGTGCCCTTTCCCTTTACATACAAGTACATTCCAGTGTCACTGGCCAATCTTAGTTGGGAAATACAGCGAATCTTAGAAAAAGACAACCTGAAACTAAGTTGCTCACCTATCAAAAAATTTGGGTTCAATAATTTGTACCCGGGAGAGAATTGAGAATCGAGGGCTCTACAAACATCTGCGTTTAGAAGGTTTTCGCCATGTCTATTAATTAAATCAGTATAAGACTGTTTAAGAATATTTAGTTCAATACCTCGATCGGTCCACAGGTTACTTGCTGAAGCATAAAAGAACTGATTCTTCAGTTGGTGATCCCAGTTGTATTTGAGTTTTTGATCTCTAACCCTCCCCTGCGCTAATTCTTGTATCATTATCTCATAACACATCCTTGGGTATCTATTGGTTGGCATTTCTAATACTCTCATTAACCAATTCAGAGTTTTACGAAAAATTATGTTAACCAATTTCAGACTACCTGTTTCAATGCGAATCACCCAGTCAGGAGTGCCCCTATACAGGGAAAGTAAACTTTTGAAAAACTGGCATTGAATTTTTTTCTACTGGCTCTATACATGACAAACCCCAGACTTCAGAGCTATACAAAACCGCCGGCAGCAAAATAGAGTTGAACAGTTTAATTTTTTTTTTTAATTTTTTTTTAACAGAATAATAAACTTTTAAAAACCAAGTATTGTGCGATTTTGGATACATTTCTTCTAAGTTTTATTACCACATAACAACAAATCACATGATTTATCATGATATATCAATCAGCTGTTCTCAAATATTCTCTCTGATAACTGTCACTGAATTGTTTGCGTTGTAAGTTGTTTACTAAGCTTATTTTTTGTAAATGCTATCAAAACAAAATGTAATTATAAATGATATGTATGTATTATTTCTAAACATAATCCGTATGAAGGACGGGTACAATAGCTAGTTCTTATCTAAACACATGTTATACTATTGACTATTGTTTTAGCACAAACAATATTAAAACAATATTGCGCGTGCTAGTCAGTACTATAACAGTCGATAGGCCAAACATGGGCAATACATATGATATCTTATTTAATTTTATTAAAATTGATACACATTTTCATATTTGGATGAATTTTTGTTTGCAGCAAGACCCAAAATGGTGGAGACAACAGCCCTTGGAGCAGCTATGGCAGCTGGATTCGCGGAGGGTGTTAAAGTTTGGGATATAGAAAATTCCCAAGAAACGTTTGTTGATGTATTTCAGCCAGTAATTACGGAAGAAGGTAATACAAAATTCTTAGATCCTTGCTCATACCCTATGCATGTCCGCCTATATTGATAGCCGTATTATTATTAACATTATGTAGTTAATTGCATTCCGTCAAACTAGGATCGAAAATTGAACCAGTAAACAATTGTTTCTTGAATTTTTCTGAAGTGCCATTAGAATTATCCTTACCGTACATTGAAGATGAATAAAAAAATAATTCATGATTATAATAAAACTTATATATGTAATATTTTAAAACCCATTATGTTTATTTTTCAGAACGTGACAGCCGATATGAAAAATGGAAAATGGCAGTACAAAGAAGTTTTGGATGGGATACTTGATTGTACACCTAAGTAATAACCATTGATCATTATGGGAAATTGAAGTCCATTTTCAAGAAAGAAATTCAAGATTATTCATTTGATCTGATACAACGGCATCAATCAATCAATGCCATGAAGTTCAAAAGACAAAAATAATTGGTTAAACATCTAATATCTAAGAGATAATATTTATAATGAGTGATAAGCTGTCTTTCCAACAAATCTTATCCATGTTAGTGGTTGGCAAGTTGGCCCTTCCTACACCTGACAGTCCAAGTATTTATTTCATAAATAAATGATTTTTTTTATAAATGTGAACATGAATCATCATATATAATTGGAGAGCAATAATGAATTGATAGTTTCATTGAGCAAGTCTGGAAACTGAAATCGACAACAATTTTCCTAAAAAAAGTTTATTTTTTGATGCATCAGATAACAAACAGTACCTTGTAAGTATATTCCTGTAAAAGATACTTAAACAAGTATAATCAAGCTATTTTGCTGATAACCATATTTGTAACTTGATTATCATTATTCACGCTCAAAAAGCATTATTTTCATTTTTCAGTACAGAAATGGAACAATGCACAAACCTACATTTATCTGTGATAGTTTTAAAAATAATATATATCAGTAAAAATAACCCATTTTTTACTTGTCATTTACAATATGACAACTGTATCATTTATCTTATATTTGTATTGTATATTTCTCAACATGAATTTTGAATAAATAGATGGAATCTTGTCATCTAAATTCTTTTAGCACATTATTGAACCAGAAGTGGTAGCCGTAGCAGGTATCTGTTCAGAGATAAGCTACAAACACCTGGGCCCTCTTTGTAAAGGGGACTGATTGGATTGGCCGGCAAAAAAGACTGTTCTCTGCTGTAAAATCACTTCCTGGTGGTTTAGAACCCACCTAAAACTGTAGGTCCAACTCATAAATCTCCATCATCCAGCTCATTACCTACGCACAGGTCTCAGACCTATCTAAGCTTCATCCTTCAAGTAAAAAGTTTTTTTAAAAAGATACTATAAATACACATATTGCTTCATTTAAAAAAACCAAGTTTATATAAATACAAATATTGATATAAATATAAGTATCAGTTTTTCACTCAGATTTTGGTTATGAGCATCTTGAGACATTCCTGAGACAGTGAACTGAATCAACTGTAAATATGAAATAAATGGCAAGGTTTAGGGAACAGTGAATGGCTGATAGAATGTGCTAAATTGTGATTATTTTGTCAAAGAGAAGTGTGTTTAAAGTTCAAATATTAGAAAATTAATTTTCTTAATCAATAGTCCACCGAACATACGGAAAAGAGGAAAAATAAATAAAACTATAAATGCACAATTTCAACATGATAGTCTATGATGTCTGTGATGTTTTCCATGGTGAAATACTTTATGAAAAATCTAATATCAAAACTGCCACTATTTTAATTATGATTTTTACTCACTTATCTTGGAGATACTGGAGGGATGCATTTCACTTCTAAAGAGAAGCTTCATCATCACTTCTAAAGAAAAGCTTCATCATCACTTCTCAAGAGAGAACAAGAGGGAAGTGATAGCCGAGTGCCGTAGCAGGTATCTGTATATTTAAAAATCACGGTGATGATGAAGCTTCTCTTTAGAAGTGAAATGCATATCACCAGTAGGCCTATATTTGAGTAAAAATCATAATTTAAATAGAAATACAGTGGCAGTTTTGATATTAGATGATAGTATGAGTCTAAAAGAATATTTCCGTATCCAGCACAGTAATAATTTCAAAAACAACAAGAGATAAACATAGCATAAAGCATCTCGTTCACGTTGCTAAATGGGTTGATTACATTGGGATAGTTACTCGCTAAGCGAGTAGCGAGTAGGACGTTACTGACCGACCGTGCTACAGCAACTCGGCATACCAAGCCGAATTATATTAAAAATTTATCTTCCAGAATCATCCCCATACTATGGAATTTCTAAGACAATAAATAATATTTCAACACAAAATTAAAATATGAAGTTTACCAACAATTATTCAATGAAATTTCATCAAAACAATATACAATATATCTCATCTGAAGTGAAATGCTGGCAGCCTGCGTGATCAAGTATCGGCTTTGGCCACAATAATATTGTATTTTGGTGTTGGCTACTCTGCCAGAGAGTACAAATGTGACCAAATTCAAAGTAGACAGGCTCTCAACTTTGAATTTGGTCACATTTGTACTCGCTGGCAGAGTAGCCAACACCAAAATACAATACTATTGTGGCCAAAGCCGATACTTAATCACGCAGGCTGCCAGCATAACACTTCAGATAAGATATATTGTATATTGTTTTGATGAAATTTTATTGAATAATTGTTGGTAAACTTCATCTTTTAATTTTGTGTTGCGATATTATTTATTGTCTTAGAAATTCCATAGTATGAGGGTGATTCTAGAAATATTTTTTTAAATATAATTTGGCTTGGTATGCTGAGCTGCTGTAGCACGATCGGTCAGTAACGTCCTACTCGCTACTCGCTTAGCGAGTAACTATCCCAATGTAATCAACCCTTAAGGCCGTTGGCTTTGACCGGCAGTACAGTCAGGTTCTGACTAAACTGCAACTACGATGACCACTATTCACCGGCAGAGTCAGAAGTTAGAAGGCACGCAGACAGAGCACGACAGTACGGTCATTTTTAGGAAGAGTAGAGGATAAGAATGAGAGCCCAGCGATCTTAGCAAAGTGAACGAGTTGTAACAAGAGAAAGTCACAGACAACAAGCAAGAACAAGAGGGAAGTGATAGCCGAGTGCCGTAGCAGGTATCTGTTCAGAGATAAGCTACGAAACTCCTGGGTCACTAAGGAGTTTCGTAGCTTATCTCCCTTACAAAGAGGGCCAAGAGGAATTAAATACATTAAAAATTAGTACATTAAAAAGATAGGAATACAAAAACCTTACCAAAAACTTCCACACGGTTTATGAAGATCCAAGTTCAGCACATAAAAACATCTATGTAATAAAAACCAATTCACACCGCAAATAAATTCAACACTATCACTCTCAAATAATGAATTACAATCAAAATTAGCAACTATAATATCAGAATAGATTCAAGTCTACTCAAAACCCACACAAAGACGAAACAAAAGACCTCGAAAAATCACAACACAAAACATCTGTTCAGCTGTAGCAGTTTGCGGTTCACTAATGTTGCCAACCGTACTCAAAATATAAAACCAGAGAAATTAGTTTGATGCTTTCATACATTTGCTATAACAGTAATTTTATATATATTCATATTCCGGTAGAATATTTTGAGTGGATCCTGTGGATTCATACATTTATGTATTTACACATTAGAATTAAAGATGGAAAACGAGTGTCAGCCCTGTTTCACTCGTTCATCTGGAGTCTTGGTCGCTTGGTCGTTTTTGGTTATTGAAGTTGAAGTTTTTAGGTTATTGAATGATTTAGTCAACAATATTGTAATTACTGTTCTCAACAGCAATTTTAACCAGACTTACTCATTGAACTTATTATTATCTTGCTATCATCACAAATTATGATATTATCGTTTTGTGGCCATGATCGAATATGTGAGCCAGGTTTTTTTGAGTCTTAAAAACTGGATTGGAACAGGCGTTGGAACCAAACGTAAAAGGCAAGTTAAAACCCTGGAAATTTCTTTTTTAATTTTCTCGATTTCTGTGAACGGTATTCTGCTAATCTATGAACGATAATTGTATTTACGTAATTGGGCTTGTCTACTCAACTCAGAACACATTAATTGTGGACAAATGTAGGCTATATTTATATAAAATATATCTGGATAGGCTACATTATCTATTTTAGGCGAGCTATTTTGAAGCCATCAAACTACGTACTAAGTAATTGGATGCAACAAATTAGACTGCAGTTCCGTGAAATTTTCGCTGACAGAATCAGGAGGTTTAGGTTTGGTACAGCTCGACTGACCATCGATCTCTCAGTCGATATTAATTTCTCGGGACTACATTATGGAACTGCAACCACAAATTGCAGTGTTGCCAGATAAGGACCATGCCAGTAGCTAATCGCTGAAATTACCAACCTCTTTAGCGTACTAAATCTGTAATAGCTCATCAATTTTTAAACTTCATATGTTGGAAAGACAAAAAACCTATGAATTATTTAACCAGGTATTGCAAACTTGAAGCAGGCTCCATATATCGTATTACTTTATATCTATTGGCAACACTACTAACCGTGCCGTGTTACCTATTTTAAAAGTCTGACGCTAGCAGTCAGTTGGTTTGTCACTGCAGTTGATTATTTAACAAATATATAACGAATTTTATAAGTACATTTAAATGACTGAAAAAAATAATTATCTTGGAATCCGGTAGGATTCTTATACCAATACATGGGAATGTGTATCCAACTAAAGCGGGTTATAGACGGGGAAAGTAGAGACAGAAAGTTACTTGCGGCCAGTACTTGCCATTGCGTCACTTTTCACCAATTTCCATCTACACAGGGAAAGTACTGGCTGCAAGTTTATCGGTTGTACTGGCCGCCAGTAGGCCACTGTAACCACTAGATAGAGTGCATCTGGCAAAAGAGACAAGCATTCTACCTACTTCATAGGTCCTGGTTCTGTACCCTGGCAAAAGCAATCGATTGGAATTGAATAGTTGAAAAAGAAGACAATAATGATTTTCTTGTAATTAAACATATTGATTTCTTACTGTTTCATTAAAATAAATACCGTTGTAATCAGTGGCGGTCCCAGGGGGGGGGATGGGAGGGTTCTATTAATTTAGAAAAAAAAATGTTGAAGATAGATTACTAACTTGTTGTGAATTTTTTGTTACTTGTCATGTTGAGGACTGAATAGTGAGATCAAAGTTTAGTATCCTCACTCCTCTACTCCTTTCTTTCATATTCTTACTACTCTCAGTCCTCTTGAAATTAACTTGCATTTGGTCCTCTAGGCCGGATTTGATAATTAGCTAAATAACTAGTTTAAACTTTGAACTGAAGTGAGTTAAGAGTGATAAATAATAATATATCCTCTGCCAATTGAAGACAGAAAAATATTTTTTGGTTCCACATTAGTAGGTCATCTTAGTATAATTAACTATACAATAGCTAATAGCTGAAAGATATGAATAACTTGATCATGGATCTGTTTGCTTAAAGCTACATAATAGAAGACCAGTGATTAATTGATGGATTTAATAGAAAATATATCTATATTTCAATTATATAATCATTTGATTAGTCTCTTTCCTTTTCTAGAGCATAGTGTGCTTTTTGTTCCAGGCTGTTGGACAATAATGACAATTTAGGTCATAATAAAAGATTCAGGCAATCTTCCTATGAAATGGATCCATTAGAGAATGATACACATGGTATGTGTTATATTTTCAATTACAAATCATTAGGTTGTAGTTTATATTAATTATAGTAGATTACTGATTATATACTTGTATATTGTACATTTTCATTTATGTTAGTTTCCTAATTAAGTTAATTTATCATTGCATTTGTTACCGTAGTTGTCCAAGATTATTATAGTTGACATTTGAATAGACTTTAGCTCAATAAATTGTAATCCTAAAATTTTAATTTCACTAAACTATGACACTGTAAAGGTTTTGCATTTTTTGAGTAAGTTGTAATGAAATGGAACCATCAATTTTTTACTACTATACAGTTGTCTGAAAGCAATAGTTTAGTAGGAGTATGACCTGCTGACCTTTTAATTTTGTTATTAATTCTTGTTTATTGACTTATAAATCTCAAGAACTTATGGTATCATAGATCTTGGGATACTGTAGAGTATGTGAAACACCATTAATTTTCCTCAAGTTCCAGAAGCTGTGTTTCTTCTTTTTTTAATGTTTGCATCCATCAAAAGGTTGTATGCAGTGAAGGGTCTTACTATTTGTCCAACTTCTAATGTCAAGACAACCATTTTTTGTTATGTTTATAATCAATTTGTTTGTTTTTTCCATCTTCATCAAATCTTGTTTTAATATTTTGATGAATGAACCAAGTAAACTCTTCTAGGTTGGAGTAACAAGACAATTTTTACGAAATTTCTTGAAATTTCATGGTTTAAACTCCATTTATTGGCTAGATTGTAGGCTGATATGAACTGAACCCGTAATAAAACTAGATGCTATTGCTATTTTTGTAGAATTTTTCAATAAAAAATATTAGAAGACAAAACGTAATAAGTTTGCTTACCTCTCTTCAATTCTTGTTTGTTAAGTAAGCTTCAGAGGACTTGAACATTTCTTATTACTTTATATCAAACATTATCAAGGTTAGTTCGAAGTTACTGACAATTGAACAAACTGACAAATTTACTTGAACAGAATTTATTAATTTCGAATTCCTTTAATTGCTATCAGTTTATACTGAAGACTTCCGCAATGGCGGATATTGACAACAGTATTTAATAGCTGATTTTAATAAATTCTGTTTAAGTAAATTTGTCAGTTTGTTCAATTGTCAGTAACTTCGAACTAACTTGTGAGATACGAGCCGATATGGCCAAGTTAAAAATGAATGCTGCTATGCAGAAAGGTCTCCATGGTCTAGTGGTTAAGGCGCCCGACCGGCAATTGGGAGGTCCGTGGTTCGATTCCCGGTGGTGACTGATATTTTTGTACAGTAGCATTCATCGATTTCCATCAGCTATTAAATACTGTTGTCAATATCCGCCATTGCGGAAGTCTTCAGTATAAACTGATAGCAATTAAAGGAATTCGAAATTAATAAATTCTGTTTAAATTATCAAGGTGTTGATTGGGTGTCTGTGAAAGTGTACAAAACATACATTTTTACAACTAATCATCATTTGCCACAAGCTCATTTTTAGAGTTTAGTTATTGCTATCGGATGACTCTGATTCTTACATAAAATAATTCATAATATTGTGATTCTATGACTGTCTTACTGACCACGTGAATAACTGTCTACTGACCTTGTGAATAATGTAATGATAATTGTTCAAGTTTAATTTTCTCATTTCCAGATGCCAATCCCTACAGTAGTAGATCGCAAATGATGGTATCATTAGGCAGAAAGGTATAAATTTATTATTTCTCTATAAATATTCTTTTATAAAATTTAATTCTCCAATAAACTTGATTCGGTTTTGGTTGCAAATGTGATGGTAGAGTAAAATGATCGATTGTTGGATCAACATGTCATGATAAAGTCAGGATATCATTAGCATCATGACATCAGTTGATTGTATTGAAATTTTAAAGGAAATTTTCTTTTTTGTTTAGCTCATCATTGCAAAGTTTCAAAATTTCCAAGACATTGAATAACCAAAATCCATTGCAAATACAAAGATACAGCTTCTCTCTGATTCCAGTTTGAAGTTTTAAGACAATGCTAATATAGTAAAATTCTTTAGTTTTATTTTTATTTTTCCACCTATTTTCTATGCAGTTCTCTTTTCGTCTGTTTATAGGAATGTTTTTTCTCGCCCAAACAGGGTTTATAGAATTTAAGTTCCAGGTTGATGTACTTTTCTGTTATTTTAATTAAATTTCAGATAGCAAAATGGCAATCATGTCACTATTGTATCCATGAAACAATTTTTTATAAATAAATGATGTTCTTGAACTAAATTGTGAAATTCATTCAAGTTTAGGTTGTAGAACTTCAGTGTATAAAGCTATGAAATTTGAATATGCTGCTTTGTGTCTGTTGAATACAATTGAGATATGGTATAATAATTACGATGAACTTTCATAAATGAGGAAATAAGATGCTATATTGCATCTGGATACCAGTTTTTTTTTTAATAAATTGAAAATGTCTTCTTTATAAATCGCTTTTTATAGCGTATGGCTTGGGGAGTGAACTTCACTGTCCCTAAGGACAGGCTATCAGTTTTGGGGTATCTGAGATTATCGAATGTGTTGTGAACTAAAACTATGAATAACGAGATTAAATTCCAAAAACAGAAACAATTTATTTATGTGACATCCTGTCATCTAAATCTATTGATACATTGTTTAAAAAAAATTGGAAAGATGAAAGTGATTTTGAAAGTTATCAGTTCTGAAATGGACAAATTACATGAAAAGAAACTGCAGGTCACATCTTAGGTCTAAATACTTATCTTTTACACTTTGATGAAGATCGATAGAAAAGAAAATAATAAACTTTTTAAATATTTTAGTAATTTGGATAAACCTTGAGAGCACTTATCACAAAAATGATCCTTTATTTAGCTCTCGTAAAGCCGCGTCTCCACCAACCGAACATGTCTGCCGAACATTGTTGGCGAATACAAAAAATGGGCAAACATTAAACATATGGGTCACCGAACATGTTCGTGAGTTCAATTGAAATGTTCGGTCTGTGAGCGAACAGTGACGACCAACAACAGGTTCCCGTCACACCGATCATAATGTTCGAGAAGGCGTCCACACCAAACCAACTCCAAAAAATGTTCGGCGACATCAGCTGATTCCAGCGAACACTGTTCGCCGAGCATGTTCGGTTGGTGGAGACGCGGCTTCAGAAAGAATGAGATTCAAAAATAGTATGGCTGAAAATAACAAGAAACTAACAATTAATCATACGTTTTCAACATAGTAATCCATGACCAAAAGAAAAATCTGGATCTAAAATTGTATTCTTGTTGCTCTTCATGATCGACTTTATTATTAAATATATTTCAATCATTTTATTTACAATTTTCTTTTTTATTTGATCTCTTTTACGAAATATAAATAAAATAACAAAAAGTACCAACTATTTTAATTTATAAGAAATGGTTCTTTCAATATTGACTCATCTGTTTATAGCTTTTTTGTACTCAAGAGGTGGTAAATTTGAATTTGAGTCAAAGGACAGCTGAGATTAGTCAATGATAATTTTGTATCATTACAAAATTAACAACATTTTTACTGAATGATTTCTTGGAAAGTATTTTCTAATCTTTCAATTTGATTTTTATGATTTACAAACTGCAGTTTTGCTATACAACACATTCAATAGTATTGCCACTGTTTTTAATGTGATTGTAAAATCGCCATTATGTGATGAACAAAAACAAAACGTTTTAGATTCCACTAAAACCTTAACTAAATATATGTCCATGACTTCAAGAATTTGAATATTTCAACTCAACTAGGGATGTGGTCACAGCCTTGAAACTTGATTGACAATATCACGAAAATAATCCTTTCATTTCTGAACATATTTGTACTTCGATTCTCATTGCTCTATAGATTTTTAAATAGTATTCAGTTTAGTCTTAGTGTTCAATTAAATTGGAATTTCTTTGGAAGTGGCATTAGTCATAATTTAAGTCACTACAAACCAATGAGAAGTTACCTTTTGGTCTGAATAATGCTATCAATAGGATAATGTAATTGATTTTGTGCAATACTAATTGTATTTCCTTTGGGTTTTTAATATATTTCGATTGCAGTGATCGAACATGATTTATCTAACTTAATCCTTACCCTATAATTATCAAATTATGTGTATAATTAATTTTTCAGAAAGATAACAAAATGAATGAACTCAAGTCTGCTCCATGGAAAACAACAATGAAAGAAAACTGTCTAGAAATTTCCAGTGATGAAGATGATGTGAGTAAAGATCACTTTAAATTCAGCTATAAACTATCAAATTAGAAGGTTTAAATGTATTATAATGTTAATTTGCCATATGCATATCTATGTATAGCATTGAAGTTTTGAATCAAAATTTAAGGCATCCTATTTATTGAATACGTAAACATTCACAACCAATAGATGATTGCAACTTAACGCCAAAGCAATCCTCATTGACCTCAAATACTGGCCTATAAAATTAAAATTGTTATAAAATGTTTTTGTTATCATCATGAATTAAAATTAACTTGGAAAATTCACTATTATTAATACATATTGAAAAACAAATAGTGACCAACATTGCTGATACATTTAAATATGCAGATACATTTCACATATACAAAAATGCAACAATTAGATTGGATTAGGTCACATCTATCTTGATCACGAGGGAAGTGATAGCTGTGAGCCATAGCAGGTGTCTGTTTAATCAGATTAGATAAACAACGCTCTCCTGGGCCCTCTCTGTAAGGGTGGCGGATCGGATTGACCAGCAAAAAATTCTTCTCTGCTTTAAAATTGTAAGTCCACCATGTTTCCAATAACATGGTTCAACGGCGAGGTGGAACTACCCGTAACGGTCTCCCCACCAATAAAAGCCTTTTGGTTTTTTTATATTGATAACCACACGCATGTATTTTACATTTCTCAATACTGGTGCTGTAAATAATTATTAAAATACTTTAATTATTTATACTATTAATTTAATAATATACTATTAAATAATTAGAGTTTGGTGGCATGCTCTTTCTCACCCAAATCGCATTAACCCATTATAGAAAGCATGATCATAAATTGTATAGAATTCATGAATACCAGTGTTGAAATAAATGAACATATTGTTTCAAATTCAAATAATTCAACTATTACATTGGGTTAGGCCAGATTCATGTTATCCCTTTCCAACTAAATTCCAAGGCAATGTGTGCTTTTCACAAAATTATCAACTTAAACACTTCGATAATGGTGTGATGCATCTCCACATACTCTTTCTCACCCAAATAAGATGTGGCAGTAATACTATGAGTGATAATATTGTGTAAAATTGAAGTAATATAACTATTAGGCATATCTCGTATTTTGGTCATCACTAATGTATTCTGCCTTTCTCAATATAATCAATTATTTAGTAATTAAATGATGGTGCTAAGTATCTCAGCTTGTTCTGTCTAACCTAAAATAAGATGTACCAGTTACAAAAGCTTGTAGCTTGTAGTTTATTTTGTTCCTACTCGATACTCGACTTTTCAACTGTCAATATGAAACATCAAGATCCCAATTATTCGGAAAATTATTATTATTACTTTGAATAGCAGATAAAGAGAATTGAATAGCAATATTTGATATTATTATTGATATTAGACCCATGCACAAACTATTTACAGTTGAGAGATGAGGAGCTTTCAATCAGGTGTTAGGAAATAGTATATTACGTTACTAGGCTGGAAAGAAACATTTTGCCGGTCGAGCATATGATAGTTTATGCACGAGGCGCAGCTGAGTGCAGAAACATGTATATGCAAGAACCAGCAAACGTTTACAGCCGTGTAATGTACGATATTTTTTGTTACACTTGATAGAAAGGCATGATGCAATCAGCTGGATAATAATTATGCGAGACATTCAAAAGTATTCAAGACAATTATTATCAAATTAGCTGCTTTATTTAGATTCAGAATTTGATGGGCGAATTCCTATATATAAACCATTATCATTTAAAGCCTTGAGCTAGATAATATTCGAGACAGGTATTGAGTAATGTAATGAGTTGACTATATCTATACATATATATCTTAATATATATATATATGTCAACAGAAATTTTTTTGCTGTATGCCATCTGTTTTTTCCTATCTTGTTCGGCTATAAGGCCTTATTATTGTCAGCTAATTTTTCCGATCTAATATGGTAAAGAGGCACTTTCCATATGTGATAAATCTAAGGAAAGTAGCTACTTTCTATCAAGTGTAACAAAAATTCATTACCACACTGAAAAAGGATGCGGTAATGAAAATTAGCTGTTGTTTCTGTAAACAGACGTTTACCGGCTCGATTCAATGCTCGATAAAGTGGTGAATAGGTATGTACAAGTATGATAAAATAGTTATTTACGTATTAAGAGCGTGAAGCGCGACTTTATCGCTCGAGCCAAAACATTTACTGCGTGACGCATAGCGGAGCGCATTAATTTTGCGAGAGCGATAAAGAAGCTTCACCCGCGAATCGCATACAATATTTTTCCTAAAACTGCCGTTCTGGATTCCAACACAATAAAAGCTTGTAGTTTTTAACATCACAGACCATGCGCGGATTTGGTTAGCGTTCGCCATTGTTGAGGCTATGTGAATTTCACGGATTCCATGATCCACCAATGAGAAGACATCAAAATCAAAACAGAAGCGTAAAGAAAACAGCTGGCGAGCGTAAAGTACTTTACCACTTGTGGAGCAGTAAAGAGGTATTTTACAATTAGTTTTCAGTACATAAAGAACTACTTTATGAGCAGTTGTAGGAAAAGTACATTACTGTTAGCTCCTCAGTAAACAGCTGTTTTATGATTAGTTTTCACCACGTAAACTAATTTTTCTACAAGCTGTAGGAAAAAGATATTCAGTGTAATTATTTAATTTCTAGGATGTAGTTGTGGTCTCTGAAAAGAGAAATCGTCCACCTTTGATGCCATCCGCACAGTACATAGAAGGCAGCCAACTGCAAAACAAAGCAGAGGGTGTCAACACTGGCCAAATAAGCATATCTGCAAGACCAATCAGTAAGTAGAACATTATCTTTTAAACTTTTTTTTTTAGTTTTATTCGCCGCTGAAATTAACTATTATTATTCAGTTGATAATTTCTTACTTTTCTATTTGGTTATACAGTAAGCCATCGTTCTCCATTTCCATAATATTTAATGATCAAATCTAAATAATTATGTATATTCATATGATCTAATTATAATCTAAAAAATATGGAAATAATTGTGTTGAGAGCAAGAAAAATACTCTCACTTGATTTATATTTACATTCTGTTCCTACTTATAATTTATGCATACCGTTTGTATTGATGGAAATGGCAAAATAATTCAATAATGTGTGATCATGTCTGAATTAATGATTTTTTCAACAGCTGTAAGATCCTATGTGCTGTAATTTAATAGAGATTTACACTCAATTAAAATTGAGTACATGATAGGCTTATTTTTTTAAATAATCTCTTACGATATCAAATTAATTAAATTCAATGATAATTCAATCAAATTTACACTAATTTACTATTATTGATTATATTTTATGTTAAAAATGTTTTTAATTTAAATTAGGCCTAATTCAATTATGATAATTCAATCAAATTTACACTATATTACTATTATTGATTGTATTTATGTTTGAGGACATGAATAACATGCTATACAAACTGATTGAATTTTATATTAGTTGTGTACATGTTATAAGATTGGAAATGAATTTTCACTTTTTCTCTATCTGTGTAAAGAAAGGGGGAAGTAATCGATTCAGGGAGTCACTGAACGCATTTTTTGTTTATAACGTTTCTCAATAACATTCCCAAGTCTGCATCTAATAAATTTGTTTTGTATGCAGACGACATTACGCCACTGTGCTTCAAATAAATCAGTCACTAACACAAATATTAGCTATCAATAAACATCATGGGTATGTAATTTTTGTTCCGAATTAGTGTTGAAATATAAGTGTGTAGAGAGTATAATTTTTTGGATTTGTGTTTGGTGACTAGATGTGCAAATAATATGAAAGGAAAGTGGTTCATCTAAAAATTATTATTTTCAAAATTCATTAATAGATGAATGCTTAGTTTTGAACGAAAGCATAACCTAAATTTGAACAATTTTATTCAAAAAATATCATTTATTGAAACAGTTTATCATGTACCGATAACATAGCTAAACGGCGAGCTGGAACTACCCGTAACCCATAATGATCTCTCCACCATCAAAAGCCATCCGCTAATAATAATAATGTATGTAAACTTGATGAAAGCTGGATCAGGTGAAATCGTTTTATTGACCGAACTAAGAGAGGTCTCTGTTTTAAGTCAACCGTTTTTCATTTGTCCATCTGTTTGTAACGCATTTACAGCTAAACTCATGGACCAAATTTTATAAAATGTTTCATGGATCTTCCTTTAAGGAATGCCCGGCAATGTATGTGTAAGGATTTTAAAAATTTGCTTGGATATAATGGATACTAATTTATGAGAAAAAAGGAAAGGCACTCAGGCCTTCTTCTATAGATAACATATCCCATCACTCAAAATTGCATCCTCTGTTGTATTTTCTTGCTTCAATTTTTTTTTCATCACTTCTCAATTTATCTATTTGAATTTGTAGTTGTGATTAGTATATCACGGTGTCTCCAGCGCCTTGACCTCCAATCTGGCTAGATCCAATGCTTTCTCTCCAACATCTGTCAGATTTGAGATGTGTAGAAACCCGTGATGATTTAAAATGAACTCCTTAACATGCTATTGTAATCCAATTTTAAGATAGCCCTCGGGCCCTCTTATTCATCTGGTTGAGCCTTCTTATCAATTAAGTTATGATTCATAAGGATAACATATTTGTTTGAGTGAAACAAATCATTTATAATGTTTCAATTAAGTATGACAAGTGATTATTAAGTAAATGATGAAAATTAAAATCTTATTAATATTTTTCTATAAATTCATTCATCAGACATGTGAAATACGATCTGATTTGAGCAATCAGCTGTATTGAACAACACACGTTCAGACTGGATGAAAATTGAAACGCAGCCTTGTGATGTAATACAGAGTGACTTTTGTGGAAAACAGACATGAAATTGACTACACAAATTGAATCAAGGGTTGGGTTTGATGATTATGTTTCATTTTGCGATAGTAATTATTATCATTGAGTACATCGAGTATGTTCCTTTGTGTAAACACCATTCTTGGTCGTGAGGTCTACTGTTCACAGAACTACTAGTATTATTATAGTTGATGTGGTTTTTTCTTCACTTAGCAGGTCATCTACCATTGCACTGTTCGACACCGAATTCAGCAGGCGACAAGCCAATCAGTCGCTTTTGCCCGCCGACAGGCAGAAGGGAACTCAGCAGCAACACAAGTAGCTCCATCAGTAAAATGCGCCAGCTATCCGCTAGTAGAATAGGCCGAACCAGCTCTGGAACTTTGAATTTACTCTCCAAAACTCGAACTATAGCTGCAGTAAGTATCCCTTTGCTAATTTTTGCAATGTGAAATCCATTATTGATTAAATTCGAATTGTGATTATAAAATTTGGTTGCAAGCAAAAAAAAAAAATAAAAAAAAAGTGATACAACAGAATATTTAAGGACCTGACTAATTTACATGAGATAATTATTATAAACACTTTGCTGATAGGTTATGCGTTATGCACTATTAAACTTCTGTGATTTCTATAACTTCACAGAAAAATGCACATTGGCATTTCTTACAATAAAATTTTGGGTATTTATTGAGTATCCGAACTTTTCGAATTTTTCAACAATTTTTCCCCACACACTCAAAACACACTAGTAAGTAATAATACACTGATATTTTGCGGGGGCAACGCTTATTTGGCATTTAAATTAGAGTTTTCTGATGGAACTATTTTTCTTCCGCGTATGAATACTTCTATCACACTGTAACACTGCCAGACTAGGCAAGGTTAGGTTAGGTTTGGTCAGGTGGAATCATCTAGTTTTCTTTGGTCGGTCAACTGGTATATCTGAGCAACGGAAAGGTCGGTCAAGTAACCAATCAATCTAAAAATATAATAGTTTGAAAACATATGTTTTCTTTGAAATGCTATAATTTTGTGTTTGGTCAGATCGACAATTATTGTTAGATCACATGGAAAATATTTTCGGCAAGAGCTGATTGTTTTAATTTATTCATTACGTGAAATGTGTGATACAGAGTGCAGCCTCAAATTTTTAGAATCTGTACGCCTTAGCGAAAAGGAAGTGATCGAATTTTTATTCAGGCATGGTATTTTTAAAGAGATTACAGTGTGTTTGAAGTGTGGTGCGGAATTAGTTGTCAATAAGTCAAATCTTAAATTTCGCTGTCAAAAAAAAATTCGACGTGGGAAGAAGGCGGCTGCGGTTTGTGGGTTTACTGGCTCGGCAAGGGTGGGCTCGTTCTTGGACAATTGTAGACTCCCAATAGAAAAATATTTCTATTTGGTGTCAATACTTTTGCACCTAAAGCCACCCCGACAAACATTTATTTGTGAAGAGCTGGGAATTTCGACAACAACAGTGGTTGACTGGTATTCATTTGGAGTTGTATCCCCCGATGTATTGAAAGGTTAGTAAGCTTAGTTTTCTTCAGATATGTGATTATTAATTTGATTTATATCGTTTTATGGTTTGGAGTTCATAATATATTTGCAAATTATGAATTTTTTAAATGAAGATAAAATTTTCATCAAACAATTTTTTTTTGAAAATTTAAATTTTTGTGTGAAAAAGACGCGAAAAATTTCAACGGATTATTGCTTCATGGGGTGTGTAGATGTCACAAAAAAAAATTGTTGGAAAAATCGAAAAGTTTGGATACTCAATAATTACCAAATTTTGTTCCTTCTTAATTCTTAGATCTTATAGAATTCCGCAATATTTTTCAAATGAAAATATAAATTTTCATGAAAAATGGTAATTGTGCCGCAGATGTTAGCAAATAAAAAATCACTTAAAACTTCACCAAATTGTAGTATTATGTCTCCTGATCACAATTATCAAGTTTTTAAGTGTCGGTCTCAATTAAATAATTAATTATTCAATTGTGAAAACCTACCTTTCGAACAGAGCCCCAAAATGACTACCTTCAGCAATTAACTTTAATTGAGTGTTTAGAATGCATGAATCTTTGCAACACAATAATTTGCATTTTAATTTATTAATTATTTACTCATGCAATTTATCTACTTAATAATAAAGGCATTTTCAATTTGTTCCAAAATCTCATCACTTGATGCATCGCACATAATTATACATAACCTGTAGCCAGCTAGCTACAGCCTGGGTTTTAGGCTTTTGGATGTGCGAACATTTCGCGCATGCACAGAAGCGTAGTCTGCGTGAATGGAACGAAGTGGAATGGAAACTGGAATGGACCTGCTTAACCAAACCTTTCCTAACCTGGCTAGATGTAACTGAACCACCTTTAAAATACCTTTAAATATTTACCTTTAAACCTTTTAAATATTTACAGAGGTGGTTCAGTCACATCTAGTCAGGTTAGGAAAGGTTTGGTTTTGCAGTTTCATTCCAGTTTCCATTGATGTTCTGATGTAGATGGCACTGATATAATCCATTGGCACTAATCCTTGATGGCACTCCATTGCTCTAACTATCTGTTCTTCTATGATGTTATGCTTAAGGTACTATAAAGGCTTTTCAGAGCCGTATTTATGTTCAAAAGGTGAGTTTTTAATATTGAATAATCATTTAATAGAGACCGACACTTAAAAACTTGATAATTGTGATCAGGAGACATAATACTACAATTTGGTGAAGGTTTAAAGTGATTTTTTATTTGCTAACATCTGCGGTACAATTACCAAAAAAATTTCTCGAAAAAATTGTGACTTCCAAAAAATGTTAACGGATTATTGCTTCCTGGGGTGTGTAGATGTCACAAAAAATCACCGCAAAATATACAAAGTAACTTTTCTATATAATTACCTCCTCTTCTAATTGACTTTGTAACTTTTCCTTCCGACTAATTTCAGGTAGCCTATCTGTTGTTATTGATACTGACTGTAATATGTATTGTTAATGTTGTGACTGTTTATTGTATGTTTTCATTATGAATTGTGACTTGGCTTAATGTAACTTTCATGTTCAACTGGCCTAATAAAAACTTGAAACTTGACGATGATTTAAAATCGGAGGGAAAATTTCAACACAATGAAAAATAGCGAGACACGATTAAACTGTAAAAATTAAGGTTAATAACTTGGGGTTAGCAGTCTTTATATGCTTCTAATTTTCGAAGTGAATATAATTCGATGAATCAGCTGTGTACTGTTTTAATTTGAATTTGCTCAACCAAAGGGTCGATTACATTGGGATAGTTACTCGCTAAGCGAGTAGGACGTTACTGACCGACCGTGCTACAGCAGCTTGGAAGGCCAAGCCGAATTCTATAAAAAAATAAACTTCCAGAATTACCCCCATACTATGGAATTTCAAAGACAATAAATAATATTGTAACACAAAATTAAAATATGAAGTTTAACAACAATTACTCAATAGAATTCCATCAAAAAAGTTGACATAAAATACAATATAAATCATCTGAAGTGATATGTTGGCAGCCTGTGCGTTAAATGTCGATTTTGGCCACAATAATGTAGTATTTTGGTGTTGGCTACTCTGCCAGCGAGTACCAAGTGTGACTAAATCCAAAGTAGACAGGCTCTCAACTTTGGATTTGGTCACATTTGATACTCGCTGGCAGAGTAGCCAACACCAAAATACTACATTATTGTGGCCAAAATCTACATTTAACGCACAGGCTGCCAACATATCACTTCAGATGATATATTGTATTTTATGTGAACTTTTTTGATGGAATTCTATTGAGTAATTGTTGTTAAACTTCATATTTTAACTTTGTGTTGCAATATTTTATTGTCTTTGAAATTCCATAGTATAGGGGTAATTCTGGAAGTTTCATTTTTTATATAATTCGGCTGGTATGCTGAGCTGCTGTAGCACGGTCGGTCAGTAACGTTCCTACTCGCTACTTGCTTAGCGAGTAACTATCCCAATGTAATCGACCCTTAACATAGTTGTTGCTCACTGTCGAACTATTTTTCATCTCTATCTATAAAAGGATGATACCCTGACTCACTCATCAACACAGAGCCAAAACTACTAGGCCTATGAACTTGAAATTTCGTATGAACAATCCTTATAGGATTTCACCGTGCCTTAAGAAAGGATTTTTCAAAATTCGCAATTTTAGGGGTGTATTTAGGGGGTTAAAGTTTTGCCTATGCAAAGCACGGGTACATGGCTAGCTAGCTTACTGGGATCTTTTAATCATACGGAAAATAATTTGAAATTTTTCGATCTGCTGTACACGCTGTTTCGATGGACAAGCTGTTTGTGTGTTTTGCAAATCATCATTCACCTAACCTACTGAATTTGCCGGCCGAACAGCTTAAAGTAACAGCTGAAAGAAGTCAACAGTTTTTAATCATATGGCAGGCCCCTTAGCGGCGTTATTTACACCGTCTGGAACACAAAAACTTTGCATGCAGTCGGAGCCTTGCAGTATGTACGAAACCCAGTCATATGGGTATGATGAAATGTGATTATGCCGGGTTGATGACATCTGTTAACCAATGCAGCTAGAAATTTGAAATGTATTCTCAGTAGGAGGTGGCGAATAATAAAATAAAAAACCTAACTTCTACCCTAATAGTCGTGGAAGGTTTAAATTTGAAATGTTCATTGAGAGGTGGTGAGTAAGGTCTTACTGTGTTAGAAAACAACGAAGGAGGCCTCTCTGATCAGCTGGAAGAGCCCTAGGACTAACTTCTTCATTAACAGCCCTAGAAGGTTGAAATTTGAAATGTAACCTCAGTGGGAAGTGACAAATAATAAAATCAAGAATTTTTTATGAGAACGCAGCAACGCGCGTCGGGCCAGCTAGTCATAAATATTTTTATATTCGATTCCCAAAATCAATAGTGGCCTGACTCTACGAGGAAGCTACATACCAAGTTTCAAGAGTCTAAAATCTTCCTTAAAAAGGAAAACGGCACGATTTCAATAAGGCTCTGTCTGGTTTTTAGTAATAATATCTCCTTTGATAGTGTTAAGCAAAACGGCGTTGATGCTAAATAAAAATAAATTCCTAGTCAGTTCACTTTATAGAGAATCGATAACAGCTTGTTATACAATCACATGATTTGTAATTATATACGAGATTCTTTTTTGAACTGACACTTGAACATTTACATTATGTGAACATACATTTTAACAGTATTATGACATAACATTGAGGAAGAAATTGAAGCTGTTCTTTGATAATAAAGTCAGTTTCTATTCAAAGATCAGTATCTTTTAATAGATGCAATCTATCCACTTGAGCCTTCTCATTATAAGAATTATGCCATATTAGACAATAGGCATGTATTATTTACAGTTAGCAACTATGTTTGTTTTTTAACCGACTTCCTAAAAGAACAAGGTTATAGGCTCTGTCTACAATCTGTCTTGTCGATTTATAATTCTTTAATATCTAATATTCAAGAATCAGGAATTATTATAATATAATATCAATATATTTTCAATGTATTCTGTTGCTTTTTTGCTATCAGCCTGTGGTAATATGATTTTGCTCTCACATAATTTCTCACCAAAATGATTTTTGTACATCTCAAATTATATTTTGCGGATAAAGCTTATAAAAAAATATTATATTTGAATTAACACTGAATTCGTATTTCATTTTTCAGGAGGTGAATATGATGGACAAATTCAAGTATAGTGCGTTACTGCAATCCATTATTAAAACTCATACCAAGCCAAGATTCCCAAAGTCATTCCTCAATTTGTAAGTATTTAGCTTCCATTTAATTGTGCTATTCAGGTTCAATACTTTAATACTATTTTTTATTTATTTTTTTAAATTAACGTATATTGATTACAAAACTGTATGATTTTTTTGTGTATTGACTGAGTGATTTTAAAATTCTTGTGCTAATACTGTTGTAATAACATAATGTTATTGGCATGGATTAAATAGTTATTTTTTATAGATATACCGTGCTAAATGTAAGTTGATATACAAATGTATATTGTTTAAATAGTTATAGATACAACGCACATATTCAAACTATACTAACAAAACTGATGCTCTGCAGCTATCTATCCCACAACGAATTTGAAACCGATCACAATGTATAAATATAATTTCAATTTTAAAAAAATGAATATTAATTTTTCGATAATTTTTAAATGGTTTTTTATGAATAGTATTTCATTTTACTATGTTAGTAACACATTTATTTTTTATTATTACAGTCAAGATGCCGAAAAAAGCTTGGTGCATAGCGATCGTGCTTTAAAAGGCGAAACTTCCAAACCGAAAATCGAAATTTTGGACTTGACCAAACCTGAGAAACTCAGGCGACCAGTTCGTTTGGATGTCAAACCTTCGTATTCAATAGAAAGTAAGATTCTGCTCTTCTAATATAATAATTTAATTTCTAATTTAAAGTGTGATCACTATAGTCTGTTCAGCGAGCCTACGGAGTGGAGTAAACAAACATGTGCATGCGTGCAAGCCGAGACTCAACGAAGCCCGATTCACAGATAGCCTAGTTTTCGAAACGCATTGAACAGGCAACAGGCCTACCCATTGAAAACGACTTTCAATAATAATTTTCAAACAGCTACTTGGATAATACTTATTATTTATTGTAAATGGAAATTGATACATAAGATTAATGAATTATATGAATAAGATGGTTATTTTCTTACCTTCAATGCTTAGGTAATGTTACCAAACATTCAGCAATCACTGGTATCACTAGTCTATTATTAGAATTGTTCATAAATTTGTCGATTGAATTATTTTTGCCTATATTTGAAATGAAAATACTGACTCGATAACTGAATTTAAAATCTAATATGTTCTTGAAATAAAGCAATAATAATTATTTATTTCACAAACTGGAAGTGCGACAACAGCTGTTAAGAACGAACTGTAGGTGGCAGTGAGTGTGACCAACCAATGCCAGTACAATTCTCGGAATTCCTCACTCACAAACATACAAAGTTTGTTTGGATCACTCCGTAGGCTCGTTGAACAGACTAAAGAGTAGAGTTGGCAAACTTTTTTGCCTTAAAATAATATCAGTAGTACTAAAGTAGGTCTAAAATGAAATATTACAATAAAAATACCAAAGTACTAAATAGAAACTACTTGAATTGATTTATGCGAATTCAGCTTTTCTCTCTTCACTCCATTTTGTTCCAACTCTTGGAGGTTTTGTCTCTAGTATAACTTCCCATGCATAAAGTTTTATTCTGAATTTTTTCCTATTGTAAATTTATTTGTTGGTTATTTTGGCCAGTACTATGTTTTTTTCAACATTGTGTATCCATTCTCCTCCGTTGACAAGTGATGATACATAGTTTACAATTCTTTTTGTTAGTCTATTGTCTGGAAGCCTCATGATGTGACCATAAAATTTAAGGCGTCTTTTCCTCATATCTGTCTCTATATTAGAATATTCTTCAACTTTAGACGTTCTCTGTAATCTATATCCGTTTTCGGTACGCCTTGGACCTAACTATTTTAAGCAGTATTATTATTATTATTATTATCATCATCATCATTATTATTGTTGTTATTATTATTATTATTATTATTATCATCGTCATCGTCATTATCATCTTAATACAACGTTCACGCATACAAAAAACGGCGGATTTTTAGTGGTGATATTAACTGCAAAATATATCATCGAATTTTCCTCTAAAATGTATTATTCCCTGAACTGTTATTCTTATTGTGATGTGAAATTGAACATTATAATCTTCAATTGCAAAAAAAATATTCAATAGATCAATATTGAAGTAATCCAGCCATAACCCCGTGCCTAGAGGTTGCGTGGATGCGTTAACGAAAATGTTCGAGTGTTATTAGAGATAATGCATTAGTAATCTTAATTTTTAATTTTCTCAGGTGATGATGGTTCAGATGTAGAAATCGTGTCGGTGACGCCTGTCCGGAAGCCAATTGTTCCAAAAGTCAATTCTTATGGGGATAAGATAAGGAGTAACAAGTATTTAGATCCTGAATGGCTACGGAATCTGTAAGTATTTTTCATTAAGGATATGTATGTTCGCGTATGCTTTATTGACCATCACATTCAAATATCTTATTACATTTCTAATTCAGGATAATTGAAAGTCTTTCATTCATTCACTAGCCCTTTGGGCGAGTTGGGCCAATTCGGCCGGGAGACATAATGTGTCCGGTCAGCAGAGGTGAGCTTCGAATAGAGATTATCTCAGAGTTAGCCCAATCAATAGAGGATTTTCCAGAAAAAATAAAGCTGGATTTCACACTATCGATAAAATATAACTAGAGGGTCATTTTCCAAAAAGTCCCACCAAAAAATTTCTAAATATCAGTGATGGCGCGAATCTTGATAAATCTACATCGAATAGAGTTGATTCTTCTTTTACATGGAGTCGGCGTAGCCGAGTTGGCTTATCGCTGGTCTGATAAGCCAAAGGTCCTGGGTTCGATCCCAGTTGAGTACAAGATATTTTTCTCGAGCCACTCCCGTGTTTCGGAGGACACGTTTAGCCGTCGGTCCCGGTTGCATATATTAAAAAAAGCAGTCGTTAAAAAAACGGCGAGGTGGAACTACCCGTAAGGGTCTCCCCACCACGAAAAGCCATACGAATTTACTTGTTAGTCATACGAATTTACTTGTTCTTTTACATGTTAGTCATATGGCTACAACAATGGTCCTATTCATGTTCACGAAAGATCTTATAGTTTCCTCATAAAATTCAATAAATTCTTAAAAGTAGAATCTTTTGAACTCGATTTCTTCTTATTTCGCAAGGGACTTTTCTTGTTTGTCATTTTACAGGAAAAAGGTTTCAATAAAAGTTGTAGTACTTCTCTTTCTGAATCCAATGATGTATATAGTTATATTATATATTTATAGTAACATACTTAATATCGAGGATGACAATAAGTATGGGGGAGGGGGATTAACAACGCGGTACGCTGTGACGTGGTCAACCTCATCTTCACCATGCCATCACAAAACTCTCAGGTCCTTTGCGGATTATAGGAAAAATCGAGTTGAAAATATTTATTTTTTAAGGATTTTTTAATTTTTATAAGGGAAACTATAAGGTTAATTGTGAAAATGAATAGGGCCATTCTAGTAGCCCATACATGACTAACATGATGGAAGAAGAATCAACTCTATCCGATGATTGGATATAGAGATATCAAGATTCGCGTCATCATTGATATTTTGAAACTTCAGGGTTGGGGAAGCTCCAGTGGGATTTTTGGGGACTTTTGGGAAAATGGCCCTTTAGTAGTATTCTATTGCTGTTGTGAAATTAAGCTGTATATAACATTTTTCCTGAAACGGTGTTTTTAGACCTTTATTACTGGGCTAAGTCCACTCATATACCATAATAAATTCATTGTCATTAAGAAAATTCATCAATAGAAGATATTGCAATATAATATATAAAATACATTACACAACGTTCAATAGTATTATCTTTCAAGTTTCAAAGAGGATTGAAGGTTATGGTACGCTTACTAAAATGAAAATATTATAATATAATGCAGAAGATTTTCATTTTAGTAAGCGTACTATAACCTTCAATCCTCTTTGAAACTTGAAAGATAATACTATTGAACGTTGTGTAATGTTGGCATTTAATTTGTTGATAACAATTCGATAGTGTTAACTGTCAATATCTCTTATTTTTAATTTTTTCTATTTTGGACTTTCATTTTATAAATGGTTGATTAGATTCATTTTTGCTTGTTAACTCATCTCTAAATATTTTCTTCTGTTTGTATTGTTTTGTTCTCGACGTGGTTTACTGACCAAACTTCGCCATGTCAACAAATAATAAAAGAGTTACTCTATTCTATTATACTCTACAGTATTCATGTTCTACCTTACCTTATATAATATTACCGTATATTTTAAGATTTCATCTAACTTACTTATCTGAAATTTGACTACTTTAATTGTGATCCATTCATATTTAGTAAGGCAATGAATTCACATCTCATTTTATTTTGATGTTGTCCCAACATTTTCATATTTTTTGTGCCACAAAACTCGTTTTCAAGTTATTTAAGTTTAAATATATTCAAGTTTTTAAATAAAACACGTCGTTTCAGATCCGAGAACTATCAGAAGATTCTAAAAGTGGCCAAACTCGAATCGCAAAATGAGCAAGTTAAAAAGGACATCTATGCCAAACAAAATGAGAAAGCTCTGTCACCCATTGAGGAGAGAATCAAAAGGCACATGGCCATTACTGAAACGATTATCTTGGACGAAGCTGTTGAAGAAGAGCCAAAGCTGCCCGAGTTAACTCCAAATATGTTGGTGAGTTTAATCTATTTCATATTCTGGCAATAAATTTTGTAAAAATAATGTACATTGATAGATTGTCCAAATTTAACATGTTCTAATTGTATGCGTTTGAATGTAATGCTAGAATTACATACTTTTAAATGTATTGAATTCAAAAGTTAATTTAAGTTATACAACATCACTTTCCTTTTTCTCTTAATTTCTTATCCTATTTTTGTCATTTCTTATCCTATTTCTTTTCTAATTATTTTCTTTGATAGGATTGTTGTATCTTTTTTCTTTCTTTCTCAGTTCTGTATTTACAGTGTTTATTTTTTACTTTTATCACTACATTCTTTTGTAATTTATTTCTTCATTAGCTAATCTCTATTTTTTCTTTAAAATATTAAAATATAAGTGAATCTGTTTCTTTGCTGTAATATTTGTAAAGATTGGCACCTGCTGAAAAACTAACGGGTTTAGCAGGACCCTACAATGTTTGTAAATAAATTTGATTGATTGATTGATTAAAAGTATTCTACATTCAAAAGTATTGAAGAGAAGAGTTCAAGTCAAATCGGAAGCAGAAAAGTAGAAAAATAGCAACTTATTTAGGAAGATGTTTCAATTTTTATTCATATTTCATGTTGAGATAATTCTCAAGGAATATCGAAATTAATTATCTTGTTAGTATTGGATTAATATCAATAATTATTGGTAGAGAATAAATATGATTGATAAAATAATAAATCAAAAAATAAATAAATCAAATAATAATTGATTTGAGTGGTGAGCTAGGGCACTCAAACCGTGCAATATTTTCAACACTTTTGTCTCTTAGAGTTATCATTAACGTAGCAGGTTGGGAAGAATTCAATTTGAAGTTGAAATTTAATAATAAAATTATAAAAGACATTGGACAATCATAAACTAGAATTTTATAAGAAAAAGCCGTCCTACATTGGGGCCAAATGTCACAATTGTGCAAAGTATGTTAAGTTTAAGAACAGATTGAAAGATTTCCTAACAGAAAAAGCTCTATAGTTTTATGAATAATCTCTGGTTTGCATATTTTTTAACTGTTTATCCATCTGAGGATTTTATATCAATTTAATTTTATTAAGTTTATTTTATGTAATTGATCATTCGATTTAATTTAGGCTATATATTTATTTTATCTATATAATTATTACTTATAGTGATTGTTCACTGTATGAGTGTGACACTATTTAATGTACAATGTATATTACATGAATAAAGATATTTGAATTGAATTGAATTGTTTTCAAAAAATAGAACAGAACAGTTCGATGTAAAGGAAACGAAAAAAGAACATAATATATTTGTAATTTATTAAGTAATTATTAATTGCAATATCGAATGGATATAATTTCACCAAATATTTGTTGGTGTGGTTCTATCTTCTTCCAAAGAATAATATTAATTGTTCTATTAATTGTCCTATTAAACAAGGACGAAACAACTTTTTATGAGTGAAAATAAACACTGGTATTTTTGTGTGAAGATCGTTTCACTATGATGTAAGATCATCATCTATGGTAAGGTATCAGTATTGTTTGAATCAGAGTGAAAAGATCGTCACACGTGTTGATGGCAGAATAATGAGAGTTTTTATTCAAAATTTTAAGATGTTTTATCTCAGTCCAGAGACTAGTTAAAATTGTAAATTTTGAACAATATCTCGTATACCTGTGCTACAAGGATGGAATTCTGCGCCCAATATTGTTCTCAGTATTGTGCTAATAAATAATAGTATTCGACTTACGAAGTTATCAAGCTCACAAAAAAGATGCATCCGAGAATCAGGGAAGTGATAGCCGAGTGCCGTAGCAGGTATCTGTTCAATCAGATAGAAGCTACGAACTCCTGGGCCCTCTTTGTAAGAGTAACCAATTGGATTGGCCAGTGAAAAAATCTGTTCTCTGCTGTAAAATCAGTTCCCCGTGGTTCGGAACCCACCTAAAACAGTTGGTCCAACTCATCAATCACCAAAATCCATGTCCAACCCACGCACAGGTCTCAGACATATGTGGGCTTCGTCCTAAAAAAATTGAATTAACAATTATTGTTTTTCATATTTTATTGATTGATTATTAATCTCATTATTAGTTAATTAACACATTGATTTATATGTAAAAATTATGTATGCTGAGGATTGATACTTATTGAGCACAGATAAGTAATCAATACCAATTCTTATAAATGAGAAATTCCTTGAATTACTGAAAAAAAGTACTGTAGTACTGGATTACAATGATAGATATTATTATCATTTCTGAAATACCTGATTACTTATTATCAATTATTTCAATTATTCAATTTATTCACTGTATCATTACAACAAAGGTCCTCCTAAACCAGTAGGTTTTTCAGGAGGTGCCATATATTGATTTAATACAATTAAATAATATTCTTGAACAAACTAAAAGGTCAATTTACCAAATATCAAAATAACATAACCTACAATCCACATGACACACTAGGCTACAACACTTTAGTGCATTCCACTGACGATTTCACTTTTAAAAAGATTATTTGTTTATAAAAACTATAAATTATAAATTTAGCACTGTTGGGAATGACCGGAAAAGAGCGAAAATATTGAATTTAGTTGAAAAACTAAAATATATATTCCTGATATAGAAATGCACGCTTCTACACCATTTATACACCATTTGTGCAAAAGCTCTGCAAAGATTAGATGAAATACGTCTTGATTTTAGTTTTAGTTGAAATACGACTTGATTAAACTTGATTATTTCCTACATTCAACAGATTATGGCTGTGCATGTTGATCACCATGTATGGCTGATTTTGTTCATAATTTTTTTCGAACTTTCTTGTATTGGATGTTATTAAGGCACTGCCGTGAGAAATTATTTTCATTATTTTGTGAAATATGGGGATTAATAGTTTATGTTTTTTGGGGCAATTTATCTTAACTAAAAGTTATTTTTTATAGGTAAGACACTTGGGGAACAAAATGAAATATTGTTTATTCCAATCAAGCAAATAGTTTTATCGGCATAAATGTTTAAAAACTGAACATTTTTTGGTTTTTACTAATTTATTTTGAAAAAACTAATTGGTCAAAATAAAAAATATGTCATTCTATTCCACAAAGTGTATTTTACCTATAAAAACATTTTTAAAAAGTTTAAAATTACTTTTAAGTAAAATTAATTGCCCCAAAAACAAAAAAAAAACAAAAATTAACTTTGAACCCCCAAAATAATATTTCACAAAATAATTTATTGAAAAAATCTCATGGCAACATAGAACATTTTAATATCCAATACAAGAAACTTCGAAAAAAGTATGACCGAAAATCCTGCGCACAGCCCAAGTACTATATCAGATTCTGACAGTAGAAAAAATTATTAGGCCACTAGAAATAGAATATCTTGCTGTTATCAACTACTGTTGGTTGAATTGAAAAATGTTTATACTCACGTTCTCAATAATACGTAAATAATAAATTAATTATTCTAATTTTTGTAACATTGTTTGCTTTGCAGAAACAAATACAATCTGCTCTGCTACCAAACCCACCTGGCGCAGTTATTGCTGAAGGATTTGGCCTTAGAATTACCAGAAATGACATGCATACATTGGCTAATGTCAATTGGCTTAATGATGAGGTACCTACACGAATGATAGTATTTAAGTAATGTTTATTTATTTATTCAATTACAATTACAATGTTAGTTCCATTAGGTAATAAAAAACACATAGATTCAGCATAGCAAGTTATTTTATAAACAAAAATTCTTACACTATTTCTCGACATAGCTCCTGTAATTTTCTATTGTTCATTTAATTAATTATGTGATAAAATTGTATTTATGATAGTTTTACTGTCGTAGATATCCCTAATAAATGGGACTTGATATGATCACAACTAGAAATAATTATAAATAAGCGAGTTTCTATAGCTTCAGCAGTGGCGTCACTCTCAATCTTTAAAGGCTGTGTGCAGGGTTTTTGGTCATAATTTTTTTTCGAAGTTCATTGAATTGGATATTATTAAGGTATTGAAATGCTAACTATTGCCATGATTAGTTATTTTTTTCATCAAATATTTTATGGAATATGGGAGTTCAAAGTTGATTTTTTTTGTTTTTGGGGGCAATTGAACTCACCTACAAGTTATTTTAAACATTTGATAATTTTTTAATAACTGAAAGACACCTTGGGGAAACGAATGACACATTTTTTATTTCAATTCAACAATTGGTTTTTTCAAAATAATTTTTTGAAAATTATATTTGTGTCAGGGTTTTTCCGGCTGCTCCTTGAAGGGCTATATTTTGATAAAAAATCTCACATATAACTCCCTTCGAAAGACTAAAACCTTGCACAAATAAAATTGAGTATTGAAGGATGCAATACTGGTAGAAGGTTTACCTGAAATTTGCAAAGTAATATCCCCTTTCCAATAGGAATCACCGTCCTGGTGGGGTCTCAGGATGTTCACCTCTCCTAAAATTATTCTAAAAAGTTATAAGATAAAGTAAGGTGTAACACACTGGATCTCCTTTCCACTCAATTCTCCTTTCTGATCAAACAATTAGTTTTCTCAAAATAAATTTTTTAAAACATGCAAAACATTTCATCAGAATGAAAAATATGTCATTTTATTCCTCAATGTATCTTTCATTTAAAAAAATATCAAAAGTTTAAAATAACTTGTAGGGGAGATCAATTGCCCCGAAAAACCGAAAAATTTCAACTTTGAACTCCCATATTTCATAGAATATTTGATGAAAAAAAAAATTCGTCATGGCAATAGTCAGCATTTCAATACCTTAATAATACAATACAATACAATACAATAATCTTCAAAAAAAATTATGACCAGAAACCCTGCGCACAGCCTTAAACAAACTTGATAGATTGAGTTTGAACTTGAGCTCAAACTTCAAACTTTTGGCATGACTGCCGACACTATAGTAACTCGTTCATTTATAATAAATTAGTGACTGTGTCAGCATCAAGTCTTATTCAAATCAAATCAAATTTATTTCCCAGTTAACACAATCAATACATGAAATTCCTAATACATTGTACATTCCTAATTTAATCTTATCTCTACTGTAGTATTAACAACTTAATAATATATATGTACTGTTCTATATCTATACTTAACTACATATTTATTAACCTAGTGTACAATTTTTCTGGAAAATAAGCCCATAGGTTACTAAACCTGTTAGGGCGAAATAAAAACAACCTGTTCCTAATGAACAAAGCAAAAAAGCAACTAAAGAAAAAAGAAAGTAAAACTAAAAAACAGAAAGAAAAACTTCTAATTAAACATTTAAAAATAAAACATAAAAAACTCAAGAGAATGCTACGCTTACCAGCCGTTGGAAAACATGTTTGACGGATTCTTTTATAATTTTTTCATTATTGTTACAGGTTCTAATGACTAAAATAAGGTTGGCAACACTAAAGTTCACACTTGCACTTTATTTAGACAAATTAGTCTATTTACACACACTAATTGCAAGTTAAATTATTAAAGAAAAAAAAGATCAACAAATGACAAGCTAATACTTATTTACAAGAATTAATAAATAATTAGTTATAGGCTGTTCAATAATAAAAGAAACAAGAGTCCAATAAACTGTACAATAGTGTAGAAAGAATTGATAAAAGAACAACTAAACATTTACAAAACACAGTCCAATACGTTATTCGACAGTCCCAAATAATATCACTTGACACAAAGTCTTTAAACTGTTAATAAGCCGCACAAATAGTAAACACTTGTCTCTGCACGTTACACTGGAATCGAGCGCTGTTTACTCCAACGTCACTGGATTGTCTCACACACACGATCTGTAACACAATCTGTCATGCGAACTCTGTAAAAACTAAAACTCACTGGTACGTGGACTTCTTTATATAGTTGTTGTTCAAGGTAAAGGAAGCAACTAGATGCTTTGAGAAGTTCATGGAAGGTCATTGAATATAGTAGAACTATCAGGAAGTCCATAGAACCAAGGAGAAGCTTTGATGGCTCTCAATTGAGTGCGATAGATGCAGATTTCAAGAATAGGAGTAAGAAGGACATCCAATGAGAGAGAACGAGAAGAGTCATCTTTCAATGTGTTTTGAGTCACATTTATCTATGAATGGAAACAATGTACGTAGAATGAGTGCGTGAACAACTGCTTGTTTTGAATTTGTAACATCATTTATTTGAATAAGTTTTGAATGCCTTCTTCATAGAATGATGCCACCTAGATTTGTGTGTTTAGTTAAGTTAATAAGTTTGATTGTATAGGATATCAACATGAGGTTACTTGTTCTTTCATTCTGTTCTTCATGTTGAAGAACCTAAAAAAGTAGTCCATACCGCGTATGGTCATAATCATACAAATGATACTAGTTTCAAGTTTAAATCTTTTCCAGGTGATTAACTTCTACATGAATTTGTTAATTGAACGCAGCAAAAAAGAAGGATTACCGAAAGTGTATGCGTTCAACACGTTCTTTTATCCGAAATTGATTGAATCCGGCCATTCATCTCTTAGAAGGTGGACCAGAAAGGTGAGATGATATACTATTCGACTAATGTTATTATCGTTCTTTGGAAAAATCTCTGGTTACTTTTCTTGAAGTGCGTGCCCATTTGAGAGGATTGCGTTCTTTTACGCGGGAAGACAAATTTACACTCTGGATTTGGAGGACCGAAATTTAAACTTAAAGAGCTGTTTGAAATAACACAAATAATGGAATTTACTCACTTTCAATTTGCGGGTAGACAATATTGCGGTTCAACGAGCTTGGGGCTGCTGGCACTACGAACGTCCAGGCAGCAACTGAACGAGGAGGAGTAGGGAGACGCTCCTCTCCACTCCTACTATGACGGTGAAGCGGTGAGAGGGGGGAAATGACCAGATAAAAAATTGTTCGTTTGCCTATCTTTACCATTCCGCCCACATAAAACGAATGAGTTTTACATACTGAGGTTGTAACACAAGAGGAATTCACGTAACATTGCACAAAACTAATATTGTAGAACAGGTTTTACAAATAAGCGGTGGGTACATATTATAGCGAATATTTACAACAATAGTTCTCAGAGAGAGAATGCCAAATTAATCTATTGGCAACACTATAATTTTATTTGTAGGTCGAGTAAGGTGGCCGCAGGCTGTGCGGATTAACGCTACTCGTACTGTCTTGTCTTGTCCGGGGAATATTTTTTCAATTTTTCCAAGTGGCCACAATGTGGGCGCGGTGTTCACATTTTTTATAATGACTATCTGTCCTACTTTGATCGACTCGGTGGGGGTTTTCCACTTGTTTCGCTGCATAAGAGTTTGCAGGTAGTCGGTACTCCATCGTTTCCAAAAGGATTGAACTATTCGACGCAAATGAGTCCACCGTTGACGTACTGGGGTGGTGGTATCCAGCGGTATCTCCACAGCCTGGAGTAGCGGTCGGCCGATAAGAAAGTGACCGGGTGTCAGAAGCGGTGACGTTTCATTGGGGTCCTGTGAACGTTCTAACAGAGGACGACTGTTCATAATTGCTTCAATGCGAGAGAAAACTGTGAAATATTCTTCCATAGTCATTGGATCATTACCAATTTGGTTTTTCAACAATGTTTTAGCAGATTTGATATTGGCTTCCCAAATACCGCCGAAATTTGGTGCACTTGGTGGATTGAAATGCCAGGTTAATTCCCGTTTTACAAGAGCATTGAAAATATCATCTTTCTTTGCAACCAAGAATTTCGATACGTCTGACAAGTGTTTAGAAGCTCCAACGAAATTCAATCCGTTGTCAGAGTACATGTGTGATGGTAAACCACGGCGAGATGCAAATCTATCGAAGGCGGCAAGAAAGGACTCAGTTGTGAGCTCCGATACATATTCCAAATGAATGGCTTTCACCGCCAAGCATATGAACAATGCAAGATAGCCTTTGTATACTCTTGGTTTTTTGAGTGAACTACACTTCGTATTGAAAGGGCCCGCGAAGTCAACTCCAACATGGGCGAAAACAGCCGAAGCGTTCACACGAAAATCTGGAAGATCTGACATTATTGGCTGCCTAGGCTGAGCTCGCATGCGAGTACAGCGGACACAATGATTTATTCTACTTTTTATGAGGTTGCGCGCGGAAATTATCCAATATTTGCGTGCCACTAGTGATTGAGTGGTGCGAGTGCCAACATGGAGGTGATCACGATGAATCTGATCACAAATCAGAGTGCTGAGACGTGATAGCTTTGGCAGCAACAATGGATGACGGCTGTCATACGGAAGGCAGGAATTGCGGAGGCGTCCGCCCACCCTGAGAAGACCTGAAGCATCAATGAAAGGTGAGAGAGAGAGAAGTTCTTGAGGAGGATTTTCTCCCTTGCTGAGAAGTTTGAAAGTCTCAGAAAAGTAGAATTTTTGTGTCAACTTCACTATGCACAAGATAGCCGAACGACATTCAGCAACAGACAGGAGATGTGGAGCAGCGTGCGCCAGTTGTGCTCTACGGCTGCGAAGATTGTGCTCATGCGCTTTTTTCAGCCTACAATTTTTTATGAAACGTAGTACATATGCAAATATACGAACTGCCTTGTGAATGTTGGAGTGTTTTTCGAAACATTCAAGAGTGTGTGACTTCTCAACTATGACAGCGGCGAGTATTGAGGCTGGAGGTTTTAATTCGGATTCGTCTACAATTTTATCCACCTTTGAGATTGGCAACTTTTCGAACTCGACATGGTAGGATGGATGTCCGTGCCACCAGAGTGAGTTTTCAACAATATCTTGTGCAGCAAGCCCTCTTGAAGCCAAATCGGCAGGATTTGCCTCAGTTGGTACATGAAACCAGTTTTCAGGTGCGGTCAATTCGAGTATCTGTGTGACTCGATTGCTTACATAAGTCTTGAGTTTGTAAGTTGGTGTCTTCAACCAGTTTAACACCAATCTTGCGTCAGTGTAGAGTCGCACATTGGAGATACTTTTTTCAAATAAAGGTAGAACAGTCTTATACAATTTCGATAGTAGTAGGGCACCACATAATTCCAACCTAGGAATGGTGTGTGTTCTCACTGGAGAAACTCTTGTTTTTGATATGATGAGGTTCATGGATACGAAACAATCATTTAATGAGACATGAATATAACAAACGGCACTGTAGCCCCTTTCAGATGCGTCAGAAAAACCTAGTAATGAGATATTGACATATGTAGTGTCAATATGACGTGGAATTCGAACATTTGAGAGTGTCATCATTGTATTTGATATACGATTCCATTGACGAGTCAAGTCTTCATCTAGTGGTTCATCCCATTCAAGGTTAGACAACCAAAGTAACTTCAAAAAATATTTGAATAAGAATATAACTGGAGACAACAGCCCGAGCGGGTCAAACAATTTAGCTGTGTACGATAATATGGAGCGTTTTGTTGGTTGTTCCGTGAATGGAGTAACAGTGTATGAGAACATATCTGACGACGGATTCCACCGAAAACCAAGTACTTTTATTTTCTGAGTTGTATCAGAAAAGGCAAGTGGATTTTCCAACATCTCGTCGGGAAATTCTTCAATAGCTTCTCGATCATTAGACGACCATTTTCGCAATTGGAGTTCACCTTTCGACATAAGTTCATTTAGTTGTGAAATAAGCAGTTTTGCTTCACATAGATTAGTAGCGCCGCTTACTACGTCATCAACATAACTGTGCTGGCGAATTGCATTGACCGCTAACGGAAATTCATTCTCATAATCACTAGCCAATTGAAGAAGTGTTCTTTGAGCTAGGAAACTGCTTGATGTCATTCCGTAAGTAACTGTGTTAAGTTCATATTCTATCAGTTCTTCTTTAGGTGAATTACGATAAAATATATGCTGAAATATTCTATCATCTTTTCTTATTGCGATTTGTCTGTACATCATTTTAATGTCGGATGTGATAGCTACTTTGTGAGTTCTAAAACTTATCAATATGTGAGTAAGTTCATTCTGAAGCTTAGGACCAACGTGAAGTGATTCGTTTAGCACTGTTCCATTGCTACACGGTGCTGAGGCATTGAAAACTACCCTTAATTTGGTTGTTGAACTGTCTTCCTTCTGAATACAGTGATGCGGGATTACATAATTAGATGGATTTGAAGTTTTAGACATGTGTTCTAATTCCATATACTGACTCATGAAATCATGATACTGCTTATGAACATTTTCGTTTGATGCTAATCTTTTCTCAAGTGATACATATTTTCTCATTGAAGAGGTGCGGTTGTCGCCTAATGACACATTTTGAGATTTGAAAGGCAATGCGACTTCATAGCGACCGGACGGCCAACGAGTTGTGGTTTCTGTATAGAGATTCTCACAATATGCATGGGATGGGTCTTCTTCAACTTTTACAGAGACCTCTTCAGTCTCCCAAAATTTTTCAAGCAACTGGTTGACTGGTTCAACATATGTGAGTAAACTAGTAGCCACATTAATACTTGAAACAGGTTCATTAGAATCAACTTTGCCAATGATAATGTATCCAAATACCGTACTTAAGGCTCCAGGTGAATTGGGATACAGCTTAGTAACTCCATGAGATTGAGCACATAACGTTTGGAGAAAAGAATCAGCTCCTATTAAAAGGTCAACTTTATCTGATATATGAAACTTGTCATCAGCTAGTTTCAAATTTGAAAAATGTTCAAAATCTTTAGAGTTCAATGAAACCATAGGTTGGTTACATGTGATCACTGATAAGACAGTAGCTTTAGTGTGCAGTCTAAAATCTGGTTTAAGCCTAGAGGATATAGTTAAATTAATCTCACCATGCGTTTTTGTTGTTTTGGATCCAATACCAATGAGTTCTCGCTTAGTATAGTTAGATTTCAAACTTAATTTATTTACTAACTCTTTAGTAACAGCGGTAATCTGTGAGCCTGAGTCTATTATGGCTCGGGCAACATGAGGCCGGTTGAATTGATCAAATACTACGACATTAGCGGTACCCAACAGACAAGAAGATGAGTCTGAGGTTGACAAAGTAGAGGTATTACACACAGAATTTGCGGTAGTAGCGTTCTCCTTCTGAGAATGCACCTTACTATTTGAGAGTTCAGAAGAACTGAGAGACCTTTTCTCATTATGTAATAAGGAATGATGTTTTTCTGAGAAACAGGACTTGCATACATTTTTAGATTTACAATACTGACGATTGTGAGTTCCAAAACATTGGAAACATAGGTTGTTTTCTCGAATAAACTTGTATCGTTCATCGAGAGACATATTAATGAACTTTCTACAGGCATAGATAGAGTGATCCATAGATCCACAAACAATACATAGCGGTTTAGACTTGGGATGCTGATTAGAGTTAGCATTCTTAGTAGAATGAGATTGATCAGTTGCTACTAGTGAGAATTTCCTAGATTTATTTTCAATTGAGTGAGTTTTAGTATCAACTTTAGATTTTATCTGAATTGCAGCAGACGGTTGCACTAACTCATATGTACGACACTTATGTGTGAGAAATTTCATCAATTCTTCATAAGAGGGGTTACTGTCCATAGCCTTATTCTCGAATTCTATGCGAGTTCTTGTGTCTAAATGTTTTAAACACAATGATAACAACATGAAGTCACACAAGTCGGGCAGTTGCTGTGCTTTCAAAGCAGAAATACAATTAGAATGTGTATCAATGAACTCCCTCAATGATGCATAGTCAGACTTCATGATCGGTTTGAATTCAAATAATTGATTAACGTAATAAGCACATAATATTCTTGGATTAGAGAACCTATCACACAGTAGCTTGTAAGCAATACAATAATTTTCATCAGAAATAGACAAATTCGCTATCATTTGGGCAGCACTACCTGAAACGTTTGCTTTCAGATAATGAAATTTTTCAATATTGGACAATGATTCACTTTTATGGATCAGGGCATCATACATAGTCACAAATTGTACCCAACCCTCAATTTCTCCATTAAATTTAATCAATTTAATTTGAGGAAGATGAATATTAGATGCAACATTTTGCCTACTTACGGTTTGAGCTGGAGTTTGCTTGCATTTAGAAGTAAACTGAGAGTACAATTCATTGTACCGTTCAATCATGACATCATATTCCTGATCAACTGAATCCGAACTCAAAGCTATTTCAGTAATATTGTCCTGCAGCGATTCAAACGATCGAAAATCACTCCTAATATCTTGGATGATAAACTCTGTTGAATTGTTTGTCAATGTTTTGAGTGCTGAGAAAATCTTATCTATAAGTCTTTTCCTTTTCAGAATTAGAATTCTTAATGCAGAAGGGCTCTGAGTTTCATTGTTTTGTTGGACAGAATCATTTAAAATACGAGACTCAGTTCGAGTATCATTATTATCTCCTGCTTCAGACATGATTTGAAGAGGTTATGTTCTGTTGTTTACTTCACGAAAAGAGGTTAGATTTGAATATCACAGCAGACATCAGATGGAACATCGTTATTTCGATATGAAACTCCCACCATGACCAATTAGCAGTTCTACTGAGGAGTTCTACTCAACAGTCTGTGATACAGAATTCAAACAAAATTTGATACGGTGTTAGGAACGATACGGAAGGAACTTGTATACAGGCCTTATTGTGATGATGATACAGCTTCAAGCTGGTTTGTTGCTGCGTTGCGTGCGGCTGAGGTAGTTGAGTAGTTCTGCCTCTAACGTGGACTGCATGCGCATGCGCGCTGGAGATTGCGCAGGTTCACGTGACCCTGATTGCACGGAGTGGGCGTTGATGATTGCTACTAACTGACAATCAACCTCTAAGTTGCAATTTTGCAACTTTCAACATGAGAAATTGCCACAAACAACAGCAGAACACAATGGCGGAATGGCGTCACTCAGAATAATCGAAAATTTTGAAAATAAGTAAATGCGTAACTGTTCAATGTAGAACATTGAAATAAACGGAACTGAGAGTTTTAGCACTAGCACAACCGATTCCCGTTCAAACAGCTCTTGAAAAACGAATTTAAATGAGGAAGACGAAATATTGAAGCGAGTTCAGACACAATAGAATATTGTTCCATAGGCACTAATTCATAAATTCGGCACGCGAGTACCAATTGTTTACGCGGGAAGACAAATTTACACTCTGGATTTGGAGGACCGAAATTTAAACTTAAAGAGCTGTTTGAAATAACACAAATAATGGAATTTACTCACTTTCAATTTGCGGGTAGACAATATTGCGGTTCAACGAGCTTGGGGCTGCTGGCACTACGAACGTCCAGGCAGCAACTGAACGAGGAGGAGTAGGGAGACGCTCCTCTCCACTCCTACTATGACGGTGAAGCGGTGAGAGGGGGGAAATGACCAGATAAAAAATTGTTCGTTTGCCTATCTTTACCACTCTTGTGATCAGTTTTCTTGTGTGAAAGTATTGAGACCAGAAAGATGTTACTCGCAAGTTTGTGCAGTGTCGAACCCAGATAATTTATAATCAAAATTTGTGAAGGGAGCAGTTTTGGACTTGAGTCTGTTGCACCTTCACACTCGTTGTAAATTTGTCACAATAAATAAATAAATAATATATTTTTGTTCAATTCATGGGTCAAGTCTCAAGACTACTCTCCAACTAGTTTGTAGCAAATGAAAAAGCGCCTTTATGCTATTGGTACTGTAGTTTTTACAAGCTAATTCATTTTATATTCATCAATTTATTGGACCATCAAATGTCATCATTTGTCATTTATATATTTATTTATTACATTTCAGAGGATAGCACCATTATTACATAAAAAAATATAATAATATCAATAGCAATTATACAGTATTATTTTAAACAGTAAAATTTAAACAATAACAAAAAAGTGCGACAGCATGTACAGGCATGATCAACAACAAAAAAGAAACTGCTCCAAGGCAAACAAAAACAAACCATTTGGAGCAATGTAACACTGGGAACAACCCTACCCGCATAACAACTCTTTTAAATGTGTGTTTGGAGATGCCAAAGAAATTATTCTGATGTATTGATCATTGCAGCATTATATGCTACTTCACAAATTTACTAATTTATTTTTTGATACAGTCAAAATACGTATTGTAAAGAAACAGGCTTTTAGCCCAAAACTATCTCTTACTAAATTTTTACAAGAGTCCAAATATTTATAAGAGTAGGTTATGCTTACTTTTTGATTAAAATATAACTTGAATCTTCTGGAAAACATAATAATCGTGCATAGGTTAATCAAGCATAGGCTATGTTTACGTTTTGATTAAAATATAGCTTGAATCTTCTGGAAAACATAATAATCTTGCATAGGTTAATCAAGCATAGGTTATGTTTACATTTTGATTAAAATATAGCTTGAATCTTCTGGAAAACACAATAATCTTGCCTTCACAATATGCAATATTCAACGAATGTATAATTATTTTAATATACGAGTTTGCGTTTTCTAATTTTGAAGCTTATTCTGCAATATCAAAAATTTCACCATTGAATGCAGCTTCTTTCAAGATCTAGTCTTTTGTTCTTGCTGTATTTCCTTAACAATTTGAAGCTTATATTTCTGCTTAAAATAATTATTTAATACCAATTGAAGACAAAATTATGACGTAATGGGGAAGATTTTCTGTTGCATCATTGCATGCATTGTATTTTTATCTCAATAAATGAGATTGTCTTTCAGGACGTCAGGAATCATCTTTTACCGCAATTGTCTTAGCATTGACGAAATTTGGAATACAAAGGAATTTAATTTATATTTATTAACCTAACCTAACCTAAATACACTGTTCAAAACAAAACCACAAAGCATAACAAGTTTTAGTTATCTAGTAAATTTTAATTTTATCTATCTTTGCAGTGTCTTTTCAAGCGTAGTTTGAATTTTCTTAATACGTTTGTGAAAAAAATAAATTTGAATGAATATCTCAAAACACAAGGGGACAATCTTGAAATTTCTATAAACTTCATTATTGATCAAACATAGCACATATCCCATGAATAGTAGATTCTTAGTACTGTATAAGGTCCGTATTTATGAGCCGTCCTTCAGTTTCTCTAGATCCAAGGGACTCTTTAAATGTCAAGTAGGATTTAAATGATATAGGATTTCAAGAGTCCCTCGAGTCTAGAAACACTGAAGGAACGTTCATAAATACGGGCATTAGTCTGAATCTATGTTACAATAATGTCTAAATTATTATTGTTTTTTTCGCAGATTGATATTTTCGCTCAGGATCTGATAATCGTTCCTGTTCATTTGGGTGTTCACTGGTGTATGGCCATTATTGACTTCAGAAACAAAATAGTGGAATACTATGACAGTATGGGGCATGCTAACAACAAGTGTCTCAAAGTAAATATCTTCAGCATTATGAGCATTATTAATTTACTCGTAACAAGATTTACCACGTTATTATTATTATTTTTTTTTTGAGGATGAATCCCACAGGTCTGAGACCTGTGCGTGGGTAATGAGTTGGATAATGGTGATTTATATTGTTTTATAATTTACTAGCAGGTTGTCCGATTCGTTTCAATCGGGATGTCTAATGAAATTTTATTCCAGATAAACTTTTCAAAGCAATTAATAGATTTTTTAAAACAAGAGGGCATTACATGAAAGATATAACAGATAGAAGACCGAACAAGAATATGGTTGGTGTTCAGGTGGAAGCTTCCCCAATTCCCGAGAACAAACAATGAAGTAATAATTCGGCTGTAATAAAAATAGTACATTTTTACTTATTCCTCTTCCCCTCCTTCACCAACTTCTCTTTCTTTTCATTTTTCTCTTCTCCCTCTCTAAAAGGTAAAAGGTCAAGTGTAAGAATGGCCTCAATGGCCAAGACTTCGCCTCTTTGTGTAATTCATCTCTCAGATCCAGGCTCTATTTTTGTTATGTTTTTTATTTTTTAAACAATCGCATCCATAATTTCTGCTGTACTTTACCTTAAAATAGTTAATATAGTTGTATTTATAATATTTTCTACTCAAACTATTCAACCATTATGTTTACTTTTCAAAAACAACTGTACTTAACTTCAACTAGGGGATCTGAGAGTTGCTAATATTAATAATACTTTTATCATTCATATACATTGTAAATTTACACAAATAAAGTCATCTGAATCTGAATCTCTTCCTTCAATGTGATTTGAGTATAAATGATACATGGATTCTCAAGGTTGTAAAATAAATATCAATATTAAAATGATAAAGCTATGGAATTAAATTATTGGTAGCACATCTAATTATGATATTACCTTACTTTCCACTTACGGTGACTATTTACGCGGTGAGCGTGGTGTTCATGCGATCTTGATGTTCAGTCACGAGCGCTTGGATGGGTGTCCGTGCTTCAATGACTTGATGTTATAAGCTTTATTATCACTTACCCGGTGGTTCGGAACCCACCTAAAATAGTAGTTGGAACTACCCGTAAGGGTCTCCCCACCAATAAAAGCCATAAGCTTCAATGACTTGATGTTATAAGCTTTATTATCACTTACCCGGTGGTTCGGAACCCACCTAGAATAGTTGTTGGAACTACCCGTAAGGATCTGTCCACCAATAATAGCCATAAGCTTATTATTTATATGTTACGTTTTCTTCAATCCAATACTTTGTTAATGAATGTTGTTCTGATTTTAGGCATTACTAAAATATTTGGAAGATGAAAGTAAAGACAAAAAGAATTCGCCTTATGACACATCAAATTGGAAATCAGTTAACATGAAAGTGAGTATACTTGGGGTCATTTATTGCTCATTCTAGAGAAATTTTATCAGGTTGAATTGCTTTTTTTTTTAATAAAATATTGAGTCGTAAATTAGTACTTAGTATTTGCTGATCCATGACGATCTGCGAGTAGAATAGTCGACATTTTCACTTGAATTTTCCTCACTTGAAACAACATGTGGCTCAAGCCCGTCATCAGTGGACATCAAAATTCAACTTCATATCAATTTAAAATAGTTCTGCATGTCAGTCAAAAAGTAAAAGTATCAACCATAAATTAGTCATGAAATTTTTTGTATATAAAATGAAGGACCAATATTGTATGACAGTTCACATTTGATTATTATTACAAGAAAGTTTTGATTCATTTTTAAATACGCTAATTGTATAAAAAAATGAATGTCAGAATTAGAATTCAAATTCGAATTCGTATTTTTTTTAGGATGAAGCCCACATAGGTCTGAGACCTGTGCGTGGGTAATGAGTTTGATGATGGTGATTGATGAGCTGGACCTACAGTTTCAGGTGGGTTCCGAACCACTGGGAAGTAATTTAACAGCAGAGAACAGTGTATTTTGCTGGCCAATCTAATCGGGCACCCTTATAAAGAAAGCCCAGGAGAACGCAGCTTATCCCTATCTGATTGAACATATACCAGCTACGGCTCACGGCTGTCACTTCCCCAAACGAGTGTATTAATTACCAGATCATTGAGTTTATATTCTGCTTGATTGCAATTATTATAATAGTTCATTATGAATTTTTTTTTGGAGGATGAAGCCCACATAGGTCTGAGACCTGTGCGTGGGTAATGAGTTGGATGATGGTGATTGATGAGTTGAACCTACAGTTTTAGGTGAGTTCCGAACCACCGGGAAGTGATTTTACAGCAGAGAACAGTGTCTTTTTTGCTGGCCAATCCAATCGGTCACCGTTACGAACAGGACCTACGAGAACGTAGCTTATCTCTATCTGATTGAACAGATACCTGCTACGGCTCGTGGCTGTCACTTCCCCAAACGAGTGTATTAATTACTACCAGATCATTGAGTTTATATTCTGCTTGATTGCAATTATTATAATAAATCATTATGAATTTAATATTACATACTAAATTATTATAATACATCAACACTAATTTAGTATCTATCCAGTTGTAGAAATAAATATGTTGCGCAGTTGGTTGGTGATTAGATAAAGGCTCTTTCCTGCAGCCTTTGGTTAGAATCCCATTCAGCCATGGATGTTTCTCATCATTCACCTCATTACCCACGCACAAGTCTCTAGACTTATGTGGGCATCATCCGTAATAAAAAAATAATAGGTGTAACTTTTTTAGTGCATTTTTTCGGTACTCAGATATTTGTCATATAAATAAATTAATTTTAATCTATTTAAAAATAAACAAAATCATTACGATGTTACGAATATTCATAAGTTTTAATATTAGGAATATTTCAGGATATATTACGGTATTACGATCATATTATTTCAGAATAGTTATGAGTTTGAAAAAACCGTGGAAAATATATCGAAAAATAGTAGATCAAGTACCTAGTACATCAAATTAATAGTAGATCGAAAATAGATAGATAAATTGACTTTATTTTTGCTTTTTACAATATTTATAAAAGTGCTGTGGGCGAAGTTGAGGCATAAACGTCCCCTCTTCCACCTAACCCACAAAATAGATAGTCTGCTCAAATGGTTTAATTTGCTTTAATACATTTCGATTAAGCACTATTAATTATGTCCATCCTTTACTATTATTTTTAATTAGTATTGTGTAGAGATGAGGCGTATTTACTGGAACAGGTATTTTTACTGAGTATTTGAACGTACGGACTAGCACCTAGTATTCGAAGAAAATAATACTCAGATATCTTTGAGTATTTCTAGTAAACTACGCGACTTCAGTACGGGCAGTGACTTCAAGTCCCCACTCCAATTTACGGAGTGGGAGTGGAGCTTTGTAATTTGCAGTTGCACAGTAGCACATTTCTCATTATAGAACTATTCAACTACTCACTCACTCTTTCTCGCCCACTCTCTAACTCTCTCTCTCTCTCTCTATTCACTATACTCGATTGTAGGCGCATGCTTAGTTGCGTCGCGTATGGCGTACGCGCATACTTTTCCAGTACAAATACTTCTTGAGTACTTGAGTACGAGTCGTTTGTTACTCAAGCGTCTCAAGACTCGAGTCTTGCCGTCCGCATCTCATTTCGCTACAGCACATCTGAGAGCAACTCAATAATAAGATTCGTGCTGTATTTAACGTGAGTAATAAAGATTCGTGCTGTATTTAACGCGAGAAACAGTAGTAGTACCAGTACCGCAGTACGATACTCTCTTACTCTGGCAAACTAGCTAATATAAAATACTACCTAGTATTTTGGAACAGGTATTTGGAATAGGTATTAGAACGGTGTCCGGACAGAAGCCACCATAGACATTTGCCACTATTTTTACGAGCAGGTATAGGTTTGGTCAGCTGACATGTGTCAGCTGGCACATTTGGTGGCACTATTTTTACGAGCCAGGTTAGCTAGGTTTGGTCAGCTTTTTTTTTTTTTTTTTTTTTTTTTTTGTAGATTACGTCTTGGAGACTCCAGTTAAGGAGTATAAGACAAGTCAGATCAACAATATTATACACTAGATACCATAATTACTTCATTTAGTTGAGGTGAGGCTTAATTTTGATGTGAAAGGAACTCTTGTACACTATAAAAAGCTTTATCAACTAAATATTTCTTCAATTGATTTTTAAATATTTCTATATTTTCAAGACTCTTCAAAAACTGCGGTAGCTTGTTGTAGAATTTCCTACCAATATAACTAGGTTTTTGTTTGAATAGGCTACTATTGTGACTCACCAAGTGATAATCTCCTCGGCTTCTTGTATTATAATCATGTACATCAAGATTTTGGTTAATATCATTCGTTTTTACATATAAAGTAGCTTCATACACATATAAGCAGGGTACAGTTAGGAGACCAAGTCTCTTGAACAACGGCCTACATGAATCTAATCTATTTACTCTTTCTATACACCTAACCGCTTTCTTTTGGATCTTAAACACCCTATCAAGATTTTGTTTTGATGAATTACCCCATACTAAGATAGCATACCTAATATGTGACAGTAAGAGCCCATGGTAAGCTGTAAAAAGTAACTTTTTGTCATTCAATCTAGCGAGCTGTCGCAGGACAAATACCCCAGATGAAATTTTACTACATATTTTCTCAATGTATGGAGTCCAGGTCAATCGTCTATCCAACGTAACTCCTAGAAATGCAATTTTTTCTTCCTGGTCTAATTGATTATCGTTTACAAACACGTTTATAGCCCTATCTTCATTTAAATTATGTTTGTTTTTGAATTGAAGGTATTGGCATTTTTTACTATTTATAGTTAATTTCACCTGGTTTAAAAATTGGACAATGGACTCCACACCTATATGGGCACTTATTTCTAAATTATCTAGAATGGAATTGCTGAAAATGAGTGATGTATCATCAGCAAATAAGAGGGCTCTACCACTAATTAATTCTTTAGGTAAAGGGTTGACATATAACAAAAAAAGCAATGGACCTAGTATTGACTCCTGAGGCACTCCAGCTTGCACCTCTAATTTATTAGATTTATTCTTTACTATACTATTACCAACTACTGTAGTTAGTTCTACACATTGTTTTCTCCCAATAAGATATGATTCAAACCATTTCAGTTCAACCCCATTTACACCTACATTTTGCAGTATTTCCAATAAAGTTCTATGATTAACACAATCAAATGCCTTTGACAGATCTAAGAAGATTGCAGTAGCTTTATCACCTGAATCTATTATATCTATTAGTTTTTCAACTAGAGAAACTATGGCTGTTTTTGGCGATCTCCCTTTCTGGAAGCCATGCTGTTCATCACAGATAAAGTTAGCTTCTTGAAGGTGCAGAAGTAACCTATTTAGAACTACTCTTTCAAAAATTTTACTTATTACATTTAAAATACTAATGGGCCTATAGTTTTCTACCTTTTCTCTATCGCCACTTTTGAAGATTGGCAAGATCTTCCCCTCTTTTAAATTATCTGGAAAAACACCTTGTTCTAATGAATGATTGATCAGATGAATCAAAGGGTCTAACAATTGATCTTTACATTCTTTCAGAATTTTACTGGATACCCCATCCATTCCTACAGTTTTTTTATTATTTAAACTATCAATGATATTTGACAACTCGTCTTGGTATACTGGGTGGAATTTTAATTCGTTCTGAATCCCCTCAGTATTCCTCATGTTTGCATCACTAATACCTGTATTAAGAGATTTTTGAAGATCCTTAGCAACCAGTTGATAATATCTGTTAAAGAAATTACAAATGTCTACAGTATCATCAATATATTTGTTATTTTCGTTAATTATTCTGGGGACACTAGTATAAGCATCTACATGAGCTACTTGCCTATTTTTGTTTATTACATCCCACACTGCTGTGTTAAAGTACACACTATTATTCAAAATTTCAGCTGTTTTCTTACATTTCGCTCTTTTCACTTTTTCCATATAGTTTTTCTTTAGAGCTTTGTAATTATCTTCACTTAACATATTTCTAGATAGTTTGAATTCATCATATGCATCTTTAACCCTATTTCTTTCTGCAAGGATATCATCAGTTATCCACTCTTCAATCTTGTCTAATTTGTTCTTTACAGGGACTTTTTTAACTGGACAACTCATAGTAATATGAAACCTTAAAATATTAATGAAACTATCATATTTGTCATTTAAACTATTGCTATTGTAAACCCTACTCCAGTTTTCTTGTAGCAGATTCTGCTTCAAACAATCGATATTCCCCTGTTCACATTGTTGAATTTCTTTCATTACTCTACTCTTTTTAATTGATTTATGACCTTGCAACCCCACCTCTAAGATTTGATAGTCATGATCAGATAGTTCCGAGCCGCCTAATCTTGTTTTAGAGTAATCTATATTAGTAAGGATGTTATCAATTATAGTTTGTGATGTTCTTGTGACTCTGGTATATTCATGAACTTTTATTTCCAAGTTATTCATGCATATAATATCCTTTAAATCTTCTGTCATTTTATTCTGTGTTGCAAAGTCTGTATTGAAATCTCCCGCTACAATAACGTTTGTAAAACGAGTAGTAGTAATCTCTAAAAGCCTATTGAATAGTTCACAAAAATTGTTCCATTCCCCATTTGGTGACCTGTAAATACCTAACACCGCTACTTCGAAATTATTGTCGATTTTTACTCTCAAACCAGTAACTTCTAAATCCATTTCCACAGCAAATTTCTCTACATATTCTAAATTAAATGTTTGCATATTCTTAGCATTTTTAGTGAAGATAGCTACTCCCCCACTTCGATGAGATGTCCTGCAATACGGCGTTTTCAATGAATAGTTTGGAATATTAAGTTGTGACAATTCATCTTCTTTTAAACCATGCTCTGTGAAAATAGCTATATCAGGAGCCTCTTCTTTAAAAAATACTTCGATTCTATCTATTTTGTTACGAATGTATTGAATATTCTGATGGAACACAGTGAGTACCGGTACTTCCCTATCATCCCTTATTACTTTATCGTTGCTTTTGCATATTGAAGTAGATTTACTTAATCTCTTAGAATCTTGAGAGCCTATCAGATTGCTACAAGAGTTCCTTCCACTAATGCTATCCTGATTTTTTGATCGTTTAACGTCTTTTAATACAATTGAAAATATGAATTTATCATCTGAAACTAGTTTCCCTTCCCGGTTTTGAGCCACTTTACTAAAAAAGGTTCGTTAGATGATTGTTTAGGAGAATTATTGACAGTAGATTGCAAACGACTTTCAATCAGCTCTGCCAGCCTATTACAAAATATTACTTTGCCAGATTGATTTAGATGTAGACCATGATTAGTGAAGTTTTGTTTTTTCAGCCTTTCATTTAGAAAACAAATCCCCAACTGCTTAGAATTCTTATTTTTTAGGCTGTTGATTGTATTATGAATTGATTTATTTGTTGACTTAATGGCTTCATTTAGCTCTGGCCTATCAAACCTATACGGAATTGTACTTATTATTACATTAGTTTTTTGGCTGAGTGGCACAATCTCTTTAATTTTTTCATTTATTTCAGGAAGATGTTTTAGATTAGGTTCATTTATATTGTTTGAGCCACCCAGTACTATTAGAAAATCGTTTTTTCCAAAATCTTTAGTTTGTTCCTGTGCTGACTCTACGATAGCGTTTATAGGGGCACTTGGTTTGAAAAAGCTCTGAACTTCATACTTATTTTTTAATCTTTTATTTAGTAGGTCACTCTAGTCTCGTCCATGACTGGATGTCAAGAGCAGTACTCTACCTTTCCTATCGTTATTTGCCCTTACTTTAGTTTTGGTTGCTGTTTGCAAAACCTGACTATACGTTTTTGTTTGACCATTTCTATTTATTTTTTCCCCATTTGATTTAGGTTCTACTTTTTTTGTATTGATCAGAGGTTCAGATCTTACATTAGCCAAGTTTATTTTTGATTTTAATATTTCGATTTCCTCTGACATAGACCTACATTGACTCATGAGATTTAGTATTTCAGTTTTATGGTCTTCCTGCTGCAATTTTACAATAACTTCCAGAGATTTTATGTGATCCACTAACCCTATTCGTTCTTCCTCAGAATTTTTTAGTGATGTTTCTAATTTTGTTTTCAATTTGGTGTGATCACTCAATAGTTTAGCAACCTTTTCTTCTACATCTACAGTAGCTTTAAGAGCTGTTGGAGATTTTTTCGTTAATAATTGCTGAGATCGCGTAGCTACTTGAGTTTTAGTTGAACAATTAGATTTAGATGCCTTGTTTGGACTCATTTTCCTAGCTAATAATTGTTTTCAATTGATTTTAGTTAAATGTTTAATGAAATATTACTTAATTTATTACAATTGTCAACTTGAGACTATTTAATTACAAGAAAATTTATCAATATCGGTACACCTAACCTCGAAAATAGAATTTGACTTTTTATTTAAATACTTTAACTTATATTAGACAAGTTAATGATGTAAATTATTAAGATATTATAAATACTAATAATAATAAACAAAAATACTACTTATCCGTTCGAATTAAAATTCTATGCTTCAAAATTCGCAGAGCCTGTTCAGACAACGTATGCACAGTACCCTGGCACATTTGGTGGCAAATGTCCTGCTTTTGAAGAAAGTGGCATTTGTCTATAGTTGCTTCTGTCCCAGATTCATTAGAAAGTACTAGTACTCGGAATACTTAGTATCAGAAAAACCTAGTACGACCCATCTCTAGTATTGTGTAATTACGGTTTCCAACGTATTCTTATATTTTTGTATTCTTTTCACAGGACATTCCACAACAGATGAACGGCAGTGACTGTGGGATGTTCGCTTGCACATTTGCTGAGTACAAGTGCCGAAATGCAAAAATCACATTTAGTCAAAAGGAAATGCCTTATTTTCGCAAGAAAATGGTCTACGAAATTCTCACCGGAAAACTTTTATTGTAAGTGTTGTAAATTGTGTGGTGCAATGAACAAACAATTTATCGCTATATTAGCTGAGTATTACATGTAATGTGATGTGTGATAACTTACCATTAGTTTTTGACAAGATGTAATTATCTTAAATCAATAAGTTAACTAATAATTTAAACAGTTTTGGAAAGAGCCCGTTACACAAATTCCAAAATGCAAATCCATTTTTCAACTAAAACGATTGTGAATGGTACAGCGTTAGCAATAAGTAATTTAAGATTTCAAAAACTCCTTAATTATGATAATATCTTTACACTTTGTAATGAGCTGAAACCCCACATTTTTTTGTTGAGAATGCATGGTTAAATGGAGTAAATCGTTCCGGTATTCTTGATAGCAAGTCACCTAAAATTTTTTTACCCAGATGTATTAATATTGTACATGGATTCCTACTCACAAGTTGATATTTTTCATGCTCTTTCTCATTTTCCTACATTTTTTGGATAGCACTGCTAATGATCTCGCTTTTCATTTGATAAGATTGTCAAAATTTCTTCTTGGTTTTATGTCATTAAACTAGCCAACATTTTATATCGAAGTTTTAATATTTTTTATTCATAATCCTTTAAACCTATTAAGATAACGAGACAAATTTTACATTCTACTTCCTTTTTAAAACAAATCTAAGTTGTTAAAATTCTTGAACCCTTCCACAGTTTAAAATACAGGAGTTAAGTGGAAGAACATCCAATACTCGAGGATTATCACCATTGCAAAATCAAACACATGCTGAGGAATGGAGTATGACAGATGGGAGCAGTGTGAATACCGCCATTCAACAGCATGTGTTTTATTTTGCGATGGTGTTTATCATGGAGTATTGGATGTCTTACAATGCAGACACCATTTTTCATTCAATTACCGTTTTTTTTTGTGAACAACCTGTCACATTGTGATTTGATTTGAGTTGGTTATGTGACAATTGTACAGTAAGTATACTTGAATAAAAATTACCGACCATAGAAAATTTGTTTCTATTTTAAATACTCCAATTTTTGTATTATGCGTCAATTATTGTTAGGAAGGTGAAGCTCAGAATGTTTTAATGCGTATATTAAGAATATTAATAAAGAATCAGGAATTGTACTTCAAAGTGAAATTTCTAGTTGAACTTGAACGTAACCTGAAATTTCGATTTTTTAATTGAAAATTTGTAAAGAAAGCAGTAGTGGGCTGTGCCTGTTGTATCTTTATCTACGACCATGTCATAATGTATACATTACGGTTTCACAATTGATGCCAAAACAGCTGTCTTTTCGAAATGCTTTTTGAAACCCGTTGCATAAAGAGCTCATTGTAGTACAGGTTCTACATTATAACAAGGGTTCTGGACCAATCAGAAGCATTTTTTATGGAATCAATATCGTAATTCAATATTGTGAAACTATCAGCTGATTTGATCAAACTGCTACACCAGCTGCTTTAACCTAACAATCTACTATAACTTCTCATATTTGAGATGAGAGGTTAGGTATCTCTGACAGTCACAGGTAAAATGAAATTGTTTTAATTAAATGTATACTAGTGGTCGTAGATAAAATAGTGTATGCAACGATTTTATTTGGCCATTAAAGCACTCGTGAGATATTTATAACACTCGCATTCGCTCGTGTTATAACTTACATCTAACTCGTGCCTTAATAAGGGTCAAAATAAAATCGTTGCATAAACTACTATTACTTGATTGTGTTTCGTAATAAATAGATAAATAAATATCTGTACATAACTATTATTTTTTTTTAATACTATTTTTCCTTACTAATCTTGAAAGAAATTGAACCGTTTTCTACGAAATCTAAAAGTTGGTGAATTCAATTTTATCTTCATATATTATAATGTTCAAATGTATTTCGTATCACACACTATCTTGAATAAATACATTAATCTGACTTGATTAATTATAAAGCCAGTTTAGTAATAGATGAACAAGATCATAGTAATAGATCTTAAATAGCCTGTAAATTCTTTTGTATATCACAATTTATTTATAATAAAGAATTGTATTTTAAATCGTGGTTCAATTTTAACTATAGTAACAAGTAAAAAGTTCATCCTGTCACATAACAATTTACAAATTACGGTTAAAATCTACAAACAAAAATACGAGGACTAAAAAAATTAGTTTGTAGATTTTTATGTAACAGGCATCAGGAAGTATTTTACAAGTATTTTGATATGGCCTAGATATGCCGAGTGATCGCCGCGAGCCGTAGCAGGTATCTGTTCAATCAGATAGAGATAAGCTGCGTTCGTAGGACCTGTTTGTAACTGTGACCGATTAGATTGGCCAGAAAAAAAGACACCGTTCTCTGCTGTAAAATCACTTCCCGGTGGTTCGGAACCCACCTAAAACTGTAGGTCCAACTCATCAATCACCATCATCCAACTCATTACCCACGCACAGGCCACAGACCTATGTGGGCTTCATCCTAAAAAAATATATATATATTTTCTAATATAAGTAGAAAATCTTTCTCCAACGGATGTTATTTTTATTTAAGTGATTCTTGATTATATCGCACCCCCAGTTCAAGACTATCGTCACTCAGAATATCCATTACATATTCTGTAATATTGAATTTTGAGTTACAATTATTCTATTTTTTTATTGAGGATGATGCCCACATGAGTCTGGAGACTTGTGCGTGGGGAATGAGGTGAATGGGTGAATGATGAGAAACATCCATGGCCGAATGAGATTCGAACTCATGGCTGCAAGAAACGAAGCTAGTCAGAGCCTTATCTTATCACAGACAAGCGCTACCAGAGCCAACTGCGCTATTGCACAGTATAGAAGCAACTATAATAAATCTCATGATGCATGTTTATTCATTTTTAATTATTCCCAAAAACAACAGTACAATGAAAGTAAAAGAAAATTGACACAGCGGGAATACCCCTACTTAGGCTATACGTCTGTGTGTAAGAGTGAGTTCTGCGGATGCCTTACATAGTATATTTCTACTTCATTATTTAAAACTACATATAAGTTTCATGCTACACCATACTTCACATTATTTTGAAATACATTTTGTTAATGTAATTGAGTAGAATTGATAATAAGAGGTGATCTACAGCTCAGTTAACTAGAGAAATGACTGGTCTAGTACAAACATTATTAGACAAATTTATCACAGAAAAGGAATTTAAATTATTGTGCTAAATGAGTAACAGTGACACGCGGACCCAACAGGCACTTTTATTCTTCTATTGATTCTGTCAAAAAAAAAAACATAAAAACTACCAGTTTCAAACATTTAATTCAAATAAGCATGGAAAAGTATTATTCTTGAGAGAAGAAAGAATGTGCTAATGAGATTTATTATATTCCACATAATCATAATATACTGTATTATGAAAAAGTTAATGCCAATAGGTCGACCGAAAAATGTGTCAAAATTATTTTTATTTTTATTTTTCGTAATAATGATGCCCAAAGGAGTTTGAGATTTGTACGTGTGATATGAATTCAATGAAATCAAATCATAAATCTAGTTCACCCTTTAATACATCTATGCATGACAAATAATCTCCTGACATATTTTTTTTGCTGGCTTCACTCGCATTTCTTTTTCATCATCAGCAATATTTCATAAATTATATTTCTGAATTTTATGTTGTTCGTATTTTCAAGTTATATTCATACATCAGTATTTTTATTCACCAAAATCCCTCGAATGAAGACACATAAATACGGGTTCATAAAACCTCTCATTGAAGCAACACTCATTTAATTCTCATTACAGGAGAAACTCAATTATAATAAAGTCAGACCCTACCATTTTTTAATAATATTTTCTGAAACTAAAAGAATGGGAAGCAATCGATAATATTAAAGCCAATTAAATAAGGAGTTTAATGTCAGGTAACTAACTGTCGTAAGTATAACGGGTTTATTTCTGGTACAATAAACATAACATATAAAATGTAACTAAACAGGAGTTTGTGAGATTTAATTCTCGGTGAACGGGCGGTTAAATATCTCTTACGTCGGTTAGCCTGATCATCATCATTTCTTGCAATTGTCCTTTGTGCAACCAAATTCTCTCCATTAAGTTCAATCTCCTTAGAATGACGTCATTCTACGGGGATTAAATTTAATTGGCTTTCATGCATCCGGCCGTTAGTATTATGAAGGTCTAGCCAGATTCCTAAGGAGGACTTATTTTAGATTAAGGCTTGTCCCACACTGGATCCGCTCAGCTCAGTCGCTTCCACCAAAATTCGGAAACCATGTATTCAAATGTAGAGCAGCAAACCGGATCCGTTCCGTCAGCTCAGTTCAGCCCGCTCCGTCCGCCTCAGCCACTTTTTGGTAAGCGAGCGATTTTTGCCTGAAGCCTGAGACGCCGCGCATCCGCAGAGTAGGCCTACAGACAGAAGTGTTGAGCAACTGAACCACCAGCAAATGGTTGGTGCTAAAATTAACAACTGAACGGGGCGGACCTAACTGACTCAGTGTGTGACAAAACTGTCGCAACTGAGCTGAATGAACTGTGCTGAGCTGAGCTGACTGAACTGAGCGGATCTAGTGTGGTACAAGCCTCAATTAAAAGTCTCATTTAAACAACATACGTTTAATCGTCATTACAGAAGAAACTCAGTTACACAGTTATAATAAAGTCAGACCCTTATTATTTTTTAATAATATTTTCGGAATCGAAGAGAATGGAAAGTCTGATCAGAATCCTAAGGAAGGCTTATTTTAGATTAAATCTGTAAAACCTCTTACTGAAGCAACATTTAATCTAATTACAGAAGAAATTCAATTCCAATAATACATTTATAATAAAGTCAGACCCTACCAAATCTTTATTTCGGAGCCAAAGAGCACGAACCACTTCTCCAGTATTCTTGGAGCATTGTAAATCATTTCGATTTAAAGTTGTTCGCCTATCATATTTGTGATCAAAAATTCACGTGACCTCACAAATAGGCCTGGAATAATGCACGTATCGCCGGCAGTCTGAGAAATATTCGGAGTTTGGTCTTTAATGGGAGTTTCGCAAGATTTCACAGTACTTTCCGACTCGCACAACTTTGTCAGCGGGCTGAAAGCGAATCCTTGTGGGCATGCGCCAATTTTGATGCTGCCACCTGCCAGACACATGACAAAGAAGCGACAGTGGCCGGGATACGGGTGGCGTGAGTGGTCTCCGAACTCCAGAAGGCCGGAAGCAGGACATTGGAACCAGGAGCAGGTGCCATGGTTCGAGGGATCACTTCCGCCTGTGTTTTGAAACGGTCCATTAACATCTCCAACCACATTTTAGTCAAAAAATTCCAAAAAAGCACTTCCATTCCAAAAACTGGACAAAAGTTAGACACAACTACGCATTTAATTACATTCATGTAAAAGTATTTACAACTTTCAGTGATTTATTGACATATCAGTTGTTGTAAACTATTCAATATCTTACCAACTGTACTATTATCATTTAGTAATAAAAACATAATCTATTTTTAATATTGTAGAATGGGTCAAAGAGAATATCTTCTTTAAAATAGGTAATTTAACCTAGTTTCTTGATCTTTTATGTATTTATTATTTGTCCCTATTTTTACTTATGCTTATTTTATTATTTCTTATATTGTAGCTGTAGTGATTTTTACTATTTTATGCTTCCTTGGTCGGTCTAGCGCTCAAGCTATGCTTTGCTGGGTCGAAATATGGGTAACTGAATTGTCTAGAATCTTATAGTTAATTTCTTATTATTTAAATTCATGTATTTTTGTTTAATTGGGAAATAAATCTTATTCTTATGTGATAATTGATGAGGTCGAAAGTGTGTTTTTCAAGTTAATGTAATAGTGAATGTACTAATGGTGAAACTTACTCAACCTATTCAACGAAAAACTAATATGTATTACCAAACTCTGGATTTGAATAATATGTATTATTGTGAGCTTAATGAAAAATGTCATATTTTAAACGAATTTTATTGATTATAGATTTGTACATGTAAATAATTGAAGGGGTAAGGTGTTTTTTAAAGTTAGTTTGATGGTTTTAGTGATGCATTTCAAGTTATAATATTGCAAATGTATTAATGGTCAAAAAAAGACCCTGGAACTACAAAAGTGTTCGCACCAGACTGTGTTGCTATGGATGGCGGTTTGGGCGGCTCGCATGCTTTGACGGTGGCCTCGGGCTCGCAAACTCTCGACACATGGCTGAAAGCGGATCCTTCTGGGCATGCGCCAATCTTGATGCTGCCATTCGCCAGACACATTACAAAGTAGCGACAGTGGCCGGGATACGGGTGACGAGAATGATCTCCGAACGGCAGAGGGTTGAACGCGGGACATTGAAACCATGTACACGAACCGTAGTTTGAGCCATCAGGTCCTGAAACATCAACATTGCATCATTCACACTTTGAAAAAAAGAACGCAATTCAAATCCAACGCTATTTTCAAATATATAATGGCCGCTCATCCTAACCTCAACAAAACATGACCCCTGGCGGCAGGCTGACGTAGCTTCTTTTTAGAAGTGAAATGCATTTGTGATACATACAATTTTTGTCTTACATACAATTTTATATTATCATATGTTCTATAGATATCACCTGTTCAAACTTTTGCATGTTTCACTTTTAGTTTTGGATAATAAAGCCTAGTTACCAGAGGTTTTTCATTACAATTGTATCTCCAGTTAAAGTGAGTGTGTAATAAAAAACCTCTGGTAACTAGGCTTTATTATCCAAAACTAAAGTGAAACATTTTAAAAGTTTGAACATGTGATATCTATAGAACATATGATATTATAAAATTGTGAATCAAAGTGTAAATCAAAAATTTAATTGAAATACAATTAAAGTGAGTGTAAATCATATATTTAATTGAAATACAGTGTCAATTTTGATATTAGATTGAAAAATAGTAGTTTATGCAACAATTATATTATGAATGCCTTTAAGCCGCAAATGAATTGTGAGGGGCAGTACAATGTACACTATAATAACAGTGTTTATTTCAATTACAGTCCTTTTTAGTAATTTCGTAATAGTTTTAACAGGAGTTAAGGTCGTTTCACACATAAGTTACGGCGCGTCACAGTCACAGTTCCGTCTCAGTTCAGTCACGGTAACAATCAGTCACCTGACGGGTCGGCGCCGGACGAGTGTAGACAGCGTAACCGGAAACTAAGATAATATATTTTATGACTGTGACGAGACGGATAGCTCGGAACTGAGACGCGCCGTGACTGATGTGTATGAATCGACCTCAATTTATTATCAACTTTTTATGGTAAATTCAACGACTTGCAGTCAATTTTAATTGAAAATAAATAATATTTTTACTCACTTTTGGCCAAACGTTTTCGATTCAAAATGAATTTTAAGACGAGTCTCCATGAATCGTAAACATTTGGCCAAAATTGAGTAAAAGTATTATTGATTCTCAATTAAAATTGACTAAAAGTCGTTGAATTTACCACGAATTCAATTTCTTATCTTCGGAATAAATTTTTAATTGTTCAATAGCCTTCCTGTATTGCAACTGTGATATTTAATGATAAACTCTATATCTATTTATTATACATAATCAGTCTATGATCACCCTCAACCCTCTGATAGTTTGAATAGTCCGATATTAGTGAGCATAAAAAAGGTAAACCAATCTCATAATGTTAAGTCGGGCTTCAGCTAATAGTCAACGATTCTATTTCTCATTTCTTTTCCTATAAAGATTTCATTTTATTTTTGAACAAAGGCTTCAAAGAAATTAATTCTGATAGACAGCTTATTGCTAACCGTAATTTATCTGTTTATAATCTAGTACATAATATTGCTACATTATATTTCAGTTTATAAAATACTTTTTCCTACAGTGACCCGAAAAAGTGCCTATTTTTGCACTAACTGTAGCACGCAAAATAGTCTATTCCTGCACCAGTGCGGGAAAGTAAATTGCAGTGCGGGAATGTACTTTTCCGCACTCCAAATTTGCAACCTACCAACACAAAATAGTGAGCATGTAATACGCAGGTTCCCTATTCTGCATTCAAAAATAGGTTGGCTAACCTGCTTCAGCTGTGAATAGTTGTTGTAGTTGTTGTTGATGAAATCGATTTGATTCGAAGATAGGTTATGTGAGGAATTTTCAGGTTATGTATGCCCTGTTTTGTTCTGTTTGAATTACTTTATACATTACTGTAGGAAAAATTTAATGTGTAATTCGAGCGCAAAGTATTGTTTCTGCACTCAAGAAACTTTTTTCACTCGCCTTCGGCTCGTGAAAAAAACTGTTTCTTTCGATGCAGAAAAACGGTGCTTTGCACTCTAGTTACACAAATAGCTATTTGTTGCTTATTGTTAACTGTAATGCATCTGTTCACAATCTATTACATTTCTACATTATGTTTAAGTTTAAACTCTACTATAATAAACAAATACTTATTATGTAGCAAAATAATTTATTGATTTCAAATTCCTCAATGTGCTATTAATTTATAGGTCTACTGAAGTCTTCCGCAATGGAAGATATTGACAACAGCATTGGATAGCTGATGGAAATCGATGAATACTACTGTATTAAAATATCAGTCACCACCGCGGACCTCCCAATTCCCGGTCGGGCAACTTAACCACTAGACTATAGTGACCTTTCTGCACAGCAGCACTCATTTTTAAACATTGCCATGTCGGCTCGTGTCTCACAAGTTACTTTGAGGTAACTAACTTGAGTGCACAACTTTTTAGTGCACTTTGAGGAATTCGAAATTAATAAATTCTGTTTCTTTATGTCTGTCAGTTTGTTAAATTGTCAGTTACTTAAAACTAACTTATTATGCATTGTATTTTGGAACTGTGTTTGTTCATAAACTTTTCTATAGCATAATGCTTCTTTTTAAAATAATGTTCCAACATTTCTAATGATTGGATATAGTCTACGTTCATATCAGAGCTCAATGTCACGCACAGGTTTTCTAATCCATGTGACACACCTAATTTCCAACTAATGCTAATTAAATACTCTTTTTTAAATAAGGGATTCTGATCTTTCCATTGTCCATGTTGAAAGAATAATATTATTTTCTTGAATTTCTTGTTCCATAACGATCTGCGTTAATATTAACTTGTTAAGGCAAACTTTCTTAGTAATGGCGAAGGTGATATTGTGGAAGGTATCCATAATGAAAAATAAGACGAAATTGTCACAACCACATTTATTAAAACTTCGAGAAACTAGTTTCGGTTGTTACACCATTATCAATCTCAATCAAACTGCTCAATCTCAATCTCACAATCAGTTTGATTGAGATTGATAATCCTGTAACAACGGAAACTAGTTTCTCGAAGTTTTAATAAATGTGGTTGTGACAATTTCGTCTTATTTTTCATTGTTATGGTAAATTTAATGACTTGCAGTCAATTTTAATTGAGAATAGATAAAACATATTTTCTCACGTAGGCTGGAACGTTTTCAAATCGTGACGATTCATTTTCAACAGCCGTTGTCTAAAATGATGGAATGTTGAAAATTAATCATCACGATTTGAAAACGTTTGAACCTAAGTGAGTAAATATTTGATTTATTCTCAATTAAAATTGAATAAAAGTCGTTAAATATTTGCCATACAAAGTTAAGAATAATATTAGAAATTATATGACAGTGCTCTCCTTTTTGGTGACTTTCTTCAATTGTTTCATTGATTTTTAATTTTGTTCTAAATTTGTTTTCGTAAATGATTTGCAGAAATTGTGACCTTACCTATTGTACAGCCAAGAAGCGCAGGTGGTAATAGACATTTCTGCTTTTCTTCGTCAGTTGCACCTCGGCATATTTTCTCTTTGTCGTCAAACATCAGCGAATGCAAGCACTGATCGGGAATACCAGTGCCATTAATGCACTTGAAAAATCTTCCACAGCCCTTGGGATCATTGAAAAGTCCATAAAGACGAGGACAGTCACCTTTTCCTCTCGGCACCTCTACGGAGAAACAATTTCCCATTAATTATTAATTTTAATGTCAATAAAATATCAAATTTTGTCAGCTACTGTTTGGCAAATATATGTATTACATATTTCCAACTTTATTTTGCAAGTGGATGGATCCTTACATGCAGTTCCACCTAGGAGATTTATTTTATTTTTATTGCTGATGATGCCTGATGATATGTCCGAGCTTGTGCGTGGTTAATGAGGTGAATGATTACTCATAGATGCCAGACGGAGGAGCGGGATTCGAACCCACAACCGCTTAAACGACAACAAGTTGAAGTTGTGACGCCCCAACCATGCAACTGCGCTATACGGCCCGCCATTATCACTTGATGTTACTTCAAGATTATCACTTGATGAGTCACAATAGTAGCTTATTCGAACAAAAACCTAGTTATATTGGTAGGAAACTCCACAACAAGCTAACGCAGTTTATAAAAAGTTGGAGATATAGATATATTTTTAAAACAATTGAAATTTTTTTTAGTTAATAAACCATTTTTTATAGTATACAAGAGTTCCTTTCCCATCAACATTAACCCCCACCTCAACTAATTGATATATATAATTAGCTAGTGTATAAGATTGATAATATTGTATATGATTATTGATCTGACTTGTCTTATACTCCTTAACCGAAGTCTCCAAGACGTAATCTACAAAAAAAAACCTTGCCACGTAATGAGAAACTTGGTAGGCCTAACAATATGGGTAGATGGATTGTCTTTATTTTTTCACTATAAAATCCAAAGTGCAGTAGGCGAAATTGAGGAACAAGAGCCCTCTCTTTCACTTAATCCACGTATAATTCTTTATCCACATTATGTGGATACCGAACCACCGCGCTAGTGACAATTAAGGTCATAAAAAACATACATATATGTTTGGGCTATCAGAACTACATAATGACTTACATCCTATCAAAATAAATTGATATTAAGTACGTTCATCCCGCTGTCACGAGTTCGTTTCTCGTTCAGCATTGGATATTATGTGAAATCGTTCATCTCATTACCCAAGCACAAGTCTCAAAACTCGTGTGTGGACATCAACCACACAAAACAAACAGCAAACAACTTTGTGAGATTTATTTTTTGCAAAGAAATAAACTATCCTTTTTTTATAGCCTTATTAATGCTTAAAATCGAGTCTATTTTTTATGACTATAATTCATTTCAAGCATTTATTATTCTTGGAATTACTCTACTGCTTCATCTTGATGACATCTTCGAACTTGAAAATTGTTTCAGAATACATAGAAAGAAGTTTTATTGACTCTACCATCTTTGGCATTCTATTTTATTTTATCACAAGGTGAAAATTACCTTAGATTAATTACCTCATGAAAGATATGTGCTTATTAGTCCAATGCACAGACAAAAAAATCAAAATGGATTCTGAGGCTTAGTGGAACAACTTTGGAGAGGCTAGTAAATGTTTGGCCCCGTTACGCAAACACTTTCACATTCTATTTTTGCTAGAAAACCCAAGAAAAATTTTGAAATTTGTGGTGGGCCTGGGTTCACCTGCTAGTGCTACCTCTGCAACTTTTACATTACCATAAACAGACTTACCATCCAGCTGTTATGCTGGTAAGTTACATCTAAATACACAACATTTACGCAATCTGTATTTGTAGCGTATGACTTTCTTGAATTTATTTAAGTTCTAGCATATTAATTCCTAAAGAAAAACCTAATGTAGCAGAGTGTGCTACTTACGGAGTTTTGTCCTGTTTGTGCAATCCACTAGATGCAATAGCTTACAGCCTCTAAAAGGCATGTAGGCAAAGCCGTCTTCACATTGCATCAGATAAGGAACTCCATTGTGGCACGCGAAAAATCTATCACAGTATCTATTATGTTGAACGGAGTATTGTCCACCCAAGAAATCCGATTCACAAGTGGGCCATTCTGAAAAATAAATCATTAACTGAGAATAAAATATAAATCATAATTCTAAGAATAAGTATTCGAAATAATATTTATCGGCAACTTATTCATATTCAAATCAAATCAAAATGTATTCAATCAATAACATAATAATTACAAAATCCTTCTAGTTAAACTTCATGAATACAGAATATATTATATCAGTAATTCACCTTTAGAAACCACATTATAAAAAACTATGGATTCATAAGCTAACCTCAAAGAACTGTCCTTAGATCGTTGTGCATAACATTTAAACTGCATAAACATTACTGCATAATTTTTTGTTATAATAATATTTATTTTTTATATATCGTTTACTCGTTTCAAACACTCAATTAAAAAATGGCTGATGGAGGGGAATGAGGTAGAAACCTTGTTTCAGGAAACAATATCAGTGTGAAAATGTCAAATAGCCTACATAGCAGTGTTTATTTCATAATACGCTAATACACAGTGTGTACTGTGGGTCGTCTCTGACGATGCTCTAGACAACAGAGCGAAACGGCCGTCACGCCATAACGTGAGTTAATTTCCATTTAAAAGTGTTTTTTTTTTAAGTTTATATTATTCGAAGTTTATAAGAATTCACATCAAATTCTATTTGAAATTTAAATTTTCAATCGAGAAAAGAGCTCTACGATACCTTTGAATACAAATTGTAATTAATTGTTTTCCATACCGTATTATGTAGTTGCTATTTATATGTCTATTGTAAGTAATCAGGGAAGTGATAGCCGCGAGCCGTAGCAAGTATCTGTTCAATCAGATAGATAAGCTGCGTTCTCGTAGGTCCTGTTCGTAACGGTGACCGATTAGATTGGCCAGCAAAAAAGACACTGTTCTCTGCTGAAAATCACTTCCTGGTGGTTCGGAACCCACCTAAAACTGTAGGTCTAACTCATAAATCACCATCATCCAACTCATTATACCCACGCACAGGTCTAGAAGTTGGAAGTTGGATGATGGTGATTGATGAGTTGGACCTACAGTTTTAGATGGATCCCAAACCACTGGGAAGTGGTGAAATCTGTTGATTTTGTAGCAGAGAACAATCCTTTTTTCTGGCTAATCCAATTGGTTACCCTTAAAGTGAGGGCCCAGAAGAACGTTCCTTGACTAATCTGATTGTACTACTGCTCACGGCTTTCACTTCCCTTAAAAAATATAATTTGAAGACTTCTACAATTTGATCGTTCAACGGTCTGAAGACTTGAGCCTAGTAAGCTTCTGCACGGTGTATAAATTAAAGTTATTGAACCTTATATAGCACTAAGTTACAAAAACTATATGACAATAAGTTACTTTTTACAGCTTACCATGGGCTCTTACTGTCACATATTAGGTATGCTATCTTAGTATGGGGTAATTCATCAAAACAAAATCTTGATAGGGTGTTTAAGATCCAAAAGAAAGCAGTTAGGTGTATAAAAAGAGTAAATAGATTGGATTCATGTAGGCCGTTGTTCAAGAGACTTGGTCTTCTAACTGTACCCTGCTTATATATGTATGAAGCTACTTTATATGTAAAAACGAATGATATTAACTAAAATCTTGACGTACATGATTATAATACAAGAAGCCGAGGAGATTATCACTTGGTGAGTCACAATAGTAGCTTATTCAAACAAAAACCTAGTTATATTGATAGGAAATTCTACAATAAGCTACCGCAGTTTTTAAAGAGTCTTGAAAATATAGAAATATTTTAAAAACATTTGAAAAAATATTTAGTTGATAAACCTTTTTATAGTGTACAAGAGTTCCTTTCACATCAAAATTAAGCCTCACTTCAACTAATTGATATAGTAATAATTAATTATGGTATCTAGTGTATAATTATGACTAATGTTAATCTGACTTGTCTTATACTCCTTAACTGGAGTCTCCAAAACGTAATCTACAAAAAAAAACTACCTGTGTGACTTTTCTATTTTAGAATTTTTAAAAATAATTCACAATTATTCGTCGCTTACCTTCCGCAATCACAATTCCTTCTCCATCGCCGCCAGTACAATCCACCGAGACCATGAAAAGAAACACTGTCAATACTTCTAGAAGCATTTCGACAGCGTCTGTACTTTGGTCACTATTGTTTGAAAATGAGTTTGTTTGCAAAGAATGATTCTCAAAACATTATCTTCCTTTGGAGGTTGCTACCAGTCTTCTTCTAACTCATTAGCTAATCGCGTTCTAGGTTGAATAACAGACGCCAAAATGTAATTACTTATCAATGGAAGGAATTTATTTCCTCGTTTTCGTTGATTGCTGCGGTATCTTGCTCATTTATTCCAAGGAAGAGAGTGCTCTAAGTTGATATTCTATCAAAACTTTAGCATCAAAAGCTATAAAAGTTGAAACATTGTAGCCTAAAGGCCAACTCACTAATCACTATATTAGGGAGTATTCATAACCTGCAAGAAAGTAAAAATCAATATACGGTAGTATGTAGCCTAACAGAAAAATACACACCCTCTTCATACAGCTATAGAATATAAATAGACATAACTCAATATAATTATCATTTATATTAATTGCAAACAGTAATTTACCGGTACTGGTTTTTCATGAAACATAGTTCATAATTATGTTCTATCAAGTTAGTTTGAAGTAACTGACAATTTAACAAACTGACAAATATACAGAAACAGAATTTATTCATTTCGAGTTCCTCAAAGTGCTATTAATTTATACTGAATACTTCCGCAATGGCAGATATTGACAAAAGCATTGAATAACAGTTACTCAATGCTGTTGTCAGTTACTGATGGAATTGGCTGTTTAAATTGTCAGTTACTTCAAACTAACTTGTGAGATACGCGCCGATATGGCCAAGTTTAAAATGAGTGCTGCTTTGCAGAAGGGTCACTATAGTCTAGTGGTTAAGGCGCCCGACCGGCAATTGGGAGGTCTGCGGTTCGATTCCCGGTGGTGACTGATATTTTTGTGCAGTAGCATTCATTGATTTCCATCAGCTATTCAATGCTGTTGTCAATATCCGCCATTGCGGAAGTACTGAGTATAAATTAATAGCACTTTGAGAAATACCCGTAAGGGTCTCCCCACCACGAAAAGCCATACGAATTTACTTATTTACTTTTACTTTGAGGAATTCGAAATTAATAAATTCTGTGATGTTTTCCATGACGAAATACTTAATGAACAATATAATATTAAAACTGACACTGTATTTCACTTTTAAATAATGTTTTACTCACATATATTGGAGATGCTTGAGGAATGCATTTCACTTCTGAAAAGAAGCTTCGTCAGTCTGCTTTGGCTTCAGGCTGACGAAGCTTCTTTTCAGAAGTGAAATGCATTCCTCAAGCATCTCCAATATATGTGAGTAAAACATTATTTAAAAGTGAAATACAGTGTCAGTTCTAATATTAGATTAATACATTCTGTTTCATATTCTATATTTTTTTTATTCCTGGATTTTTTGTTCCATGACGAACTGCGTTGTTAATATTAACTTTTCAAGTGAATTCAACGACTTGCAGTCAAATTTTGAACTCGAAAACGTTAGGCCTACAAAGTAAGTGAAATACTGAAATACTACTTATTTTTAATAAAAATTTGACTGCAAGTCGTTGAATTCACTTGAAAAGTTAATATTATTTTTATATTCCTTGTTAATAAGGTACCGTATTCAGTCAGGGAAAAAAACATAAAATAATCCTGGATATTCCTAGGTTTAGAGGGTTTCTGTAGGAAAGTTGCGCATGGTGAATTTTTTTCCTGAAATAGTGAGTTTCCTATAAAATATTATACATTTGGGGCACAAAATGATAGGGGGTAGTTTTGGCTCGGGCGACCATTCGGTAACTGGAACATTTTTCTGCTATAAATAAATAAAATATTAGGGCCACTCAATAAAGAAATATTTTATTTACTATCTAATATCAAAACTGACTCTGTATTTCTATTAAAATATTATTTTCACTCACTTATACTGGAGATCCCGACGAAGCTTCTTTTCAGAAGTGAAATGCATCCCTTCAGCATTATTTACAGTATATAAGTGACTGAAAATAATATTTCAATAGCAAAACAGTGTCAGTTTTGATATTAGATAGTTCATCAAGTATTTCGTCATGGAAAACATCACAAATTTTATTTAATATAAAATCTCATATTATAGGCCTGTATACTAGCAACATTACTGCAGTTTTCCCTGATCAATTCAATCGGGGTATAAATATCAAGAACGTAACATTATCTATTTACAAATTTAATTATTTTTTAGTCTCTTTCTTCCTTTATTATTCCTCCCCTTCTTCTGTCTTCTTTTTCTGCTTACTTCTTTATTTTCTTCTTAGCTTATTTTTTCTTCTTAACTTTTTCTTTTTGTCTGTGATGTTTTCCATGACGAAATACTTGATGAACAATCCAAAACTGACATTTTCTATTTCTATTTAATATATGATTTTCACTCACTTATACTGGAGATACTGGAGGGATGCATGAAGAGGCTCATGAAGCTTCTCTTTAGAAGTGACATTCATCACTCTCCAGTACCTCCAGTATAAGTGAGTGAAAATCAGATATTAAATAGACATTTTGGCGGCTCTAATAGCGCAGTTGGTTGGAGCGCTTGTCTGGGAGGGCTCTGGCTGGCTTCGTTTCCTACAGCCTTGGGTTCGAGTCTCATTCAGCCATGGATGCTTCTCATCATTCACCCATTCACCTTATTACCCACGCAAAAGTCTCCGGATTCATATGGACATCATCCGCAATAAAAAAATAGATACAGTGTCAGTTTTGATATTAGATTGTTCTTCTATTTCTTCTTAGCTTGCTTCTTCTTTTTCTCATTCTTTTCATTTTTCTCCTTATCCCTCTCCGCCTTCAATACTTTATTTCCAAGGGCTAAAATAAAATCGATTATTAATAATAATCAAAATAATAGTATAAAGTAAGTTACTGTAATTAATATAATAAATAAATAATTGATCATTGAAATTAAAAAACAGAAGAATATCTAAAAATTAAGTTTATGAATAATACCGTACCGGTACTTGCATTTAACATTCCATGACTATTTAAATAAAATAAAAAAGTGTTATAATGTGAGGCGGAAAGCAAAACGGGACCTCATCAAGGCAATTTCTGGTTTTTAGTTAATGATATTTTTTAATTAAGCTTTAAAAAAATAACAAACAATTCAGTGCAAAAATCATATCTCTATGATTTTTTTGTTGTTACGAATTTTTGAATTTTATATAGTGAAAATGGGCAATTTTTTTTATAAAAACGCAAACGAAATATTCAAAGTAGGTAACACAAAATCTTTATTTGTAACATTTAAGAAATGAAATTTGTAAATATATTAGCTTAAAACGTACTCTAAATAACTACAAATCCATCTTCTTTATTTAAGCGGCACTTCGTCGATGAAGGTCCTGGGACAGGTTGAGGGTTGTCAGGGTTACTGCTGCTAGCTTCATCGATGTTTTGGGGTTTAAGCTTCATGCACATATGGCTCAGGTTCAGGGCATAAAACATCTTATTTGAACTGTTCTTTGCAGTACTCTCGAATGTGTTTATGGAGATACTCCATTAATAATACAAAAATCATAGCTTTAAATTCATAGTTCAGGTGTGTTCATACAACTAAGTTACTTTGTAAACTAGGTACCGGTACCGTTATAATAAAATTAATTTTCAAGATGCAAAAAAGTTACTGAAACGGGACGCGAGTCCTTGATGACATGCATGCAGACTAGGAGTAAAAATGATAATAACGATAGTAAAAATAATATATGGTAAAAGTAGAAATTATAAACGGTTATTTTTTAAAATAATAAAATAGAAAAGACATAACTTAATTATGGTACAGAGGTAGGTTGAACATTTTTCATTTTATACACCATTTTACTAGAGCTAGAAGGATTAATATGATAGAAACAGATGTTTTCGAATATTATCCAATTTGGAGGGTTTATATTTTGGAAACTGCGGATTTTTTTAACATTATACCTACAATAAACGAACAAAGTTCTGTTACAGTTTTAATTTTTAGTACCGGTAAGCTTCTAATTCAAATATATAGTAGCCTGATTATAGCATAAAATTTCGTGAGTTTCAATTTTATTTGAAAAGGCATTGTTTCCGATAAGCAGAAAACTGAAAAATTGCCTATGAACATGTTAGTACTACGTGGTCTTCATTCTGTGAAACAAGCATGAATTTTGTCAACGTACAAGATTGAACTGGGTCCACTTTGACACCGTTCTGTTATCGTGTGTCGTGCTGTCGCAGTTTACCTAAACAGAGTAAATTCTAGATCAAGGAAAAGACTACACAAAAATTCATAGAGAAAGCAGATAACATAGAGTAGTGTGTCAATGCTGTAGTTTGTGGAGGTAGTGGTGGTCCTGCAGATGCAACGCAATAAAAAAGATCATTCCTGGATTTCTTGTTCCATGACGAACTGCGTGTTAATAAAAAAGTTAATAAAAAAGATCAATAAGGCATTGCTTTAATTTTCGAGTAGAGTGAGAGTGAGAGGATTTCAGTTTGGATTTGGAGGTTAAGTTGTAAAATACATACATAGCTAAAATAATTTTGATTAATATTAATTATTATCCACAGCAGTAATTCAAAAACTAAGTCCTTCATAGGAGAAGGGTGATCAAACAAGAAGATTTACATTTACAAAATTATGATGAATTCGTCAAAAACCGAAAGTTGTACGATTACTAACTTTAACTTTTTGATGTGATAACTCATCAATGTACCAGGTACGATACATTTGATCTGAAATTGAACCTTCAAACAAATATTACCCAAATTATAAGTTACTTGAATCAAGTTCATCTATTTATCTTTATTCTTATTATTATTCTTATAATTAAGGGTAATTATTTATATTAAGGGCTTCAGAAGGAAATCGTTTGAAACATTGAAACCTTCACAAAATTTTGACGAAACCTTGGGCTATATTTTACTTTACATGCCCAGCTGGTTGGCTTTAAATTTCTGTTTGCAATTGATGGCAAAACCATGACTATTTTGCGGCGCTCAATGAACTTATCGTTAATTTTTGAAAAATAATTTAAATTTGGCCTACTATCCCCTCTCAGTTTGATGTTCATTACATAGGCCTACGCCTACCTCACAAATTATTCGATCAACAATGAAGCTATCCTAAAATTAACCTAATTGATAGTATAAACTCGGAATTTGTACCGCCACATTCGCAATTCTTCATTTATTCATATTAAAAATTGTCTGATTGGTATGACAGCAGCCAAATCAAATCATACTTATTTCACAATAACATATTCATTTTACATAACAAACTGAAATTATTTTCTTCCTGCTAATGCTTCTAATGAATGCTAGGCTAACCGAGCTGCTCCATTGAAAGTGCTTTTGGAGCAATCCTATTCCAAGAAGTTGAGTTTACTCTCATTTCTTTAAAATACACATGTCTGGTGAGGTTAGGGCTTGCTGAAGGCATGCGTTAAGGTTGGGTAAGGTTTTGTCAGGCAACCGATAGTAATTTCGTATGGCTTTTAGTGGTGGGGAGACCCTTACGGGTAGTTCCACCTCGCCGTCTTCTAACGACTGCTTTTTTTATATGCAACTGGGACCTACGGCTTAACGTGTCCTCCGAAACACGGGAGTGGCTCGAGTAAAATATCTTTGACTCAACTGGGATCGAACCAAGGACCTTTGGCTTATCAGACCAGCGATAAGCCACTCGGCTACGCCTACTCCAAGGCAACCGATATATGCACTGAAACCGCCTTGAAGAGCTGAGTAAAATGCGAGTGAGTAAATCACATGATAGATAGGATGAATATTTCATATTCTCCAACTTCGACTTTACTTTATAATGCCTCATGCCTGACTTGTTCCGAACGGTCAGTCAGTCCTGACTCACTGATTGAACACCGAACCTCAAAATTACTAGATCAAAATAGTAAAATGTTATATACATAATAATACTCGTATATATGTTCATTTCTGGAACAATACGCATTCCAAGAACGTATTTTTAAATTTTCTTAAAAATGCGTCTTATGTGGGTAGGCTATTGACATATAAATTTGGAGGTCTAATGGAATATAATACTTATAGTGCACATTTTTTTTTCAGAGAATACCAGCTGCTGATTGAGCTGTAGTTGAAACTTGCTGCTGGGTCAATCTAGTTTATGGCTGGTGAACAATGTATCACCCAGGTGAGCTTTCTTTTCAATTTCAACATCAATATAGTTTTCTTTTAATTTTTTGCTTCTGTTGATGCTGTATTAAAGTTAAAAATTGCTATTAATGCTAATAATTTAATGGATTCTTGCATTCTACCATATCGATACTAGGTACCGTACCTTGATCTCCTGTCGGAGGTTTGCTATCATCACAACTATCCGTATTTTATTGAATGCCGACCAAAACAATACATTGTTGATGCATCCAAACCAATCCCTCAAATGTTTAAACCAGGACCGTTCTTCATTGGTTGGGTTACATCGAGTTCGCTGCTAACTGTCTGTTAGTCGAGTTCAGTGCCTTTATGGAAACCTGAACATTATGATATGAATTGATCACTCATGTAACAAAAACAAACCAAACTATATGATGGATCCCCTACAACACTTATGTACTTATAAACAGTAAGAAATAGGCTTTAAAAAGTCTATTTTCCTAAAGTTGCATTAAAAAGTGGCTTTTCTGCATATGTTTATTTTAAATTTTTTAATTTTAATTTTTTTAATTGATTACAGTACGCAAAATAGGTAATTCCAAACCACTTCTTTCCCCACGCTCAGATCAGCTGGCGTTTGGAAAGTAAAACAGCTGATTTACTTTCCGCATGCCAGCTGATAGAGCATGTTCTGTTCTGTTTTGTTATGTTTAGTTTACATTTAATATTACTGTAGGAAAAATTTGATGTGTAATTCGAGCGCAAAGTACTCTTCCTGCACTCAAGAAACTTTTTTCTCTTTGCACTCTTGTTACACAAATAGCTATTCCATGTCCCTTTCCATCATGATTCCGATTTTAATTGTGGTGATTGTTTTGACTATTAAATGATAGATATTTATATTATTTATGCATGTATTACAGTATTGTATTCAATGTTGATGTATTTTGTTGGATTTTTATTATTTGCTTTGTGTTGTTTTTAATGATTCTGACTTAGCCTGTTATATGTTATTTTGGCTCAATAAAATGAATATGAATACAGTGTTAATAATATTGAATCTGGGCCTGGAGAACTTAATACCTTTTTCCTGAATGAAGTACATTGAATAGTGGAACAGGATTTACTGTGAGAATAAATTAGCACTTCTACTTCATTTGCAATCTGCAAAATTATTTTTCTTCTTCATTTTCTCTCACTCTCTCTCTATCAGAATGCAAATTCTCCAAATCGAGCTTCAATTCAAATCCATGGTTAGCCAGAAGAGTCGACGGAATTAATCATGTTCTATAAAGGCGAACGCACACAGCAACAGACGGACGGAGCAAAAATCATTCCACATGTTATCAAACTTTGCAACGCACTTGCAAACATACGCAGACAGATGGATGTCTGAGTGCATTGCAACATTTAATAACATGGAGAGAGATTTTTGCTCAGTCTGTGTGTATACGCCCGTCTGTTGCTGTGTGCGTTCGCCTTAATAGGGGAGGCCTTCCAAGAAACTAGTTGAAGAAGAATTTCTCTATCGAATTGGGTCTTGAAATTGAATTGGAGATGAGGGAAAAATTTTCAATGTGGAATAATGAGCTTTTAGTGAAGGTTAAATAATTGTACTTCAATGATTTAAAATACAATGTGCTTTACTGGCCGTATCTCAAGATGTACAATCTTGTATATTGAATTTGAGAATATGAGGTAATTATGGTACTTTTTATTTGCTGAATGGTAAGATAAAAACTAACCAACAAGGCCTAATACAGGTATTCACATATGCATTTGTAGCAGGTCTAGAATATATCAGTTGAGTATTTACTTTTTTTCAGAGATTAACACCTGCTGACTGATGTTATTGAAACGTGCTGCCGGGACAAGTTAGTCTATGAACAATGTATCAAGTATCAGGTGAGCTTTCTTTTCAATATCAACCTACCAAATCATGATTTGTTTCTATTGATGCTGTATGAAAGTTACAAATCTATAATAGTTAATACGTGACATGGAAACTTTGTAAACCATAACGATATTTTGTTTTAAGATTTACCCCCACATATCATCCCAACACGAGGAATTGCAGGGGGCAAAGCCCCACAAAAAATGTCTATCGCACAAGAAATTGCAAGGTGTGCAGGGGGCACAGCGCAAATAAACAAATTCTACAGTTGTTGGTACAGTATATGATTGTCACCATTATTGATGGTTTATATACCACCATTAAATGATTGTACCATTAAAATTATGACCATTAAATGGTTTCAATAAAAGAAAACTTTTAACATTTAATAATCGTGCAAGTTCGCACAGGTTCACCTAGTTGCTTTTAATTCCAATAATTTAATAGTTATAAAAATATTGTTACATTCCACTGATAGATTTTCATTGTAAATCTAATAATTGACTCTCAACTGGTATACTTTTTAGTAACAATAACTGGTATCATGGTAGACCGCATTTTAAAAAAAAAGGAAAGTCATCTTTTCAACAAAAAAAATCATCTCACTGTACACTTTGGTTAAAAGCATCATAAATAATCATTCTAATCGAATTTTAAACAGAATATAAATTCTATTTAGGTGAAAAATATTTATTAATTCAAATTCATTGCCATCAAAAAATCACAATGAAAATTTTACAAGCAAACAAAATTACAAAAGCAAAAATGTCCAAAACATACATATTTGTAGCACGGCCACAAAAAGAAAAACTTGAGTACTAGCCGTGAGTTCATTCAATATATATTTTTTTAAATTATAGTAGGTATTGATGGAAACGAAATTTTTTTTATCCAATTCTAAAACACAGAAGAGATGAGAGAAAAGAAAATGACGTAAGAGAAAGTGAAAGAAGAGATAATGAATTAAAAACTGTTGCATTCTTAATATTAATTCTCATTTATAAAGAGGATGTTGGTTTATTTGTATAGAGTCTATAGACTCGGAAACCGTTGGACCGTTTTCCATGAAACTTGGTATATATATTATGTAAAATTTCACGGAGAAGGTTTATACGCCATCAATTTCGTCCTAACTCAATTGGACCAAAAAGAATCTTATGGTAAGATAAAAACCACATGTTACAATCATTATGAAAAGGTATGATAAAGTATGATGAAACAGATGATATTCTAAGGCTCTGATTATACAGGCAGATTTCAAACACTTGTATTAATTCAGCTGAGCAGCTGATCGGGATGTGTATGTATTTTCCGTCCTTTGGTTTTTAGACCTGTGAAATTTCTTGCATCAAATCTGCCCATATACCATAATCATATAGAAGATAAACTTCCTTGGTGGTGCTGCTCTCAGAATCAGAGAAATTATTATTATTTCTCATGCTAATTCTGTTAACAGATCCAATCATGACACAATGATCCTTACGAGTTAAGTAGACTCGTAAAGGTAATCAGATGATTTTTACCACACTGTTATGGGATGCTACTGACTACTTTTGCACCCAAAACCATTTGACTGAAAGCTGAATAGCTGGCTTTTGGACATGATTTTTGTACAATGCTAGTATTCAATGTGTTGAGGTTATACTAACATAACAATGATTTATAGTTTCTTATTTCAAATTATCTGCTATTTTAGACTATATTGACGAAAAATAGCGTACATAACACGTCTGGTAAGGTGTTTACCGTACTCTTATGATAATTCTTCACTCGACTTCATCTCGTGCATAAACAACCATACTCGTACGGTAAACACCGTCTTACCACCCTTGTTATGTAATATACTATTGTTAATATATTTTGTTATTTTTCATTTCAGACACCAAAACATGTCACAAATTCCACACAGACAACTCATCATGTGTGCTCATTCTGCAAAGGAAGCGAAAGTCTAATTCCAAAGTTTAAAACTGTACACACATAGTTTTATCATAGCAATAGTATAATTTTGTACACTACAAAACGTGTATTATGTCTTGAGTTTATTTGTGGTTTCCTTAATATCATTAAAATTTGGAATAAATGTTTATTGAAATTTTATTGTTGTACACTATTTCAATATGATGTCTAACCTAGAAAGATTCTGGCAACATGGGTGCAAAAACAATTTTTTCTAAGGGATATGCCCACATGAGCTCTAGGCTTGTGCGTGAGAAATGGGAAGGGTGATGATGAGAGATCAAATTCAACGACTCCTTTCTGGACAGTTGGGACCGACGGCTTAACGTGTCCTCCGACACGGGAGTGGCTCCAGGAAATATATTGGTCACAACTGGGTTCGAACCGGAAGCTTTGGCATATCAGATCATTATTTAATAACTAAATAATTACTTCGTTTCCCACGCACAAGCCTAGAGCTCATGTGGGCATATCCCCTAGGAAAAATTGTTAATTGTTGAAAAATACTCTAAATTGTCTTTGGTAAGCTCTATCAACTGCCACAAGTCGCATATCTATAAACATAAACACTTCAAGGGCTCCGCCTCATCCATGCAAAAGTTGATTTTATCAGATGTTTTATATTCCCTCTATGTAAAAAAACGCACACATCGAAAACGCCTAGTATAACATTTGCAACACGAAAGTTCCATTTACCGGCTGATGCCGCGCTTTCAACGCCAATATAACTTGGGCCTCCAAATTCAAAAAGTTTGGAAAGGAAATGGATTCCTTTTGTAACTTCTTTAAGTAACAAAATATGCGAAATAATTAATATTTATTTATTTTTTTTTTTTTTGAGGATGAAGCCCACATAGGTCTGAGACCTGTGCGTGGGTAATGAGTTGGATGATGGTGATTGATGAGTTGGACCTACAGTTTTAGGTGGGTTCCGAACCACCGGGAAGTGATTTTACAGCAGAGAACAGTGTCTTTTTTGCTGGCCAATCTAATCGGTCACCGTTACGAACGGGACCTACGAGAACGCAGCTTATCTCTCTGATTGAACAGATACCAGCTACGGCTCGTGGCTATCACTTAAATTACTTGATCAATTTATTGTAATTTTCACAAGATTCTATCGTTTATATTGTGAGCCCTGAGAGTTTCTCAATTCTGTGTAAAATAATGCAATTAGATTATTAATCGGAAATATCGTAAGGGCAAGGAAAACTGTTGTGAGTGCGCCACACCAGATTTTTAAGCAAGGTACCAGAAAAATGTAATACTCATATTACTCACTTGGAATAAATTTCTTATGAAATATCAGGATCACTATCCTGTGAGTTGTTCGACTAATGCAGGATCGTCGAACTTACCAGTACTGTATTTAAAATAATCAATACTCCGATTAGATTAGAATGAACATAGAATGCCGCCTTGGTCTTGAAACAAACGTCATTACCTAAAAGTGCGTTCACACATGCCGAACAGAGCTATAACTTTTTTGTTTGTTGTCTGACAAGAAAAGACCACAGAATAAAAGCTGTAGCCCATTAAATTTTGAATCCATTGATGTAGGGTATATATCATTTCATATAACGACTCAAACTGTTCTCACGATAACATTTAGCATAATATAGCGTCTGATGTACATTCAAATAAAAAAACATGAAACACGTCTTGATCCGACAGCTAAATTCAAATTTAGTTACCATACTATTATAATAAATGCATATGGTTGGACGTTTTAATCTTATAGACGTAGTGTCTCTTACAGCACTAATATTAAGTAGTTTATGAAATGTTTTAAAAATAAAGCATCGAATTGCTGTATAATATTAATCATACAAGAATTTTGGATTTAAATAAACATGTGTGATAAAATTGGTATTTTTCAAGAACAAACACTGAAAGCTGCATTTACATCAAAGTTCAAAACAATTCTTTTTTTGCTTTGGCGTAAAGCTTGTTCGCTTGTTGAGTCAAATGTTTCAAACCACTGAAAAGCATCGTGTTTGTAACAAATAAAATGCTACAGACAAAACACTATAGCATTGTGGTTTTTTCCAAACTCTAGCTTGTAACAAATCTTTTGAACTTGGGTTTAAACGCAGCTTATATTATATAGGCTAAAGTTACTTTCATAAAATCTCCAATTGTGATGAAAAGAGGCGTGTGAACGACGATTGCCAATATAAGTTAATTATGACAGAAAATCAAAATAAATTGATGGATGTTGGATTTATTTCAGGTAGCCTACGGTAAGTATATAACCATACACGTTTTTATATTTTTTAATGCCGGTATGTTGTAGTACTAGGATAAAATTCTTGATTACTATATCGTGAAGGACCTCAAATGTAAGAAATTCTTGATATTTGGACTAGGTATCTAACAAGATTTAATCATTGCTAGGCCTATTCCATTTCTTCCTTTTTCAAAGCTATCTGAAGAACATGTCTACAGAGAACAGGTACCTATTTGATTATTTTTGGTGGAGTATCTAGGCCTATAGTTGGTTTATTACTTTACCAAAGATAGTAAAGATCGAATCTAGCGCCAAACCGCGTACAGTAATCTTTTGTAACACAATTATATTGTTCAGTATAGCTACGGCTACGGCCAAATGAGATGAGAGTAGAACTTATTTAACAACCTGTCCAATTCAAGCATTATTTGCATTTAATTATAAAACATTATGAGAAACCAATTCGAATTGGAGTTCATAACTGGCGGTTTTTGCATGTTTGACGGTTGGATTGGATCGTCACTACCACAACCTTCTGAATAATTAGGGTATCTTAGAAGCCAAAGTTGAAAAATTCTTGAAATAGGAGCAAATTATTCTTTAAATTCAGTAAATAATCGGGAATAATATTATTCTAAGTATGTATGATAACATCGATGTATTCACTTGGAATTGAATATGATATAATATGTAGTTTCAATATAAAAACTAAACTGACTCTTGAACTATGATTAAATAGTTCATCAAATTCTTAGATACGTGAAGTATCAAATTGTATGATTAATCATAATCAATAACCATAGCTGAAAATAAAAACTACAGCATTGACACGCTACTCTATGCTATCTGCTTTCTCTATGAATTTATGTGTAGTCTTTTCCTTGTTCTGGAATTTACTCTAGTTAAGACGACTCGTGCTGTCGTCATCCATTCTCTTTTTAATAATCTACCTGACACCTGACTAGTTGAGGTTATGTTATGAAGGAACCATGATTCAAGCTTACAGTAATCGAATAACAGAAACTATTGCATTGGCTAATAATATTTTGATCAAAGTATCAGGTATTTATTCTTGAACTTATTATAATTGTTACATTTCAAAAAATATATTGTGAAATTGGGATTTTAAGTTGGTTTGTGACAGTATTTTGGTTGCACTTTTTCTTACAAGTCACATCTTATGTTCATCTAATTATTTGTGGTTTTTTGAACCCGGTCTATTTTTTGTTATACATTATAAGCACAACTAGTTTATTATAAGATGGTAATGACATCTTGAAACTGAAGGGAAATCTCAGAACTCTTGGTTAGTTGCAGAGCATTTAAAAAAGTGGCATTGTTTCACTTCCAATAAATTTTGTAAGACACTTAATTTTTGCCATGAAAATTATCCATCATGTTATCATTGTTTGAAAGCTCTGTTGTATTTGTGTTTTTAAGCTGGGCTGCACTTCCGTATACAGTCCAGTGGAATAATCGACTTGTAGAATCGATAGTCGAAAGGTTAGGTTTTGGTTTGCTACGGATATCTATCGACTATCTATTCTATCAGTTGATTATTCCACGGGACTACATATAGAAGTGCAACCTTAAAGTTACAATAATTCATGTTAGGAATAATTCATCATATTGGTCAAGATCAGTAATGGTATACAGTAAATTTAGCCTACTCAGTAATGGAATACAGTAATTTACTAAGGTAAACTTACAAATTATCGCCCACCTACCAAATAACGCCTCCCTTACACTTCTTACCTGAAAAATAATCGACTACTTCAAGACCTCAAGTTTTCAACAGCTGATTTACATCAATTAAATTATTCATTAGTTTTAGTCTTTACAATAACACAGCGTTTGAAAATCGTTGAGAAATTACCTCGGTTTCCAACTACACGGTTTCATATAAAAGGGATAGTGAACAGGGCCGGAATACACTGCAATTGGTTCTTTTGATATAGGTTCCTATACAGAAATCTCTAATTGTAGTGTATTCCGGCCCTGTCTGCGGTCCTTTTTGTCCGAATCCGCGTGGTTGGAAACCGAAGCTGTGATCTCCCGGCGAGTATGAAATTTTTCCGTTTTTTTAAAGACTGTTTTTTTGAGCGATTGTCCGTTACTATTGTGGGCCGATATTAGGAAATTAATCATCATGTGCATGGAAAAAAATAAGTAGCCTAATAATATAAATTTCTAAAGGTTTTCTCCGTTGCAAATGATGAGTGTCCGTTAAGGAAATTTGAGATTCACTTAAATAACATTAGATAATGTTTTAGACATTAATTAATATTGGAGCATAAAGTCAAATTTGTCCTCAACAGGCCCATAATGGTATGTTTACCTTCATAATAACACAACTTTCATCCATCTTTTGCTGTTGTTAAATTTTTCAACTTTTTAAATAAAAATCAATCAACGAGTTATTAGTCATCTTTTTGTAATTTCTAGATTCGGAAGGAAATGAAAATGCGGCCACGGTATTTGATTCAAAGGCATTCTGGTCCTCATTACGTAAGTAGCCTGCTGTTGATTATATTAATAGTTTGTAAGCCTAATAATACTAGAGCGGTGTTGCTCGGTCGCTATATTCAATCACCAGGCGCTATGGACTGCTCTTGGAAGGAGGACCAGTAAAAAATAACATGACATCTGTTTTATTATCACTTACCTGGTGGTTCGCAACCCACCTATAAATTTAGGTCCTTCCATAACATCACCTACAACTCATTTCCCATCATACTCATGTCATCATAACTCAGCTCGAAATAATTCATTAAAAATAGGCTAAACTACCTTTATTATTCTGCTCATTTCCCATCATACTAATGTCATCATAACTCATTACCCACGCACAAGTCTCGGACTCATGTTGGCATCATCAGCACGAAAAAAATCATTTTAAATGAGCTCCCATCACTGTAGGCTAACACTCAAAGTATAGATTGCTTACTAATAACAAAGGTAGTATGATTCTACTATCAATCTATGATTTTCGTTTGTGAGCAAATAATGTGCTTCAACTTGGAACGCTCAAAAGCATTTTTAGTGTATTCATTTGAATCTTTTCAGTACAAACGGCTCTGGTAGCGCAGTTGGTTAGAGCGCTTGTCTGTGATTACATAAGATTATAGCTGGCTTCGTTTCCTGCAACCTAAGTTCGAATCTCATTCAGCCTGGATGTTTCTCATCATTAACTCGTTCACCTCATTACCCAGCACAAGTCTCCAGACTTATGTGGGCATCATCCGCAATACAATGTATAATATAATCATAATAGCAATAATAAAGCTTCATTTGCATCCGTTGACGAACAAAAGTCTCTCTAAATATAGAGGTATTACTCGAGGTTGACAATGACAATGGTTTCAGTATTTGCATGCTTATCAATGTAGGCTACAGGCCTAGCTAATTTTCGTTCTATTCAAATTAGGAGTATAGTGTATATTTTTTGTTTGTTTTCGCAACAGCAGCATCTTTTAAACTTAATTTATATTCTCATTCAATACATAAATCATCAAACTATTTCATTTTTCTGAACTGATATCCATTTCACATTGCTAATTTAAAGTCAATGCACATTCAATTCTTCAATTAGGCGTGCTAGTATTTTCACACGTTTAAAAAGATCACTAATGAATGATATCTTTTTCATTTCAGGACGATTAACGCGAAGGATATTTGCGGACGTGACAAAACTGAGCTATGCTCTTTCAGTGGATAAAAATATCTCATCAGCAAACTTCTGTAAAATGCTCTCCACAATTGAGGAAGACTTTGAACAGTTGTCTTTGGTATTTTTCACGTTGCCTAAAATGCAAGGATTGACATTGAGATCGATATTGAGAAAGTGGTTAAAACAAATTGTTTCTGGTTTTGAGGAATATTTCAAGTTTCTGCTGAAAACACCAGTGACGAGTCAGTGAGTACGGTATTCTTCCATCACTAAATCTTAAACTTGGTACCAATAGACCGCACTATTAATAGAATCTTGGATCGCAATACCAATAGATAACAATGCACAGCCACTGCTTTTGTTTTGTGTAGCACAGTACTAAATAATAATCCTAAAATACAAGCAAAAGTGATGTCCAATTCGTTGAATGAGTTCCAACTTAGTTATTTTTTAAGATCTAGTTAATTCATTGATTGAATTAACACACATTAATTGAACCGTACCTGCGCTTCTATTTGCGGCGTATTATTTAGCTCTGTGCTTCACAAAAAGTAACGAAGTGCTGCGCAGCGCAGGCTGCGTTTCTATGTGCGCCTGGGTTAATTGCTAACTAATGAAATTGAATGTGAGCGCCGTGCCTAAGTTATATCAAAGGTATTTATAGTTAATAACTAAATCCAGATGCTCCCATGATGGGAGGCCAGTGGATGTTTAAATATCTATCTCTATCTATCTATCTACTAGTTAGTTCTTGGCTATATGGTATTAGATAGATAGATAACTTTCTTTTATTGAAAAATGCATTTTACAATTGAGTGCTGTGGGCGAAGTTCCACTTCCCGGTGGTTCGGAACCCACTTTAAAACTGTTGGTCCAATTCATCAATCACCATCACCCAACTCATTACCCACGCACAGGTCTCAGACCTATGTGGGCTTAATCCTCCAAAAAAAGTTGAGGCAAGACAATAGCCCCTCTTCCCCTCTAACTCACAGTATTTGAGAGAGAAAAAAAAACTTTTGTTAACAAAAAGTTGGATAAATAAAAGAGTGTTTCAGGAGTAATCAGCCAAACTTCTTATTATTCCTCTCATCAAAATATTGAAAACAGTTGGATGTTTCAGGAGCAATCTGTGATGCTGCACGCTTTCCTTTCATCTAATTCAAGAAAAATGTTAATACGGTATAAACATAGGTCCGGAAACGCTCTGTTATAGAAATAAAGATGGCAAAAACAATAGCCCACGTTGCCCTGCTGCCATCTATCATTGTCAATTTACTCAACCAAAAATATCTAGGGCATTCATTTAGGTGGTAAATCAAATCGATATTATGCAGCAAGAACTGAAAAATCAAATAATTCGTTCAGATATTTTACAAAGTCCGTAAAAATGAAAATAAATAAGTTGATTAACTTGATTGTAAAGTAACCAATTTTTTCAACAAACTTGTAGGGAATTTTGGTAATAAAATGACAAATCACCAAATAGCCAGAAACTCGCTCTTAAGTTCATAAAATCGGGTTTTATTGGTCGAAACACACTGAGATTTTACGTTTGCTTTCAACTTGTTATTCTTGTGTGTTTTTATCCGATAACATCCTGATTTATGAACATTTTAGGCTATTGGATGTTTCAAAATATTATCTACTGAATTGAAGTTTCTCGTTCGAAAACAATATTGGTTGGATGACAAGTAACCAAGTTAAAACACTTAAAAATTGGAATAATTGTTTTATAGGCCTTTTAGCGAATATCTCAATAATTACAGTAGTCACAAGTTTGTAACATATTTTATTAGATTTTTCAGCTTCATTTAAAAAAAAAACTTCGATTTACCTCCTAAATGGAATCCCTAGTGATTTTAGATCGAGTAAATTGATAAAGACACAAACTCCAGCCTTTTTTAACCAAAGAAGCCTTCTTTAACCAACGAAGCCTTCTTTAACCAAAGAAGCCTTCTTTAACCAAAGAAGCCTTCTTTAACCAAAGAATCCTTCTTTAACCAAAGAAGCCTTCTTTAACCAAAGAAGCCTTCTTTAAACGAAGCGTTTCGGGACCTATGCTTATGTGAACTCTTTCTTTATTTTGATGAAAGGAATGAGTTGTTGCAGTATGGCAGATTCCTCTGAAACACCATATGTATCTTAACTTTAACATGAAAGCATAATAATTTGTGCATGATTATACTACAGTATTGTCTATACTTAGTGAACTTTTCAAGTTTCAACGTTTCTAAGAGCCCTATGGGAAGTGATCTCATTCCAGTGTTAGAAAAATACTGCGCATTCTATTTACCGGGATTACGGTGTCACAAGATGTCAAATTATCTTAAGAAAACTGCAAAATTTCATTAAATGACAACCAAACTTCATCATTCCTTATGCCAGTTGCACGAAGGAAAATTAAATTTGACCACCGTAAGATGTATCTAGTCTATATTATCTTCATACTGTTCTTTGTATTTTACATATTCGATATTTTCATTTTCTTCTTTCAATGTGATGTTGACAAATTATGGATTTTGAGAGAATAATTCTCATTTCTTACATCACATGAGTCCCGCCATCATATTGGTTAATAACGGGAGATACAAATCCTTAATAATAATAATAATAATAATAATAATAATAAGCGAATGGCTTTTATTGGTGGGGAGATCTTTATGGGTAGTTCCACCTCGCCGTTTGAGCCATGTTATGGAGAAAATAGTGGGCCTACGATTTTAGGTTGGATCCGAACCACCGGATAAGTGATTACAAAGCTTATAACATCAAGTCATTGAAGCCGGTCACCCATCCAAGCGCAGTCTTGAGCGCTCGTAACTGAACATCACGATCGCATAAACACCACGCTCACAAATTCTTATAAATTGGCCAAAGACGCAATGCTTTTATTCTAGAATATAATTGGCCGATTAGATTGTCAGCAAAAAAGACAATTATCTCTGCTGTAAAATCACTTCCCGGTGGTTCGGAATCCACCTAAAACTGTAGGTCCAGCTCATCAATCACCATCATCCAACTCATTACCCACGCACAGTTCTCAGACCTATGTGGGCTTCATCCTCAAAAAAAAAAAAATACAAATTGCCATATTAATTATATAATTTAAAAAAAAAATTCTGATATTATCTTTCTATTTCAATTTTTAGGAACTTTGATACTGAACTGAACTATGCACAAGAAGTTATTTTGAAAGCAATTGGAGATCTTGAGGAGTATCCTGTGAATAATAAAGAGGCTACTATGCTAGTGTTAGAGGAAGATGGAGCATTGATCAATGATGCTTTTGAAGAACTGCGAGAGGTGAGATTTACATACTTGTAGATAGATATATATATACTAGCATATACATAGGTATATAATAAGTAGAGTGCTACCTTTTCAGCCTTGTAGCAAACCCAGATGTGGGTATAAGACACTTGTCAATGATTGGTGTGAATAAAGTTGAGACTTTTCAGTAACTCTTATTTTTGACTCGGCGCATGGGATTCTCGTTATTTGATGTGAGTCGATCACATTTTTTTCTCACGTCTTCCTATCGGACTCCCGTCGACTCAACAGATCAACAGTCGACTCCAGTCACTCAACAGAGTCAACTTACTCAAGTTAATCTTTATTCACACCACCCATTGTCATTGTGTGATATTCCAGCGAAGTAGGGCAAATCTTTAAATTGCAAAAATTGGGAATAAGAGCTATGGTGGGTGAGAATTCGGACGAGATGTCGACCACATTTTAAACAGTTGAAAACTCTGCTCGTGCCTAGTTTATATAAAAATATTTAAAACAGTAAATTTAATAAACAAAAATGAATCAATGTTTGATAGGGGTTTCATGGCTCATTCTCATAATACTAGGGACAGGGATAAACTTGAAAATAAAACTCACTGCTCTCTATGCAAATGGTGTTAGAAATTCAGGAGTTCAACTTTTTAATGTTTTACCAGCCCGGCTTAGGAGACTTGGGGAAGTGATAACCGCGAGCCGTAGCAGGTATCTGTTCGATCAGAGATAAGCTGCGTTCTCGTAGGTCCTGTTTGTAATGGTGACCGATTAGATTGACCAGCAAAAAAGACACTGTTCTCTGCTGTAAAATCACTTCCCGGTGGTTCGGGACCCACCTAAAACTGTAGGTCCAACTCATCAATCACTCATTACCCACGCACAGGTCTCAGACCTATGTTGGTTGTGAAAACATTTTTTTGTTGGAAAGACTACAGAAGATTAGAAAAACTCTGGGGGTTGTTCAACATATTTACAACAAAATTCCATCTCACGACAAAACAAGATAAGTCACTATAATACAGTTATTGAACCTACGGCATTATATGCTTCTGAAGAAGCATATTATATACTTCATAATTATGAAGAGACAACGTTTGAAATTTATGGCCAAATTTTATCATTATTAACCTATATTATAAGGAAATGCAGTTAAAAAATGGCAGTGAAAAAGGGCGACTAATTCAAATGTTTTACACAGTTTGTATCTGTTACAGTATTCTAAAGACATACTCGCGAGGGGTTTTTCAATAAGATTATTTTATTATTATTATTATTGTTATTATCATTATATTGTATTATCATTATTATAATTAAATAACTAATATTATTAGGGAATACGGAATAAAAATGACGTTAAAACCACTTAAAGTTATTTAACAAAACGTGCATCGTTTCCATTTTATTGCATCTACTGAGAAAATGAGGAGTCATAAATGCAAAATACATGTGTAACATTAATTTGAAAGGAAAATTTGATCACATTTTAAACAGTTGAAAACTCTGCCCGTGCCTAGTTTATATAAAAATATTTAAAACAGTAAATTTAATAAACAAAAATGAATCAATGTTTGATAGGGGTTTCATGGCTCATTCTCATAACACTAGGGACAGGGATAAACTTGAAAATAAAACTCACTGCTCTCTATGCAAATGGTGTTAGAAATTCAGGAGTTCAACTTTTTAATGTTTTACCAGCCCGGCTTAGGAGACTTGGGGAAGTGATAGCCGCGAGCCGTAGCAGGTATCTGTTCGATCAGAGATAAGCTGCGTTCTCGTAGGTCCTGTTTGTAATGGTGACCGATTAGATTGACCAGCAAAAAAGACACTGTTCTCTGCTGTAAAATCACCTCCCGGTGGTTCGGAACCCACATAAAACTGTAGGTCCAACTCATCAATCACTATCATCGAACTCATTACCCTCGCACAGGTCTCAGACCTATGTGGGCTTCATCCTCAGAAAAAAAACTCAAAAAATTTAGAGGTTTTCAAGAGAGAGGTAGAGGACTCTGGTTTCTATTCATATAGATTCTATTCTATTCTGTTCTATTCATATTTCTATTTATATAGAGTATTATAAAAAATCCTAAATTAATATAGCCTGAATGAAAATAATAAATTTAACATTGGCCAAATTACCATTGGCAGTTGCTCAAGGTGTATAGTCAAATCTGTGATAAGCAGAAAACTTCATTTTTGCACTGGAAAAGTGTAAAAATAAAGCTGAAATTTGTAAGTTAAGGGTGATTCTGAACAGAGTGACGCCATTATTTTTGTATTTTGCTAATTGAACTAGTTGTGGAACAACCTTGTTTCTATAAACCTTGGTACATGCCAGCCATTGCTTTATGATAATGGTAGAAAATTTTATTTCAAATGAAACTATCCAAGTTAGTTTGAAGTGACTGACAATTGAATAAACTGACAAATATACATAAACAGAATTTATTAATTTCGAATTCCTTTAATTGCTATTACTTTATACTGAAGACTTCCGCAATGGCGGATATTGACAACAGCATTGAAAAGCTGATGGGAATCGAGCTGATATTTTTGTACAGTAGCATTCATCGATTCCCATCAGCTTTTCAATGCTGTTGTCAATATCCGCCATTGCGGAAGTCTTCAGTATAAAGTAATAGCAATTGAAGGAATTCGAAATTAATAAATTCTGTTTATGTATATTTGTCAGTTTATTCACATTTATTGTCAGTCACTTCAAACTAACTTGTGAGATACGAGCCGATATGGCCAAGTTTAAAAGTGAATGCTGCTGTGAATAAAGGTCTCCATGGTCTAGTGGTTAAGGCGCTCAACCGGCAATTGAGAGGTCCGTGGTTCGATTCCCGGTGGTGACTGATATTTTTGTACAGTAGCATTCATCGATTCCCATCAGCTTTTCAATGCTGTTGTCAATATCCGCCATTGCGGAAGTCTTCAGTATAAAGTAATAGCAATTGAAGGAATTCGAAATTAATAAATTCTGTTTATGTATATTTGTCAGTTTATTCAATTGTCAGTCACTTCAAACTAACTTGTGAGATACGAGCCGATATGGCCAAGTTTAAAAGTGAATGCTGCTGTGAAGAAAGGTCTCCATGGTCTAGTGGTTAAGGCTCAACCGGCAATTGAGAGGTCCGTGGTTCGATTCCCGGTGGTGACTGATATTTTTGTACAGTAGCATTCATCGATTCCCATCAGCTTTTCAATGCTGTTGTCAATATCCGCCATTGCGGAAGTCTTCAGTATAAAGTAATAGCAATTAAAGGAATTCGAAATTAATAAATTCTGTTTAAACTATTTTCATTGTTTTACTGCAATTTGTTAGTTTTGAAATTCATTTTGAAGTTCAATAAACACTCTTCATTATGAATAACCTGTATTGAAGTTTAACCTTAATGACTACACCACAATTTCAATAAAATAAAATATTTGGTTGAATTTATTCAATTCCATGAATTCTTTCAGGAATCAAGAATCAAGAATCAAGAACTTTATTAGTCATAGGTATTTTACAAAAATACATGGACATCGTCAGTAACATATATAAAAAATAAGAACTTAATGGGCTTAAATTACAATCTTAAAATATAAGATAACATTTCAAGTACATCAGATTTGAATAGTACAAACAATCACAGGTGCCTAATTGAATCATGAAAATTTTGCATTGAACTTCATTGATTCCAATCTATTTCGAAATATTCATCAACAGAATACAAACATTTCTTTATCAATAACTCTTTTATCATGTTCTTAAATTTATTTGGAGGCAGCAGTTTGAAATTATCTGGAGTAGAGTTATACAATTTTACAGACATATAGTGAAAATTTTTTTGAGATTTTGTGTGAGTGTACTGCTTAATCCTAAGTTTGTGTTTATTTCTTGTATTAAAGTGGTGAAAATTACTGTTTATATTATACTTTTCCAAATTACTATGCACATAACAAACAACATATAAAACATACAATGAGGGCAGTGACAATATTCCTAAATTTATAAAGAGAGGTTTACAATGTGAATTGAATGGAACATTGGTGATTATCCTTACAACCTTTTTTTGTAGAATAAATATCGATTTTGCTTTTACACTGTTCCCCCAAAAAATAACACCATATGTGAGGAGACTTTGAAAATAAGCAAAATATACATTAAGCAGGATGGATGTACCTACTGTCATACTAAGTCTACGAATCATGTAAGACCCTTTAGCCAATCTGCCAGATAAGTAATCTAAATGCGCATCCCAAGACAAGTTCTCATCCAAATAGATACCCAGGAATTTAAGGGAATGCTCCCTTGAATCCCTAGTGAATCTAAAACTAATATCAGCGGTTTTACCCTTATTTAGTGATAGATTGTTTGCCGCACACCAATCATTTATAATTGAATCGCTTGAATTTGTCTCTCTTTCAAGCTCAGTTTTGGAGTGGCAATTAATTTTTAAACCCAAGTCGTCAGCAAAAAGGTAGCCGTCAGTATGGATGCCATCAATATTACATGGCAGATCATTAATATAAACATTGAATAAAATTGGCCCAAGAATGGAACCTTGAGGAACACCTTGTTCAACCAATCTACCATTTGACAAGATTCCATCCTTACAAACAAACTGTTTTCTACCGCTCAAATATGATATTATAAGTTTAACAGCACTAGGAGCAAAACCATAATAATGGAGTTTTTCCCCTAAAATATGATGTTGCACTGTATCGAAGGCCTTAGAAAAATCATATGATCTGAAGCTTACAGAATTACCTTTCTCCAAATTGTCAATTATCCCATTTACCACATTTATAACAGGAAGGTGAGTACTTCGACCAGGACGAAAACCGAACTGTTTGTCAGTAAAAATTCCATTGTTCTCAAAATATTCAGACATTTGTTCATGCATAATCATCTCATATGCCTTGGAGAAGATAGGTACAATAGATATAGGTCTAAAATTATTCATATCTTTTTTTGAACCTTTTTTGTGCATTGGTAAAACCTTAACGTTTTTCAGATCTTCTGGAAAAGTACTGTTGGTAATTATAAATTCATTAAACAAATGAGCTAATACCTCACAAATATTTACAGCAGCAAGTTTTAAAAGCATTGAATTCAATCCATAAATATCTAAACACATACTATTATTTAACTTTAAAATCACATCAAACATTTTCTCCACTGTTATAGGCCTGAAAGTAAAACTTAAACTAGGCTGCTCTAATCTACCCAAATAATAAGAGGTATCATTGACACTTGCAGGAACATTCATGCTGATTTGAGAAACGTGCTCAACAAAGAAGTTATTAAAATCTTCAGAAGATATGTCATTACTTAATATATTTGCACCACAGTTATCATTAGTTAGACTATTTACAATTTTCCACATGGATTTACTTTTGTTCAGAGAGCTACTAATTATATTATTGTAATAATTGATTCTAGTACTCCTTGTTTCTCTCCTATATGTCTTTCTAGATTCCTTGTAAGCATTAAGAATTTCAGGCATTCTAAAAGTTTTATATAGATGATACAGTTGAACACAGTGGTCCTTCAATTTCCTCAAATTATTATTATACCACATATTAAATTTATTTCTTTTGTATTTCCTAGTTTTCAGCTGGAAAGCACAGTTCACTACTGACATGAAGATTTCGAAAAATTTCTTAAATCTGTAACCCACATTCTTTAAGCTATAAACCTCAATCCAATTTATTGAATTCAGCAGACTATGGAAGATTCTTATACTATCATTATTTACTAATCTAAACTTAGAACTATTCACAGTAACCTCATTACAAGTAATCCTTGCCCTATCAATAAAATTAAACTCTAATAACACAGCGTCGTGATCGGAAAAAAGAGTATGCACAACTTCAGATGACCATCTGCTATTGTGGATGTCAGTAAATATATTATCTATACACGATCCAATAGAAGTTCCATCTAGACCAGGTCTTGTAACATCCATTATGGTGATACTTAAGCCAAAGCAGTCAAATAAATTAATCAAATCTGCTTTGAAGCAGTCGTTACCCATAAAATTAACATTAAAATCACCACAGATCACTAAACTATTCCTACTATTAAAGGCTACACTCAATACACTATACAAACAATTTAAAAAACCTCCAAATAAATCAACATTCCTGTTATATGGCCTGTATACTGACAATATAGTAATATTTTCCTTAATTAATTGAATAGCGGCAACTTCACAAACCATCTCAATTGACATGTTTTTCACATGAACAAGTTCCCTGTATTCTAAACTTTCACTGACAAATATAACTGCACCACCTCTTCCTTGATTCGTCCTATGATAGATAGAAGCATTTTTATAACCCGGCAAGTTAAAGAAGCTCAGCTCCATTTTTTCAACCAATGTTCCGCAATTGCAAGAACTTTAACATCATGTTTATCACATAGTATTGATAAATAATCAACTTTGTTGCATAACCCCTGAATATTCCAAAAAAAGCAATTTAGTTTGTTTATGCTTGTCACAGTTCTACTGCCGCTTTGAGAACTATTGTTACAGTAATTGATATTATCGGAATCATTACAGGAAATGTCTGAACAAATTGCTGCGAATTCTATGGGAGACGTAGACATGTTGTGGAACAACAAACAGTTGGAATTGGTTGAGAAAGGCTTAGATGTCATGAAAACAGTTAAAGCTCTCTGCAAAAAGTTGAAGACGGCTGTGAAATCTAATGGCAAATGCTGCACTGAGACCCAAATATCACAACTTGATGATCTTGTTGACACCTTTAAAAAATTAAGTCCGGCTGTTGACGATTTTATATCATCGTTATATCCGCCATGTAACTTCGACCAAGTTAAAGAATATGTAAGTTTATTATTTTTTATGGTAAATTATCTACAGTAGAATCTCGATTATCCGAGGTAATTGGGACCAAGACCACCTCGGATATGAAATAACTCGGATAATACGGAGGTTCGGGAGGTTAAGTGCTTCTACAAGGAAAAGTCAAATAATGTGACAAAACTTATTTATAACAAGGTTAAAACGTACAATAAACTATTTTCATATCTTATTTTAACTGAGACCATGACATTACATCATAAAAAGTATGAAACGCATCTTCCCACCGTATTATTGTTAATATAAAAAGAGATTTATTTTAATTTTTTTATCTCATCACTAGCTCGGATAATCCGGAGGCTCGGTTGACCGTGACTCGGATAATCGAGATTCTACTGTACTCCTATTTATTCAACATAATGCTTGAAAGATAAGTGAACTATTACAATTTTGGCCTATTTCTAGGCGTTTCCGCACAAAGTGTTTGTGGTATTCTTGGTTGTCAGAAATATTGAAGCCAAAAAAGTTGAAAAAAATTCTAGGCCCTTATTCGGCAAGGTTACTTTAGAAAAGGTTGAGCACTCACGTATGTGATTTCTGATGAAAGCTGATGAAAGTTCGTTAATCGTTAGTGTGGGGAGGTTAAGCTCTTGATTCGGATTGCAGGGAAATTTCAAATTTTCAACTAATGTTCTTATAAAGAATCAATACAAAATCTTTCATAATAATTGGAAAAACGTATATAAACATATTTTCTACTGGAAGCAGCCTCGGAATATTAATTTTATGTAAATATATTATGAATGTTACAATATTTATTAACTTTTTTAAGTATGATATGTTTGTTAAAAAGTTTGCTATTTATTTTGGCATGTACAATCTACTAACCTATTTACAACATACTGCTTTAAAGATAAATGAACTATAAGAACTATAAAGATGAAAAAATATCTTGTAAAATAATGTGGAGATTTCTTCCTCCTAAACAGAAATGCAATCCGAATATGTCAGTTCAATTATCAAGTTATATTATTAGGCTTAATGAACACGTTAATATTCTGTGAGGTAGCCCATTATGGAAGGCCAATTCTTTTTTCTAAAAACTTGTAAGCTTAGTTGAAAATTAATTAGAGTGTAATAATAATATAGGCTTTGTGAGGCGCTCTAGTCTCCAACCCAAGTGAAAATTAATTTGTTAGACATTGAATTGAATTAAATTGCGTTGTACATCATGCTGCTTTCTTTAAGATAGGACACCACCTCAGATTTATGTGAGCAAGTAGTGTTATAATTGATAAACATGGTATTAGTCGTGGTATATTTACATAGAATCAATATTTTGCGGCTGCTTCTTGTGAAAATACATTTATATACGTTTTTCCAATAATTATAGGTATCTTGTATTGATTTTCCTTATGGATCTGTGTTAAAAAATTGAAAATTTCCCCGTAATGACTTCATTTTTCCACATAAGGGTCTATTAACACCAGGTACACCTGACATTTTGGTTCCAATGGCTCTAATACAATGCTGAATCTTCATAATCCGCCTTATCAATTTCAAATAGGATGCAGGTACGGAATCCTATATAAATTTTAATTTGCTTCCAATACATAGGAACCAAAATTCCAGGCGCAGTCAACCTTTGAGGTCAACTTTCTTTGTAGAGGCGAAGTTGATATTGTGGAAGATATCCATAATGAATAATAAGACTTGAAGTTGTCATAACCACATTTATTAAAAACAATGAGCTACTAGTTTCGGTTGTTACACCACTATCAATCACAGTCAGAGATTGATAGTGGTGTAACAACCGAAACTAGTATCTCACTGTTTTTAATAAATGTGGTTGTGACAACTTTAAGTCTTATTATTCACTTTGAGGTTAACATTTCTTTACACCACGTGTTAACTGTTTTGATCTTAACCTAATCCCTGTTTCTAGGAATCTTCCAATCGTCAGTTTATCACCTTTTGACAATCAACTTTTAACTTCATTTCCAGGTTGTAGCTTTGAAAAACTTGCTGACTCAGCTCCTCAATCAAGCTAAGGTGAGTCATTACATCACTGAAAGCGATATTCAGTGGGTGAATTTTCTTGGACAAGCTGTAACTCATAACTGCAGTAAAATTGATTCGTCAACCTCGACAGCTGTCAACGATGCTGAAGGACCTTTGCTTATTCTTGATGGTTTGACACTGAATTCTTGAAAGCTTTATAGCCAAATGTTACCAATATGCATTATCAAATTCTTTTAAGAAAAACTGTACAGTAACTTTCGTAATAAAAAAATGTGTCAACACATTTGTCATCCATGATTTCAAGTTCCAATATCATTGCTGATGTCTATCCGAAAAATATTTGTGTCAAAAGTTTAAGTACTATGGACAGACTCACTCGCGTCTCTTTGAACAAAGGAAAAATTGTATTTTAATATAATATATCTTTAAATTCTGTTTCTATATTTTAGTCTCAATAATTATAAACGAAGTGCTACAATATGGATTAGTGGTGTGGGGATGATCATATGATTTTTTTCATGAATAGAATATTTATCATCCAAAAAATGATAATAAAAACAATCCTCAATAAGCCTCAATAAGAGCCTTTTCCAGTAGACACATTTGATCAATTCAAAGTGGTGACTCAATTTTTTTTCTCGGTTCGACCATTTAGAGATCACGATTGTAGAGTATTAGAAGCACTTTTAAATTCCTTATGGTTCTTCTTTCCCAATTATTTATAAAGAAATTAGTATACTATATAGGGGTAAAGAAGGATGAATTTACAGTAAATAATACCATTACTTTTTACAATTTTAGATTAAATTCACATAGCAAATGTATAATAAATTGCATTCCAAGTAGATTGTTCAGTTTTCTCTCTATCTCTAATAAGGGTAGACACAAGATGGAACAGATAAATAATTGTATAATAGATAATTTATTCTTCAACATCTGTCATTTATTATAATTCTTTTTTTGTTTCTTTTCCTTTTGATTTTCTTATTTAACTTTTGACTATATTTTTTCCCTATAACTATTTTCTTATAAACTGTAATGCCATATTTAATATTTTAATGCCATAAACATATAATGCCTAACCTAACCTAACCTAACCTGACTTATAAACTGTAGTTTATGAACCGATACTCTCACCCAGCGGACAGGGGTTTCCCTTCCTGGGTAGTGCCAAAAAATTTTAATTTTATTGCGAAATTGTTTTGATAAATTTTCTTTTTTATACTATTACAAATTCGTTTTATAGATTTTTTGTATTTGTTTTTTATTTGCATTGTAATTGTAATTATTGTAAGTGTTTAGGGGACCATAAGGAATAGTACGTCCAAGAAAGTAATAATGTTTTTTAAATGTTGAAGAGAAAAATTATTTATCAACATAATATACATTCATGCCATTGAATTTTATTAAAATAGAAATTTAGGCTAGCAAAAACTCTTATTTAACATGTCCCCATTGATTTCCGTCTCATGCATACTAATAAAGCAAAACAGAGCCGATGAGCAGATCGGCTTGTTCTCTAAAAAGGTGCTGCTCTTACCATTTCCACATTTTCTGTCAGAACAGAACCATTTATGGGTATCTTTTCATCGACCATTTTTTTTTTCGTAAATTGTAGACCCATCTTCAATTATGATTGAGCTATTGAATTATGAGCTTGAAATATGACTGAAACCTTACTAACGATGACTGGACAACACCAATTCGCAATATCTTTTTTCAACAAAAAATACTTTTCTGCTGTAAAATCTCTTCTCGGTGGTTCTAAAACTGTAGTTTCAGCTCATCAATCACTATCATCCAGCTCATTACCCACGCACAGGTCTCATACCTATACGGGCTTCATGATCCGAAAAAATGACGCTACAAATTTCAAATGAGTCTGCCAATTTATGCGCATATCTGAAATTTTCCAAAACTTTTATTTCTGTGACGTAGTGTTTCCGGAATTTTAGTTATTACAAAAACTTTGCTAATTTTGTGAGCACATAAGTCTAATATATAATATTTAGTAAACCACTTTATTTTCTCTGTCTTTTATAATCACTGCTTAATTTTTAAAACAGCATTATCATTTATAGCTGTTGTTGTAAAAACTTATTTAAAATCTGAATCCAGGAATAAATTTTATCAAATTATTTGTGAGCAAAATAATGTAGGTTCGGACATTTCTTTTGTTGAGATGAAGCCCAATTAGGTTTGAGACCTGTTTGTGGTTAATGAGTTGTATGATGATGATTAATAAGTTGAACCTAGTTTTAGATGGGAACATGGGAAATAATGAATAAAACTGATGTTGTCCAAACCGTAAACTAAGTTTATTGGGATTGAACTAATGGCTCAAACGGCGAGGTGGAACTACCCGAAAGGGTCTCCCCACCATTAAAAGCCATACGCTTATTATTATTATTGATATTATTATTATTATTATTGGTATTGAAAATGATGTAAAAGTCGAAACTATAGTATCTCGTGTTTTAATAGTTTAATTGGTTTGGACAACATCAGTCTTATTCATTATGGATAACTACCACAATATCACAATCACAAATGTCAAGAAGATTAGGGAAATGGGACATGTTTGATGAGTTGTAGGATGCAGGTCGACAACAAAAACGTTTGAGGATTATTAATTTTATAACCAAAATAGAAATGTAAAGAGGTGTTTAATTAATTGAGATTGGCCGTTCGCTTTGCATGGTGTCCGAGCGATCGTGATGTTCAGTTACGGTTGCTTGGGACTGCGTTTGGAAGGTTGATCGGCTGCTATGACATGACGTTATACCTACCTCTATTATCACTTGCCGGGTGGTTGGGAACCCAACTAACTGTAGGTCCACCATTCATACCATCATTTTATCATCAAAAAGGTCAGTTCTGCACAGCAAGATTCTACATAATAATTGAAAATCGTGCTAAAGATGTCACGAATATTCAACAATTTAGTTAAAAATTACGACCTGGTGTTATTTTACATTGAGCTTTTCACTGAAATTACCTTACCAGTTCCAACTAAATCTTAAATGTGAATTAAAAAGGACGAACAAGCTGGAAATGTAAGTTATTTTAAATTAAGAAATAAAACTAATGCAAAACTACTGACAGTAGCCTATTCTTTCAAAATCATAATTTTTCAGTATTCTGTACCTTGAATCCAGCACCCGTCACTCAAAAGGGGGATGATTTTTTCGAAAAACTTTGTCAGTTGTTAAACTCCCTCTTAAATGGACTTAATTTTCATTTGAAAGATACCGCACCTAAATTAGATATTCCAAAAATCTTCTGAAATTGGGATCCCAAAAAATGGGGGCACTTTTTGAAATGTTAGGTCCCAAAAATAAAAGTAAAATTATATTTTTTCAAAAATTAATCGACATCTTAAAAGTTGTTGATATCAGTTGATGATCTTGCAGTTGTTGAGTTATTGTAAGAATATATATATTTTCTGAGAACTATTATTGTATTTGTGTTTATTCAGTGTTGTATGGGAGAGATTGGTAAATTTATAAGAATAATATGAGAGTAATAAGTAAAATTCACAATCACACTCGACAAAACACACTTGGCTCAATATAGTTTTTGAAAAATATTCCTCAAAATTTGGGGGGGGGGGGCTAAAGCCCTCAAGCTACGTGCCTGGGTGGATGGAAGGAGTTAAGGAGTGGTGAGCCGGTTATTTTCTCCGGGTTTTCTTGCTTTGGGGCTGTAGACCAACCTGACAGCCACAGTGATGTAATCAATTGGGGCGTTCGTTATCTCTGATAATTCTCTTGACTAAAATGCTACTTCTGCGGTCTCGGGTTCGATTCCTGTGGTTCAGCCTGCCAAATTCTATGTCATCATTCACCTCATTACCCGTGCATAAGTCTCAGATTTATATGGGCATAAGAAAAAATTATGCCAGGAGTAAACACCTATGATATTTTTTTCATCAATTATCGGCAGGTTTCACAAATCACTATAGAATTGATGAAACTTAAATATAGCCCAGGCAAATTAGACTTTTAGTGGACAAAAATTGGTGCAAAGCTGGATTCCACCAAGTTTGCGAGAAAATATGGCTTGTGCCTGATTCTGATCATAATTAACCATTTCATTTGAAAGACTTTACTTGGAAAATGCTAATTTTTCAATATTGAAATAGCTTTAACTCAGGAATTACTAGGAATAAAATTGCGAGGTTGGCCATAAATTGTAGGTAATAGTTTCTTCTTTGACACAGCTGGTAGGTGAGATTATTCAACCAATTTTACAAAGATTGTTTCGTGTTTCGTCAATGTAGTTCTCTTCCAAATAATTTTCCATTTCTTGAATAATTTTAGGGCCTACATAGGCTAGGTACTTCACAAGGAAACTAATTTTAAGAATGTCTTTCTGACGAGACATCAGCCTCAATAATTTTAATGTAAATTTATAATTGTATAGGATAGGCCATTCCATGTTTATCTGTAGGCCTATTTATCTAATCGAAATCGCTCAATAGTCTACGTGATTTTTAATTTTTGGGGAAGATTGAAGCGATCCATTCCAATCTCTTTACTGAAGTATTTCACAGTTGATTGACGAAAATGTCTAAATGCTGTGTGATCAAGACACGAATAAATTCATTGAAATCTAGAACATTTTTCAAAACACAGCATTGTAATTATATTATGTGTAGCTAATTACGAAGTGGAGCCGGTTTCTCGTCTCCTGGCCTGTCTATCTCTATCTCTCTCAATATCCCAAAGCGGTTATGTTTTGAGCCAGGTCTGTTCCCCTCTACCTGACTGTTGAAAGCTTCCCCCTCCACACCTGCGTCACCCTTCCACCTACCACTGATCGTGTCGACCTTGGGAGCGTCTGATGTTTGGTGCGGCGGGGTGGGGTGGTGTGTTTGAGGGGTGTTCAGGCGCCATGGCTGAAGCGGGGGATTGCACCTGTGGAATCCGACAGGTCGCGTAGCAGTCGCTCTCGCTCAGGCCTTTTCGTTCGTTGTTCAAGTCTTCAGTTCAGTTTTCAGTTGACAGTTGTGTTCCTTCAGATCAGCAGTTTTCGACGTTAGCCATTTCTCTATGTTTACCTAATTGTCGGAATTTCAAGCAGCAAACACGTGTTGTCTGTGAACTGTGTTGTAAACAACGTTTAGTGTAGAATTTGTGTGAATTTGACCTTTGAATACTTTGTGTGCCGGGTTTGTTTTGTTTTTTCGGAAATGTGAGGGTGTCTACACTACAGCCAGTGGTTTGCTAATTTGCATTTCTTGCCTTTTGACGTTCCCCGCTTGCTAAACCACCGTCAAAAATGTCGTGGTCGTTATTGTCGACTTGTGCGTTGGTTCTCACGACGACAACGAGCTCCGCGTTCGCTCAGGCTGGCACCGAGGAATGCTACTCGTCGGCCGGCTTATTTGGTGCAGTTTTCGCTACCCTTGTGATAACGTTGGCTCTTGTTGCCGCTTCTTTTCTTGCTTGGAGGATGTACAACAGGACTAGAAAAGGTAAATCTTCACTTTATTAAGTCAAATCGTTATTGTTGAACCGTGTTTCCACAGAAAGACTGATCACTTTCTTATTTATATGTGTTATTGAAAAACATATATGACGGCAGTTTTGTGCTGAAGAATTGAATTTAGGATCATGTAATTTGTTGCACAAATGGTTCTACGAAAAATCTTAAGTTTGACAACAAATAAATCTTGTGGTGTGGAGTATAAACACCCACTTTTATGTGATGAAACTTAGAACTTGTTGACCACTGTGTGAAACATTGACTTTGTGTGATGACCATTTCGCACTGGTATTGCGCTTCAATTGGCAATCGTAGGGCGTAGTCTGATAGAACATTATCTTCACTGGTCAAAAGAGTTGGAGAACTAGAGCTATGGTTAGAGGTATTTGAGACATAAAAAACATCAAGAGAAATTGAAAAGACTTCTATGCTAAAATTTGTATGAAAGCGGGTAGAATGCAGGTGTGGCATTGGTCGAGTTCCTGGGAGCTTTACCGGTAACTGGTAAATGTTACCGGTGGCGTCTGATTGGTCCACTAAATTTATAGACGTTAAAAAATTCAAACGCCGGTAACATTTACCAGTTACCGGTAAAGTTCCCAGGAACTCAACCATTATAGGGGGAACGGTGCGGTCAACTGAAAGTTTTTGCAAAAATTAATGAACGTGGGGGAGGCTGAATTTTTTTTGTAAATGAATGAATTTTATTTCGCTAAAAAAGTAATTACAGAATTCATATTTCTCAAAATACGAAATTTTCGAAAATTGAAATAAACCAAAATTCTATACAACTTAACCAGGAACGGTTTGGGTGGGAAGTGATCAAAGTTGTCACCTGGGAATATGTTCTACAATATTGTGGGTTTCTCATCACATTTTGATTCGCGTAGTTTAGTAGAGTTTAAATTACTTCACGAGAGCGCTCTATTGCAATAAGTGTCTCCATTTGAATAGCTATTTCCATATTAGATTCTTGTCACAAGTGAACACGCTAATTCGGAGAAAATTCCAAGAGGTTACTGCTAGAATCTATTTAAGACAATGGAAAATTCTCTATAACTTAAATGAGAATCTATTATGAGAAGGTAAACCTACATGATTTAAAAACAGAATATTACAATAGGAGATACAGTATTTCTACCTGCTACCACTCCTCCTAGAATTGAGAGTATTTCCAGACTGGTCATTGTCCTTTTGAATGGCTTGAGGCAGTTTTGGTCAACAGAAAGTTACATTCCTCGACTGAAATAGATCCCATTGATCTCATCAGCCTCACCTGAATGTTTGTCATTTCATACGCAGTTGTTTCTAGATAAATGCATAGCGAAATGAGCGCACAACTTGAAATTTGCGAAATAAGCGCATACATCGGCGGCGATTGGCAATGAAAAGTGGGGGAGGGGTGCGAAGAACCGGTGGATCTGGGGGTATACCCCCAAATAAAGGGAGTTCGGGGGGTCCTCCCCCTGAAATTTCTTTAAACAGCAAGGCTGTAAATGGATTTTTAAGCTGTCTAGAACACAATATTAACATATCATGTTGTACTGCAAATGCTAATATTTTTGTTAATACTTGGGATATACTGTCATTGCAAGCATACATAATATCTGTTTGCAATGACTTACAAATATCTAAAACATTTTTACATCAAATAGGCTTTACTGTTTAAATAAATATTAATAGTTGCAATGTTTAAATTAATTGTAATAGTTAGCTACACTGATTAAGACTGTCACAATTCTGCACAGGTAGACTAAGTATGAGGAAATGTACTATATACGACTTTATTTATTTTGGTATTGGCCCAAATATTTGCGATCCAGTTTTTTGTTCCAAATTTGTTTATGAAAAATTGAGTGGTTTAATAAAAATGTAAAATCAGCATATCCACCATATTTGGTTGAAGTTTAGGGAAAGATTTTGTACATGGAAGTTATAATAATGCAAGTTATATCAGTATTATACATGTAAGTTATTATTAGTTCCATGCTTTCGTATTAGTATCGGTTTCTTGAAATAACTTCAGGTTTTTCCAGTTGAGTGTGCCCTCAACAACCACAGCCGGAATGGACGTAGTACATCATAAAAACCTTCTATAGCTTACCGTACTATAGTTACTTTATATTCTACTATAAAAAAACAGGTCGAATATAGAACCTTGTTCTTTTTGGAACTCGGTTAAAAATAGACCGCATTGATGGTCTAAGCGTCGATCACAAATAATGGCTGTTATAGGCTGAGAAGTCTCATTCAATAATAATAATAATATCGTCAGATCTGGTGTCAAGTTATATTCAATGGTTGAGTTCATGGGAGCCTTACCGTTTACCGGTAAATTGAATTTTACCGGAAATCATTTTTATCAATAATTGATAAACATTCAAAAATCTGAATCGACCAATGAGAAGCCTTGGCTTCCATTAAAATTCAATTTACCGGTAAACGGTAAGGCTCCCATGAACTCAACCATTGATAATCAGCCAAATATGCCCGTATTTATGAACGTTACTTCAATGTCTCTTGACTCGAGGGACTCTTGAAATGTAAAGTATTTTTTTGACATTCCAAGAGTCCCTCGAGTCTAGAGACACTGAAGGAACGTTCATAAATACAGGCATGAGACGCTTGACGAACGCTCCGTGTGCGGACAGCATTTAAACAAATTTGTAGGTGCAGGCCGCCTACAATCAAAGATTCCAATTGTTCAATACAGATGATACTTTATTTACTCGTAACCTATTGTCTAAAATTCTTGACTGTCAGGAGCCAGGTGGAAAACATAGCTGTTACGTCACAGTAATTGTTTAGGAGTAGAGAAACGCCTGCGATGGCTCAAGTTTAAAAGGTGTAGTTGTTGCATTAAAGTAAATTCTTTCCTATTAGTTGTGTATATTATAATTAAGGCAAGCAGCTATTACGCGACGCATATTGTTTCCTGTTATTACATTGGCAGACTTTCTCCAAAGGCGTAGGTTGTTTTTATCACGATCAGTTTGTTTTTGTTGTCGTCCTCGCTGATTTAGTAGCAAATGACTGTGAAGTTCAATTTAACACAGGTTTGGATGAAAATATGGAGAAATATTTCGGAGTTAATTTTGCTTAATTTTGTATTTGTTCATTGGAATAATCGAGGGTCACATAATAGAATAGACCAGTTATCTTTTGAAATGAAATAAAATTGGCGGCTCTGGTAGCGTAGTTGGTTGGAGCGCTTGTCTGTGATAAGATAAGGAGCTCTGTCTGGTTTCGTTTCCTATACAGCCTGGGGTGTTTCTCATCATTCACCTCATTACCCACGCACAAGTCTCCAGACTCATGTGGGCATCATCCTCAATTACAAAAAAAAACACTCGTGAAAATTTGTGCTTTAATTTCTTTATTAAATTTTCTTTGTTATATTGGGCGAAAATACTTCTACTTTTATCTGAAACTTCAATACACAAATATATTTAAGATAATCATACCTGATGAAACGATGGTGTTACTGACTGATACTTTGTTATCAAGCCTCGATTACAATAGTGCTAGATTACTCGCAACTAGCTGGCGAGTGAGATAGTGATCCTGTACTTATAAAACTTCTCATTCGTTCAGTAGTCGGCTAATCTCTCATTGTTGAACAATATGATAACATTGATAACATTATACTCGCAGCTAGTTTACCTGGCCATAATCACATGGCTAGTTTACTAGCTTAGAAGTCAGCAAGTAGCAAGTAAAGGCTTTCAATTTTTTTAGTAGATTGTTGGTAGTCCGCTAGTTGAAGAGCTAACTAGTTGAGTACCGGTAGTTAGCGAACTTAAACTAGTCAGCTAATGAACACAATTACACTTCATTTCGGTTACGGCTGTGCGCAGGGTTTTTGGTCATAATTTTTTTCGAAGTTTCTTGTATTGATCATTATTAGGGCTTTGAAATGTTATCTATTGCTGAGGAAAAACTTTTTCTTCAATTATTTTGTGAAATATGGGGGCTCAAAGTAGAAATTTTTGGTTTTTGGGTGCAATTGATCTAACTTTTGAGTGATTTTAAACTTTTGATAAATTTACCATAACTAATATACACCTTGAGGAATAAATGATATATTTTTATTACAATCTAACAAATGGTTTTTCAGAACAACTTTTTGAAAAATTGGAAGTTTTTACACATTTGAAAAAATGTATTATGAAAAAAATGAATTGAATTTAAATAATAATATTATTGAAACAACACTCATATGGACAATTTCTGGTCAATTGCTTGATTGGAGTAAAAAATATGTAATTTTATTCCTCGAGGTGTCTTTTAGTTATCATAAGTAAATTTATCAAAAGTTTAAAATCACAGGTGAGATCAATTGCCCCTAAACCGAAAAATTTCGACTTTGAACCCCCCATATTTCAAAAAATAATTGATGAAAAAACTTTTTCTCACAGCAATACATAACATTTCAAAGCCTTAATAACATCCAATACAATAAACTTATGAAAAGGCTTGCGCACAGCCTTTTTGATGATGAAATGAATTTTTTTCAACGTATCACTGACCACTGATAATGATGATCAATTTGACACTGGATAAAGCGGCATGCAGCAATATCGGGCCCGCCTGAGACATGCTGCTGGAGGCGAACAGTAGGACCCACGTGAAAGTAGTCAACATCAACAGGTTGTACGGCTCGGCCATATTGTGTCGGTCACATTCCTCAGCGACAGCAAGCGGCAGATTTGTTTTTCTCGCGCTGATAATTGATAGCGCGCACTAACGAACAGTACGGCCGCGTTTCTGTGTTGGGTGCGGTCTCTGAGCCCAAAGGCCTAGGCCTGAAATAGGTATGTCTTGAAGGCATTCGCATTGAAGCGACTAGCCATGTCAAGAACCGGCTTCATTCAGGTCACACTCGCCTCTCGAACATGCGACATGTGTTGCTGAGCCCTCTCTGTCACTGTCTTTCTTGCACAGAGTTCTTCGCAACATTATTATAGGTTTAAAGTATAGCAAGAATTAACACTTCATGCCTATGCTACAGCCAGCTGTTTATATTATCAGAAAGTGTGTATAACTACGAAGGGAGAAACCCCGGAGGAAAGAGGCAGTTCTCAACTCCTTCCATCCACCATTCCTGCATGCAAGCCAACGGCCTTTTTTCAGGGGACTGGTGTTTATAAGAAATTACAAAAATCGTACTATGTAAAGTACAAAGTTTTCATAGACGGGCGGGTACCTCAAGTTTTGGAGTAAGTGCGCACAAGATATTCAAACAAATATGAGCTTATTCAAGCGGAGAATTTAGGGCGCTTTATAAGAAACAAAGCAACTGACTCAAAATCCTGACACCCTAAGTTTTATCATTGAACTTAAATCAAGGACAAATCCATATACCCCTTTCATAGGAGGTCAGAGGATGCTAACTAATGCAACTAATTTTGGAAAGGGAAATTCATTTGGGAAGCTTATCGTAGGGGAAGGTGGTAACGAAAAACGGCTGTTTTGAAGATACTGATTTAGATAAAATTTACAAGAGATCTATCACTTGAAGTTCAAGTTTATTGTTGCTCTGATACACAGATTTATTTTCCACAGAAAAGACGTACCGTACTCATCTACCAATATATCAGGGCAATGGGATTAGTGTATCTATAGAGTAGATATATTTACTATATAAAAAACAGCTGTATATACATTCATATTTTGTCAGGGAAATGAAATTAGTATATCAGCTGATAGAGATTCTACAAAAAGCCTGATCGCGTAAGATTTATTCACCTACAGCTGATGATAACCTAAAATATATTGAGAATTCCATATGGTGAAAACAACTATTTAATATATATTAAGTAATATATAGATGTATTAATGAAGGGCTGAGATTTTATTGTCTTTTTCTTTCGCTTTAAAAAGGATGAAGGAGTCGGTTGATTTTATTAGTCAACGAACTTGACCTGTCTAAAGATACCATGAATCTGTGTTTCAAATTTGAAGTTGATTGTTAAAGGCGTTCGAAAGTTATCGTGGAACATACAAACTCACAGACACACAACGCCTCGAGCCAAAAGGAAGAACTCGCTTCGCTCGTTCAATAAATAAATAAATAAATTTAAAAAAATCTTTAGGCAGTTCAGTCATGGAGCGTTTGCCAAGCGTGGAGTTGACTACACGCTTCAAATAAATGGCTGTTACTGGCTGAGGCGTCACACTATATGCTACTCAGCAGTAACAACCTGGAAATCATTTATTTATCGAAGTTTGGTTTTTAAATGGTTGTCAGGTTGTTACTGCTGATTGGCATATGGTGTGACGGCTCAGCGAATGACAGCCATTTATTTGAGGCGTGTAGTCAACTCCACGCTTGGCAAATGCTACATGAGTGGACTGCCTAAAGATTTTTTAAATTTATTTATTAGCATCCTCTGACCTCCTATGAAAGGGGTATATGGATTTGTCGTTGATTTAATTTAAATGATAAAACTTAGGGTGTCAAGATTTTGAATTAGTTGCTTTTTATCTCATAATGCGCCCTAAATTCTCTGCTTGAATAAGCACATATTTGTTTGAATATCTTGAGTTACCTATCGGAGGTGAAGACCAACATGGTGGAGAACCTATTCCATTCAATTTCGAATTGTCACTAATTTCAGTGAGTTTGTAAAAATATCGGTCTTGTTTGGAGAATAGTTTAGTTGTCCACTATCCTTCGCCATGTTTTTTAACAGTGTTACGTTTATATTATAATTATATGTTTATAGTCTAGGCCTAGGCTTTACTTTACAATTATTGTTTGATGGGAAAACTCTTATTTTAGATTTCTGATTGTTTTTTACACTTTTATTCTATTGAATATTAGCAGAGATTCAACTCTATTTCAGTACTCAGGGTTGAATTTGTGGCGGCAAGCGTCGGTATCTCTCAAAAGTAAAATAATACAGTAAATCAAAACTCACAAATATCAAGCTATTAAATTGGCTCAGTTTTGTGCCCAAATTTTCAATAGACTCATGTCCTCTATTACTGTTCATAACGTCCTTGCACCACGGAAAATGCGTACTAGAATCTATATTTTTACAAAAACATCGCTGACTGTACTATAGAAAACTATACTGGAACCTTCTACTTAAGGCTATTATCAGTTTGTTTTGTTGACCTCGGTCAAGTATTTGAATGTTTGCCAAAAAACTCATACGACAGTCAAAAAGCGTGCAAATTGTAGCTCCAGAATACAATAGTCACATTCTGAAGGATATTTTGTAGCAGAAACGTCCAAGAAATAAAGCCTGCTATGTTTTAACTTGAGTAAGAAGTTAGAAGCAAGGTGAGAATAGGAGCCCATTAAGGCTCATCACGTAGTCCGCCAGCTCTTTAGCCTTCAAGGCTTATCGCCATAAAGTCAAGGCTTGTAGATGGAAATTTCTGAAGATTGCAAGACATGAAGAAGAAACTTCACATTCCTAGTTGGAAAACTGGGCGGTATCATCCAATATCTCTGCCTCGAAAGAAATGGAATTTTATTCCATACACATTCATGATTAGATAAGACTCTGGCTCTATCTGCTGTTCCTCGAGTTTGAATCTCGTTCAGACTTGGATGTTCACCTTGTCATTCACCTCATTACCCACGCAAAAGTCTCAAGACTCGTGTGGCCATCATCCGACAAATATCTAGATGTAGAGCAGGGGTCTCCAAACTTTTCAGCTCTCGGGAGAAAATAATTACCCCAGTACGTCCGAGGGCCAGAACCGTTTTCATTTTCTACTATCTATAGAGTGTTTTAGAAGGAATCCTCCCCTCCTTTTCCTTCACTCATCCTACTTCCCCTCCTATTCCTCCACCACTAACTCCTCATTATCCTCCACCTACGGACTTATTTTCTTATTCTGCCATGGATGTTTCTCATCATTCACCTCATTACCCACGCACAAGTCTCCCGACTCGTGTTGGCATCATCCGCAATAAAAAAAAAACAACTTATTAAAAAATTCCTTTTTTTAAACGTACAACATTTACGATCAGCTACTTTCCCAAGTAGTTCTGACTAAGATATCTCAATCATTAAAAATAGCTAGCTGAGTAGAACCTAAGTACCTACTCCGTAAATTGTAATTTAATGGACAGTTGACAAGTTTATTACGTTAATTAAACGACGTGTGCAATTCTCCATGACTGTACTTTCAGTGAACGAGACCTTCTACTGGAATTTCACTTTTCATTCCTACTGAAATGAAGTAGTCTGATACTTGGGCAACTTCCCTTTAACTACCAAGATTTTATTATTCTGCTAGTTGTAACGAAGAGATTGACACAACTCCCACACTTGCATGTACTCAAGAAGTCCACACTCCCTCAGACTATGTTATAACTTGTAGGCTCAGCTCTTTTTTCTAAAATAATCAATGACTAGGGCTAGTTGGTCACTTTTGTATGTACTCGGGGAGCCCACGGGGTTACACTTGCCTCCGGGCTATTTTACAATCTTCCTAACATTTTGCATTTTACCCGGGAATACAGTTTTCCCGGTGGTTCGGAACCCACCTGAAACTGTAGGTCCAACTCATCAATCACCATCATCCAACTCATTACCCACGCACAGGTCTCAAACCTATGTGGGCTTCATCCTCAGAAAAAAAAGTTTGGAATTTTTATTTTCTGGTAGATAACTTATGGTAGCGGTCACAAAATTACGAAATTCGGAAGAATAAGTGAAATATCATACAGAGTTCATACCATACAGTTCATCTATTTGAAAAGATAAGTTCACAAATAAAGTGTTTTTACACTGATGTGAATTCTAGTGTTTTTTTTTTTCATAAATAAACTACCGTTTTAGAAACTTGGCAGCTCCACCCACCTGCATAGTTTTGTGTTTAGTTCTTTAGATTAATGTTGAACAGGGAAACCTCAATTCACACAATAAGTAAGCTCGCATGGCGCTGGGTAGTTAGGTAATTGGTACAGAGCTAATCTGTTGCTTTGAGACATATCATATAGGCGTATCATCTGTATAGCAAGATAATCACCGTACAGTTCTAGCCAATCACCATAGTGACGTATCATGTTATCAGCTGTTCTATGAACTTCCTGAATATAAACACATTTTAACAGTAATAGAGCCCATAAGTGAAATTTGAACATTAATTTTGAAAAGTCTGAAAGGAAAATAAAAAATTGGGCTTAGAGGTGCACTGAATCGAGTTTAGAGGAAGCGTTGTGCCAGGTTTAGTGTTCCAATTTGTTGCCGTTTTTTGTGAAATCCGTAACACCTAAAAAATCACACAGAAAAACACCTCTACTCTCTCTCTTTATTATATAGATAACTTCTGGACAGCTATATTTTTCTAAATTAATAATCAATTATTATTGTAGGTTTACATGTCTAATGAATAACAAGACGAAATTGTCACAACCACATTTATTAAAACTTAGAGAAACTAGTTTCGGTTGTTACACCATTAGCAATCTCTATCAAACTCCTCTACCAGTTTGATAGATATTGATAATGGTGTTACAACCGAAACTAGTTTCTCTAAGTTTTAATAAATGTGGTTGTGACAATTTCGTCTTATTATTCATTATGGATACCTTCCACAATATCACCTTTGCCACTACTAAGAAAGTTTATATGTCTATTTTATTAGCTGTATTTTTGCCTTGAAAATAATTCTCGTTTTGCTCCACCTTATTGTTTTCCGGTAAATTTGATACGGTTGTTCAAACAAGTTTTTCATGCGCCAGTATCTTATGAAATTTTAAATTCAAGATACAGTAACTTGCTATTCGTATAAGGTAATATTATGTAAAGATATCTACGCTACTGTGACTCATTCAGTGGTGGCCTTCTGCGTTCTTGCATATTTATGTCTGTGTTTATGCTATTTCCTAATTGAGATGTAGTAGGCTAGTACTGGTGAAAGATGAATCCAAGTCATTCAACTTTCAAGTCGGTCACTGTCTACGAGAACCGGAGAGCCATTATTATGTCGAGACGAACCTCCGTATAAGTAGCTAAAAGTAACCGGAATAGTTCTACTGCTTCACCTGTACTGTCTTTAGAATACTACTGTACTAGGTCGTGTAAGTACATAGTGCTACTGATTCCTACATACTGATAATAATTTATGTATCTGGAATCAGTGGCGTAGCCAGGATTAAATTTCGGGGGGGGGGGGCTCACCAAGGGGGGGGTGTGGGCAGTGGCTTAGCCAGGATCAAATTTCAGGGGGGGGGGGGGGCTCACCAATAGGTCTGGGGTATAGGAGGGTCCGGTTTTTTTTAAATTTAGTGGTGTGAAAAGCTAATCTAGACAACTTGTTAGGCTCTAAAGTTCAAAAGGAAGTTTTGTAAAATTACTACCCTAGAACCTAGGTGGCCAGGTTTGAAATGATAAAGTTTGATATACCGATATCTGTGACTATTTTGAGTCAAAACCCTTGAATTGGAACTAATCATACTTAACTTATGTACTGAATCTCAAAATTAATACAAATTATTATAAGTTTCATATAATTTATGTCATTAGCCTAAAACGCACCCAACCCAAAGTTCATGAAATCGGATTTTTTTTTATCATAGCACACTGATTTTACACGCTTGCATAGAACTTGCATTTATTTGTGTGTTTTCGTTTATAAAATCCCGATTTTATGAACTTTGGGTGCGTTCAGGCTAGTGGGTTATACTGAATTTTAACTTCAAAACTAAATTTTCTACAAGATGAGTTTATTCTAAAAGGTGATTTATCAATAATTAACAAAACTAAGCCACTTCAAACTTGAAAATTGTATTTTATTTAATGTAATAAATAAACAATTATGGTAGTCACAGTCTTCTAACATGTTTTGATCGATTTCGTAGCTCATTTTAAATCAAAATTATCCATTTGAGCACCTAACAAGTTTCTATATGAGTAAATATTGAGGAAAATTGTGAAAAATGCATTAATCTGACTATAACTGTAGCTATATTCCATTACACAAACATGGTTTCTGTAATCTGTTCGTTATAATACAACAAAACAGATAGAACCCTTCGGCTTTAATAAGTCCTTATCTATTAGTTATTTGAGAATTTTTTATTTCTGAAATTTCGGGGGGGGGGGGGCCCATGGCCCCCCCTGGCTACGCCACTGTTTGGAATCAATGAACCACCAGTCAACCTATTACAAATCGAGAATTATTTTCTGCACTTTACCTAACTATTCAACATCATACCAAAAAGAATTATGTATAATTTTTACAAATTGACAATTTATTTTATTAAAATCAATATTTATTATTCAGTATCAATTAGAAATTTTTTGCTATCTAATGTATGATTTAGACCTCAGTACACTGAGAACATTTGTACGAAATCATTATCTCAAATTAATCTTCTCTCATCATCATACATCACCATCCTCATAATGATTATACAGAGTGGTCCATATGTATGGAAACCTCTAAATAAATTGGAAACTGTTCCAGCTAGAATACTGTAACTTTCAGGATAAGTTAATGGTCAACTACTCTTCCTTTTAACGTACCGTACAACTGAATTTCTACCCCTTCTCAGGGAGTGGCCAAGGAGTTGTAACTCATATATTTTAAATGAGAACACCCATTGTGTGACACATCATTCTAAAGGTCTCTTTAAAACAAGAAAAATTACATAAATAATACTTTTCTACGATACTTGTATATAAAATGGCGGCCGATTGAAATTTTGGTTTTCAAAGAAATAATTGGTATAGTAATAACACTTAAAATGTTCGTGTTTGATAAAAATGTTATTGAACAGATACCAAAAAATTGAAAAAAAAACTGTTATTTATTTAGTAAATTGTTTATTAGATATTATTTGCAAATTTAAAAAATACATTTTATATTGTATGTCATTTTTCTTAATTTTTTCAAATCGTACATTTTATTCTCATTTTCAGTATTAAAAACATATCCGTCACTTTTACAATACAATCATTTTCATCATCTTAATTAGCAATTAATAATAAATTGATCATATAAACAGAAGTAAATTAAGTTAATTCAGTTTCTGGCTAAATTAAAAAATAACTTCAACCAAATGCTAGTAAAACCACACTCTAGAAACACTTGATCAAGTGCTCGAATGGACGAATTTTTGTTAAAACCGCCTTTTCATGTGAATGCATCACAATCTCATTTCATTAGCTGTACCCATAAGATCACTGTTTAATTTCCAACCCTATGTAAATAGTATCAACATTCTATGTGATGTTAAAAATATTGTATTTAAACACTCGTTTGAATGTGTGAATTTATCACGGATAAAGTAATCAAATCTAATGAGGATATTGACTGTGGATGAAGGGTTGATTACGTTGCGATAGTTACTCGCTAAGCGAGTAGCGAGTAGGACGTTACTGACCGACCGTGCTACAGCAGCTCAGCATACCAAGCCAAATTATATTAAACATTTAATTTCCAGAATCACCCCCATACTATGGAATTTCAAAGACAATAAATAATATTGCAACCCAAAATTAAAATATGAAGTTTACTAACAATTATTCAATAAAATTTCATCAAAACAATACAATATATCTCATCTGAACCGTTATGCTGGCAGCCTGCGTGATTAAATGTCGGCTTTGGTCACAATAATATTGTATTTTGGTGTTGGCTACTCTGCCAGCGAGTATCAAAGTGACCAAATTCAGAGAGCCTGTCTTCTTTGAATTTGGTCACATTTGATAACTTACTCGCTGGCAGAGTAGCCAACACCAGAATACGATATTATTGTGGCGAAAGCCACCATTTAATCATGCAGGCTGCCAGCATAACAGTTCAGATGATATATATTGTACATTGTTTTGATGAAATTTTATTGAATTGTTGGTAAACTTCATATTTTAATTTTGTGTTGCAATATTATTTATTGTCTTTGAAATTCCACAGTATGGGGGTTATTCTGGAAATTAAATGTTTAATATAATTTGGCTTGGTATGCTGAGCTGCTGTAGCACGGTCGGTCAGTAACGTCCTACTCGCTACTCGCTTAGCGAGTAACTATCCCAATGTAATCGACCCTTAAAGACTATGATCTCTGCTGTAAAATCACAACCCACCTAAAACTGTAGGTCCAACTCGTCAATCAATCAATCAGTTGCATGAGCAAGACTTGTCTTATACTCCAAGACGTAATCTACAAAAAAAATTCTGTTATATTATTTTGAAAAGTGAACGTCTGATAAACTAAAACAAAATTGATCGAACCAAACGCCAATTGCTCGCAGGTACTCAGAATACTCAAAGTAATGAACTGTTGGTAGCGAAGGGGAACCGATTGTGGTAGTGAGAGTGAGATGGAAGTACTGGCTGGACCGGAAAGTAGTGGAAGAGGCCTGGCTTTGGCCGTGCCCACTAGTGGTATGCCACATACGGCATGCGGCCAAACCTGTCCATGCAAACACACCACTTGCTTGTGTAGTCCCTGTCCGGCATCCGATTGTATCTGGACCGTCTGCCACAGACATCATCGGACATTGGGCCCGGCACATAACCTCAATAGCTGTCAGCTCAACATCCTTGTTTCCCTACTTTTACACACGTAACTTAGGCTACAAACCAGCCGAGCAGTGGAGAAACACAAGAAAACATGTTCTACCACTTCTGCTCTTTGATCTATGGAATATTTCCTCCTATAGACCTTTATGGCACAGGTGCTGCTGGTTCCCACGGCACAACGTTTAAGTTTTAATTGCATCGTTGCTGTATCTTATAATACAAATCAGTATTTTAGTACCTTTTGTATCAAATATTTTTGATACAAAGGCAATTTACCTACTACCTAGTCTGTACTTATCTTGAGATTTCCTTGACTCAAGGAAGACTTGAAATGCTTCTCAAGTCCTCCTTTCGAGTCTTCGAGTTGCAGAAATCAAATCAAAATCAATTTATTTTCGTTAAAAAACAAAATACAGATAATACAAAATATTCATTTTTATATAAATATGGAAATTACACTGCAAGGTCGGAGACCAGTGCGCAGTGTAAGAGTGTTGTTTTTTATTATTTAGAAAAATTGAGTCTTTAGAAAAAATTAAGGAATTAAGACAAGTTTTAAGTACAGTACCGTGTTCCGTAGTTTCATCAAACGGGCTCAAAAGAGGACCAATAAGATTCAAGTACAAGAAAATATGAAAAAATACATTTTTTTTAAGTTTTTGTCTAATGTACAAAGAATATATAAACGCCTAATGTAAAAAGAAGAAAAAGATGAGGGAGACGGAAAATGAGAAAAAAGTTAGAGGAAGACGGATAAGACAAAGAAAAGGAAGATAGAGAAGAAGAAAAAGAACGAGTTTTGAGAAAAATAATTGAATTTGTAAAAATGTTATGTTACGTTCGAGAAATGCATATTCAATTGAATCGGGAAACGCACTAGTTGTTTTATATCTATCAAAAGTGAAGTATTACTAAACAAAGAACAATATTTCAATTAGGTTCAAGTAAAATATCTTGTTGTTACTACTGTATTTTAAATCGTTGATAAATATAGAATTAACCTTGAATACCGACATAGAAACAACACTTCATTCTAATTTTGCAAACTTAAAAAAAAAATGAGCTCGGTACATTAAAGTACAAAAATGGCTTCGTATTCAATGAAGCATATTCTGTACATTACATGCATTGCAAAAGCCATGGATGTTTCTTATAATTCATCCATTCACCTTTTTAATCTTGGAAAAAATTACCCACGCACAAGTCTTCAGACTCATGTGGGCATCATCAGCAATAAAAAAACAAAAAAAAAAAAAAAAAAAAAAACATTAACACGGCTACTATGTAAGAATAATACAGTTCATTTTTCCAACAATCAAGATTTGAAGTGATCTGAAATATGAGTTGCCTATTTATTATCGCTTGATGCTTGACCACTTGACCTAAAAAAAAAACTTCTAAATTGCTTTAGGATTTTATGGATGAACGTACCTCATCCTTGAATAAATTCTAATTCTTATTACACAGTCCTCTTCAAATATAATTTTAGTTCAACTGATTTGTCAACTACATGAATAGTTGACGTTTGGCTAGGCTCACTGTAGATGGCGTCGTAAGTCGTAAACAATACGAAAACATTGTAGTATTGAAATGACAGGTTGTATAAGCATAACTATTTCTGATACTTAACTTATATTTTTACTGTAGTTTCAACTTTTCAAACATTTCAAATGAAAAGTGTTCATTGAAATAAGTACTGGTAGAATGCTAGCTGTCGGCAATCCGAACTAGTTTGAAAGGAAATGAAAAATCTTTTTTATTTTCTGGTCAAGGTTAATGAAGATTGATTTACGACCGGACGCGGCCCAATAATTGAGTCAGGTTTGAGAGCTGTTGCTAGTCTGAAGTCTGAAGTAACCGACTTGAAAAGCACGACTTAATAATCTTCAATAATTTACCAGTTGTTTGAAATGGTGATGAAAGAAATTTTACTCTTATCTGTTGTAACTATTTGAAAAAAGTCTAATATTGTAATTTGTTCAAAGTTGGTTGTTCGGAACCCACCTAAATCTGTAGGAACTCATCAATCGACATCATCCAATTCATTAAACCACGTACAGGTCTCAGACCTATGTGGGCTTCATCCTCAAAAAAAGAGTATTTATCAAAACGTTTCGATAAAGAGATATGCCTTTCAGGTCCCAATTAGTACAATTCATTAAGATTATTCTCATTTTTTTGAGGATGAAGCTCACATAGGTTTGAGACCTGTGCGTGGCTAATGAGTTGGATGATGGTGATTGATGAGTTGGACCTATAGTTTTAGGTAGGTTCTGAACCATCGGGAAGTGATTTTACAGTAGAGAACAGTTTTTTTTGCTGGCCAATCCAATCTGTCACCCTTACAAAGAGTGCCCAGGAGAACGTAGCTTATCTCTATATGATTGAACAGATACCTGATACCTTGCTACGGCTCACGGCTATCAAAATCCTTTTCTTCCTATTTTAGTCATGTTATAGTTGATTTGCTAGATAGTATGCACACTCACCTGTGCAGCCAGACCCTGTGTAAAAGTGGGAGTGCATCAAGCATAGAGCTTCAGAATTTGTTTCGGTGGGCTTGGCATACTGATACAGTTCTGTTGGCTCAGTGAGGGAAGCAATCACAAACTACCTCACTCCTCGTTTGTGTAGTGCGATGGATTTTTCGGTCAGCTCTAAACCAATCACAGCACTTGATTATGCTTTTAAATGTCATTGTTTTGTCAATGGTCAAAAGACTAGTTTTTTTTACAAATATTACTTTTTTGAATTCATATTAATTTTGAATGAATGCTGTGAGGTATATTTGCTCAGTTTCAGGAGCCTGTTTCAATTTTGAAGCAACAAGTTACCGTATTTCAATCTTGTTACAATTTGTCCCCCAAGATTATTTTTTGGCATTGTATAAAAATTTCACTAAAATTTTAGTTGGTATGCTGAAAAAAAAAAGAGTCTTTATCGGTCATTTCTAACATTCCCAGTCCGTTCCAGTGTCAATGTTGTATACTCCAGCAGTATTGTTCCAACAATAATGTTGGGACTTTTCGCTTTCATTCCTACATTCTTAGAACTCGAGAGAACGCAAGTTTATTTCCTACAAAGTTTATTTTGTAGAACTCGAGGAACGCAAGTTTATTTCCTACCGATTAACAGAGACCTTGTGAAGAACCTATAATAACTGAAAATGTTATAGCTTCGTAAAAAATAACTCCAATTCTCAGAACATCAAGCTAAAAGTATTCGGATACCAAACAACCAACGCACTCCTAAACCCCCATAACACATGACTCAGTTGATCCACAATCCACATCCATTCTCATCATCAACTGAGGTTGATGATGATCAACTAAGTTCATGGGAGCCTTACCGATTACCGGTAAATGTAACCGGCGGCGTCTGATTAGTCTATTTCATAAACGTTGAAAAATTTGAATAGATCAGACGCAACCGGTATCGTTTACGGGTCACCGGTAATGCTCCCATGAATTCAACCATAGTGGATGTGGATCACAGTAAAAGTTGATGCTCTATGAAGCCGTGAAGGATGAGAGCTGTGCATGTTGCATACACGTCACCTTCAACAGTTGTACCTACTTGCGGTTCGCTACACATAATCGAGCATTGTTTGCAATCATTATTGATTGAGTTTTGCGGATTGAAACGTGATAACTGGATCAGCACCATCTGAAATCTGTATGAAGGTGGTACTGCCACAGTAGAGAATTATCATCAGTTGATTGATGATTCCAAAGGGAAGGTGTGTGATGTGTGATTGATTGAATCATATTCAAACGGCGAGGTGGAACTACCCGTAAGGTTCTTCCCACCAATAAAAGCCGTACGCTAATAGTAATATTCAAACATTTAGCAATTATGCAGAAGTGTATTTGAAGTGCTCTATGAGTATGATATATAATGTGCATAATATTATTAGACGTAAAGCTCCCAAAGTGGAAGACGCTTAGTAAAGATGGTTCATTTTATGGTCTTGTTCTTCTTGTTTGCCCACCAGCTTTTCATTTTTTGTGCGAATTCAGCTCTCTTCGCTCCATTTTGTTCCAACTCTTGGAGGTTTTGTCTCTGGTATAACTTGCCATTTATTAAGTCTTATTCTGAAGGTTTGTCTATTGTAAATTTTTTTGTTTGGTTATTTTGGCCATTATTATTATTATTCATAACATTTAACAATTTTGCAGAAGTACATTTGAAGTGCGGTTTATCAGGAATTTATTTATTATATATGAATTCAGCATTGAAGTTAAGCACGTTCAACAATAAATAATAAAACATTCAAATGAATTAGAAAACACCTGCAAGAGGGTTTGTTGTAAGACAGTTAAAGATTACTTATTACAGCCAATAGACAAAAACTATTTTCAAATTCATTCTTTTGAACCAGCTAATACAGTATGTAGGTGATGAACATTGAAGTGAAGCACATATAACAATAAATAAAAGTTAAACAGTTTCAAGAGTATCATTAATGAATTAGCAAACACGTGCAAGAAGTAGAAGGTTGGCTGTAAGACAGGTAAAGATAACTTTACTTATTACAGCGTTCAATCCAGTGCTCGAAAACTACTGTACTTTGAAATTTATTTCTTACACCGGCTAATACAGTGTAGGCCTGTGTTTATTATTTTTTAAATCATTTATTCCTCATAGAAAAAACATTATAAAATACAATACAAGAAAATAAACATAAACACTGTCATATAAAAAAAACAACTGAAAATCTAGGAATTACTCCCCCAAAAGAGCAAGCTCGAGCTTGGGGAAGGGCCCACCTTGCTATGGCGGGCTACAGTGAATAATACATAAATTTTTATCCTTCTAATTAACACTGAACTTGAAGAGTAATAAAATACAAATAATAATTAACTAAAAATTATCTCATATAAGTAAATAATACATAACCATTCAAATTAAGAATAAGCATTCAATGTACATAAAGAAAAAAACACTTGTATATCCATAACTAACAAAATAGTAAAGACTAACAAGCAAATATGAATATTATGATCACAATCATGAATCATCGTTACCTGAAATTTATTTCTTCTCTTTATTTATTTATTTCTCTTCTAATCTTTAAACTAAAACATTGAAAGACTATTCAGATTTGAAACATTTATGAGCCCACATCAACTACAATGTTTCATAATCACGGTGAACCAAAACTCAATTCATATCAGTTCTACAAACTTTGCTAGAAAAACAATACAAGCTTCAGTTTTAAGAATGAGATCGTCACTGCAATTCTTTAAATGCAACGCATTAAACCATCATCATCATCATTATCTGTTGATTTTATTCATCAATGAATGGCAGGATGCCAAAAAACGAATCTCAATCCGAATGCTGGTTCACGAATCGAGTTCCTTATTGAATAACTGGCCTTGAAAGTGAAGACATTTTATTGCATCGCATAAATTCCCAGTGCTAGGTGTGTTCGCATAATGAATGCGTTCTTCTCTTGTTACAGCTCTTAACAATAAAAGCAGTCTGATCTTTACAAATCAACGCAGTGTTTTGTTTGACAGCGTCACCCAGAAAGAAATGAATGACAACTTGATTTGTTTTGGAAATCAAAATGCAATTTCGGAAGTGGAATTCGATCGTTTTCAATGATAATTGTGTTTTCTGTCTGACAAGCATGACAAGTTTTGTTAATTATACTCATCAAGATAAGTGTAAACAAATATTTCAGCCACATAAGTGGATTTTAAGTAGAATTCCTTGTAGGTATGGAGCTATATTCTGTGCAAACCTTAGCTTGCAGTAAAGAGAAGATGGCAATGTTAATGTGACATCAATTCTTATTAAGTTTTATCACAGTATCGCAATCACCAATAATAAAGGCTACATTATAAAAATAATATAAAGACGTTCATCTACATTGCTCCTTTTATTATTTTCTCACGTTTTATTATTTTCTCACGTTTTATTATTTTCTCACGTTTTATTATTTTTTTTCATGTTTTATTGTCTGGTTGTCTCCACCGTTTTTATATTATTAAATGAATAGATGCAGTTCCATATCTTCCTCACGAAACCATCGATATGAAAGAAACGTTAGGTTTAGCTTTGGGTTTCGTATAGATGTCAGTTATTTTGATATAGAAATTTTTAGTCAATTGCTTCGGTGGAGTAGATACGGAACTGTAACCGTTTGAATTGGCAATTTAAATTAATTTAATTACCAAATTGCTGTTGGTATGCAAATCTGTTGGCATATTGACTCTAAAAGACCTGTTATATTGAGGCAAACGTGGCAAGGCTAACAAATTAGAGTAAAAATCCATTGTGTATCAACTCGTTACGTCTATGATGTCTTCACTTTACCTGCAGCAATTGAACCAGTCAACAGATCATTTTTATGACTAGCACTAGCTACCCGACGGTCTACTTACATCAATAATTTAGCTTCTCACGGGGTTGATTCAGCAAAACAAATTCCATATTTAATTATTCGCCATTCATCTGGTGGGAAATTATATCTCCGCAACGGGATTTCCTCAGTGCAAAGAGGCTTATTACTACAATAGGAAGAAAGTTCAAAACACTCATATTTCAAGTACTTATGGATGATCTAACACGGTTGAATTTCAACCAGCTCTCCGTTGTAATAGCTAGTGCAAATAAAAGGACAGACGCCATCTTCTTCAAGTCAAGAATTCCATTTTAAATCTTCCTCTCGGCATTAGCTTTCTATTCTTACAAAACCGTACTAAATTTACCCATCTTTCAAGGAGGAAGGTCTGTCTGTCTATTTGTTGTAATTAGAGCAGAGAAAATTGAGATTCTATTTATAATTAGACATGAAGTTGCAATATTCGAATAACAGTTATGGCCATATACAAATGATTGCATAGGTCTACTGCATTAATAACATTATTTCCCGGTTTAAGGTATAGTGTGCTATTAGTTATTTTTCACTTTAAATGAAAACATGAATCAGATAACTTACCGGTGGTTTGGAACCCACCTAAAACTGGTGGTCCAACTCATTACCCACGCACAGGTCTCATACCAATGTGGGTTTCATCCTCAAAATAAAAAAAAGATTGAAACCTGGAAAGTAATCAATTTATCTAAATGCAGTTATTGGGAAAAACATCCTATATAGGAATAACGGAAACTCGGTGATTGATAATTAATTACAGTATATTGATATATCTAGCAGCGCTATAATGATATTGGAGATCAAATCTCATGAAGACAATCAGGGGCGCACCGACGGGGGACCGCCCTCTCCACGAGGTTTTTTAGGACGTTTTTTCCGTTTTACTGGAAATAAAAGAAGAAGGCAATATTAATAGATTAAAAAAAAATTAGGGAATGGTTATAAAATATTGGAGTCCACCGTAGTGAGGAGCTCATAGTAAATAGGATGTGAATAGAAATACGATTATGCATACTTAGGTAGTTTTTAGGTAGTAAATAGTTTTTTCCTACAACTGCTCGTAAAGTAGTTCTTTACGTACTGAAAACTAATTGTAAAATACCTCTTTACTGCTCAGCAAGCGGTAAAGTACTTTACGCTCGCCAGCTGTTTTCTTTACGCTTCTGTTTTGATTTTGATGCCTTCTCATTGGTGGATCACGGAATCCGTGAAATTCACATAACCTCAAAAATGCCGAATGCTAACCAAATCCGCGCACGGTCTGTGATGTTACAAACTACAAGCTTCTATTGTGTTGGAATCCATAACTTCAGTTGTAGGAAAAATATTGTATGTAATTCGCGCGTGAAGCTTCTTTATTGCTCTCGCAAAATTACTGCGCTCCGCTATGCGTCGCGCAGTAAATGTTTTGACTCGAGCAATAAAGTCGCGCTTTACGCTCTTAATATATAAATAACTATTATAATTGTATTAGTTATAATGGCTAGTTAGGAATAGTATTAGCTTGATCTAAGGTTATATTGGTGATCACCCCAACTCATAGTTTTATAGTGGGAGTGGGGAATCATAATTTTTTAAATTTAGCAATCAAATCACTGTGTTTTCTATTTAATAATATATTATAATGTTTGAGCTTATATCAATAAACTCCTCTGGATGTGTTTTCCATCATCAAGAGAAATTGTATTATTAAGCAATGTTAAGGGCTACATCTTATCTTCTTTTATATCAATTTAAAATTTATTTTAAATAATTTTGAACCTAATTACAGGAAAATAATTCAACATACAATATTTTAAATAACGAAAAATATATTAATAAGTCCTGTAGAAGTTTAGCAAGCATGTAATATACAAAAATGTACCACCACTCTGTACATCAACTCCTGCAAATTTTGGCAACCTGTCAGTAACTTCGTGTACCATACTGCTGAGCGGTAGTTTTTTTATTTAAAATTCTGTATTTGAAATCTTACTTGAAAAACTGTATCAGCTGCACTATCAGAACCTAACCTTGAGAAACTATACTGGCTGCATTGTTGTGTGTTCATAAGGACATACCGGTTAATAGTAGAGAGGTTTTGTTTCAAATAAACTTGCTAGCGTCAGTCTTGTAGACTAGGCAACAAGTAGGTACGAGTAGTGTTGTCAATTCGTGCATTGAGCTAGGTGATTCCCTACTCTTAGCTGCGGGCATCGTCTCATATCTGGCAGCACCGCAATTTTTCAAAGCCGCCTAATTTGGTGGAGTGAAGTATAGCGCTTATGACATTGCCAAGGATGCGGTCCGGACTATCACGCCCCCCCCCCCCATGACTTTTCGTTCCCCCTAAAGGGAAATCCTGGGTGCGCCACTGGTCTTTGGTAAAACTGAATGGATGTCAACACCCTGAAAAAACATACTTCAAATCCGTTTCCATTTTTGAGTTGTGAGTTGAGTACAAAAAATTTTGGAAGTCCTATCTAAGGTTTTTGGTTACTTTTTATATTATTTATAATTTGGTTGAACTCAGGTTTAATATCATGGATTTCTTGTTCCATGACGAACTGTGTTGTTAATATTAACTTTTCAAGTGAATTCAACGACTTGCAGTCAAATTTTCATTAAGAATAAGTAGAATTTACTTACTCTGTAGGCCGAACGTTTTCGAGGTATTGAATCTATCATCATTGATGACTGCAGGTCGTTGAATTCACTTAAAAAGTCAGGTTTAATACTTTAATCTTATTAGTATTAGTGATGGTGATATTGTGGTAGCTATCCATAATGAATAGTACAGATGTTGTCATAACCACTAAATCCTTACCACCAATCTGGCAGTGGCGTTTTCTCTATGTAAGCGAGGAAAGCACTGCTTGCCTTGCCCATGAAGAGGCTAAAATAAAAATATAAAAATTATATAATTTCTTTAATTGCTTTGAAATTCTGGTGATATTTCTATATGAAGCCAGTATAATTTTGGAAATGGTGTTTTGAACTTGGCGCTCTATACTGTATCTCAGTGGGTCTGGATGGCTACGGACGCTCGCTATAGCACAGCAGTGCAAGCGAGCTTACAGTGACTGTATATCTATATACTCCGTACACTATAGCAAAGCAGTGCAAGCGAGCTTACAGTAACTCCAGCCTGTTGGAGCAACGGAAGTTTGGCTATGTATCAACGAATGAGCGATTATTTTCCTTCTGTCACAATAAATGATCATAGAAAATAGAAAGTATCAATTAAATTCTGTGCCATTCTGATGTAATAGTTATTTTTTATGGTCCAAGATCGTTCATAAATATGTTGAGAATGATGCTGGATAAACTACACGAGTAAGCTATTTCAAAATCGCATACAACCATCCCGCTTTTGAATATTCTTGCCTCCTAGATCTACACCTACACCAGATGGCCAACTTCAATAATTTTAGGTTTCCTAATTTGAGGTTAGTTTTAGTCCGTTATAAACAAAGTTTCACGTGGTCACGGCAACTGTGATGAAAATGGAAGCACAGAAAAAGTACTGAAAGTTAGTTTCTTAATTAGTTTCTTTTCTCTATGATGGAAGTGAATAATAATAGTGATTGTGATTGTGTTGTGTGTTCTGTGACAAGAGAATTTTCAATTCAAACTTTTGAACGGAAAAAAGAGATCATTTCTAAAGGTAGGCCAACTCCTAATTTGAATATCAGTCAACAAGGTAAAAATTTTACCAGACATTTTAAAGACAATATTTATGAAAAATGCTGTTGGATAACAGGCTGTCCAAAAAAATCAGCTTTATTCTGCTGGCCATGTCTTCTATTCAGCCGAGAAAAAAATGTTTGGAACAAAAAAGGATTTTCAGATTTAAATAACTTGAACAATTTGATAAAACGACATTCTAAAAGCAATTCCCACTTGAGGGCTGTGATAAGTGAAAAAACATTTTCTCAAACACGTAGAATAGAATTTGCATTGAGTGAAACATGTAGAATACAAAATGAACAGCACAATCAATTAGTTAAGAAAAATCGCGAAATTCTGAAGAGATTCATAAAAATAACCGTTTATCTTGCTCAACATGAACTTAGTTTTAGGGGTCATGATGAAAGCGATGACTCATTAAATAAAGGTAATTATAAAGACTTAGTAGATGTTATAGCCGAGTTTGACGATGTATTACGAAATCATGTTGAAACATCCACCGTCTTCAAATGTACTTCAAATTCAATTCAAAACGACTTAATCCAAAGTATAGGTGAATTAGTAATGAAGCGGATTAAGAAAGAAATAGAAGAGACATCATTTGTTGCCATCATATTGGATGAAACAACTGATATCAATAAAAAATCTCAACTATCGGTTGTTTTGAGACTTTTTTCAGAAAGTGGTGAAGTGAATGAACGTTTTCTAGGGTTCAAAGATGTTACCGAAAATAGAAATGCTTCTGCATTGTACAGAGTGGTAGAAGAAACTATGGAAAATTATAAGTGTGGATCCAAACTTGTAGCACAAAGCTATGATGGGGCAGCTGTTATGGCAGGGGAATTGGGTGGCTTGCAGGCTAAAGTGAGACAGACTTTCAAAAATGCTATTTTCATACATTGTATGGCCCACAGACTAAATTTAGTGCTTCAACAGTCAGTTTCTAAAATAAAAGACTGCAAAATATTTTTTCTTAATCTTGGGGGGTTGGCTGCATTTTTTTCAAAATCAACCAAACGTAGTCATGCTTTGGATTTAGAAGTTAAAAAAAGATTGCCCCAAGTAGCACCTACTAGATGGAACTACCAGAGTCGACTCATCTTAACTGTACAAGAGCAGCGAGAACAATTAGTTAGCCTTTTTGAAAAAATTCTAGAAAATTCGGAAGATTGGGACATTGAAACCATAAATTCATCGAAAGGGTATTTGGACGTTTTAAAAAATAATTTCAATTTCAACTTCCTCCTCAATGTATTTTCGGAAATTTTCCCATTCTGTGACATTCTATTTTCAATTCTACAAAGTAAAACAAATGATATCAATTTTTGTGTAAGCAAGATAGTGGAGTTCAAAAACGTAATTATTTTGAAAAGAGAACAGTTTGAAGTTTTTTGGAAAAAGACAATTGATTTAGGTATCGAGCCATCTAAAAAGCGTGCAAGAATAGATGTTGTTGGTGATATTGAAACATGTTATCGACGCCTATTATTCGAAATAATCGACATGTTGACAACACAGTTAGTGGAAAGGTTTGGAAATTTCGAAGAATTGAAGTTCATGGAACTTTTGAATTTTCAAGACAATAAAACTGTTCAAGAGACAGCATTTCTTTCCCTAAAAAAAAATTATGGTGATTTGTTTGATCTTCTATCACTCCGATCAGAGCTCACTGCAATATATGAAACTACTTTTGGTCTCAACAAGAATAGTATAAAGGAGTTAGTTACTTCGTTAAAAGAATGTGGCCTCAGTGAGGAGTTCTCTGAAGTGTACAAACTTTGCCAACTTGCTCTTACGGTTCCTGCAACAAGTGCTTCGACTGAGAGAAGTTTTTCAACTTTAAAAAGAATCAAGACCTACATTAGGAATTCAACAGGACAGGAGAGACTCAGCAATTTAGCATTATTATCAATCGAAAAAGAACTTTTAGCAGAAATGCAAAAAAGTCCATCATTCTACGATGATGTCATTGATGAGTTTGCCAAGAAAGAGAGACGAGTACCACTCAATTACAAGTAGCAGCATAAGGTAAGAAAAACATTGTTTTAGATAAAAAATTAAATGATAAAATTGTATTGCATTGAAAATTACATAGGAGAATATCATATTAATATTTAATTTTAAATTTAAGTGAAATTTAAATAGGTCCTTGGGGAGTAACTTATCTCCCAAAATACACCTTCATTACCCCCCCCCCCCCCCCGGCACTTGATATTGGAGTTGAAATTTTTCTAACATGCTTTAGTGCTTGCCTAACAATTTTGGGCAGGAAACGCCACTGAATCTGACATCTGTATTATTCGTTTTAATAATTTTTTAGATTTAAATCCTATAAACTAGATTCTATAAAGTATGTTAGAAAGTTCATAATTGATGGAATATAATGTATAAAATACTGTATTGTCATTTTTGAGTCAAAACATGTCATCAATGACACCGTGTGACTTGTGTATGAGACAAACCTCTTATCACGATCATTTCAAATATAGATATGCGATGTTTTTTTGCTGCGTCATTTACTAATGGAATCCAGATAATCTACAGAACCTTGTTGACGTTCTTCTCTCTCGTTGGTAAACGCCTTTTAAACTTTCTCTGTGAAATGTTGGTCTATCCGCTTGAAACTAAAAGAAAGTGCGCTATGAGTTGACCGTAACATTATTAATGATATGAACATGATGTGCATGATGGCTCTTCCAGAAAATTAAAAAAATTTCCAAAATTAGAACTCTAGGTCTAAGACTACTTAATAACCTCTTTTCAATGTCAAACTGAGTGAGGGAGTGTCCAATATTAATCATGGATAATTTTATTGCGGATGATGCCTACATGAGTCCGGAGACTTGTGCGTGGCTAATGGGGTGTATGATGAGAGACATCCATGGCTGAATGAGATTCAAACCCGAAGCTGCAGCAAACGAAGCCAGCTATCTTATCACAGACAAGCGCTCCAACCAACTGCTACTGATTTTCCTCTCATTACCTCAAATTGCTTTTCAGACTAATTGTAGTTTTTCTCAATTCTTTCACATTAACCGTCGGTTTGTGATGTCAAGATTTCAAGTATAAAATAAGTCTGAAAAGTGTAATGAAAATCTTGCAATTTCTTCTTAATTATCCTAGATTAACGGTCAGTTTGTGATGGCAAGTTTAAGTTTTTTTGAGGATAAAGCCCACATAGATCTGAGACCTTTACGTAGGTAATGAATTGGAAGATGGCGTTTGATGAGTTACAGTTATAGGTGGGTTCCGATCACCTGGAAATGATTTTACAGCAGAGAATATAGTCTTTTTTCTGGCCAATCCCATCGGTCACTCTGACAAAGAGGGCCCAGGAGTTGGCAGCTTATCTTTCTCTGTAGTTTAAAATAAGTCTTCTTTGTAGTTTCTTCTCAATTTTTTCTATATTAACTGCCGGTTTCTAGAAGCTTTTATGTCGAGATTTAGTGTAAAATTATTTGTCTGAAAGGCAATTTTAAGGAAACGAGAAGAAAATTAATAGCAATTAACCACGATTAGTTGGACCCTGGTTTTACATCAAAAAGAGATTATCAAGTCGTCCATAGGTATAAGCTTCAACCAAATTTCACTCTGACTTGCTGTGCATTATAAATCAAGATATTTTATGTCGGAACTTCTCGTTCAAGCGAATGTGTCAGTTTAATTATCGACAGTTCGGTGAGCTCGATATTTTTCCATTAAATTTTGTCATTCTGTTTCGACTAGTGATAAGATAGAGTGGACAGCAGTCGCTGTTGGCTGCACGGGTTGTCCAGATGGATAAAAAGATACATAGATAAGTTACATAAATAGGTACCAGAGCTTAGAGCCTCGATCTTGGACTAGTTTACTATTTGACAAGCCAGCGATTTGCAAGTAAAGTAGCTCCGGACACTTCTGGATTCACTCATATAGTCCTATAACAGTTGAACAGTGAATTCAACAAGATGATAATGATTTAAACAATTAAACAGTAAATTCAACAAGATTATTATGATTTTTAAATCAATTATCTGTTAGATACAAGCGTCGATACAAAGCTCAAAAGCCTCTTTCAAATTGGGCTGGTTAGCTGGTTTACTAGTTGACCAGCCAGCGAGTAACAAGTAAAGTAGCCCGGCTTCCAAAATTTCTTGTATAGTCAGCTAGTATACACGATAACACTGGGCGAGTACACTAACTGATTGTAAACCCAGTTCACAGTACTACTACTCAGTGTAGCAAGGAAAGTATCCCGGCTTACAAATTTTCTTGTGTAGCTTAGTGAGCACGATAACACTGGCCGAGTATACAAACTGCTCGCCTTTGAGAGTTAATCTTATTTGAAATATGCATATGTGTGTAATAAACCTCGAACTAACAAGTAATTCAAAAAGAGCGCCGGTTTTGATACATCAAATTAAGAACTGTATTTTTAAAAAACTCACACAGAAAACTCACTCAATATTACAAGCTTAAATCAAATCTAATATTAATTTAATTTATAAATTTAGATGAATAATGTAAATAAGATATAATGAATATCGAGTCGAATATTAGCGGAATTCATACACCGTAATTGAGATCGTGAATACTTCTGTTGTCCAATTTGGGATGTAAATAAATGTAAGCTACATTTGTTGTAACCTAATCCTTGGAGAATATGTATTTATATTCTTGAATTTCTTGATCCATACAGATCTGCGTTGTTAATATGATACTTAATATTAACTTTTTATGATACATTTTTATAGTGAGTAGCCTAAATATCTGTTTATTCTCTATTAAAATTGACTGCAAGTCGTTAAATTTATCATAAAAAGTTGATGTATTTATACTTGCTGATTCGGACATGGTCAACAACCTTAACTACAGGTTTCAGCTGTTTCTTCCCCCCCCCCCCCCCCCACTAAAATCAGCATACCTATTAATTTTTTCTCAGTTTAAATTCGACAGTTCGGCGAGCTTGACGTTTTTCCATTAAATTATGTCATCCTGCCATAGAGATGGTCGTTTTGATCCATTCTAGATAATCTTGTGTGTTCGGATCCCGTCTGCCCGTAACATCTTCCTCAACATAGAGTGATTAAAAAAGAATTATTGTGTATTCACATCTTTATTCACAAGATATAATGAAAATTGATGTATTGACAAGTTGAATAATGTAATGGAAGATTCAAATCGAATCTAGTCGTGAAAAAAGCATGATGTGATCGTTCAAAGTGTATCGATTGAATGTAAACAAACAATAAAACTTGGAACAAGTGCTGCCGGCATGCGTAGTAGCGCTGAATGACCTCCATGCATTATAATGTAACGTAATGCCGTTCCCTCTGCCAGGGCAGGCTCTCGGCATAGAAGATAGAAGACAACCAGCCGGCAACCGGTTTCATAGCTAACCGAACTGCATTCGTCGGATTCCTCTCTCCACAGAGCCGCCACACCAAACCTATTCTATTCTCATTCCTTCAATTTAAATACCCTCCTGTGTATCTCCGTGTCTATCTCCTTGACGAACAAATTATAAGCTCTTCAGCTCTTAGTTTGATGTTAGCTGCAGCTTTTTATACCTAAAAATGGACCCACCACTTCGAAGGACTGGAGAAAAAAGTTCAAAATCTTATTTGAAATATGCAATGTATTTAATAAACCTTGAACTAACGAGTAATTCAAAAAGAGCGCCGATTTTGATATATCAAATTAAGAACTGTATTTTTACAAAAATCACAAGTACATGGACATATCCATCTAATCTTCCAATTTTATGTAATAATATAAATAAACAAAAGCATGACCCCTGGCGGCAGGCTGACGAAGCTTCTTTTCAGAAGTGAAATGCATTCCCCAAACATCTCCAATATATGCGAGTAAAACATTACAAAAAAGTGAAATACAGTGTCAGTTTTAATATTAGATTAATATAAATAATTAAATTTTAAATAATTTTGGACAAACCATTTCCCTGTCCGCTACCATGAATAGAATATGGTAAGGACTGTATCCAAATAATTCTCTCTATTCAGGTGGTACATTGTCACTGCTAGAAAAGTTCAACTTTCCATTCTGCCGTTTCGAGTTTTCTTCAAATAACGGATGTTTAGGAGCAAATTGAAACCATTCTAGATAATCTTGTGTCATTGGTGAATGCTAACAAACCCAATGGGTTCATTGGGGAATTTGACGTTATTGTCTGCAAAAAGGATTTGGAAACTTGCAATCATAAAATAAGATGACTGCCTTTATTTTAACCTGGAGGGCGGAGATAGGGCGCAGCCGGCCCTCTCTTACAGTTTACCCTTTGTTACAATGATAATTAAGATTTATAAAATAATATGAGAGTTTACGAAAGAAAAAAAATACTGTATCACCTGGATAAGTTCTTATATGGTAGCAGATTGGGGGAAATGATTATTTGTACAATTTCAATTTTCATGCATAAAACGGAATATTAGATGAACGTGTTGATAAACTATTTTTGTAAAAATACAGTACTAAATTTTTTATATCAAAACTTGTTATTTTTTTTTTTTTTGAATCACTATGTTTTGGAAGATCTTACGGGTAGACAAGATTCGATTGGGGAAGAAAGGTTCTACGGGAACAATAGGCTTACAACTGTACGACCCTTCCGCAGGTAGTTCAATACTCCTGTCAACCTTTGTGTAATGATGCATGGAGCTGTTTTTATGAACTTTCACTTTGGAATTTCCATCTATCGGTAGTCTGATGTCCAACTTCTGGACAGTCATTTGATTTGCAACTCTCGGTGCATCTTGGAGTTTCTTCATAGTTAGTTAAAATGAGAAAAATGAAAAATAGTCAAATCAGAAAGCTGGGAAGGATACAAGACTTTTGGCTAATTTTGAGCGTGAATTATATGTATAACTTCATGAATCCAAATTATCATAGCTTGCTCACAGGGAATTGAATCAACTGGGCTAAAATAAAAAGAGATATAAGGCAGCTAAGTGGCAAAATGACTTCTCCAAATTTATATATTTATTTAACTAACATGCAATCAATGTGAATACAACAGGGAACAGGCTATTGCCCAAAACTGCTTTTCACAAAATTTCAAATTAGAATCGAAATCTCAGGTTAGGTCTGTTCCACTAAAATTTTCACCTTGAAGCATAATAATTCAGGAGTCTTTTTCAGGAAAAGAATTTTAAAGAATTTAGAGACGCACCTCAGTAACACTTTTGGAGAAGCCTTCATACAACGACTACTCATAGATTTTATGAATGCAGTAAGCAATTTTTATCTCGTTTAAATGTCAATGAAAATAGTTTCAGAAAAAAACATTTTCCAAAAGAAACCAATAATGAAAAATATAAATAGTATAAAACCAAAAACTTCTTCAAGAGGACAATGCTCGATTTCATGAATTGATTGGGCAGTTTTATAATAAATATGTCGACTAATTCAAGAATTTTTTTGTGGTCCAGAGCACAGACAATATTGGCTTTTAGAGTAAGATGTATAAATGTAGTGTTTGGAGTGTAGATGTACATATAAATGTTAGTTTAGTTTTCAATGTACGGAAGTATTGGCGTTTCATTGATTTAGCCTATCTGTAAATGTTGTATATGGGACTAAAATCATTCCAATGGGGGTCAACACTTTTCTGTCCATAAAACTTTTCTTGTTCTCATCCACATCCGTTCTACCCAATGTTAAAATTTTTATTAAATTGTAAAAATTTAGCAATATAAAAATTGTAGTGTATTCCTAAATAGCTCGAGGTGATTGTATGTACTAGCCGGATTTCATATTCAGCTTGAGGTGTGAAAAAATGAAACAGTATGAAGTATACAGTGAACAATTGAAAAGTTAATAAAAACCGTTAGAACTTGAGATGAAAACAGAAATATTTGAACACTTGGCATCATAGGACGAGATGGAAGGTGGAACAAGCTACTGTAGTATTCATATAGCTTGGCAGCGTGTAGAAGATGGGAGGACTTGCTAGATCTGAACCCAACTGCTGCCAAGTTATATGAAAACTACAGTACACACTTAAACAACAAGCTACACCATCTAATAAAATAAAAACACAGAAACTGATAATAAAAGTAATGAACGGAAAATCACCACGTTATCAGACTGATCAATAAAGGCGATTGGGAAAATTAAATCGTAATAAACTGCTACATGATGGCAGATATTTTTTAGGGAGCTCGGCAAGGTGCCAAGCTATCAGTTACTGCGTTTTCTTCTTTCAGGGATTAGGAAAATATACCTGTTCTGGTTTTAGAGGATTAAAATCTGTCACTTTCCACCTGGAGCCAAGCTATCAGCTGATGATAAATCCTGCAAAATTCTTGTAATACGATTAATTGGAAAATGATAATAGAGGTTAAAATTTTTTTAAATGTTTTGGGGAGTATTTTACTGATAACACGTTAAATAGTTCTAAGCTTGTAAGGCTATATTTTCAAGCTTATAAAATTATTTTTTTCCAAGTCTGAGGCCTGTGGGTGGGCAGTAAGTTGTATGATTGTGATTAATGAATGGAACCTATAGTTTTAAATGGGTTCCGAACAATCGGAAGTGATTTTACTGTATAAAATGGACTCTTTTTGCTGGAAAATCCAATAGTTCACCCTTGCAGAGAGGGCCCATGAGTTTGTAGCTTATCTCTATCTGATTGAACAGATACTTGGTACGACTCATGTCTATCACTTCCCTTATCACTAGGTAATTCAATTCTTGTTACAACATTATTTTCTTTGAGTCTTTTTTGCCGGACAACCAAAATTGACCCCTCAAAAGATTCAGATGGCTTTATTTGTGTAAATTTACAATGATAAAAGTATTATTAATATTAGCAACTCTCACATCCCATATTTAAAGTGATGTACACTGATTTTTGAAAAGTGAACATAATGGTTGAATAGTCTGAATAGAAAAGATTATAAGTACAACAAATATACATTTTAAGGTACTGTACAGCAGAAATAAATGATGTGATTGTTAAAAAAATAAAAAGAGAGCTTGGATCTGAGAGATGAATTACACAGAGGCGAAGTCTTGGCCATTAAGGCCATTGCCATTCTTACACTTAACCTAAAGAAGTGGTGATGTTACAAGCGATTAAATTACGAGCAAGTTAGGTACCATCTTTTTATTTTTATTCAATCGATTAAAATATTTAAAGCTCTGAACGTCAGGTAGTATTCAAACCAACGGATTCACATTTAGGCCGTTTTACCTCCACTTTTGTGTGTAGCCCAATCCCAGACCACCCTTTTCAATGTGATCAAAATATTTAAAAAATATTAATATTTAATATTAATATTAATATTTAATATTTATTATTATTTAATATTTATATAAAACAAAATATTTAAAAAAATAAACCTGCTTTTGCCTCATTTATTTGTTGAAATCAATGATTGATTGATTGATTGATTGATTGATTGATTAAATGCCTTTATTAGGGCGGGGTTAGGACTCCTGGTCCTCTCTTCCACTCAACCCTGTGAGTTGCATGAATCTTCTTTTACTAATATTATAAATATTACTGATTCACTACTCTTAACCTATAGACAGCTACTAAACTCTGAGAGAGCTTAGGCTACATTGTCACTGTAGTTTGTTGATTTCTTACGTGAGAAACGCAATGACCTTTGAAGCTCTCTTCAAGTCTCTTAATCAACATTCATGTAATACATGAATTATTCATGTACAAGCTGTAATTATCCTGTGATTTGGCCCACCAGACCTGTTCGACCTAATCAAGATCTGAATTCAATTATGTTGTTAATTGCCATAATTACTTTCCCTGCTACTGTAATAGCTTACTTCAGTGTTGTTCGAGTAGGAGTAGGTTAATTTTTATTTTTTATTTATTCTCCCATTATTAATAGCCTAACGTATTAACATTCAAATTATTAAAATTTCCATCTTGATTGCTGACAAAAATAATTCTTTGTAACCCCCAAAAATATTTTTTCTTTTCATTATTGTTTAGTTCTCAAATTACATGCTTGGGATGAATTCGTAATTGATTCTTGATCCCTGTTATTTCTTATTTATTACTTCAACTTTACTTTATATTCCTTTTATACATGCTTGTATTTTCACTAAACCTTTTTAAATAGCTGTAGTTCCTAAACATTTTTATCATACACCTTTTAAAAACCTTAGTAAACCTTCTTAAATAGCTGTATGTAAGAAGTTCCTAGGCCAGTGAACTCCGCTTGTTGTTAAGACAGCTATTGTATTTTAAATTTTAAGTGAAAGTAGCAATAAGACCTGAATGTAATTATTGCATAACCATCCATTTCTCATAGGATTCTGTTAACCACTACATGAGATTCTTGTCTAATTGGAATATATATTTTATTTTCCAGGTAAATTATGCTGCACTCAATATGGATTGTGTTTGGTTTGGTGAGTGAGTAATCATTTTTACCAATCACTTTGAAAGCTGAAGGATAAGATGTATAAATATTTTAGTTATATAATAGTATATTACTAATATAATAGTACATTCACTAATATAACAGTATAATATTAATATAATAGTATATTTTAGTATCTAATAGTCTGTGCTATTGGTAGACCTATTCATTTTGATTTTTTATTCCGCTTGCATTGAAATCTGTGAAAAATTCGCATTGTCTATATTTATTAGATTTTCATTAAGCAGTTTCTTAACTGGCTGTTCTGTTTAATTTTTATGTAGAAAATAATCTAAAAACCCTTAACAATCCCTAAAAATTTGAAAGTTTCTTCAAAATCTGTAAAGAGTTCAATGAAGCAATTTGTGAGGTTTTACCTGTATGCCTCCATATTGTTTTGTTGATCAAATATATAAATAAAATTTTAATTTCTATTATAAAGTGTGGTCTGCCCTAAATTCATTTCATATTTTTCAATAAATAGAATAGATAGATTTTCAAAACTGCAAAGTAATAAACTTGCAGTACTGTTTAAAATATTCAATAAAATGTTCAAAAACGAGAATGTAGTTGTAGTATTTACTTTTACAGTCTTGTAATCATTCTGTTTCCATTAATCACAACTGTTATTGCTTCTGCATGATTTATGGATATACTCAAACTTTTAAAATATCTCAAAAACGATGGTTGGCACTGTGTTATCCCGATCCCTTAGTTCAACTTTTAGAAAAAAGTAAATAGTATTCTTGAACAGACTAAAAAGTCAGAATTTCCAGATAACATAAGCTTCATAACTAGAAATACATTGGCGGATTCAAAGTTGGATTAAATAAATTTTATGCATACGCTGCCATGAATATTCAATATAGTGCTATAAAATAGAATTCTGTATATAGGTGCACTATAAAATAGCATTTTGTATGTAGGTGCGCAATAAAATGAAATTCTATACTATACTTATATCTATACTATACTTAAATTAATACTATACTTTACTGTACTGTATATTATTTCCGTGGTGTTTTACAGCTTTAGCATGTTGAGTGAAAATGATAGGCTATTTTATTTGTGATCGACATCAAGATTGAATAGCGGAAAACTATAAAACTTTGGAGTTATTGGTGATGGAGATCTGAAGGAATAGAAAATATGCTCATGGTTCGATCTTGAGGCAAGAAGAATTTGTCAATGTCGCAATGGAATTTGGTTATGGCAAGAAGGCCTGAGAAGAGGGTGCGGACTTGAATTGCCAGTCAAGGTGAACTGCTTACCTCGGCGTTTGTAGCGCTTGCAAAGCTGCAGGTCGATGGGCATGGAGGATGAAGGAATGGAAGAAGAAAAAGGAGGAAGAGTATTGCAAAGAAAACGAAGAAACAAGTCTGGACAGAGACAAACACTATCATAAATAAATTTGAGTTTCCATCGTCTCCGAAGTTTAAATCTTCCGCAGCATAATGCTCAGATTATGCTAAACCTTTATTTATTTACCCATGCGACTGGTTTATGCATTTACAGTATTGTGAAACAGATAATTGCTGACAAGAAATGCTGTAATTGTATCCTAGAATCCTGAACAATTGATCTGTTTGCAATTGAAAGTGTTTACTTGGGAAGATACGATTCAATAACTAGTCGTCTGTTTTGAAACCATCTAGGTGAGTTATTTATAAGTTACATAGCTGAGAAACGGAGGTGAGTTACATAGCTGAGAAACTTAGGTATTCGCCTCTGGAGTCTCTTTCAGTTTCTTCCATTCTTAACTCAGGTCTAGTAATTTTCACATTCAACTACAGCATATATCAGTTGAATATGGTGAGAATGTGGGACTGATTGGTTCGGTTTGTGGTTAATAAGAATTTAATAAATCGATACAACGGAGTATCCAAGGACCCGACGAATTTAATTGTTTATTATTTATTATTATTATTATTATTATCATCATCAGTTGTGCGGAAGTGATAGCTGTGAGCCGTAGCAGGTAACTGTTCAATCAGAGATAAGCTGCATCCTACTGGGTGCTCTTTGTAAGGGTGACCGATTAGATTGGCCAGCAAAAGACACTGTTTTCTGCTGTAAAATTACTTCCCGTTGGTTCGGAACCCACCTAAAACTGTAGGTCCAACTCATCAATCACCATCATCCAACTCATTACTCACGCACAGGTCTCAGACCTATGTGGGGTTCATCCTCAAAAAAAAAAGAATTTAATAAACCGATACAACGGAGTAAACCAAGGACCCGACGAATTTAATTGTTCATTTGTGGAAAAGTGACAGCCGTGAGCCGTAGCAGGTAACTGTTCAATCAGATATAAGCTGCTTTCTCCTGGGCGCTCTTTGTAAGGGTGTCCGATTAGATTGGCCAGCAAAATACACTGTTTTCTGCTGTAAAATTACTTCCCGGTGGTTCGGAACCCACCTAAACGGTAGGTCCAACACATCAATCACCATCATCCAACTCATTACTCACGCACAGGTCTCAGACCTATGTAAGGTTCATCCTCTAAAAAACGTTGTGTTGATAGGCACATGAACCATTTAACTTCTTTGATTTCTTTAAAAATCATATGCTTCCTGATTCACAAAAAATGAACATCGGCAGTTCTTGTAAAAGAGTTTTGTCTCTTATTCTTCTTGTTCAACAGATTTCATATTAAACATGCCTCAATATTTTCTCCCTTTTTTTCAATTCGACAACTTAAAATAATTTAAGAAACGATTTCTACACAATCAAAAATGAAAGCGTCAACGCTGTAAAAATAAAGTGGATAGTTGGGCTAAGCAGCAACCTTGGTAATATTCGTAAATAGCTTTGTTTTCAAAATGAACCAGCTGTCTAATGTTTTGATTTTCACTAACCTAGAGTCTATAGTGGAAATCTGATTTGTAACATACTTTTTTCATTCGTTGCCTAGACTTCAAACTCATTATCTAATTAGCTATATCACAATAGATAAACTTCAAAATCAATAGCGATCTCTCTTGGACTAGGAGGATTATCAAGTTTCAAGAGTCTAGAATCTTCATTTCAAGCGCTATAGCACAGACTGACAGACGGACGGACAACGGCACGAATAATGTTTTGAATATTGTTAATGTATAACACACATTTTCCCTAACTGGGTTGTAGAATTCCACTAATTTGAGTGTAAACAATCCTGGATCGCTTCTTTCCTGATTTTTTCGTTATGCGTATCTTTTTCGACAACAGTAATAATGATTGAGTTCATGGGAGCCTTACCGGTAACCGGTAAATGCTACCGGTGGCGTATGATTGGTCTATTCAAATTTTCTAACGTCAATGTATTTGAATAGACCAATCAGACGCCACCGGTAACATCTACCGGTTACCATTCCTAACATCTATCGGTTACCGGTATGGCTCCCATGAACTCAACCATGTAGGCAATTGATTTTTATCAAAATCTGCGAGGAAATTCTGTTTTTTTATCATAATTGTGAGAAAAATAAACTTTCAACTTCAAGTGCTGTGGCTAAAAATTATAAGTTAATCTTGTTATTTCAAGTAGATAGTGGAAAAAATTATAGGTTCTCTATTTTCTGTGTTTTTCTTGGTTATTGGGCGTTCTTAGATGTTTGTTGCTTGGGCAATGATAAAAAATGTTACTTATTTTAGTGCTCTATTAGTCTGTTGTTCTACAGTATTTCATACTCTGATATTTTGTGAGTTTTTAGAAACGTTTTTCTCTTTCCCTACCTCTCTTTTGTGTACGGTACTTTTTCGTAGATGAAGATTTCTCCCTCCCTCTCTGTTCACTTTCAACTCAATTAGTTTTCTAGCATAAAATTGAGATGTTTGCCTTGGAGGTAGAATTTGTGGTTACTTTCTTGCTTTTTCTCTTATTTATTTCATCAATGATTCTTCTACATCAATCTAGCAATCATTGTTAAGTGAATTGTGCCATCGGATTCAGTGAAAATAAATCTGTTTCAATTGTAGATTGGCCAAGAATTATTGGTTTTTCATTCGTTTTTCTTCAAATCAACTATTTATGAACTAATCCTATCATTGCAATAGTATTCTACACTGGTATTTTATTTGATCACTAGAGTATGCTTTTTCTCTCTCCTTCTCTCTCTCCCTCTCTCTTTAAGTTAGGTTAGGTTATTATCTATAATCTAAATTATTTATCTATTCATTTTTATAATACTTTTTTGAATCAACAAATTATTTTTAATATGCTTTCATTTTTTGTTTTAATGTATAATGTGAAATTTTTGAATTTTAATTTATCTCATTTGAATTGATTTATTGCATTTAGATAACCCATTTTAGAATATAAATCATACACATCAATGTAAACTAGTAGGACATGATGAGGTAAAAGGTTAAGTGTAAGAATGGCCTCAATGGCCAAGACTTCGCCTCTTTGTGTAATTCATCTCTCAGATCCAGGCTCTATTTTTGTTATGTTTTTTTATTTTTTAAACAATCACATCCATAATTTCTGCTGTAATTTACCTTAAAATAGTTAATATAGTTGTATTTATAATCTTTTCTACTGAAACTATTCAACCATTATATTTACTTTTCAAAAGCAACTGTACTCAACTTCAACTAGGGGATCTGAGAGTTGCTAATATTAATAATACTTCTATCATTCACTCATATACATTGTAAATTTACACAAATAAAGTCATCTGAATCTCTCTCTCTCTCTCTCTCTCTCTCTGGAATTAATGGTATGAGAATTAATGAAAATAAGACACAAGTGATGATTGTTGGCTACTCTCGTCTGCTTAATCAACTTGACTTTTCACATGATCCTTATGTTCTCATTAATGATACTCCACTTGAATATACCCGTAAGGGTCTCCCCACCACGAAAAGCCATACGAATTCACTTCACTTGAATATACTTCCAAGGTAAAGAATTTAGGAGTGACACTGAATTCCACATTGGACTGGACTGACCATGTCACTATGGTTTGTAACAAAGTTATTGCAGGCGTTAGCACCCTGAAGAAAATAGGGCATCTTATCCCATTCAAAACAAAAATTCTACTTGTTAAGACCCTGCTCTTCCCTATTTTTTTTTTATTTGACTTAGTTACCATCGACAAGACAGTGCAACTGACTGAGAAGTTGCAGCGTGCACAAAACTTTTGTGTGCGCTTCATCTTCGACCTACAACGTGACGCACATATTACCCCATTTTCCAACAGCTTAACATCATAAGGTTGAATGAGAGTTTGAGGTCTCATGTACTTGTGTTTCTGTTTAAGCTTTTGAAAACCAAAACCCCCAATTATTTAGCAACAGACTTCAAATTTTTGAGTGATGTTGGTGGTGGCAGAACAAGGCATGGTTCCCATCTACTTGCTGTCCCTGTTCATAGAACTATGATGTTCAATAAATCATTCCAGGTGATGGCTTGTAGATTTTGGAACTTGTTACCTCTTGAGGTGAGGCGTATCAGTGGGCGACACCAGTTCAGTGCGGCTGTTATGGCGCTTATTAGAGAGGGTGGACTTGACCTGTCCTAGTTATTATTATAATTATTGAATTTCTTGGTGGGTATGTGTGTATGTGCGTGTGCATGTCATGTGTTTATAACACTTTCAAACAAAATTTAATTTTAAACTATTATATTTTGTATTGTACAATTTCTTTAGTTTTACTTGTTAATGAAGTTTTTTCTAGATACTGTGGGTTAAGTGGAAGAGGGGGCTTGTATGCCTCAACTTCGCCCACAGCACTTTTTGTATTGTAAAGTGCGAAATAAAGACATTTTATCTCTCTCTCTCTCTCTCTCTCTCTCTCTCTCTCTCTCTCTCTCTCTCTCTCTCTCTATAGGTTAAGTGTAAGAGAGGGACACCGTCCCTAACTTCGCCTTTTCATACAAATGTATCACCAAGCTTTTTTCCTTTTTTTCTGTATATCATATTAATATCATTTTCAGTAATAATTTCATGTTTGTATATAGTTAAAAGTTTATGTAATGAGTAACTGATAATGTTTCATGTAATAATACTTGGTGATGCCTATATATTGTATTTTATACTAGTAACTGTCCAACTATTATTTGCATGAATAAAGAAATCAATCAATCAATCAATCTCTCTCTCTCTCTCTCGAGTAGTCAAAGACATATTCTCAGTTTTAGTTATAACTAGCTATTGTGCCCGTCCTTCGTACGGATTATGTTTAGAAATAAGACTAAATATGTTTCGGCTTTTTTGATAGCAACGATCATGAAGTTGTTAGTTGTTAGCAGCTCAGTAAACAACTTAGAACGTAAACAATTCAGTGACACCTAACAACAAGGCCGCGTAAAATGCCTTCGGGGCCGTGACAGACAGACAGAAAATGAGATAAGACTTGTTTCGGCTTCTTTAATGTGAAACGTAAAAATAACCAAAAAAATATAATTCTGATAAATGTACAGACAAAACTCTAATTTTATTTATATAGATAGCCTTCCTTAATAATCTTTGTCTCATATTTGATATGGGTGAAATTAGCTTCTTCATATTCTTATTAGTGGCAAGATCCACAGAAATATAGAATCAATAAATTATAGCAAACTATAACTAAATTTGCTAAATCGACCTTAAATTTTTCGGGGCTATATATTATGATTATCTATCAAATATAATTTTAAGTAATATTACTGGATGTAATTTTACTAGACATGATTACTAAATCATGTAATATGATTACTAAATATTCTGTAATATTCTGTACCCTTTGTAAGGATGACAGACTTGATTGGCCAGCAAAGAAGACAGTTCTCTACTGTAAAATCACTTCCCGGTGGTTCGGAACCCACCTAAAACTGTAAGTCCATCATCAATCACCATCATCCAACGCACAGACGTTTGTGTGCTTCATCCTCCAGACAAAATTATTCTTTCTAAGTTTTAATTTAAGGAAGAAGGAATTAAAAAACGAAGACATACCAATTCAAAGTAAGTTGATGCAATCTCGCCATTGTTTCTTGCTCTTACATTAATGATTGCGCGAATGAATTCGAATTGACTGTGAAACTGGAAGTAGATGAAAGATCTGATCAATTCTATGGGATGCATAATTGTATTTTTATGATTTGGAATTCTACAAACGCTCATTGGGTGGTCCACATGTTGTGCTTCTCTGTAAAATGCACAGTACAAGTCATTTATAAGTCATGGACATGGACTAGAAATGATTTCTTGACTACAAAGCAAATGTTGTGTCTTGTCTGATCGAACAGACGATCTTATCCTCAGCGTTTTTTACTCTTCACCTGCTCATCAATCAAAATGTCTGGTGCGTAAGGGTCAGAACACTCTATTCTGACAATGCATTTTGCAAGACAACAGTCATGCCGGGACTTTGCACCCAATTAGTGATCAAACTAATGTTCGTGAAGCTGAAAGGCTGATGAAACTCATCAATTTCGACCATTGCAAGGCACTCGCAATTGCAGGTAGCGTTTATTACGCTTTCAACTCTTTTTAAATTACTTTGCACTTTCACACACTCATCTCCCTCTTTCTTTGTTTCGTGTGGAATAATAATCTGTCCTTTACCAAACAAAGTACCTAGTTGAGTAGCTGTATATTGAGTCTCTCATGAAATTTGTACGATTGTTTTTTGCAAAAACCAGCAGGCACGAACCGAGGGTGGATAAAGGGGATTCGTTCCCCAAAATTGTCAAATGACACTAAACAAGTTTTTTATGTATTTTATGGATGGTAGAAAAGGGAACTTTTTTAATGGTGGTATCACCCCAAAATAATTCTGGATTCGCCCCCGCCACTCAAAGTGTTTTATTGGGAAAAAACTTAATAAACTGAAAAATACATTTTTTATTGGAATCCTAATAGTAGTTTATGCAACGATTTTATTTTGACCCTTATTAAGGCACGAGTTAGATGTAAGTTATAACACGAGCGAATGCGAGTGTTATAAATATCTCACGATTGCATTAATAGCCAAATAAAATCGTTGCATACACTATTTTATCTACGACCACTAGTATACATTTAATTAAAACAATTTCATTTCACCTGTGACTGTCAGAGATACCTAACCTCTCATCTCAAATACGAGAAGTTATAGTAGATTGTTAGGTTAAAGCAGCTGGTGTAGCAGTTTGATCAAATCAGCTGATAGTTTCACAATATTGAATTACGATATTGATTCCATCAAAAATGCTTCTGATTGGTCCAGAACCCGTGTTATAATGTAGAACCTGTACTATAATGAGCTCATTATGCAACGGGTTTCAAAAGCATTTCGAAAAGACAGCTGTTTTGGCATCAATTGTGAAACTGTAATGTATACATTATGACATGGTCGTAGATAAATGATATAAATGATTATTTAACTTGCTGAAGACTGTATTATAATCATAGCATGATATATCATAGTGTATATTATCCAGACCAACAAAACATATTTTGATGAATATATTATTACTGCTTGTTATTGGGTTTTAGTTTTTACAAAAACAATGATTTCCTATAACTGGAGCTAATTTGTCGAAAATTGGTTGTTCCTCTTTTTTGTTTGATGGTCGTTCACTGTGCTTGTCCATCTTCAGTCTATGTTTACGATTCTCTTTTATTCTTCTATTCCTTTATCTTTCTCATATTCTTTTTCAATCTTTTCTTCTTCCTGATGTTTATTCTTATTTATTAAATGTCAAGTATGTAGTCTTTTCAATATATATTTACATACAATTTATATACACTATAGCACAAATATGAGACTCATTCTCATGAACAGGCTGTTTTTGCCCATGCGGGTCTTATTATTTCATTGTATTATTGAGAGATAATTGTGTTGTATGTACTAGAGTTGAAATAAACGAATTTTGAATTTGGGTTTAAATATCAGAATAGGCTAATGATTTCATTTAATAACATAGTAAATAAATTTTATATAAATTATTAATTTTTTAAATAAATTCAAAGTTTCTTTAAACACTGTGACAAATAAATGATTTGTCAGCAAATCTCCATGGCAAAGTGCCTTCAGGAGGTAATAACATAGTAGGCCTAATACATAACTAGTATAGTTGTGGCAGTCCGCACATGGGACTTGAGCATCTTCGTCTAGATGTCATAAATAATGGTGTGGTTGGGGGGGGGGGGGGGGGAGAAAATAACGTGTTTATATTATTTATTCAAGAAAAGGCTAAATGGCTGTTATTGGCTGAGTGTCATTGACTGTGACAGCTCAGCCTGTATTACTTATTTTTTGGACCCTTTTGTTATTCATTCGTTAATTAGTTTAACATTGGTTATTTGTATGTTAAAGGTGGCTACACACCTTCAGCTATCTTTTATAGCTTTAACTGCTTATCCTAATTATTAATTTTACTTTCTTGCGTCTTATTATTGGCAAACGTTGATTGGTTTGTAAATTTGGTAAAGTTGTGATATGAAAAGGGGTAAGAAACTGCTTGTAAGCGCTCCAGACTCGCGCGAGGGTGTCGCAACTTGTAGCCAGCTCCAGCCAATACAAGACCTGTATGCTAATGAACAAGAAAGGTTCGTCGAACCCCGGACGAAGGTCCTCACACACTCTCTCATTCCAGTCCAGTCAAAACTGTTGTGTCTCTGTCTTTGTTTGTCTCACTCGCTCTGCCAACTTTTACTTCTTTACAGGTGCCAATATTATTTCTGGGCGATGGCTGCCTCAAGCTGTATAAAAGAATGCTGTACGAATTATACAATAGTGAAATACTTTATCAGTATAGTAGGTTATGAATATAGTGTTACGGGTTCTATGTCTAAAATAACGCTGGCAACACTTAAATTTATCACTCGCACTTTATTTACACAAATAATCACAACACTCACTGATCAGTAATGTCTTACAGAAAAATAAGCAATTGAAAACAGCTAAATCGATATCGTTCAACTAATAAAGAGATTTCCATTAACTGTACAAAAATCAATCACTAAAAGTTTAAAGGTTGATCTAATATTAAACAATAACTGTACAAGAAACTGTTTAATAATATTCAGAAAGAAACGTCGAGGAAGAACAATTAACTTACTTAGCAGTAGTCCGTAATACAATAAAAACTATTTAGTAGCTCACTGGTATGAATTAAACAGGAAAAAGAATTATCACTATAGACACAGAGAAAGAATTATCACTATATAGAGACACAATATATAGAACTGACAACTTGTTTATCACGACGAATTTCAAACAAGACTGACTAATTTACAAAAGTCCACCTCTATATGATTTTTCATAATTGAGATATCTCTAGATTTCTCTACCAACTTCTACCGATTTCTAAAATAAACAATCAAGGAAACTCGAACTTTCCACAATATTCGATAAGACTCCATTAATTTCTTATCAAACAACTAGAACATTCTACTAATTACCAAGTAAACACAATGAAAGTGTCAAAAGCAGAGTAATTAATTGCTTAGAAGTAAACATTTACATAGCAGATAACACCGAGAACCACTGTCCTTCTTTCTCACTATTTTCATTCTCATATTCGCTACAATAGCAATTTTATAAATACACAATACCAAGGGTATGTTACATAACAGTTAACAAATTACATTCACAATCTACCTAAGTGAAAACTTCCATAGACATTTATGGAAAACTTGCATAGGCATATGGAAAACCTCCATATTCTATATTTTTGACACGATTAATGGTGATGCAAATGGATCTAGACGATTCTATTCAATAAGATTTTGCAGTAGATACAGTACAAACAAACTGCAAATAATTATGGGCAACCGTAGTGGTTGGAGCGCTTATCAAACATTTTGTTGTACAGTAAAATCTGTCACGTTCAATATTCCCTATATATCGACGTACCAAGGAACAAATGTGAGAAGTGATAGCCGTGAGCCGTAGCAGGTATCTGTTCAATCAGGTAGAGATAAGCTACGTTCTCCTGGGCACACTTTGCAAGGGTGACCGATTAGATTGGCCAGCAAAAAAGCACTGTTCTCTGCTGTAAAATCACTTCCCGGTGGTTCGAAACCCACCTAAAACTGTAGGTCCTGCTCTCATCAATCACCATAATCCATTACCCACGCACAGGTCTCAGAACTATGTAGGCTTCATCATAATGGTCATAATTGACACCACTGCGGGTGTCAATAATATTATTGGTAGTTGTATAAATTAATAGGGCTTGAAGGAATTCGAAATTAATAAATGAATACTTTTTATCCATACCTCAACTTTTCATATTTGTACAATACGTATTTCTCTTGCCATTATGTTTCGTATTTTCTATTGCATTTTCTGTCGGTGTGGCAGGGCTGCTCAACAGAGCCTTCGGAAACTGAAAGTTCACACAAAATGTGCAGTACACCATGTTGCGCACACACTTTTGGTGGATCAGCACCTTTACTGTCTCAGCTGTCTGGAGCAAAGTGTTGTTTGTGATGCTGTATTATTATTTAATTTTACTTGTGCAGGCGTCATAGAGTGCGAGTGTTTTCTATAAGTGCTGGACTCAAATTTATAGCCGCGAGCCGTAGCAGGTATCTGTTCAATCAGATAGATAAGCTGCGTTCTCGTAGGTCCTGTTTGTAAAGGTGACCTATTAGATTGGCCAGCAAAAAAGACACTGTTCTCTGCTGAAAATCACTTCCCGGTGGTTCGGAACCCCACCTAAAACTGTAGGTCCAACCACAGATTACAGAACAACTGTAATTGTTTGTCTGTGGTCCAACTCATCAATCACCATCATTCAACTCATTACCCACGCACAGGTCTCAGACCTATGTGGGCTTCATCCTCAAAAAAAAAAAAAAAAAAAATTGTACAGTACTTTTTTTTTGTAATAATTATTCTTTTAAGTTTCAAGTTGACCACGAATACTGGATAATGTGGTCAACTCTAGTTCCTGTATATTATTTGAAAAATATTTTGTTCTGTTTTGAAGGAATAAATTTCATTATTTCATATCAATATAGTTTTTCATTACATTTTTTTACGTTCTAAGCTTTATTATCACTTATCCGGTGGTTCGGAGTCCACCTAAAATAGTAGGTTTAGCATGTTTCCCATAATAAGCCCATTAATAGGTCAACTATGACTCAAACGGCCAGATGGAACTATCCACGAGGGTTTCCCCACCAATAAAAGCCATACGCTTATTATTATTTACTACATTTTTTATCATCTTGAGACTAATGAATGCTTTTATTTTCAAATTTAAGAAGCTCTTTAATATTTTTATGACTTATCAGGTGTAATATTAGGTTTGGCCTTGGAATGTTGGAATTATGCAATCAATAACCAACAACTGATAACAGCGTTTCCCACTCGTAGATTAACATGAAGTTATTAATAAGTTATATCTATGTTCCCACCAGACCTACAGCCTGAAACATTACAACTTGAGACAATCTTTTATTAGCTCAACCTGATTCATTTCAATCTAGTTAATTATATTTCTGTTACCTGCAATATTGCACCTTTTCAGTTTGCCTTGAGAAAATTCCGCTGTACATGAGGGTTCTTCTGAAATATTAATCATACTATTATTAACGAGGTTGCAGTTGTTCGATGTTATTACAGTGTTATTATTCCAAGTCATTAACCCGGTGGCTGGTGGGAACTTGACCGCATAGCAGCAGAATTCAAATAAAACGTTTGCAATTATGTGGATGATAGGCTGTTATGTAGTCGAGATGCCTGTGAACAGTGTGTGCAATTCAGTAACACGCCAACGAAAGTAACAACTAACAACGAAACTTGAAGGAAACTATCATCGATACTTGAAAAAAACTATCATCGAAACTTGAAAGAAACTATCATCGATAAGGTGTCCAAAAATGGACACAGATTATGACAGTCCAGTACGTATATTGAAGTACAGTAATTATGAGAACGGAGCTTCTTTAGTTATTATTGGCAATCATAGTAGTGTCATGAGTAGAATCATCAATCATATAGTGTATTTACGTCATATTTATATAGCCTAATATTATATCATATTTATTGACAGCCGCGTATTTTTATTATTGATTTGATTGCGATAATTCTGAAATTAAGAATGTATTGGAAAACTTTAGCAAACCGTACCGATATCTACCGGCTTATATCTGTATCCTCTTGAATATGAAGTACTGGATCTTCAATAATTGTAGCTTATACCCTTTTCTTGAACTACAGCTACTGTGAATTGTGCCCCTTACACCATCAACTCATCAACCATTTTTTTTTTTGTTCGTCTACATTTGTTTTTGATATTCTCATATACAATAATTGTAAATCTTCAAGAGATTGTATTTCAATTTTTTGTTCTTTAACCGGCTGCATTCCCATGTAAGCTTGGAGTGGGAACTAGAAATGCTATTTTGTAGTCTGAAGTAAGATTTTATAATCTTAATATTAATATATTATAATCTTAATATATCTAATATTAATCTTCGAAATTCAAAATTGAAAATGTATTTAGTGTAAATGTTTTATATTTATAGTGTAAATTATTAAAGAAGTGAAAAGTGAGACATAACCTTAATTTGGACAGTTTTATTCAAATTGGGATGAGAAGAAGTTTTGGACTTTATGTCTGTTTCTTTAACCTAATAAGTTGATTGTGATTGATGTAATGAATAAATAAATAAATGAATAAATATACCCCAAAGCAGAACAACGGGCGACGGTGCGACATTGTCGCAGAGCGAGAAGGAGGCCTGCAGAAAGATCGGCCAAGCGGTGTAAAACTAAGCTGTAGCACCCAGAAATGGAATTTTGTATTTTACAAAAAAAAAACTATGAAACTGTAATTATGACTTGCAGTACCAATTTTATTGCACAAAAACGATTAATAAATATGCTGGAAGACACTCGGTGAGTCCTACAGTGTGTATAGCCCGACCGGCTAGCAGAAAGCACTCAGCTAATCAATAAACAGATCTCTAGCTTTAGCCTCTAAGATCTTTAGAATAACCAAAGACCAAAGTTAAGCAGCTCTGCAGCTACTATGTAAAAATACACTCCAATATTGCTTATTAAACTAATTCGTGAATTAAAGTTTAGCAACCAACCAACCATCCATACTAAACTTAAATATTGAAAGAAAATTTAAATAAAATTATTCATATTAATTACAACTTTATAGGGTTTGTAATAAAATTGCTTTTAACTATGCAGAAAACGTCAAATAATCCAGAAAGATGCAGAAATAATGCAGAAAGATTTTGGGTCAGTCGCAGAATGACCAAATACATTCTGCTTTGGGGCCCATATATACCCCAGCGAAATAATCGACTGAGAGAATCGATAGTCGATATGAAAGAAACGTGAGGTTTACCTTGTTTACCTTGGGGTTTGGTACAGATATCGATTACTTTGATATCTGTACCAATGCTAAACCTAACTTTCCTTTCATATCGACTATCGATTCTCTCATTAGTAGTGTTTAGGTGATGTAGATACGGAAGTGCAACCGTTTATTACTAGTACTTTTTTTGTCAATAAAGCACTGTTGTACTTCTATCGAGCTTGTAGCAATTTTTCTTTACATTTTTTTTAAGGAGGGGGAAGGGGGAATGAACTTAAGATACATTTTTTCTTCTTATTTCTTTCAAGATTTTCTAATGAAAGAAATAGTGAATTTAAAATTTTTCCTGTTTCTAAGGGGAACTAGAGAATGAAGATTGCTCTTTTTTACAAATTATTAGATAAATTTCTTCCACTTCTCGACACGCTATAGGCTAATACGGTAATCAGAATCTAGTACACCTAGGGACGAATCTAGTCTACCTTGAGAACCTTCATAAACACGGGCCCTAGAGCAGGACCATCAGCAAAACGTCACTCAAAAGAGTATACAGTATTTCCAAAATTTTCCTCAGCTACGATGTCAGGGCGTAAATTGTGAACAGCTAGCCCAGGATAATGATGGTGGCTCAGATTGTTGAGGCGCTTGTTTATGATTGGGTAAGACTCTGGCTGGCTGCTGTTCTCCTCGAGGTCTCGAGTTCAAATCTTATTCAGGTTTTTATATTTCCACCTCGTCATCATCCACCTCATTACCCACGCACAAGTCTCAAGTTTCATTTGGGCATCATTTGGCAAAAAATTATTCTAGAGGTATGTGGACATTGATAAGTGGCTGTGCAGGTGAGTGTATAAACTGTCTAGCACACCTCTGAGCTAATTCCTGCGTCTAAACCATCACATTTGACAGAGACGTTTGGAAAGCAACACAATATTGATGTAGCATTTTTTTTTTTGTATATGAGATGAACAGAACGAAATTCACCTCAAGCCACAATAAGACAAGATTATTTAGATATATTAGAATAAGTGGAAGCAATCCTAGAGTGAGTTATAGTCGTCTTCTCTTCAACCGGTCATCTCCGTAGGGTCAGCCTACTGGTCGAGGGTACTCGGGTGGGTGTGTCAGACTTTACTCCTAATCTAGGGGGTAATTTTTAGTGGGTCGAACATCCCCGTCCCTGTACGGGTGGTCGAAGTTTCTCCGGGCATATTTTCGTAATTATTACTTAGAAACTGCTTTGGCGTCATGACTTCTCCATTTTTTGTTGTAGTCTGGTGCGTGATTCGTCTTCATTTAATAGATTCTCGAAATTGAGGATGACTAGCTGCCGCAATCAGCTTTCTCTGGTCTTCTAATCTATCGGCTAGACGTTCTTCACTGAAACAAGAAGACTCTGCTCCAACATATGATGATAAGTTGGCGTGTCAATAGAAATTTTTCATATTTATCGTTTGTTCAATGGAAATTTACCAGCAGTTACCTCGTCTTTTCAACCTGTGCTCCCCTCCGGCATATAGTTCTAAATGGTAACCTACTACTTCACATAGCACTAGCAGGTCCCTCACCAATGTTTTCTCTAACTAGTAGCGTAATTTTAAGTAGTTCAGAAACTTTCGCACATTTTGGCTCAAATTAAGCCTGAAACTCTGCAGATGTTCTGTTTTTTGTAGATTACGTCTTGGAGACTCCAGGAGTATAAGACAAGTCAGATCAACAATAATTATAAGTACAATCTTATACACTAGTTACCATAATAACGTATATCAATTTTTTTTTTTCGAGGATGAAGCCCACATAGGTCTGAGACCTGTGCGTGGGTAATGAGTTGGATGATGGTGATTGATGAGTTGGACCTACAGTTTTAGGTGGGTTCCGAACCACCGGGAAGTGATTTTACAGCAGAGAACAATGTCTTTTTTGCTGGCCAATCTAATCGGTTAGTTGAGGTGAGGCTTAATTTTGATGTGAAAGGAACTCTTGTACACTGTAAAAAGCTTTATCAACTAGATATTTTTCAATTGTTTTTTAAATATTTCTATATTTTCAAGACTCTTTATTCTATTTACTCTTATACCGCAAAACTGCGGTAGCTTGTAGAGTTTCCTACCAATATAACTAGATTTTTGTTTGAATAAGCTACTATTGTGACTCACCAAGTGATAATCTCCTCGGCTTCTTGTATTATTCTTGTGTTGATTTGGAATGTGTAGCAATTCGATATGAATCGCTTGGCTTGTAATAATTATTCAATGTTACGGGTTCTATCTCAAAAAATAATGCTGGAAAAAATGTAAATGTAGAACTTTATTCACTCAATAAGACAGTTAGATTTATTACACAAGAAGTAACACAACTATGTACAGATTTAGTCAATGAAAACGTACAATTACTTTAAAGAATAATTTAAACTTCCAAAATTAATGTCTAATATCAGTTACAGGCCGATCTTTTACAAATTATCATTAACGATAAGAACTGTCAAATATTCTGATGTGTTTAACCAGAATAATTGAATAACAGTCCACTCACTCTCAGTATTGTCAGTACTCACTATTCACACAGTCCTTTATAACTCACAAGTTGTAGATTAAATGCAATCACATTTACAAAGACTTATTCTTAACACGAATACACGGCTTTACGAAAATAGTTGGTACTGTCACTGTCCACTTTAAGCGACTCGTTGTCTATTCACATATCAGAAAAAGACTACACGTTGTGGCCACCAGCAGCATTTCTATACCGCTCATGAAAAATTTTACGCTGTTGTACTGCATTCTACAATTTTCTATTTGTTATTTTTCGTTCCCCCATCTTTTATTAACCGTTATGTCCTTCCATGGAAATATTATGATGCCAAATGTGATGAAATATGACAAAAAATCACAAACCCTGGTGATTGGTCATGCGGTGAGCGTGGTGTTCAAGTGGTCGTGATGTTCAGTCACGACCGCTCAAGACTGCGCTTGGATGGGTGACCGTGCTTCAATGACTTGATGTTACAAGCTTTATTATCACTTACCCGGTGGTTCGGAACCCACCTAAAATAGTAGGTCCACCATGTTCCCCATAACATGGCACAAACGGCGAGGTGGAACTACCCGTAAGGGTCTCCCCACCATTAAAAGCCATACGCTTATTATTATTATAATGAAGGAACATTTCAAATTTAAACCTCCTAGCGACACAATTAGCGATTTATTTTTATTTATATAGATTATGAACACAAATTTGAAATGGGGATGGCGATAGTGACATCGTACATTTCATCTTGATCTGTAGTAAGATAAATAAAATATTATATAAAACGAGAAATAGTCTACTACTTTCACAAACAGTCCACAATAAAAACCTGTTTACTTATCTCACAAAAGTAAAATTGAAATCAAGTACAATAAAATTAATAGGTTGTTGAGTTGAAAGTAAGTGTAATTTGATATGTTACATGCATCAAATGGTATCCCCAATGTTATAGTCGGTTTAAACGTTTAAAAAACCTGAGTTTTATGATCAGAAAGTTAGGTACAATTATTTCGATCTGGTGTTACATAATCATTTTTATTATCTAGTAGACTAGTCGGCTTGGAAAAATGTTTTAGAAAATGAGGATTTTATAAATATAAATTAGATTTTCTAGAAATAAAGATTTCTGAAATATTTGGTCTGCAGTTCAGTTTGAAGATTTATTTAAAAAATAATAAGCGTATGTCTTTTATTGGTGGGGAAACCCGTAAGGGTAGTTCCACCTCTGGTCCACCTGGTCCACCTGGAAATATGGTGGACCTACTAATTTAGGTAGGTTCCGAACCACCGGGTAAGTGATAATAAAGCTATTATTATTCAACTTTGATGCTTCTTAATCGAGATTGGGCTAATCTGAAACGGTTTTGACTTATTCGATACATTAATATATTAAGATTAATTAATCCAAAATAATTGTATCCAATAAAATATACTAATTTCCTAAAATTATTAAAATTGATCTTAACATAAATTAAATTTATTTACATAAAATAAATTGACCCTACGAACCAAATAAACTAATAAAGAAAGGCCTATACAAGATTCACAAACACCTAAAATTAAATAATATAAACCAAAAAAATATTCGTAATTATTTAAACTTAAATAAAAATAGATTAAATTAAAAATTGTAACAAAAATTAATTCTAAACTAAGCAAAACCATTAAATAATGTTTACGAACTAAAACTAAACCAATTAAATTAAATGTAAATATAAAAAAACCATAAGTTTAACAGAAAATAATTAAATTAATCTTTAAAAATGAAAAAAAAATTCTGAATAAAATTAATTTCCTTATCTATATGAATTGTTAAAGAGTAATAAATATCAAATTTCACAAAATGCACGTTTTGTACAATTTCATGAAATATAGCTTGTTAATGAGGCGTACTAAGTTCTTATACAGTTGGATTCCTTTATAGCTTTTCGTTCTATTAAGCTACTCGTTAAAGTCGTTTACTTATCCATAAAAAGTGTAATTACACAGAACAATTTTCAAATACGTATTACCTGCTTAACTCTCGCTGCCATCATATTATTAACTTTCTGTTGTCCTTGACAAAGATGAACTTCTTCGAAGTAGCAGAAGTGAAAGTATATAATATTACGATGCTGTCTAAGTTAATGAATCCAGTTTGGAGATTTTATTACAGAAAAAAATTAAAAAGACTCATGGGAATTTTAAGTTGATGATTTTTCAAATAATGCATTTTATAACTAGATGTTTAATAAAGCCTTGAACCATATCTATTTAAATTAAAGAAAAAGTGGTATTATCAAATTTGAGACCAATTTGTTTATGATACATGTTTCGTAAAAATTTGATTTATTGTCTACCGACCCCTTCCTGTATAAATAAAACCTCAACAGATAAATAAGCCTTACTTAATATTTTAATAATGCTATTTGTGCTATGCATGTTAATATCACTCCAAAACTGGAAATGGTTTGCTGCATTCCAAATTTGGAGAGTGAACTCTGAACTGATTTTATTACTATTATACTTGTTAAACAATTATGCATATGTTATTAGGTTTTATGATTCTCCAATAATAATAATAGTAGTAATAATCATAAGTATAATAATAATGGTAATAAAAAATAGTAATAGTTATAAAAATAATAATAATAATAAGTACTGTACTATCATAAGAGAGAAAAATACAACATCGGAGAGATTGAAGGAGTACTGGAAAAAGCGGAAAGAACCATCCATGAAAAAATATTTGATTCAACGTACCCCAAAGTGGGTGATGAGAAAATAGTTATTTATGTATTAAGAGCGTGAAGCGCGACTTTATCGCTCGAGCCAAAACATTTACTGCGCGACGCACAGCGGAGCGCAGTAATTTTGCGAGAGCGATAAAGAAGCTTCACGCGCGAATTGCATACAATATTTTTCCTAAAACTGCAGTTCTGGATTCCAACACAATAAAAGCTTGTAGTTTGTAACATCACAGACCATGCGATGATTTGGTTAGCGTACGCCATTTTTGAGGTTATGTGAATTTCACGGATTCCGTGATCCACCAATGGGAAGACATCAAAATCAAAACAGAAGCGTAAAGAAAACAGCTGGCGAGCGTAAAGTACTTTACCGCTTGCGGAGCAGTAAAGAGGTATTTTACAATTAGTTTTCAGTACGTAAAGAACTACTTTACGAGCAGTTGTAGGAAAAAGTATTTAAAATAGACTCTTTTTCACAAAACAGAAAGACAAATGTAACTGGTTCAAACAAGTTCAACTTGATTTTAATGAATTGAATATTACAGAAATACAATCAAGAAATTTGTTGAAAGATGAAAATAGAAGATTCCAAGAACATCCTAAAGCTAGAAGAGGTTTTGTGGTATCAGAGGAGAGAAGAAAAACAACATTGGAGAGAATAAAGGAGTACTGGAAGAAGCGGAAAGAAGCATCCATGAAGAAATAATTTATTCAACCTACCCCAAAGTTGGTGATCAGGGTGATTCGAAAAAAATTATAATAATACTAAAATTAATAATTATTATAATTAAATTTATGATATGATAATTATATTAATAATAGTTCTTAGAAATAATTTATTATGTGAATAGGATTATGATTCTCTAGCTAACAGCAGCATTCAGCTAATTCCAAAGCATTTTATTTGGATAACCTTATCTAAAATGCTTTTCAATTAATGTAAAAAACATGACAGTGTAATTACTGTGCGCTTAACTTTTTCTACTGGTTTATGTGAACTAATTAAGAAACAAAATATACCTTGACCATGACTTACTGTCATCAAATCACTCATCTTCAATTGGCTATACATTTTTAATGTTATACATTTTATGATTGGATTGGCCAGCAAAGAAGACTGTTCTCTGCTGTAAAATCACTTTCCGGTGATTCGGAACCCACCTAAAACTTTAGATTCAACTCATCAATCACCATCATCCAATTCATTACCCTCGCACAGGTCTCAGACTTTGTGGGCTTCATCCTCCGGAAAAAAAATGTTTTGGGTAAAAGTAACCAGTAGAAAAAACTAATATTACTACCACTTGTTTCCTCGCCAATTAAAAACCTTTTAGATAAAATTATTAAAATAAAATTCAATTCTTTGAGAATAAAACTACTCAGTCTACCCATTGACTTTTCAAGTTATAGCTCTCCATTGAATAAAACATTGGCCAATATTTTACATTTCTTTGTATAGAATAGAAAATGAGATAAATAAAATAACTGCCATTAGTTTCTATCATTTCTACATTATTTAATTCACTCTTACACTTTGTTGTAGATTCATTATAATCATATTTTTGTGACAAAGAGTCTATAACAGCATCCCACTCGCATGCCTTATTGAAATAAGATGAATATTATCATAGCTGTAAGCATCGATTTGAACGCCCAATACTTGCACATGCATTAAAATAATTTTGAATAAGCTTTTGTTATTTTTTCGAAAGGCGACCGACTGATTAAAAAAACTAAAGAAGAGAAATCTTAGTTCAAGAGATTATGGAAATGATATCAAGACGAATGTCTGTGAGGATAATAAATAACAGGAAGGACAGCATAATTTCTTATTTCTAATGTGCAAATATGCAGTTGAGATTTGTTAGTCTAAATCGTTTAGTATTTGATGATCCATGACAATCTGCGAGTAGAATAGTTGAAAATCAGTTTTTTTTGGAGCATGAAGCCCACATAGGTCTGAGACCTGTGCGTGCGTAATGCGTTGTATGAGTTGGACCTACAGTTTTAGGTGGGTTCCGAACCACCGGGAGGTGATTTCACAGCAGAGAACAGTCTTTTGCTGGCCAATCCAATCGGCCACCCTTACAAAGAGCGCCCAGGAGTTTTGTAGCTTATCTTGGATTGAACAGATACCTGTTACGGCACTCGGCTATCACTTCCCAAGCAAAATCTTTTACTTTTCGACTTACATGCAGAACTATTTTAAGTTGATAAGAAATAAAGAAAAATGCAAGAAATAATATTTATTAAAATAATATATAGGTCCATATAAAGAAAATGTCAGTCCTTCTTGTCAGTCAAAAAGTGAACAATTTTAACTCTAAATAATTCTGATACTCTAAAAAATCATTAATTTTGGGAGCTTATTTAGACGTGCAGTTGAGATTTTTGAGGTTAGGGAAGTGATAGCCGCGAGCCGTAGCAGGTATCTGTTCAATCAGATAGAGATAAGCTGCGTTCTCGTAGGACCTGTTTGTAACGGTGACCGATTAGATTGGCCAGCAAAAAAGACACTGTTCTCTGCTGTAAAATCACTTCCCGGTGGTTCGGAACCCACCTAAAACTGTAGGTCCCACCTAAAACTGTAGGTCCAACTCATCAATCACCATCATCCATCCAACTCATTACCCACGCACAGGTCTCAGACCTATGTGGGCTTCATCCTCAAAAAAAAAAAAAAAAAAAAAAAAAAATAGTTCTGGTACCTCCTCTATAAAACCTAGTATATATTTATTTTATTCACTAATAAATTACCATTCTATTTCTGTAGGATTAATTACCCACTGTCTAGTGTTAAAGTCTTCAGCTCTAACATTGTATACAACACTACAGTCTATAGCGAGCTACATTTATAAATAATTAATGCTCATTGCGTAATTATTTTCCTCTAAAAGTTCAAGCTTAACAAACTATTTTTTTTAATAACTTGTTAGTATACCACATCTGGATGCTCTTTTGAAAACAGAAAAGGTGCCAAATATCAAAGAAAATGATCCCAATTAACGAGACCAATCAAATTTATCAAACAATTTAACCAATTTAATTGATTGACAACGTTATTTATTTGATGAAAACACTAACAAAGGCACAATGTTCCCCACAGGGCATCAGCATGCAGAACGAGTTCTTTTCTATTATGTTAAAAAAGAGCATTACAATCTTATTAACTTATTAATCTATGGTTACAAAATCTGACTAAAAATATAATATTACTATAGAGGAAAAAACAATCTATTTTCAGAATTGAAACAATTTATTAAAGGAATTGAAGCAAACATATTATGATTTTATTATTGACATTTGTAATTTAATTTTACAGTATGGTACCATTACAGTATTTTATCATATATCGCAATGGTTCCAAACTAATGGTAGATTACAAATTTTCTCCCTTATCTTATAGATTTAGCCAAAACTTCCACAGAATTACACATTATGATTATACTTTTCAATAAAACATATACTTTAAAATATTATATGTATAGAGGAAAACTAGAGATATTTCGACTGAAATTGTGGTTTACGGAGGAAGAAGAATGATGGATACTCTTTCTAAAAAATAACAAAAAGTAACTTGAAATCACTCTTATTCTTCTTACTTTTGTATATTTTCTCTATTATAATTTTATTAGAGAAAAGATATAGATAATAGACAATATAAGATTTAGGGAAGTGATAGCCGTGAGCCGTAGCAGGTATCTGTTCAATCAAATAGAGATAAGCTGCGTTTTCCTGGGTCCTCTTTGTAACGGTGACCGATTAGATTGGCCAGCTAAAAAGACACTGTTCTCTGCTGTAAAATCACTTCCCGGTGGTTTTCGGAACCCACCTAAAACTGTAGCTCAAACTCATCAATCACCATCATCCAACTCATTACCCGCGTAGGGCTTCATCCTACAAGAAAAAAATATATAAATAAAAATTATTATTTGTAGATGTTGATATAGATATAAATATTAGAAATAGACAATTCACATTCGAGTTGGTTAGCTATCTTCAATGTATTTGCTCTTTTTTATATGGTTCTATCCGTTTAGTTGGAATTTTAATAAATAAAAACATCACATACTCTTGACTAATGGGATATATGGATAAGAAGGTTAATGCTGGAGGTTGCCACTTCAACAAAACTCACTCAAACTCAATTATTGATCGAACGATAATGAAAATAAAATACTATTTAGACGTAATTCAAGACAATAGGCTAAATGTTCAGACGAAAACGGAATTTTAAAATCAGGTGAAACGAAGTATTGTAGGCTTCTTAGGCTTTGTGAGCGTCCAGGATAGGTTTTGAACTCTAAACACGCATTAGTATGTGTCTTTGTCTCATATGCTTTATCTCACTCTTTTTCTCTCATTGTATTTAAGTAAGAGAAAGAGCTCAGAAAAGAGGGAGTGATGTAAAAGAGAGTTTGAGAGGGAGGAACCTTTGGAATGCCATTTGTTGGTGTCCTCCCAAGTGAAAACTCAACAATCAGCATATATATGTGAAATGTATATATATAATCAGCATATTATACGAACGTACACCTAACTGAAAGCCTGAGAAGAATATTATAGTTTTTTATTGCCTTCCAGTCTCAGAGGTTACATTATGCTAATGAACTATCGTGAAATGAATGGAGATGAGAAAATTATTTCTGATTTCACTGCCATTACTATGTCAAATCTTTATTTACTAGTATCTCAAACAATATTTTTCAAGGTCTTCTAGTTGACTGTTATTTTCAATCAGTTTCTCTTCACTGTTGTTTTGAATGCTTCTATTTGTGTTTCTAATCACGATTTAAATGCAGATTTTCCTTTGCATTCTTGCTAAGTCGATTATAATTATCGTGAATGCATCTAACTGCAACTACATTGCAATACTGTTTTTATTAGTAGTTATTTAAAAAAAGGATTTCCCATTTCCACCAAGATTTCAATGTTATATACTTCCTTACTTTGCTTAATTGTTGCAAACCTAAAACATTTATCTTGTAGCCCGTGAAAATGAGTTTTTTAAACTTTTTATCCACCTGACATTTCCTTAGATGCTAAAAGAAATAGGAAATGCTGAAGAAAAGTCAAACTAAGGAAATGTCAGATGTATAAAAAGAGAAAAACACATTTTTACTGGCTTCAGGCTACATTTTTTGGGTTTGCAGGCTACAATAATTAAGCAAAGTAAGAAGGTATATAATATATAAGATCCGACATATTGCCAGATGTTTAGTTTCCATTCCTCTTCTTTCTTATACCTGCCTTCTTTCTTTTTTGCCAGCAGAAAGACACTTTTCTCTGCTGAAATATCACTTCTCGGTGGTTCGGAACCCACCAAAAACTGTAGGTCCAGCTCATCAATCACCATCATCCAATTCTTAAACCTCGCACGTCTCAGACCTATGTGGGCTTCATCCTCCAAAAAAACCTTCAAACAAGTTTCCCAATAAAAAAGCATATAAAATTGATTTCATTCCTGTATTTATTTGCATTATTTTGCTTACAGTACTAATTGAATTACCTGAATTATTTAATTAATTTATGACAAAAATACTATCAATCAAAGATGCGACAGGATAATACCGACAACTGCTTTCTTCACAAATTTTCATTACTGGAGAATTCGAATGTTAGGTTATGTCATTTTTCACATTTGTAGTACAATGACCAATTCTTTCCAATTCAAGACTATTAATTTAGATACATTTAGATACATTTATAATTTAGATATAATTATAATTATATCTAAATATAAAATATATTATTAAATATAATTTAGATACATTTTAGGTACATTTTTCAAAAGAAGCACTAACAATAGGCCAAAGAAAGTAGAAAGTTTTGAGTTTTGTTCAGATTTTAGAGCCAAATAAAGAAGTAAAAATAAATTCATTTTAATCACATGAACACTCGCTTCTGTACTAACATAAAATTCATTATGGCTTCATTGCAGTGGAGCAACTAGAGAGTCATTCCGTGGGGGGGGGGGGGTGACTAATGATATTATAAGTTTAGGGGGGGGTGGGGGTTTGTAGGTTCTAAGAACTATATCGTATAGTCAGAGGAAGAGAGGAAGGAGGGTTCTCTAACAATACAGCAATTTAAGACAATATCTAAAACCCTTCCTTTCACAGGGGGGTTCGGCGGAATTTTTTTTAAATAGTCTTTAAACCACATTTCAAGTGATCCCAGATATGAAATCATCCATTTTAACATTATTAATCCACATTGTGTGATAAACTGATTTTTATATAGTTTTTGCATCATTGAGATCCAGACTCTTATTGTTCAAGTAGAGAAACTTGAAACTATTTTTACTCTGCTATTTTTGATTTTCTCCTCCCCTGATTGGGCTAATTCACTGTACCGTACTTGGAAAATTTCATTTGGGGGTTCGGGGTACTTCCCCAGAAATTATTTGTAAAATAATGAATAATAAGACGAAATTGTCACAACCACATTTATTAAAACTTAGAAAAACTAGTTTCGGTTGTTACACGGAGTTTGATAGAGATTGATATTGGTGTAACAACCGAAACTAGTTTCTCCAAGTTTTAATAAATGTGGTTGTGACAATTTCGTCTTATTATTCATTATGGATACCTTCCACAATATCACCTTCGCCACTACAAAGGAAATTTGTAAAATAGCCTCTCTAAAGCGTTATTTTTAGCGATTCCATACACCTTTATCGACTGTAAAAAATTGTCTTTCAAAACTTGTTAAAATTCCAAAAATGTGTTTTGTCTTTTGGTTTCTGGGGCGGGGGATCTATCCCCCTGTTCCCCCCCCCCCTCGTAGTTACGCCCCTGCTCCAGTGCATTATATCTGAAGATTGATTTTTCCTCCACAAAGCTTCCAATATAGCTGCGTAAAGTTTTTTAGAGCTCATACATGTGACCGTCTCAAGGACGGCGCTGTTAGTTATGTTGAATGTTTTTGAGTGCAACCTATCCGTGGCGGGGCGGGAGGCACCTGGCACAAGCACAGTGTGTATACACAATGCCTTCTAGAGATACCTCTATAATGTAACTAGAAGGTGTTGGTATACATAAACTGTAGGCCTACAGTAGATGCTGAGACGACTCAATGAGTTGTATGATCCTCCATTTACTCATGAAAAGACACTGATTGATGGCCATGAGTCCATTGTTCGCCAGTCCCACGCTCTGCTCATGACACAAACGAAGTTTATCTCAGCCAATACAATATTGTTATTTGTGTTAGCTGTGCGTTTAGAAACTTGGTGGATGAACAATACCTTATATGCTCAACACTTATCTGCTGATGATAAAAATATTTCGCAATTACAAGATAACCTGTTTTTGACCTGAAAAGTGTTCGAAGAAGAGAAGTAACGGTGTTTTATATTGCTGCAAAACTTTTAAAACCTTATCATGTAGTATTGATAAAGAGCAAGCCTCTAGAATATTGAAAGAATCATAATTAAGCATTGTTTTAAAAACGTCATGCTTGTTTGGCTGTACCATTCAAGTAATGGTAAATATAACAGAGCTGTTACGAGCGAAATACAAAACAAAAGTAGTCCATAGATAAAAATAAATTAGAGATGTTGAAAGCTGTGTATAAAACATAAAATGAACACTGCCACAGTGGTGTAATAGATTAGGGCGCGCTTATCTCTGAGTGACAGCTATTCCTGCTGTCACGGGTTCAATTTCTGTTCAGCCTTTTTTTGAAGCTTACGTCTTGAAGACTCCGGTTTTTTGTTGATTGCGTCTTGGGAGACTCCAGTTAAGGATTATAAGACTTATGGAGTATAGTCAGGCATATTTTGCGTTATAAATCATTCAGTCCAACTTTATTTTGAGCTATCCTAGATGCTAGAGTATCGATCTGTTTCACATCATAATTATTTTTAAATTTGACTACAAAAACTCCAAAATCAATAGGGTCCACACTTGGATTACGAGGAAGCTGTACCTAAACCAAGTTTCAAGTGTATAGAATCTTTTTTCAAGAGCTTTTCCACAGACAGACGGATAGATGCATGATTTTAATAAGAACCTGTAGGGTGCTTAATAAACTATTGATTATAATTCAATCACAGATGAAAGCCTAAAACATCATATCTGAAGGCTGCAATCACTATACTAAATATGTCATACTTCATTACTATATTACTACAATATTCATCCTTCATCTTCATCCAAGTTGTTTTTAATAATAGGGAAGTGGAAGTCATGAGCAGTAGCAGGTATCTGTTCAATCAAATAAAGATAAGCTACGAACTCCTGGGCCCTCTTTGTAAGGGTGACCAATTGGATTGGCCAGCAAAAAGACACTGTTCCCTGTTGTAAAATCACTTCCCGGTGGTTCAGAACTCACCTGAAAATGTAGGTCCAACTCGTCAATCAATATCATCCAATTTATTACACAAGCACATGTCTCAGACCTATGTGAGCTTCATCCTCAAAAAATAAAAAATGAATAACAATCGTAATTTTGAGGCTTCCAGACAATAGACTAAAGCTGGGTTTACACCTAAGTCAGTGACAGAATTTTCATAGACTTTTGTCACAGACTACAAGTCACAAACACAAGTCATCGACACAAGTCACTGACAGATAATGTTGTACTTTTGTTTTGGTCAGTGACATATTGTATCTCACAGCCTGTCCGCAACGCTACGCCACCAGTACTGAGTGTTCCGTGCTCAGTAGTGGTGACAATGGTGAAAGAGGATGACTTGTCACAGGCAAAAGTCACCGCTGCGTTTACATATACTGCGACAGGAGTCTGTGACATGTTGTCGGTGACAGTCTTTTGATCTTTACCGACTCTCGATGGAAAACCTAAACTCGTGTTTGTGACACAGTATTTCAGTAGCTGACAAGTGTCACTGACACAATGTCGCAAGAAATTTTAAAAGATTTTGTAAAGTCTCTGACTTTTTTGTCGCTGACATGTGTCAAAGACTCTAGTGTAAACCCAGCTTAACAAAAAGAATTGTAAACTATGTAGCATCACTTGTCAATGGAGGAGAGTGGATACGAAATGTTAAAAAAGACCTAGTACTGGCCAAAATAACCAACAAAGAAATTTAATTAGAAAAAAACTTCAGAATGACTCTTAATAAATGGGAAGTTATACCAGAGACAAAACCTCCAAGAGTTGGAACAAAATGGAGCGAAGAGAGAAAAGCTGAATTTGTACAAAAAATGAAAAGCTGGTGGGTAAACAAGAAGAACGAGTCCAAAAACTGAACCATCTTTACTCAGCGTTTCCATTTTGGGAGCTTTATGTCTAATAATAATAATAATAATGCATATTGTCGTCTACTCGTAGCTGTAGGCCTACTGATAGAGATAGGTAGATTGTTGTCAGATCTTCGCCGTCTAGTAAAATGTTGAACTAGACAGGATCAAAAAGAATGCAATAGCCGGGCCTTTTATAAATGAATAAAGCAGCATCAGCAGGTGCATTATTTTGTGAGCACAGCGGCTCAAAAGAATCAAGCACCGTGGAGAAACGCGGAGAACTCTATTGAGTAAAGCCGCTCGCAGATAGGACTATGCCTTCCTTGTAATCGAATAAAAAAACTTCATTTTAAGATCTTAAGGTACCGTACGCGTTTATCATTTTTTTCTCACGAGCTTTGGCTTTCATCTATCAGGAGGAAAGGAATTCAGAAAACGATTAGAATGTCAGGCATCCGATTTTTTCTGAATAAAATAGGCCAACTTGTGAGACTATTTGTACTCACGATTAAATTTATTTATTTATTGTGACCAATTTTCAACGAATATGAAGGTGCAAGAGACTCAAGTCCAAAACTGCTTCCTTCACCAATTTTGAATATGTTACATTTTTCAAAACATTGAGGTTAACACAGACTAAAAATTTAAAATATTGTTGCTATGGTAAACAACAAATTGCAGCCTCCAGTGACCAATAATTTTAATTGTTGAACATTGGCAATTGTCAAAGATCAAATTGAAAAATGAGCATGACATCAGCTCTGTGAATCAAGAACAAAAATTTGCATAAAAAATAAATAAATTGTAGAGTATCTAGATCTACACAGTATTAGCGTAGCCTATATGAAAAGAAATATAGTAAGTTATTATTGACCGTCTGTGTTATTAGAATCCAGAAATATCCAATATCCATATCCATAATAAACTAGTAGTTCTTAGTAAACTTTCTATTAGACTGTATTCGCCCAAGAATACGGGTAGCCTACTTGCACAGAGGAACAAACTCGATGTACTCAATGATGATCACCATTGCAAAGTAAATCATAATCATCAGACTTAACCTTTGCTATAATTTGCTAAATATTTTTCATGTCTGTTTTGCACAAAACATTACTCTGCATCCAGTGGCGTAGCTAGGATTAGATTTCGGGCGGGGGGGGGGGCTCACCAGGGGGGGGTCTGGGGTATAGGAGGGTCCGGATTTTTTTTAAATTTAGTGGTGTGAAAAGCTAATCTAGACAACTTTTAGGCTCTAAAGTTCAAAAGGAAGTTTTGTAAAATTACTACCCAAGAACCTAGGTGGCCAGGTTTAAAATGATAAAGTTTGATATACCAATATCTGTGACTATTTTGAGTCAAAACCCTTGAATTGGAACTAATCATACTTAACTTATGTACTGAGTCTCAAAATTAATACTAATTATTATAAGTTTCATATAACTTATGTCATTAGCCTAAAACGCACCCAACCCGAAGTTCATGAAATCGGAATTTTTTTTATCATAGCACACTGATTTTACACGCTTGCATAGAACTTGCATTTATTTGTGTGTTTTCATTTATAAAATCCCGATTTTATGAACTTTGGGTGCGTTCAGGCTAGTGGGTTATACTGAATTTTAACTTCAAAACTAAATTTCTACAAGATGAGTTTATTCAAAAAGGTGATTTATCAATAATTAACAAAGTTAATCCACTTCAAACTTGAAAATTGCATTTTATTCAATGTAATAAATAAATAATTATGGTAGTCACAGTTTTCTAACATGTTTTATTCGATTTCGTAGCTCATTTTAAATCAAAATTATCCATTTGAGCACCTAACAAGTTTCTATATGAGTAAATAGAGGAAAAATTTGAAAAATGCATTAATCTGACTATAACTGTAGCTATATTCCATTACACAAACAGGGTTTCTGTAATCTGTTCGTTATAATACAACAAAATAGATAGATCGCTTTAATAAATCCTTATCTATTAGTTATTTGAGAATTTTTTATTTCTGAAATTTCGGGGGGGGGGGGGGCCGGGCCCCATGGGCCCCCCCTGGCTACGCCACTGTCTGCATCACATCAAGGCTGTGTTTCTATTTTCCAGATGGCTGATTTCACGTCTGATGAATGAATTTATAGAATATTGAATAAGAATTTATAGAATATTGATAAAACTTGTATGATTATCATTTATTTAGTAATCACTTGAAACTATGTTACAATTATATTGACGAAGCCTATTGCAATGTTTTTTGTTGTTAAATGGCAAATAAAGATTCTTATTCTTATTGTTCTCAATAGTATAATAAAATGTCAATAGATGAAAAATCTATTGGGAGAAAATTATAATTTTTCCCAGAAAATAAATGACAAAAACGATAGTTTCTCACCTAAAAAAGAAAAACCAGCGTAAACAAATCATAGCAATTACAGTGTAGGGCCACTTTAAGTGCAATTTACCCGAATCATACTGTTACGGGTTCTATGTCTAAAATAACGCTGGTAACACTTAAATTTATCACTTGCACTTTATTAACACCAATAATCTACAACTCACACTGTTCAGTAATTTCTTACAGAAAAATAAGCAATTAAAAACAGATAACACGATATTGTTCAACTGATAATGAGTTTTCAATAAACTGTCCAATAATATTCAAAAAGAAACGTCGAGGAACGGAGGAAGAACAATTAACTTACGTAGCACAAGTCCGTAATACAGTAATAGATAAAAGAATTATCACTATAGAACTGCCAAAAGAATTATCACTACTGACAACGAAAGTTCATTGTATGGTTTGTAATAGCGCCAACGGGATTGCACTGTCTGTATTAACGGGAACTGTCACTACTGCCACTTATCACAACGAGTTTCAAAGACAACTGAACTAATGTACAAAAGTCCACCTCTATTTATATACTTTTTCATAATTGAGATATCTCTAGATTTCTCTACCAACTTCTACCGATTTCTAAAATAAACAATCAAGGAAACTGGAACTTTCCACAATATTCGATAATACTCCATTAATTTCTAATCAAACAACTAGAACATTCTACAAATTACCAAGTAAACACCATAAAAGTGTCAAAAGCAGAGTAATTAATTGCTTAAAAGTAATTTTACATAGCAGATAACACCGAGAACCACTGTTTCTTCTTTCTTTCTATTCTCTCCAATTTCATATTCGCTACAATACATTTTGTCACTTGTACCTCTGGAGGCCTCCTACAGTATAATATTTTTTAAACAATAATATATTGTTTTGGCTATTTATAGGGTAGCTATCTGTTTGATGCTACAGATAGGCTGCTATTATTTCCCTGGCATCTATTCTATGCTACTGAGTAAAGTTTTTATTTTCATTAATTTTAAAAGTTCTGGGCTCTCATAATTATAAGATTAAGAATCTGTATCAATTAGAAACTGTTAATTATAGCAACTGAAATTATGCTACTGAGTGGAGTTTTCTTTTTATCAAGTTTAAAGGTTCTGGGCTCTCATAATTATAAGATTAAGAATCTACATCAATTAGAAACTATTGATTATAGCAACTGAAATTCACAATATTATGGCATGATTTTAAAGACCCTGGCTAAATAAAAATGTTACTGCTCATATCTGATTCCATGCTTTGGACATACTAAATATTTACCCCCTAGGGTTTTAGGAATAAAGACAAGCAAGTAACCATCCAAGGACAACCAGTTACGATTTTTTTACTATTAGTATTATATATCTATACCTAATAAGTGTCTATAATGTATCCAGGCAAAAGGTTTACTCATCTTTGGTGGGTAGATCTGCCCACTAGTTGTTTCATTGTCCATATCACAGATGATGGAAATGAATATATATGTATATTGTCTGTGTATAAACAGCTAGGTAGTTTCAAGTATGGTTATAGCACGTGCGCGAAACATAAAGTGCGTGAGTAGGTGAAATTTTGTACAAGAACAAGTAAGGTAAAAGATAATTCATGAGTTCTGAATGAACCATTTAGTGTTTCGGTTAGTCTTTTGCTGACCAAATGTTAGATAAAGCACTTGGCTGGTTCATGTAGTTCGTGTAAACTATATGTCAGGTTAAACCAGATTTATGTAGTTTCATGATGAACATTAGTCAACTAGAACCAGGCTTCTTGAAACAATAGGATCTGTTACACTAACTTTGTATTACATTTACATTGACAAATTACATTACATTTGTATGTATTACTTTGTATTTCATTACATTTGCAGGGGTGCCCCCCCCCTTAGCCTCATGACGCACCCCCCCTAAAGTTAGCACCAATCCCCCCTCCCCCCATAAATTAGGCCCCTCCAAAAATGCGAAAAGAGCCCCACGTATTCTTTCTAAAACTAAAAGAAGATTTATAAAACTATTGAAAAAATTCAAACCCAGTCGATAATATACAAAATGTATAGGATGATAAAATAATAGATGCCTACATGAGAAAATAAAAAAATTAAAATTAACAACACCTATTCTTCTTCTTCTTCTGGTGCCTATCCGTTACCGAATGTTGGCAATCATTCTGACAATGACAATTTTGTTAGCAGCTGCTTTGAATAAATGAGGGGTGGATAACGAAAACCATGCTCTCAGTGTGGGGTTGCTAGGTCCTCCATCGGGTGCCTCCCCAGGTGGCGGATAGGGGAATGCCTCCCAGATATGGGTGGTACCGAGGAAATTAAATACTCGGGGTGGACCAAAACCTAGCACAAAAGCCGGAGATGCTCTGGTGACCGGAAGACTCCCGGAATAAGGAGTCAACTCTGCAAGGCCAACGGTCCTTGGAGCGGAAGAGCTAAGTAGAGAGGGCAATCTCTTGCCCTAAAGATGATAAAATCATCTTTAAAGGCGGAAGAACTAAGATGATATTAGTCAACGGCATGAGGATGTAGAAGGCATGATGGGTAACCACTACATTAAAGGCTTTAGGAGCAACCCTAGTATTCATTATGGCAATGTTCAGACTAAATTATAATTCCGGAGTAAGCACCCCAATCGGATCTCCGGGGGGTGCAAGTATGAGCACTGACATAAACAAGAAAAATTTCTGTAACACCTATTACTTGGCCCCAAAAGGGAATTGAGAACAGAAAGGAAGAATAGTAAAAATTCATGAAAAGCGGTAGTGAGAGACCACCAAGATTAGTAGCAGATAGATCTGTCTACTAACTTTGGGTGTCCCTAACTTCGCCAATCGCCAGAGCCTTGTCGGCCGCAGTCACTGTGGTATCCCACCGTCAGGGGACATCTCAACACTGCCTCCAGTCAAGAGATGAACCAAACCGAGGGCACCCAGGACGTACGTTTCCCAGCCCACACGAGGTGTGGCATCAACACCATTCGAGGACGTAAGGTTGACTTGCCCCCCTTCCGGGAGGGGCCTTGTGGGCCACGCGAGGTGGATACTGCTCCTAACTACAACCCATTAACGGAGGGAAGTAGTGTTGGAGTTGAGAGGCAATCCCTGGGGTACCTCCAGAGATCACCTCTGTCCTGCCAACCAAACAGTATCCCCTGACCACATTTTCTATTAATAAATAATAATTGTTTTAAAAAGAATATATTTTAATATAAATCTCATTTGCTGGGTTTTCTGCAGTACTCCTCTGATACAACAAATAGACATCAAAAGCTATTCTACAAACTGACACCGTAGCAACACAATAGAACCAGTACCGCAAACAATACCCCCCTCCAGCAAACAATACCCCCCTCCCTAAACACCAAAAAGAGAACATCATCAAAATACACCAGAAGAGCAGAACTTCAGATGTAATTCAAGATGGACAAAAAGAGCCTCTCAAAATTCTCCATCGGTTTGTACAGCAGAGAACCCAGTATAAGATTTTATAAATGAAATTCATACAAAAGAGAAAATAATTTTGAATAAATCATAACATTTAAAAAACAATGTTTCCTATCTATATAACAATAAAATATTATTAAAAGTGGAAATTAAATTAAATGTTGATCATTCAATATAATATACTAAGAAAGATGGAGAAGCCCGTGGCCTAGACCTCCCACCTTTCTCGCTTCTTCCTTCTTCTGCCCTTTTCATCCTGTATTTTTATTTATTATTATTTGAATTTTTTAAAGATTAAGCCTTGAAAACTCCACACATGGAGTACAAGACAAGTCAATACCAACAGTATTCTCACATTACATTAGTCACCATCGATAAAATTACAGCAGTTGAAACTTGAAATTATACTTAAATTATAAATCATTATCAACTAGATATATCTTCAATTGTTTGAAGTGGGAGCTGACATTTTTTAACAATGATTGATACAAAGTGTCTGGTAAAATCAATGACAAGAAATACACAATAAAACAAATAAACGAAGTAACAGAGAACTGCATGCCCTACCTAGTAGTGGATTGTACAAACTGTGTTTCAAAATCATGCCTTGAAGTATTAAGACTAGTCAATACAAACAGTATTCACAAATTACAATAGCCACAATCGATAAAATTACAAAAGTTGAGACTTGAAATAATCTGAAAAGGTCACTTGTACTCTATAGAAACATTATCAACTATATATATATTTTCATTGTTTGAATTTAAATAGAAAATTATTTTTTTGCTATTATTAATACATAACGTTTTTTAAATCAATGCCATGAAAAACACGATATAACAAAGAATTGTAACAACATAAATGCATGCCCAATTACAAGTACAATATAAAAAGTTGCTAAAAAATATATTTTTAATTCCCGACATACTTAGAAAAACGTTCCGGTATAACCCTGAAATCTGCGTTCCAGAATTTGTGCATAATTCCTTCCCCACCAGTAGAAAAGCAAAAAACAATTATTATTTCAACATTAAACAAAAATTATTGCATTTCAATTCTGATTAAAAGGTTTATAATACCAACGAACTACTAAAACTGTGTATTGGTAGCCTAATCATGTTTACAGAAATTTTCATCAAATTTCCTGCATCAATATGAAAACAATATAATCTTTTGAAGAATATTATTCTATCATTTTCAACAATAATATTTTTTCAAGTAACTGTCCAGCTAGCAGTTTGTCTGGATCATCAAATACCAAGCTTCAAACAAAAATTTTGTTCAGGTAAGCTACCGGTACTACTATATATCTTATCAGTTTTAGTTTTGGAGTTTCCATCCTCTTTGATAGCAATTAGATGAACACTTCTGCTGGCAAACTAGCCTAGAAAACAATCAGAGATAAAAGAAATTTTCAAAGCATAAAGTCCACTAAATAGTTTTAAAACAACATAATTTAATTTTTAATTCAAATAATCAAGAATAGTTTAGAATTGGATAGCATTTAAAAAAGCTAAGTCGGATTGGCTGGATTTATTATCTGATTTATTGATGGAGATTCAGAATCATCACTCATGGAAACATTCAATTATTACTGCGTTGAGATATCTGGACAAATCTCAAAATGCAATGCTTGAAACTCAGCACTGGATTAGATATTTGAATTGCTCTGAAACCGAATCTGTTTAGCTATGAAGGCTATTGTGATTTCTTCAGTTATTTAGAATAGATTCTACAAGAAAAGAAAAACAGTTAATTACCTAGTAGATGAAGCTTAAAAAAAGACTGTAGCACGAATGGAGTTGAATCTGTTTGAGAAGAATACCCGAGAAGAAGTGGTGATGACAACAACACAGTGTGGCTGAAACAGACTTGAGCAAGAGTGATTAAATGGGGAAAATTCCTTATTTAACAATAGATAGTATCACATATTTGCACTCCTACCATCTGCAGGCAAGCGCCAATAATCTATCAATAAATAGTATCAAATTTTTTGCACCCCTACATCAGTAGGCAAGCGCCAATAATCTATCAATGAATGATTTCAAATATTTTTGCACCCCTACATCTGTAGGCAAGCGCCAGTAATCTATCAATAAATAGTATCACACATTTTCATTTCCTAGCAAGTATAGGACAGCACCCTTAAACTACCCTTGAATTATTGCTTCCATGCTTGAATGTACCCAAGTGAACTCTATTCTCAGTGTGGTAGAGCTTATGACATTTTCACTGCCAAAGCATTGCCAGAGAGAATGGCATAAACTCTAAGCACAAAGCCAGTAGCTGAAGCTAAAGTGAGAGCCACTTCCCCAAATTTTGAATAATCAATGTCTAATCTCATTTCTTATCACATTCACCGTACATGAATAGGCAAGAGCCAATAATCTATCAATAAATATGGTATCACATATTTTTGCACTCCTACCATCTGTAGGCAAGCGCTAATAATCTATAAATAAACAGTATAATATATTATTTTGCACTCCTACATCTGTAGGCAAGTGCCAATAATCTATCAATAAAAAGTATCAAATATTTTTGCACTCCTACATCTATAGGCAAGCGCCAATAATCTATCAATAAATAGTATCAAATATTTTTGCACCCCTATGTCTGTAGGCAAGCGCCAATAATCTATCAATAAATAGTATCAAATAATTTTGCACTCCTACATCTATAGGCAACCGCCAATAATCTATCAATAAATAGTATCAAATATTTTAGCACCCCTATGTCTGTAGGCAAGCGCCAATAATCTATCAATAAATAGTATCAAATATTTTTGCACTCCTACGTCTGTAGGCAAGCGCCAATAATCTATCAATAAATAGTATAATATATTTGCACTCCTACATCTGTAGGCAAGCGCCAATAATCTATCAATAAATAGTATAAAATACTTTTGCACTCCTACATCTGTAGGCAAGCGCCAATAGTCTATCAATAAATAGTATCAAATATCTTTGCACCCCTACATCTGTAGGCAAGCGCCAATAATATTTCAATAAATAGTATCAAATATTTTTGCACTCCTACATCTGTAGGCAAGCGCCAATAATCTATCAATAAATAGTATCAAATACTTTTGCACTCCTACGTCTGTAGGCAAGCGCCAATAGTCTATCAATAAATAGTATCAAATATTTTTGCACCCCTACGTCTGTAGGCAAGCGCCAATAATCTATCAATAAATAGTATCAAATATTTTTGCACTCCTACATCTGTAGGCAAGCACCAATAATCTATCAATAAATAGTATCAAATATTTTTGCACTCCTACATCTGTAGGCAAGCGCCAATAATCTATCAATAAATAGTTTCAAATATTTGCATTCCTACCATCTGTAGGCAAGCGCCTCTAAGCAATTGGTAAATAGTATCACATATTTCCACTTCCTAGCATGTGTATAAGAGCCCCAGAAAATTTTTTGATTCTTTCAAATCATGATTTGTTCTTTTGAAACTGGTATATAAATACCATATAAACTAGTTATATATTTGTTGATTTAGTGCAATTTTATTTTATATTATTCAGATGTATTTTTTATATTTTTATGTTTCTATTTTTGTTGAGGAGGATATATAAATGATTTGATTTAGTGAACTCTATTCTCAGTGTGTTGGAGCTTATGGCATTTTCACTGGCAACAGTAAATACGGCATAAGCTCTAAGCACAAAGCCAGTAGCCAAAGCTAAAGTGAGAGCCACTCCCACAATTTTTGCATAATCAATGTCTAATCTAATCTCTTATCACAATTACCAAACATAAAGGTGCTATTTGAATAAAGGTGCTATACACCTGCACTCAACATATGTCGGAGACATCATTACTCCAGGGTTTTCACCTGGCAACCGACATCTCTTGATCACAGGGTAACACAGTCCATGCACAATGAATGTGACATGAGAATCCTGACAGGGACCTAACAGCAAATCCCTATTTACATTTGTTAGCCTTATATCAACCCACCAGCTGCAATGAAATGTACCACACCATAATAAAATGGTTGTGGCGACTGAGCAGTGCACCCTGTTCTCCTTGTGGAACTAACAAGTAGTCACAAGGCCTTAGCGAGGAGAGAGACTCTCGAAGCATCCGTGAGAGCCACTGAACCCAGCCAAAAAACCATCAAGCGCGATAAGATTATGTCATGGCACAAATCAAGAGCCCGGATAGAAAGTGTGATACATGATTAACAACTGCAAATGCCCTACAACCCAACAAATCTCCATTCACGATTGTTAGCCTCATAACACATCCCACCAGCTACAATAAACAGTACCACTCCATCATAAGACGGACGTATAGCAGCGTTATCTGACAACTGCGGTCATGAACTCTACAAGAGAGACATGGACTCTCAGATGCAGACCCTGCCATCGAAGCCACAAATATGACTTTGTGGCACAATCCAAGAGCATGGTTGAAGAGTGTGGTACTTGACTAACAACTGTAAACCTCCTAGCATATGCAGGAGAATGGTGGGAAACTTCTAACCTAACTGACTATAAAAGCAAGATACATAATACCAAATCTCCAGTTTCACGTCCTGGCCAGTTTGTACTCCACCATCTTGACCTACTGAAGAGGTTACCGTGAAGTTGAGTCTTTTCATATCTCCTTCTTGAAGTAGGTTGAACTGATCAGTCATCCTGTTGAAAAAAAAAATAGTTCAGTTAAGCTATTACAAATTTGGAGGTGTGTTGATTGCTTCAATTATATCAAAATATGTGGTGGTGTTACATTGATAAAAGTTTGTAAAGTTGATTGGAAATTGATATGTGCTGGCAATATTCAATTGACTATAGAATGTGTTTGAAGTGATGATGTTGATTAAGATCAATTATCTTGAGCATTAAACAATGTGTCCTAATATACTGATACTGCATCATATGTTTTGCTGGATATAGTTGAAAACTCAGAAATACTTGTTCTTAAAAATGGAAAGCCATACAAAATAAACCAGTATCAATACGGCTCCAACAATAATTATATTGAAATTCTGATAGGGTAAAACAGCCACTTCATTCATCAAGTATATCAATGAACAATCTCTGCCCCTGAGAATAATGTTGGAGGATACTTGGAATGAATTAAAATTTCCTATTCAATCCCAATAAGACTATCATTAGTATATATTAGAATTAATTGGTGATCCAATGGAATTGAATTTGGAATGAGTCATTTCGATTCACTGGCATGGAAATAACATCATGATCAATTTAATATATGGTTCATGCCTGGTTTCTTAGTCGTTTAGAAAATCATTCAAAAGCTATTGATTCATTAGAGGCCCTAAGGCTTGTTTCACACATACCCAGCAGTTAGGTAACCATTATTGTTTATCCGGTATGATTACATAGTCCCATATAATGCAATGTTCGTACAGCTGGGCAAACAACACCAGTTACCCGACTGCCGGGTGTGTGTGAAACAAGCCTTAGGGCCGCTAATGAATCAATAGCTACTGAATAATTTACTAAACGACTGAGAAACCAAACTTGAAAAAATATTTTACAAACTAGCTTCAAGTTAATAATCTTGCTAACTATATTCAGCAATGCCTGAAACGACGTCAAATAGTGGAACCCAATTTTATAATATCCTAAAAATAATTGTGAATAATCAAAGAAATTGGTCAATTTGGGTTGCAGCAACATAATTTTGAGAAAATGTTGGATTAGTACAGTAGGCCTATCTATAGTCACTGAACATGTCAAATTGCAAGTGGGATGTGTATATATTTGAGTAGTGAGTAAGTGGAGTTTGAGCAAAAGGACAGAGATTAAAGATAATAATTAAATGAGACTGAAAAACATTTTCTCATTGAAAAGAATATGTATTAATTATCTATAAGGATTGGAATAGTTTGAATCAATTATTGGTAGATCATGGTTCAAATCAGTACGGTAGCTGCTGGCTTGTAAGAAACATTTCTTGAAATCATAAAATTAAATTAGCCCAGTATGCATACAAGTTCTAATAAGAGGTTTATCAATATAGTTACTAGTTACTTGGATGATTATCATGATATAAAAGCTCATTGAAATTCTACTAAGAGGCTACTAGTGTGATAACTAATTTTAATTTGATTATATAATATCACTATCAATTTGTAATAATTATAATGTAGGCGACGACCAGTTCTGAACTTATTTTTCAAACAATGAATTATTTCTTTTTTCAGTCAAAAACAATTTAAATTCTCTGCTTTTGATTTTTGAAGGGCGTTTCAATTGATGGATAGTTTTAAGATTGACTTTTGAAGCACACTGTCTGGAAAATAATGTCCAAGGGAAAATAGAAGCAATAATAAAAATAAATTCATGAGAAATTTGAAATCAAACAGCATTGGTAGATTAAAACTAACAAAATGAGAAAATGCATGTTCACTGAGAATGTCCCAATAAAATTTATAAATTCTAATGATCTATAAAATAAATTGGTACCGTAGTCAAGGTCAATGTATAATAATGAATAGCGAGAAGTCTACCTAAAAATGAATAACAATTCTTTCTTGGTTTTTATATTAAAAACTGTAGTTATTAAATAGTTTCTTAGCTTGGCTTTGAAATAAGTTAATAAAGGGGAAAACTAGTAGAGTTTACCCTACCCGAGTATTGAAACATAGTTATTGAATTAGAGTTGGTAACTGAAAATGACTAGACAGATTTCAAAGAGTTAGTGTTGATGAACATTTTAGGTTAAATTTTAGCCATTTCATTTTAGTTATTTCTCACTTCAAAATAATGGAGCAAAGCTATGCAATTAAGAAACTATGGTATTTAAGGGTGTCTTAAAATAGACTAAATTGCAAAAATTGATATGAAACTGCTTACCTTGTGAAAGATATCCAGAATTGATTTTCCATTTATTCATCACTAAATCATTTGAGCACTTCAGTATTTAATCAGTAGGCACTGTTTAAATAGCAAATTTAAGGTAACATTCCAGTGATGTGTGTTGAAAAATCTACTGGAGCACAAAACAGCTCTTCTCTCTATCAGTGCTAGACATCAACTGATGAAGGTTTGAGGTTTGATGATGACGTTGAAGAAAATGGAGGCAGTCAGCTGATTATGAAAGCCGGTAACTGGTAGCAATGCCAACTTGATTATCATGTGGTTCTAGTTGGTATTACTGGGACTGTTTTTGTTTACAGGATACCGAATCAAAGTGGACCCGGTTCATCAGCTGATGTTACCATATTAACGCTCTCAAATCGACAATATTGTCCTAATCGACAATAACTATAATAATTATTGTACTTTTTAAAACTATATATTTTTGGATTTTCAAAATTTTTCTTAGAAAAATAACAGTTTTAGATCAAATAGTATTGTTACTAGTAATACAGTCGTCGCCCTTCCACTTCTTGATTGCCCATTTTGTGCCAAAAGCGTTTTCAAGCCCCCCCCCCCAAACAATTTGTAAAATCAGGTTGAAAAGTAGATTATTGGTTGAGTTTATGGGAGCCTTCTCATTTACTGGTAAATGTTACTGGTGGAGTCTGATTGGTCTATTCAAATTCTTCAACATCTTTGAATTTTAATAGACCAGACGACAGGGAAGTGATAGCCGTGAGCCGAAGCAGGTATCTGTTCAATCAGATAGGGATAAGCTGCGTTCTACTGGGCACTCTTTGTAAGGGTGACCGATTAGATCGGCCAGCAAAAAAGACACTGTTATCTGCTGTAAAATCACTTCCCGGTGGTTCTGAACCCACCGAAAACTGGTTAAGTGGTAGATTGGACATAACTGTCCAAACTTCGCCACGTCAACAAATAAAAAAGTCATTCTATTCTAAAACTGTAGGTCCAGCTCATCAATCATCATCATCATCATCATTCAACTCATTACCCACACACAGGTCTCAGACCTATGTGGGCTTCATCCTCCAAAAAATGACACTGGTAACATTTACTGGTTTTGAAATCTTGAAATTTGGTATACATGACGAACTGCGCGTATTACTAATAATAATTACAGTATTTGACTTTATGAATAATTGCACGACTATGAAGTCAAATATTTGAGTAGAAAATTAAAATATTTTACTCACTGAGCACTGCAGTGGCGGCCGGCAATCAAAAATTTTGGTGAAGGACTCTTATATTAAATTATTCCACAGAAATTAAATTATTTTTTAATATTTGGATTTTCTCTTAGTGTTGGAGACACATTTCGACCATTATGCTAGAAATGGGTGATCACATAGGGAGGTCGGCAGGATGGCTGTAGTATATTCGTCATTGAATTGGAAGTAATTTTATTTATGATGTTGAAGATCCATCTTGTTTCCACTAATATGTAATATAAACTTAAAAAAACCACTTTTAAATGGAAATTAACTCACGTTATGGCGTGACGGCCGTTTCGCTCTGTTGTCTAGAGCATCGTCAGACAACCCACAGTACACTGACTTAAGGTATGAGTTTGAGGGTTATGTATGTTGGAATGGTGCTGTGGTGGGGGGATGAGTAGGCGGGAGGTTTGAAATTGGGATTATTTCGTCAAATAGAGTGTGTGAGAAGAAGTTAAGTTGATCATTTTAAATGTTGTCAGGTTCCTGCTTTGCATGTTTGTAAATCTCATATTGTTCTAAAACATTGAGTTTATGGCTTTTGTGAGTGAAGTGTAGTGTGTCTAAATTAGTGTCAATGTCTGTATAACTGTGGCCTGTTGAAATGATGTGTTCAGCAAAAGTGGAATGTGTGTTTGGGTGTGAGATGGCTCTTGTGTGTTCTTTGAATCTAGTGGTGAATGTCCTGCCAGTTTGTCCTATATAGAACTTGTTGCAGTCATCACATTTCAATTTGTAAATTCCAGATCTGTTGTACTTGTTTTGAGATGTTGTCTGAAAATGCAGGTGTTTTTTGAGTGAATTATTTGTTCTGTAAACTATTTTATGAGTTTCCTGAATGAAGCTGCTATTTTATGAGTTTTTTTTGTTGAGGTAGGTAAGTGTGATGAATGTATGGGGGTTGTCATTCTGTTTGTTGCTGGTGTGAGTGATTGGTTTTGTTGATATTCTGTGCAGTAGTTTGTCTATTAGTGTGTGTTTGTAACCATTCTGTTGTGCTATGTATTTTATAGTATTCAATTCTGTAACGTAGGTGGTAGAAGTAATCACAAACTCATTGTAATTTGATGAAATACATTTTATTAAAAGAACGAATAGCGTAAGTAAACTCATTACATCATGAAAATTCAATCGACAATAGAGACATAGTACAGTAGGCGTTGTCTCTCTGGTGTGGCACAGTCTTGCCAACTGCATAAAATGAAACTCAAATTCATGTTGTACAAGGATATGTGACACCTCCCCCCGTAATGAAACCTAGGGTCAGTGGCGTAACGTACACCCCCGCAGACCCCGCGGCGCGGGGGGGCCCGGGCTATAAGGGGGCCCGGAATGAAAATACATTTTTTCAAGAAAGGGCCCGTGCCCAGACTGAAATATATATATTTTTACAAAAGAAAGAAAACTGAAACACTGAAGGAAGAAAGAAAGAATGAATTGGCTAAATATTGTCAGGCCAATGTTTATTGTTTATTTTATCAATTAATTCTCAGATAGCAGATAATTCGCAGATAGTGAAGGAATTCAGAAGCAGGATGTTGTGACTTCAGGAATGGAGACATACCGAGGACAAAACACTCTTCAAACAAACTTATCTAGACTATTATAAATAACGATGGCTATGTCTCCACAGTGCAAATATTAGAGGAAATTAATATTATTTTCCCATCGAATTCCTCAATGTATAATTAGCATATACGAAGTAATGGAAAGTGGGGGGTTGTGTAGAAATAAAGTCAATATTTTTCTTCATACAGTATTTTGAATTCAGTCTCTTTTGAATCATCCTGTTGGATACACGTGTCCGGTAAATTGGCCTAGAGTAAACCGTACTAATTATTGAGTTCGTGATCGTGAATTTTATTATTTGGAGTGCCATTTTTTTTTCTTCATTTCTATTCTATTTGTCAACATGCTGCGTTTATGGTATTGTGATGTTATACGGTCATGCTTTAGTTATTTCTATTTTTTATCGACTAGAACATTTTTAAACAAAATGCTCAAATTCTGAGAACACATTTTCTGGGAAAAGGAGCGAAGGTGCTAACAAGGAGGATGTAAATGTGAATCCTATGGAAGACATCAATTTCAAGGTTTCTAGGTTTCAACATTAATTATTTATCATATAATCAACTCTCAACTATTTCCATCTTTCAGAAGCCCGCATGCTACAGCCCAAATCATTAGACTAGCAGCCCTCCTTGAAACATGATTGAATTTTTTAATTTAATTTATAAAAAGGTGTTTAGTTCTTACATAATTATAACTGCCCACAAAATAATTATGCAAGTTTTTCAGGGAGGGGTGTCAAGGGTGAGGGGGGATATTTATATGATTTTGAGGGGCCCGGAAAATCGGTTGCGGGGGGGCCCAATTGGAAAACGTTACGCCACTGCCTAGGGTGAATACCTTTCAGGAGGTTTTCTGAACCTAACAGGTCTAGCCTGTGGCGTATGGTAAATAGTATCTGTCACAATCGGTAATTTTGTAGAAACTGGCGTTGAATGTAAAACATTCTTGAAAGAATTAGAAAAGAAAGTAGAATCATCAACATCATTGCTTGTAATAGCTTTCGATTGTTCAGAAAGTACTGTTGATTTAGGCACAATTACATCAGTATCATAATGAACATTAGGTATATCAGTTGAAAAATCCTTTAAATTAATTTTACAATCCTTCATTTGATTAGCATGTCTCCTAATAGAAAGATTATCATCAGTAATGATATTGTACATAGAAGAACCAATTTTATCAGCTACAATACCTGTATTCCATTTACCCTTATTATTGTAAATTCGGTACATAACTCTATCATTGATATTGAAACATTTATCTTTAATTGTCTGTTTTTGCATTTCCTTTCTTTGAGTATCTAACACTTTGTCAGTAATATTGGGTAGCATCAAATCTAGTCTAGTTCGAATATTTCTTTTCATGAGTAAATTACATGGACTTTCACCAGTAGTAGCATGTGGTGCTTTTCTGTAGTTCATTAAAAAATTATTTAATTTGAACCGTAAAGTAGAATTTACAATCATACCTTCGCAACATTTAATTAATCCTGACTTCACAGTTTGTACAAAACGTTCTGCCTGACCATTGGATGCAGGAAAGAAAGGAGCACTGGTAATATGCTTTATACCATTATAAGTACAAAAGGTTTGAAATTCACTAGAGGTAAACTGAGTACCATTATCTGATACTAGTGTAACTGGTAAACCAAATCTAGCAAAACATTCACGCAAATTTTCAACTGTTTCTTTGCTTGAAAGAGTTTTCATTATGTAAGTTTCAACCCACTTACTGTAACTATCAACAATTATTAACAGCCATAATCCTGGAGAAGGATTAGCAAAATCTATATGTAATCTTTGCCATGGTCCTGAAGGAAATTGCCATGGATGTAAATTCACATTAGACTGTTGTCTAGAATGACGCACACAATGTATACAATTCTTTGTAACAAGCTCAATATCAGAATAAATATTTGGCCAATAGACATAACTTCGTGCAAGGCCTTTCATTTTTACAATTCCTAAGTGTCCTTGGTGTAGTTCCTCAAGTACTTTAGATTGTAAAGATTTTGGAATCATAACTCGTAAGCCTTTCATAATACAACCTTGTTCAACTGAATATTCAGCAATATTGTTTGTATTTTCACCATTTTCAGTACCTAAAATTTGTCGAAGTAATTTACACATATCTGGATCTTTTCTAGTTTCATGAGCTATTTGTTCCCTTGTAACCGGTAAAATATTAATTTGATTCATTTGTACAATTTGAACCTCATCAATAGTATTGTCATTAACCATTTCCATAGGAAATCTTGAGCAAAAATCAGCATTCATATGTTCAGTGGTCTTACGGTATTGTATGGTGTAATCAAAACCTTGTAAAAATAATGAATAATGTAATAAACGTGTAGAACTGATGGATGGAGTAGCAGCATGAGCATTTAAGATGCTTTGTAATGGTTTGTAGTCAGTCAGTAAAGTAAAATGACGACCAAACAAGTAATTGAAAAATTTCTTAACTCCCCAATAAATTGACAATGCTTCCTTGTCTATCTGGGAATAATTTCGCTCAGCTGCAGTGAGACATCTACTAGCAAAAATTATGGGCCTTTCCACACCTTTTTCATCTAAACATGAAAGAACCGCACCAATAGCATATTTACTAGCATCAGTAGCAACAATTATAGGTTTAGTGACATCAAAATCCGCAAGAGTAAGTTTTGTTTCAATATCTTTCTTAATTGTTTGAAATGCAGTTTCACACTCTTGTGACCACGAAAAAACAACATTTTTCCTGAGTAAGTTGTATAAAGGTGAGAGAGAATTAGCCATGCCCTGTATAAACCTTGAGTAATATGTAACAAACCCTAGAAAAGATTTCAACTCTGATACATTTGTAGGACGTTTTGCATTCTTAACAACTGCAATCTTATCATCAGTTTTATGTATGCAATCTTTGTCAATTTTAAACCCTAAATAGGTAATTTCAGATTTCAGTACTTCACATTTTTCCCATTTAAGTCTAATACCATTTTCACGGCACATACTAAAAAACATATTTTAAAACAAAAAAAGAAACCGACTTCAGTGAAATGATTAAATACTCACGTACTAAAAAGTTTAAAATAAAGTATTTACTTTAAACTGAGAAAATTTTAAATTTCATACAAGTAATCTTTTGAAGTCGGTGCCAAATATTTTATGTAGTTGATAAGAAATTCTATCTAATATCAAAACTAACAATGTATTTTTTTGGAGGATGAAGCCCACATAGGTCTGAGACCTTTGCATGGGTAATGAATTGGATGATGGAGATTGTTGAGTTGGACCTACAGTTTTAGGTGGGTTCCGAACCACCGGGAAGTGATTGATAAGAGATTCTATCTAATATCAAAACTAACACTGCATTCCAATTAAATATGTGATTTACACTCACTTTTACTGAAATACATAGTAATTGATAAGAAATTCGATCTAATATCAAAACTAACACTGTATTTCAATTAAATGTGATTTACACTCACTTTTACTGAAATACAGTGTCAGTTTTGACAGGGGTGCCCACCCCCCCTAAGCCTCTTGACGCACCCCCCCCCCTAAAGTTAGCACCAATCCCCCCTCCCCCCATAAATTAGGCCCCCCCAGAAATGCGAAAAGAGCCCCCCGTATTCTTTCTAAAACTAAAAGAAGATTTATAAAACTATTGAAAAAATTCAAACCCAGTCGATAATATACAAAATGTATGTACCGTATATTTCTTGAGATTCTTTACATAGCTAACATTTTTTTGTAAAGGTAAAAAAGAAATATCAATGAAATGAATTTATGAACTTCTGCTCAATGAACTTAATTGCAAAATAGCTATATAAGAATTTGAACCTAAATGGTTTTTAAACAATAAAATATTATTACAAATACACAATGTTCAATAAAAATGAAATACCTATAAGTTTATGTTCGGTGTCCCAATTACATTAAGGTTAAATAATTCTAAAAAGTTGTTCATTTAAAGGAAGTGAAAACAATGAGTTAATAACTTCATTTGTAAAAGACAAAAATTCAAAATACTAAGACATTTATTGGACAGTAGTTAAACAACAGGTTATTTACTTAGTGTAGTATCTTGGGAGAATTTATGTATGGATGAAGTACATAAAAGGCACACATTTCATGTATAGTTATTTACAACACACAATCGAAAGAAGTGTCTTTCAAAAACAAAATAAAGACATAGTTATGAAAAATTACTGAATTTTTAGTATTTAGTAAGTTTTTCAAAAGCAGTTCTTACTTATTAGTAAGTAGTTATCGTAAAATACATGAAAAACATCAACAGTTTGAAGACAAACATTTTAAATTTGTAGACTGTGACCATCTACAAGTTAGCTAGGCACCTTCTAAGTTTTTTTTTTTTTTTTTTTTTTTGAGGATGAAGCCCACATGGGTCTGAGACCTGTGCGTGGGTAATGAGTTGGATGATGGTGATTGATGAGTTGGACCTACATTTTTAGGTGGGTTCCGAACCACCGGGAAGTGATTTTCAGCAGAGAACATTGTCTTTTTTGCTGGCCAATCTAATCGGTCACCGTTACAAACAGGACCTACGAGAACGCAGCTTATCTATCTGATTGAACAGATACCTGCTACGGCTCGCGGCTATCACTTCCCTCTAAAATCTATTGTTAAATCTATCTCTCTAAACCCCACATAGAAGTTTTTGGGATGAGGAAACAGAAAACCTTTCAATTATTTCTTCGTTAGAAATAGACTCAAGTACATCTGCACAAGTTCCTGCACAAATCCTAAACATTATTATTTTAGCTAATTCATATTCAATTGTATAATAATAATAATAATTATAAATAAGTTTTCATTAATTGACATTCTATCTGGTGACTTCTTAGTATATTTTTTAATGTTGTCACGTTAAACACGGTTTCAATCAACTTTACGACCCCCCCCCAAAACGTTTTTTGGAACCCCCCCCCAAGAATTTCAATGACGCAGTCTGCGTCATAGCCCCCCCCCCCCCTGTGGGCACCCCTGACATTTGTAATTCAATAACATTGAATTACAGAAACATACTGTTACAGAAACAAACATACAGTTCAATCAGATAGATAAGCCGCGTTCTCGTAGGTCCTGTTTGCAACGGTGACCGATTAGATTGGCCAGCAAAAAAGACACTGTTCTCTGTTGTAAAATCACTTCCCGGTGGTTCGGAACCCACCTAAAACTGTAGGTCCAACTCATCAATCACCATCATCCAACTCATTACCCACGCACAGGTCTCAGACACCTATATGGGCTTCATCCTCAGAAAAAAAATACTTTTTTATAACTTAGGCTAAGCGTAAATTCACAATTTTTTAATTTGATAACTTGAGATAGAGTGATATTAGTCGGATAGTTCAAAGAAAAGAAAATAATAGATAAAAATCCTTTGGAAAGTTTATAGCAGTAATTGGAAAATCAAGGGAAACATTCTGTCAATTCCTGTAAAAATACTCAGTGTAAATGTTGTGTGGGTGGGTATATGGTTATAGAGCCTCATAGAAACGGATAAAAGAACAGTTTTTTGCGGAACAATTGCCACTAAATTTAATAAGACTAGAATAGAATGTTTCTATTCAACTTGCTTACAAAATGCAAAGAATAATTTCATATGTGTAGTCACAGCACTTCAATTTAATCAATATCAAAATTGAATGAAATTTGACAATTTCAAATGAATAAAAACTTTAAACAATCAAATAAATCTATTTAATCGTCGGTATAAAGTATCACAATCAGTAGAACTTATAAAGAAATCTACACAAAACTTACAAATAGAAAATAGAAAATTACAGAGGTATAAGCTCATTTAGAAAAATTAGGTAAAATGTTTTTCACATGAATCATATATTGAGAACCTAAGCAAAGAAACTCTCATCATAAACGCCCTACATGAACATTATTATGCCTATTTAAAAACAAAAACTTAAGAAGGAATGCGAAAATGTTGAAGAGAATAAAGGAAACAAAGCAAAATAATGGAAAAGGAGAAATTCGTGACAAATCTGGGGAAGAAGGAGGTACTGTAAATACTCCAATTTTTCGTTATAAACTTTCTTGTCAGAGGAAGTAATAAACTACATATAATAAAAGAATATTGGAGAAAAACACACAAATTGTTACTCTAAACTCCTGCGGTTCTGTTTAGTGTTTAGAATTTATCTTGAAAATTGAACATTTTCAATGCAAGTTTTCCACCAACATAGGTTGTAAATGAATCAATCGAATTTTTGAATTCTTGGATTTCTTGTTCCATAACGATCTGCGTTGTTAATATTAACTTTTTATGGTAAACTCAACGACTTTCTGTCAATTTTTATTGTGAATAATAATAGTTTATGCAACGATTTTATTTTGACCCTTATTAAGGCACGAGTTAGATGTAAGTTATAACACGAGCGAATGCGAGTGTTATAAATATCTCACGAGTGCTTTAATGGCCAAATAAAATCGTTGCATACACTATTTTATCTACGACCACTAGTATACATTTAATTAGAACAATTTCATTTTACCTGTGACTGTCAGAGATACCTAACCTCTCGTCTCAAATATGAGAAGTTATAGTAGATTGTTAGGTTAAAGTAGCTGGTGTAGCAGTTTAATGAAATCAGCTGATAGTGCCACAATATTGAATTACGATATTGATTCCATCAAAAATACTTCTGATTGGTCCATAATGTAGAACCTGTACTATAATGAGCTCTTTATGCAACGGGTCTCAAAAAACATTTCGAAAAGACAGCTGTTTTGGCATCAATTGTGAAACTGTAATGTATACATTATGACATGGTCGTAGATAAATAATAATAAAACGTTTGGCCTACGTGAGTAGAAATATTATTTATTCCTAATTAAAGTTGACTGCAAGTCGTTGAATTCACCATAAAAAGTTAAGATTTTTTGACATAGTTATTTTTTTCAAATTCAAATATTTGCCATATGCACAAAAACCATTAACAATGAAACAAAACAAAGAACATTCATACTTGAAATTCTTACATACAAATTTTAATTCATACATACTTGGATATTCATGCCACTTTTAGCAATAACTTTGTTGAAAATTTTTGGTCACGGTGAGTGCCTCCTTATGAAGATGAATGGATTATCTGACAGGGAATAAAGAGAAGATGAGTTTTATCTTGAAAGGTGTATCAATCATTTCAACTATTCCACTTCGTTTTAGCTTATTCCTCTAGCATGGATGTGGACCGTGAAAACTTGAACATCTTCAACTATAATTGCAAAGTTTTTGCAGACAATTTCTGATCAAGGCTAGTGCGTCCAATGTGAAAGTGATAGTTTAATCACATTAAGCGGCCCTGTTGGAGTGATTCATTTCACTTGGTACAGCAATGAAGTTAATGAGATCAGAGGTTGTTTATCTCAAAGCGTATCATTTCCACTTCAATTATTCCACTTTACGGCTTATTCCGCTTGTATTCAGCATGGCTCATGTAAACTTCTCTAACATCTTTAGATAATGGCGTTGGTAAGTGCATTTAAAATTGTATTTAATTAAATCCAGTACAAAAAATTTTCCAATTATTATTTTTTTTATTGCTGATGATGCCCACATGAGTCCGAGACTTGTGCGTGGGTAATGATAGATGCCAGACGGAGGAGCGGAATTCGAACCCACGACCGCTGGAACGACAACAAACTGAAGTTGCGATGCCAGACGGAGGAGCGGGATTCGAACCCACGACCGATGGAACGACAACAAGCTGAAGTTGCGATGCCAGACGAAGGAGCGGGATTCGAACCCACGACCGCTGGAACGTCAACAAGCTGAAGTTGCGACGCCCCAACCAACTGTGCTAAGCGGCCCGCCAAAAATAGTATTGTTAAAGATGTTCAAGTTTCAAGGTCCATGTCCATGCTGAGCGGAATTAACTAAACTAACTAACTAACTGATCTAAACTAAAACTAACTATAACTAACTAAACTAAACTAACTAAAATAAAACAAACATTAGTGTTGGCATTTTATCAGCCGACACGAGGACTGATGTCTGTTATGAAGAGAGTTGGTCCGCGAGGAGCAATGAAGGCAGGATGGCATGCATACCAGATCCTGAGTACTGGCATACCAGACCAGACCAAGCAGACGTCCAATGCCAGGACCAGTTCTTGCGACTGGTTATTTCATCCCATCAATTTATGTAAGGATTCGAAATGAGATGGAAATGATGTTGCAAGAGCCGCCTTGAGGCGCTTTTGCCAGGGAACGTGGCACCGGGTTCTGTGCTTCCACTTACACCAATTTTTAATTTTATCTACGGAAAATACGCTAGTGTGTGCCCGCCTAAGTAGAGTTTACTACTGATTTGTTTAGATACACTGAAAATAAAGAACGCATGCAATGAAAACTCACTGATTTCTAATTCGAATTCCTTAAAGTGCTATTAATTTATACTGAAGACTTCCGCAATGGCGGATATTGACAACAGCATTGAATAGCTGATCTATGAATGCTACTGTACAAAAATATTTGCCACCATTGGGAATCGATTTCCATCAGCTATTCAATGCTGTTGTCAATATCCGCCGTTGAGGAAGTCTTCAGTATAAATTACCACTTTGAAGAATTCGAAATTAATAAATTTTTGTCAGTTTGTTAAATTGTCAGTCACTTCAAACTAACTCAGTGCTTTTCTAGATTCTATACTCAACAGACAGGTACTCCAAATCATTGGTGAAAAAATAAAAAAATAGAAGAACGTATCAAATCAAAATTTCATTTCAATCTGTCAGTCTGTCAATCCTTTCTAAGATAATCCATTTTTCTTTCTGTCCATCTTTCCTTTTCCTTTCTAGTCATCTTTCCTCATTTTTCTGTTTTTTTGTTTCTTTTTTTCTTTTGTTTTATATTTCAGCCTAATAGATTATCCTTAAACGGTTTGTGCTATGAGTTAATCAGCGTTTTTCTTAGCTTTATGTACCGTACTCTTATAATTTTTTATCTCATTTATTTACTGTATTGAAGTTGACTTTCTATTGTATTGAAATTTCTTCCATCATTCGATCATACAGGATTTATTGCTTTGTAATATACTGTATTATCTTATTTGCTTCATAAAGAATTGGCTTTGCTTGAGATTCAATTGAATCGGGCAACCTGCTAGTATTGGGATAAATATACTGTAAAAAAACAACTGACAATTCATATGGTTGCTAGATTCAGACTTGTATACTAAGCAACAAGGTACGAGTATTGTTGTCAATTTCAGCATTGAGGTTGGTGATTTTCTGCTAACAGATTCTGGCATGGTCTCATATCTAGCGACACATATTTTATTTCATATTGTCATTCAGTTCTCCGTAAGAAAACTTAAATATTTTTCAAAGACTGTACCAAAAATTATTTGTTCTATAGATATATGACATATCAGACCTAATGTTCATTATTATTATTATTATTATTATTATTATTATTATTTTAGTGCAAAGATGCATGATTTCTTGCAATTGATATAATTATATAATTTTAATGATAATACAATTCATATAAAATACAATTTCAAATGAACTCTTCATGAATTCAACACAAAAATAAACAAATAGACAATCACTTCCCGGTGGTTCGGAACCCACCTAAAACTGTATGTCCAACTCATTACCCACGCACAGATCTCAGACCTATGTGGGCTTCATCTTCAAAAAAAAAAAAAAAAACTATTCACAATATACCTTGAAGAAGAAACCATATTTTGTAACCTATTTGAATTATGTTACAAAAGTTAGAATAATGAATCTTTTAGACTTTTGTTTTATTGTTTTAGTTGAAGTAACAATAATTACAATAAAATATATAGCCTAGTACTATTAATGCTTACACATTAATATAATATAAATTCAATATAATATATAAATTTTATTTTGGTATATTTTTTGCATATTTTGGTATTTACCAGTTGCTTCCATGTATATGTAAAAATTTAATTTCCTGTGGAAACCTTGAAAAAGAAAAGATTATTTGTCATTCAAGTAAATTAATTCCTTCAGGAAAATTTATTGACTGAATGAGGGGGGGGGGGGAGATGTAAAAATATTATTAGATATAATATTCTTCTTACATCTTCACAGATGTTTATTCAAGCTTGTTTATTTATCACATGCAAACTTTTAATGATGAAGTAATGTTTTACTGAAGGAATATTGGAATGTTAATTTATATCGTTTACTATTGAGAATTTTGTTATATAATTGACATTAAAATTGATTCTCTTGAGACTTCGTTTTAGTCTTTCAATTCAAGATAATAGTAAACAATATCATATATATATTACAATAAAAGATCATATATTAATGGCCAAATATAATATATAAATTTTATTATAAACTTAAAAAACACTTTTAAATGGACTTTTAGTGGAAACAAGATGGATCTTCAACATCATATAAATTTTATTCTACTTCAACCAGTATTTACTTTTATTTCAATTATTGTTTAGTATCTTCTCCTTCTTGCCAAATGTAGTTGTCAGGAGGCGTATTTGGGTAGGCCTACTTGCTTCCATAAGTATTATAAATAAATAATTAAATATGATATGAATAAAAATATTGTACTGCTTCAATTTTTCAAAGTGAAGGAATAAATATTGCATCATTGGTGAATGGATTAGACTTGTAGTGTAAGTTTTAAGCGTGGTGCATGCAGAGGCGTTTTCCATTGTAAAAGCACACACAGTCGACAGTTTCCTGTGCACACTTGATGCCTACGTGTTCTGCATTCTAAGGAATTCGTGTCCTAAGGGCATCCATCATTGTAATTTCTGTCCATCTTTTCGATCCAAGTTCATCCATCTAAGGTGACAAAGTCTCAAACGTAATATCAGTATATCACTTGTCATTGTTTATGGGATCTGACATGGTAATTATTGTTGGTGGTCCTATAACAGAAATCAATACAATTAGTAGGACACATTTTTACGAGAAGCTTTAATCTTGAAGCTTTCAAATGGGGCAAAAAGGGCCTACAAAGAAATGTAAATAAAATATTACTTTTTGGTGAGCCTGAGACTTGTAGGAGGCTATTGAATAATACACCAGGCTGAATAGGAATTAAACACGTGACCGCAGGAGTAGCAGCCACTTACATCACTGTTATAAACTATAGATTTAGAACTGATTAGATTTTAATTTCTTACCTTTGAGTTTAGACTACAAGAAGCTGATGATACAAACTGTGCTCCATGGTATGAACATGGAAAATAATAATATTATGCTTGTGTTAAAATTGAATTTAACGTTTTCTCTTTTGTTTTCAGGAAAACATCTTGTGCTTGTAACGCCAGATCCTGAGAAGGGCGATTTCGCATTTGACAATCCTGTATTCAGAGGTGAGTGTGTAGTAGTTACATTAATTTATTGTAAATTGCATTAATAAATAACTTTATTTTATGGTTCTTAGTATGTTTATGTTTTGTTCAGAACCACCTTCTGTATGCTTATCCTTCATATATTTTAACAAATAGAAATGGTTTTTTTAAATGAAGTTCTTGACAGAACTTAATATTGGTTATCATCAATATCTCTTGATACCTGTGTTTTTTTTTCATAGAAAGAAATTTTCAATCTCAATTTGGGGCCTTTGCATAACAATTTACAAACTAGTTTTATTATTACTTGTATTTGTAGTTGCTATAAAGTATTATTAAGTTTTTAAATTATTGTAGATTATAATTGTAATTTTATGTAAAAAACCATAGGCTGTAAAAAATAAAACAATCAAACAAATAAAAACTGGTAAAAACTTTTCCAAAATTGGGTTCACCGAGTGAACTTTTCCTACCTACTACAAATATGCCCCATTGGACTTTTAATCATACAATATTACCTGAATATCTATTATTTATAATCTGAGAACCAGGTATGTACAGTAAAATATCAGTTGAATACTATTTCTACTATCCACTATGGAAGTTAAATTAACTCAGGCAAGTAGCAACTCCTCAAGAAATGTCTCATATAAATCAACCCATTCTATTCCTCACTCCATTCAGATCAGCATTCCAACTCAGAAGATGCATTCAAAACTATAGAACTATAGAAGGCGAGTGAAAAAAGTTTCTAGAGTGCAGAAACAATACTTTGCGCTCGAATTACACATTACATTTTTCCTATAGTAAAGTATAAAGTAATTTAAACAGAACAAAATGAGACATACATAACCTGGAAATTCCTCACATAACCTATCTACGAATCAAATCGATTTCAACAACAACTACAACTATTTCGCAGCTGAAGCAGAGTAGCCAACCTATTTTTGAATGCAGAATAGGGAACCTGTGAAAAAAGTTTCTCGAGTGCAGAAACAATACTTTGCGCTCGAATTACACATTAAATTTTTCCTATAGTAAAGTATAAAGTAATTTAAACAGAACAAAATGAGACATACATAACCTGGAAATTCCTCACATAACCTATCTTCGAATCAAATCGATTTCAACAACTACTACAGCTGACTATTTCGTAGCTGAAGCAGAGTAGCCAACCTATTTTTGAATGCAGAATAGGGAACCTGCGTATTACATGCTCACTATTTTGTGTTGTTAGGTTGCAAATCTGGAGTGCGGAAAAGTACTTTCTTGCACTGGAATTTACTGTCCCGCACTGGTGCAGGAATAGACTATTTTGCGTGCTACCTTTAGTGCAAAAATAAGCACTTTTTCGGGTCCCTGTAGGAAAAAGAAATTTACTGTAGTTTTCATATAACTTGGCAGCAGTTGAGTTCAGATCTAGCAAGTCCTCCCATCTTCTACACGCTGCCAAGTTATATGAATATTACAGTACTGTCTGACAGATTGGGTACTGGCTGGTAGGTTTGTGAGCCTACTAAGATGCTGTGTGATAGATTTTTATGATATGAATTGCAAAAGTTACTTCAGATTCTTTTAGCATGAGAGATTGTTATTTAATGAATAGATTTTTTCAATCACTTGAGGATGTGACAAGGCCAAGGCACAATTTAATGGATGTTCATTGTAAGGACGGCCTAGAGCGAGTGAGTAAGAAATGTTGCAGTAAATTGTTGACAATGGATTGTTTATGTACAGAATAATTGAAGGCCCAGCTCTCAGCCTCTCACGATAAAAAATACTTGGAAAATATAAAAAAAAAATTGAAATGCAAGTACCTTGTAATAACTTCCGTGAAATATAAGTAAATTGAATGTCACTGTCACTGCCACTAGCCTATACTGTACCGTACTTGATTAATATTCCAAAAGTATGTTACAATTTACAAATTTAGGAAAGTGATGAATTTCATCTTGACCTAGTAGATTGATTGATAGAACTTATCTTTAGTCAAGAATTTGCTAACCTGCTATTGTATATATCTGCTATTGCTATACTACGTTTATAACTACATAATACTTGTTACTTTTAAGAAGGTAATTCTGTGGAAAAACAGTAAAATATGAGATTTCTTCGGCAGTTTTCATCCTTTTATGAATTGTTGCTTAATTTCAAATAATGCTGTATACAGGCATGTGTATTTGAACATAACTTACGTTTTTGAGTACTTCTAGACGCGTTTTAGGACCTGAGTCTCATCATCAGCGTACAAAGAGTAGATACTTCTTGAACTTTACAAACAAGGGTTCAGGTCCTGATACACTAAAAGAATGAAACAGTTGAAAACAGAAATTTTTATACGTATATATTTAAAAATTATATTTTAATGGTAAAATAGTATAAATAGCAGTAGGCTATCTGGGAAATTCAGCGGAGAAATGCTGCCAAAAATATCAGTAACAGTTGAAGGTGCATGAAAGTCAGGTAACACATCTGTATATATTCTTATGTACTATTTTGTTGTTTTTTATTATATAAAGCTTTTCCTTTTTTGGAATCATCTGAGGTGATAAAGAGAAAAAAAATCAGATGTGAAGAGTAGGAGTTTGAGGCTTGGCTGCAAGAGTAGCCGAAATAATGAGGAGGTCCTGTTGAGATAATAAAACACAAATCAATACCTGCTCAATACATATTCTTAGGTTCATTCTATAATTATTGATTCTATAAAAAATGAGCCTAACAGAATTCAACTTTTCATTTTCAGAAGGAACGCCAATAGGAAGGTCTACAGATAAAGAAGAGCAAAAGGTAAATCACAAAAAATACTTTCTGTTATTGCTTATATAAGTTATCAGGACGTCCAGAGACGACAAAAGAGTTTTCTTTAATAATTAAATAATAAACAAACACATAGATAAATAGCAGGGCAATCTATTTTATAAAAATCTACAATTATTAGTACACCATTTTGAACATTTGTAGAAGCGCGGTACAAGATCAATAAGCCGCCTGATTTTTTGGCTGCTACTTTAGTGATGCAATGTAATTTGAAGAATTTTCTTTGTATTTGACGCCTCCTCAGCCAAAAGCTGAAAGAACAAGTTGTTTTAGCACTTGCTGCAACTTTCTATGAAGGCGGTAAACACCATCTTGTAATACGCTCCAAAAAGGGTGGAAAATAAATTTCTGCTCAGAGAATTGAAGGAGTCATGTCGAAAAATGAAGTAAGAACTGACAATCTTTATGAGATAGATTGCTATGCTGATGTTCATGTATGTTTTTAGTTAAAAATTAACACCTTTCAGACGTTGTGATAGGTTGAAAATTATGCTGTAAACTCAAACTCAATTTGAAAACTCATCTTTCTTGATTTCTCTTCCTTAATTGATCATATTAATGTTTTTAAAAAACTGTTTTGTTTCCAAAAATATTGGTTATTTTTGAAAAAAAACTATACAGCCTATTATAATAAATGGTATGTATTTCTGTAGAGACACAGGAAATTGTTGAATGCTTCTGTTAAAAGCTTTCATCAAATTATCACGCTACATTGAATCCTAAGGGCTATTTCAATGAGTCCACTTCTTGATTTGAAATTACAATGAATAAACAAACTAGTAGCATTATAATATATAAATGATACCCTGACTCACTCATCAACGCAGAGCCAAAACTACTAGGCCTATGAACTTGAAATTTCGTATGAACAATCCTTATAGGATTTCACCATGCAATAAGAAAGGATTTTTCAAAATTCGCAATTTTAGGGGTGTTTTTAGGGGGTTAAAGTTTTGCCTATGCAAAGCACGGGTACATGGCTAGCTAGCTTACTGGGATCTTTTAATCATATGGAAAATAATTTGAAATTTTTCGATCTGCTGTACACTCTGTTTTGATGGACAAGCTGTTTGTGTGTTTTGCAAATCATCATTCACCTAACCTACTGAACTTGCCGGCCAAACAGCTTTAAGGAACAGCTGATAGAAGTCAACAGTTTTTAATCATATGGCAGACCCCTTAGCGGTGTTATTTACGCTGTCTGGAACGCAAAAACTTTGCATGTAGGATACCGTGCAGTCGGAGTCTTGCAGTATGTAGGAAACATATGACTGGGTATGATGAAATGTAATTATGCCGGGTTGATGACATCTGTTAACCAATGCAGCTAGAAATTTGAAATGTATTCTCAGTAGGAGGTGGCGAATAATAAAATAAATAAAAAACCTAGCTTCTACCCTAATAGTCGCGGAAGGTTTAAATTTGAAATGTTCATTGAGAGGTGGTGAGTAAGGTCTTACTGTGTAAACAACGAAGGAGGCCTCTCTGATCAGCTGGAAGAGCCCCAGGACTAACGTCTTCCCTAATAGTACTAGAAGCTTGAAATTTGAAATGTAACCACAGTGGGGGGTGACAAATAATAAAATCAAGAATTTTTTATGAGAACGCAGCAACGCGCGTCGGGCCAGCTAGTAATATATAATGGAGTGGCCGTAGCCGAGTGGGTTAAGTGCTGGTTTGCTAGCCCAAAGGTCCCGGGTTCGATCCCAGTTCTGACCGAAAGTTTTTACCTCGGGCCACTCCCGTGTTTCGGAGGACACGTTAAGCTGTCGGTCCCGGCTGCCTAAAAAACAGTCGTTAAGTCACGTCAGAGGCCCTGAACTTATTCAGTTGCGACCTGATAACTCTGACACCAGACCTGAGCCAGCCAGGTCACACGATATTATTATTATTAGCATATATATATATATAGTAATGCAGTCAAGTAAATCAAGTTATATATATATATACTCAAACTGCATTACTTGATTCAATGAATAATACGTGTATCTTTGATAAAATTGTAGGTTATTACCAATTTCTCCATTTCTAGGTAGTTTGAAACTTTTCAACTGTATTGCTTTCAAGATATTACGTAGAATACAGAGATTTGTGCATTTCCATCAAACTCTTGTGCTAAATATCATTCAATACTGTACCAAATGGTCTAATATAAATAATTAATTTCAGGTTGGCTGGCCATGTTGGACTCCAATGAGTATGCTGAACAAACATCAAAAACCAAAAGCAATGGATGACTCATTTCTGCGTGTAAGTTTCTGATACAACAAATTAAAATACCTTCAAGTGAAAAATTGTCTCGTTGTGAGTTTCATAGAAGAAACAGTAACCGTAATAAATAAAAATTTAATTTTTTCTAAGAAAATCACGATGATGAGCTAAGTTTAAGCCTTGAAATTAGCCATTCTCATGAAGGGGACATTTTAAACATAGGCTAATTATGAATTGAAAATGTTTAATAAAGTATACTTCTCATTCGGTATACTAGAATCTAAATATTTTTTATGCAGATGTAGAAATTTCAATTAAACTATAAATATAATAAAAACTTTTGATCTCCAGATAATTAAATAATATTATTTATTGAAGGATTAAAGCATGAATGTTTAAATGAAGATTATTCAAATTTTCAATACCGATATCTAAATGAAATAATAATAGTCATAACTTATAACTGATCAACTCAAAAATTCAGAAATTTTGAAAATTTCAAGCATTTGAATTTTGTAATTGCATTGAAATCTCACTCATTTTTGTAAGTTATAACTAATTTTTTATCTATTAACCAGTTTCGAAAATTTGAACATCCATTTGAATTTTAAACAATTTCCAATTTATCATTCATGCTATAATCCTTAAATACAAAATATCATGAAATTTTTTTTGATCAGAGTTTTTATTTTATTTATCATTTAGGCTAACTAAAATTTCCACATTTACATAACACAGATTTAGATCCAAGTAAAATGAGAAAAATAATTTATTAAAAGGAATATTATTATAGTAAATGCTATAATAATTATTATCAAACGCCTTTCTTGGTTTCTATTCCTTAATTAAACATACTAATTGATTTAAAAAAATTTAGTTTAAGTACTTTATTTCGATTTTTAATCATGACCAGCAGCCATATTTTGAGCATGAGTTGAGTTGATCATTATTGATTGAATTTATAAAAAGGAGTACCTACTGTAATTTTTGTCGTGCCATTAACATTTAATAATTAATAATTTATTTATTGGCAGAATAACAATGAAGTTAAGATGCAACAAATTTCAAACTACTCTTAACTATTTTATATTTGTAAAAATATATTTTGTATTTATATATCTTTATCCTTCCAGCAACCAATGGTGATGAACGTTGTTCCACTTAGAAGTCATGATTTCACTGGACTTGGCTTCAATATTTGTGGCAACATGAGAGATGGCATTTTTGTGAAGGATGTCTTACACCGCGGCCCGGCTTCAGAATCGGGTAGAATTGTTCCAGGTATCCTGTCAAACTAATATTTAAGTAATAATACATGCAAGATAATAAGTAGCTTATCATTTAGTAATAAGGTACCAGACTTCTTATCAAACTTCATATCAAAACTTCATATGCAATGCTGTAGCACAAATGCCAGTTGTTTTTAAAGTAACAAAAGAACTGTTTCTATAAAATAAACGCACAGACATTCATAGAAATCTTGCAAATATCATGTCTTTGGAGCATAAAAAATATGATATCTAAAGTAGTAAGAGCAATTAGATAAGTATTTAAGTAATGAGATGACATGTAGTAATAAGATATCATAGGCTACTTCTAATGCACATAACAAAACTTCGTATGCAATGCTGTATATGCACACTAAAACAGAAGAACTGTTTTTTTAAATAAATGTACAGATATGTATAGAGATCTTATATAAATAATTAATTATTATCTTTTCAAAGCATAAAATTATCAAATTTGAGAGAAGGGCTAATTTTTAAATTGGCGAGGAAAAGTGAACATGATTTGTTTTGCTGATGAAGCCTACATGAGTCTCAGGCTTGTGAGTGGGTAATGAGGTGAATGATTGGATACAATGGGGTTATGATTAGTGGACTACAGTTTTAGGTTGGAGCACTTGTCTATGATAACATAGGGCTCTGGCTAGCTTTGTTTCCTGCAGCCTTAGGTTCGAATCTCATTCAGCCATGGATGTTTCTCATCATTCACCTCATTATCCATGCACAAGTCTCCAGACTCATGTGGACAATCAATCTATCTATTTACAGTATCATTACAACAAAGGTCCTCCTAAACCAGCAGGTTTTTCAGGAGGTGCCATATATTGATTATTACATCATCCGCAATTAAACAAAAAAGTGTTCAGGTCCAGAAAATTCATTACAAATGTTTCACTATTTGGACAGTAAATTAAAAAACTTGTAGTAACTACTTCTAATGCACAGTAATAATTCACCGCTAATTCCAACCTGGTTGATTGAACCTTTGTTTTGAGATGTACTGCAAAATTACCATTTATCATTTATGGATTGAGTTTTCAATGAAGGGAACTTCAGATTAATCAGTCTACGGTAATTATGTTATAATTAATAAGAATTATTTTATGAAAATTTTTAAATATAGAGTGAAATACGACGACGTCTCAGTTTGATTTATATTATAGAAAGGTACATCAGCACAATATCACCGTTTCTTGAAAACCACACATCACATAAGCCAATATTCACGTCTCCTTGTTTATGCTTTTCTGACTATTCTATGAGGTAATAGAAAGAAAACTGTTGTAATTTACAGGTGACCGTATCGAAAGTATTCAGATAAGTTTCCGGCATATGGTATTTGAAGATGCCATCGCAATACTTGGTTATGCCTCGCCATATGAAGTGAAACTGGAGGTGGAGAGCTCTGGTACCTCGTCTAGACCAACCACACTTTTGCGAAATAAGAGAGCATCGATCAGTCCGGCAGAGAGAATTTGCCATCCATTCTATCGCAGCCAGTCCATTGCAGATCTTTCTAAGGTACACAAGAAATTTTATTGATGTGATTATTGCAATATTCTAATAGTATAATAGTGAGAATGACGTTTGATACAGTTTTGGACTTTTCTGTAGATGTATCTGTTGTTAGGTTAGGTCGGAGCCTGTTAATATATTTCTATTAAATTTTCAATATTAACTTGCTCACTATTTTATCTTACACATATCTTTACATATTTTCTTACCTTTTATTATCTTTTCTCTCGTTACACATTCATTTTACCTCTAATTTTATTATAAATAGTATATATTTTCTTTTCCTTTCATAAGCTTCCTTAATTTAGTAGATACTTATGTGTTTTGTAATTACTTATGATTTCCCAGTGGAAAATCATCAACTTATAAATAAATAAATAAATGTATTCAGAAACTTATTTATTATATAACAGATGATATTATGTACCATATTACCTACTTTGTAAAAGATTCTGTTGTGCCGGTACTGATTTTTTGTTTGCTGCAATAGGCTTTAGCCTGGCAACAAATGTCAATGAACAATCTAATAATATGCAATTATCCTACTGTAACCTCAATTTGATCCTTGACATTATTTATGACTTGATGAGATTAATTATTTGGTTACGAAAACATAAATTTACATCTCAGGATCTCATTAACACTGTGTTGATTTATTGGAGTCATTATCACCAGATAATATGATATAGGCCTACACAAATACGTTAATTACTCAGTTTATTATTTTTTGAGCTCTAAAAATATTTGTTTCAACTCAACTAATAATGACTTTGTACTGGAAATAAAAACACTTTGTTATGACAATCGTTTTGCTCTACTATACGAGCATCTTCAGAGAGTTGGCAGATGCGAAACCGCTGTCACACCAAAATTTGAGTGCGTGTTTTAACTACAAAGTTATCATTTTAGTTGAATTTTATTTATAAAACCAAACACACACCAGAGGTGAGATTGATCTACATCAACGAAAAATTGTTTTCTATTTTCAAGGATGTGTGTCATCAGCTCTAAGAAATCCGCTTTTAATTTTTATTAATAATTGATTGAATGGATCGTTCATTTCCGGCATCGTTTTGTAAAATGAGACCTAGAAAAGAATATCTACAAAATACATAATAGACTTAAATACATGAAAAATGAAAATAATCTATGCAATTATTTAATTTTACCAGTTCTTATTGAACCAATTATTTTGAATATTATATTTTTCTTAAAGAAGACATTTCAACATATTTTTGAAGAAAGCATTTCAAAATTTTGTTGAAAACATTTTAGTTGTTCACTACTTTTTTGATTCAACTGTTAGTTTGATCCAGAAGTATATCAATAGTGGATTATATCACTAAGAGAACATTAAGTTAATGAGAATAATAAAATCTGTGATGTTTTCCATGACGAAATACTTGATTAAGAATCTAATATCAAAACTGACACCGTAATTCTATTTAAATTATGATTTATACTGACTTATACTGATGGTAGGCTGATGAAGCTTCTCTTTAGAAGCGAAATGCATCCATCCATTGTGAGTAAAAATCAGTGTTTAAATAGAAATACAGTATCAGTTATGATATTAAAGAATATTAATGAAAATTATTTTTTGTTAGAGCATACCTTACTAGAAAAATAAACTACATTCTACTTTCGTATCTTATTTCATGCCTTTATTTTTCAGATAAGAAAGTCAGCAGACTCTCATAGAATGAGCCCCGATCATTCTATTACAATTAACGACATGGGCAATGGAGATTTGAATAGACCTGCCATAATTGAGACGTCGCCGATTGATAAAATGCAGAAGTTTGGAGTGCGAGTTCTTCCAGCCACTCCCGAAGCTGTACTCCGACCAGCTGACCCGGAAAAACATCAGAACGTGCGCAATTCCATGATCGAGAGTACACATCATGTACAAGCTACACCGACGCCAGCTAGTCCAGTGGTTACGGCAGATGCGGTTGATGGACAGTTAGTGGAAGTTGACCTCACAGATGGACCTCACCATAATGTTGGAAACTCAATGTTCTATGATGAAGCTGATAGGAAAGACACGCCTTCTCCGGCAACGAAAGAATCAAATATGAAGTCAATCCTAGCAAAGGGAATTCAGAATTTGAAAGAAAAACTACAACCCATTGTGCACAAGCTTGATAAAGATGCTGAAGACAAAGAAAGGGCTTCTAACTACTCACCTGAAACTATAACTAATAAAAAGGATATAAATGATGGTAAAGTTGTGGATTTTCTTGCAAGTAATGTGGAATTGGACAGTGTGAGTGTGAGTGTGACAGAGAAAAATATTGATTCTATCCTTGCTGATAAAATTGGTAGCAGTCAGTCAATGGAAGTGAGCAATGTACCGGAAGAGGTACAAAAAGCTGGAATGGCAGCGAGGAGTAACAGAAAATCGATGGTGGAAGTGGAAAGAAAGCGAAAGGACAGTAGTGGTGGTGAAAGTTCTAATGAAGGAGAGAGCGCACTCACTAAAAAAGGAAAGAGAAAAGCTCCCCAGCCACCACAAAATACAAAACAAGACAGTATGGAAGACGAACAAGTCCCAGAATCAATGTCAGGTAGAACTAATAATATTGATTCAGCTGATACAGATTCTGAGGCGGGAGATAGAAGTGGTACTACAATTGAATTGAATGATTCTCATATTACAGTGCACCATGCTGCAGACTCGGAAAGTAATAGAAAAGCTGCTTCTCTAGGTGACCTGTCCAGAATCGATGATGAACAGCCATTAGTGATGTTAGAGAGAGCAGTTTCGTTGGATTTGGCTGATGGAACGCCTGGAGGAAGCAAGAAGCGGAAAGCACCATTGCCCCCTCAAGGAGAAGAGTTTTCAGATGAGGGCGGCTCACCTTTCAGCAGACCCAAAGGCGCCAGGTTGGATAATGGGATCAAAGCACGATTGAAAAAATCGTCTGATTGGGGCACTCTTGAAGATGCTGTTAAGTGTTCAAGTCTATCCGATGATGACACTGATGCTGGAATAAGCGGTTGTTCCACCCCAGAGAAGTCTTCAGAACTTATAATTGCCTCTACTCCATTCAGACCATCCCCCGAAATGATGGAGAATAAAACAGAAATCAACAGCGTTCATGTGAGCAGTTGCAGCTGGGATCTCAGTGTACCTGACACATCGAACGCTGATCAATTTGTGACCGCAGTAAACGGTAGTGCTTTGGCAGATAATAGTGACAATGAAAACGACACCCCTCCTGACCTGCCAACATCTCCTGTCCCCACATACATAACAGAAATACAAGTGATAACCACCACAGAGAAGTCAACTGCTGATAAAGTTCCATTCACAGATAGCCTTCTTCACCCGTCAAGCAGCCCCAAAATAAATGTTTATAACAATTATATCAATTCCGAGCACTCCTCAATTGACGACAACTCCTTGTTCTCGCAATCTGATAGTGCAGGTGAAATACCTTCTGAAAAAACAATTGGACCTACACATTTTCTACTGAATGACCTCACGAAAATCAATGGAGATGATTTGGAAATCAAACAACCACTATCTTTTATTTCTGATAACATCACAACTGCTGGTAATACAACATGTCAAGTATCAATCAGTCAACCCAACAGCATCGATCCTCTCATCAATCAAGATTTGTTGACCACTTTCAAACCAAATGTTCAACAAATTCCACATCTTTTCTCAAGCGAAAACATGTCTGATGAACAGATTCTCGCTTTGAAATCATCATCCCCCGAGCCTTTAGTACTTGACAATGGTACCAGTAAATTGAACCTGACAAAGCCTGATCGAGTGAAGAATAATGTTAGTGTAACATCGATCAAAACAACAGGCTCCAGAATTCCTGTAAGAGCTCCTGAGCCAATGCAAAGGAAAGCAAAGAAGGCAGAGCCTGGGAGTTTTGTGAGTTTTTCATCACTCAATATGTCAAGCAATAGTGATAAGTCACCATACACAGATCAAAATGGTACTGATCACAATAGTATAACTCACATTTTCCTTGATAACTCAAAGTGACTTCAATAATCAAGAATTAAACGATTCAACATCACATCAATCAAGTTGTTGCACTAAGGTCTTTGAACTGAACCGATTAGTAGAATAACACTGCACTACTTTTGTCAAAAAGGAGTTATCAAATCGTATAATTCGAGACTATAATACTATTGACAAGTCTTAAATGCCACTTGTTTTGTGCCAATTCTTTGGATAGAAGCTCTAGAATTTGCATGTAAATATGCGCCATATTTTAGTCATTCATTGTATAGTAGAATAGTTGAAAATTTAATAACTGAGTTGTATCAGTTTATTTTTAAAAGTTCATCAATATTACGCTTTTTGTAATTTAAGAATGTTTTTATCTAGGTTTAAGTTGAGAACATTTTATATGAGCAAATATTACTATTACATGAAAGTGTAATCATAACCCTGGATCAGTTCATGTATTTGAGCGATTTAGCTTTCAAATTCGATTTTATTATTAGTGAATAAGCACAATTTTCATACCTCTAACAAATCTGAAAAATGAGAAAATTTTCCCGTCTCGTGTAGTTATAACTCTGGATCAGCTCATGTATTTGAGCGATTTAGCTTTCAAATTCTATTTTATTATTAGTGAATAAGCACAATTTTTCATACCATCAACAAATCTGAGAAAATTTTCCCGTTTCATGAACTGTAGGCTATATAGTGAACTCTATAGTGAAGTTCAATCATTGGTTCTGCAATAAATGTGCCTATATAGTGAAGTGGGCAGCACGCCTATATAGTGAAATAAGCACAATTTTTCATACCATCAACAAATCTGAGAACATTTTCCCGTTTCATGAACTGTATATAGTGAACTGACGTTCAATCATTGGTTCTGCAATAAATGTGCCAAGGTCATATAAATGTTGCATACATCACTTAATAATAATGTACAAATCCTAGGTTAGATTTTATTGTAGGTTGTATAGTAATATTACCAAAAGAGAACTTATGTATTTTTATTTGTAAATTATAATGTTGATAATAATGAATTGAGTGTGATTCATGTGAATGAGTCTTGTACTTGTAAAAATAGCAATATTGCCAGTTTGTATTTATTTGTTAAGAAATAATTTTAATCAAAATAGTTGATAATTATTCTTTTTAGACCTATTCACATTAGACCAAAACTAATTTTGCCAAAACAGCTACACTTTGTATTATAGACATCGGTTTCTAATCTAACACTGATGAGAAAATTAAATTTCAAACGAAAAAATTATTTAAAAAAATAATATGCTTCAATCTATTGTCATGATACTTCAAGGAAGTGTTTTAAAAATAAATTTAAACGATCCATGAAAGATTTATTAATGATTAGGCTATTCCAACTTTTTTGACAAATAATTATTTTGGATGAAATCAATTGGTTGTCCACACTCGGGCCGTTCGCTAAGGAAATGAATGCTCTATATTGGCTGAGTATTATTGACTCTGACGATTCAACCAATCACAACCATTCATTTACAACACTCAGCCAATTACAGCCATTCATTTACATCGCTTAGCTTCTGAGATGCTTGGCGAACAAAGTGTGAGCACTGTAACCCAATTTATGCAAATTGCAAGAATATTTATTATCAACAGAACACTAGTTTTGTTTTGAATTTACTGTCTGCAACTTCAGACTTTGCCACTTCCGTGTTTCGGAGGACACGTTTTGCCTGTCGGTCCCGGCTGCCTAAAACAGTAGTCACGTCAGGGGCTTGAACTTATTCAGGTGTGACCTGATAACTCTGACACCAGACCTGAGCCAGCCAGGTCACTCTTTATTATTATTATCATCAGACTTCAATAATGGTTTGAAACGCATAACGAATTTGCATGTGTCTGAAATAGACAATTTTAGACGTTTACGTTATCTGTGCTGGAATTGATCAAGAAAAATCACAGAAACTCGAGAGAATTTATATTTTCTTACTGGTGTAGAAAAAATTTCAAATAAATTGTACCGAGCCGTTTATCAAATACAGAAATAAAAGTTATTTTTAACTTGAGTAAAGTCAATAACTTATTTGAAATAGAGATCTATTAAAAATCGACAATTTGTATTCTAGCACGAAAAATCTCCATATTAAAAAAAAAATCCGTAATATCTGTTGGATTGTTGTTATATGTAAATATTCTCAAGTGCCTGATCTAAACTTCTGATATCACTTTTCCAGAGCAAAATAAAATTCATATTGTTTGATAATTCATTTAATGTATCATTTATTTGGAAAGCTTTTTCATGTATTCTACTAGTTTTAAATGAAAAACACTTGAAACTAATGCTCAACTATTTTGTAAAGAATAGAGGTGCTCAACGTTTATATGTATAATGAAAGGTGCTAATATTGCTCTGTACAGAATTTATTGTAGACCAATACATCCATAAATTTGTAAAATAGATTTTATACTTCAATTTAAAATGTTACAGTAATAATTATTTTTATAACTTAGTAAGTAATAAAGTAGATTGTATTGAAATGTAGAACGTCTAATTCTTAATTGTTTCATAGTCTGTAATAAATTGAAGCAAAAAATTATGTCACAAAATTCAAAGTTGATTCCACATTGATCTGTAGAAAGCATTAGTTAAAATAAATTAATATAAATAGATGAAAGTCAGGAATGTGGATTTATTCTCCTGTCTGTATCTGTATATTTATGGTTAACAATTTGTATAAATTTATGTACACAGGAATATATCAATCAGTATGACAAAATTTATTGTTTTTATTTATTTATAGTATTAAGTTTTGCACAATAAATAAATAATTTCTTTTTCATTTGACAATGCACAACACGGCATTGAACATAACAACAGCGGCCATCAAGGCTCGTGCTCATGAAACTATCTTGAGACTACCTCAAATCGAGGGAATCTTGAAAAAAGTCTCCCTTGAGTCTCAAGGTAGGTTTATTTATACGGGCCTGAGTCTTCAAAAATCAACTGACTAAACACCTAAGCCAATACAAAAAGAAGTAAAAATGATGTATTCTACACATAGTTCAGTTTTGTAAAGAAGAAATTTACAAAATTGTAATGTCCTCAGGGTTCTTGTGGTTTTAATTAGATTACATGACATATATAACAATAAGCTATGATACCAATGGTTGAGCTAATAGGAGCCTTCTCATTATCGGTAAATGTTACCGGTGGCGTCTGATAGGTCTATTCAAATTCTTCAACGTCTATGAATTTGTATTGACTAAAAGGACGCCACCGGTAAAGGTCCCAAGAACTCAACCAATGATTTATAAGTTCACATCCAACCAATGTCAGTTTTGCACAAGCGGAGTCAAGCTGAAGACTGTTTGTAATTTTTAATGTCAATCAATTTTTTCCCACACATGGCACAAATGCCTTTTTTATAAGCACAAGCCTGACAATAATGTGAACCAACTTGGTGTACTTTTTGTCTGCAGATGCGACAAGTTTCAAACTTGGCAGTGTAGGGGTTGAACCGAGATTTATTTCCGGAGATGGCTTTGTTTTCTCCAACTTTTCTTCCCCCGCCTTCAACTGTGTTCCTTGCGCCACTTTTCCATGGATCGGGCGTCACCACTTTACCCAATTTCTTTTCACACTTGCTGCACACCATTCTGTAGCAGAAAAATTGGAAAAAAAATATATTTTTAATAATAATACTGTAATTAGTCCCACATTAATTACACAAAATGTTACAAATATAAATTTGTTTTCTCTTAATCATAGTATTACTCTCTAGAATCGTATGGACAGATTGGAGCAGCCTGAATACCACTATTTCACAACATGTGTTGATGTTGCGATGGTGACTATTCTCGATGCTTCACTGTACAAGCATCTTTAGCGGGAAATGCGTTACATAAAGACAGGCAAATATAAAACGGTCGACCTGAAACAGAGACCTCACTTCGTTCATCAATAAGAGTGCGAGTATCATCGACAGTTAACAGCAAGTAGCTGCTTATTACTTGCGATTAGCTATGCACATGGATCAAGTTTTCGCCACCTATAAGTTTTGCGGATTTCCAGCGGCTCATTGTTTCCAGTGACGATGTACCTCACACACCCTAACATACTGTCTAGTGACAAGAGAATCAACTCTAAATAATGACAAGAGGCAAGGAAAAGGCTTGCCACTGTAATCGTTAACCAGGAAAGAATTGAAGCAAGTGTTTGAGTGTAACCTTAGATTTGGGGTGTGCTGCAATAGTATCATTCCCCCCCCCCCCCCCCCACTATTGGATTGTGACAACGTTCTATCATGATCTCATGTTTTCAAGTTCATGGTCCATCTGAGACCATAATTTTGTATAAATTGACGCGATCTATCCAGAAAGGCCTGGTCAACGATCAAGATTTGAATTTCTAAAAGTATGTAAATTAAATTAGAAGTCATATAAATGAAAATGTTTGCTAAACTGTGTACATTGCAGCATATTAAGATGTTATTACAAAAATTAGCCATTACGCTATTACTTGAAGAAGCATATAAGTATTCATAGTCCGTCGCAAATGAAGAAAAATCGCAAGTACTATGAAACAGTTTACCCTAACCCATTGAATAGTGGATATTCCACTTGATAGCAATGTTTTAATGGATGTCAGGAAGTGACTAGTGATTATTCAGACTTCATCAGAAAGTTAAAGAAATAAATTCCAAAATTAATAAAACAAATTATATTCTATAATTCGATTCACTTTCTTTTGCCTAGAGAATGAGGAATAACAAATACAATTTTCCTATGTTATACACATGCTTCGAGTATATAATCAAAAATCATTACCTAAGAAGCACGATGAGGGTGATCAAAATTCAGTGTTTCATTATTTACAAGGATGTTAAGTATTTTGATACATGGAAATTCAATATCAATGTATAAATAAAAATATAAACATAACCTAATTCCATTGTCACTTGACTTCCTTGTCAATGCCATCTAGATTTTGTGCTAGCAAAAGTGCTATGACAAAGTTTTCAAAATTAGTTTAGCAAAATGTAGAATAGCATTAGTTCCTGAATTCTCAACCTTCAAACACATTTATCGCAATTTTTCTCCAATCTGAAGTAAGCCTCAGATTATTTTTAAAGTAATCCATTCATTATCGTCCAATATGTGTTGTGCGCTGCTGCCACCTAGTGGAAGATTGTCTGAAAATGGTACCCAATCCTCTATTATTTGACTACGTACTCTATGTTTTCCCTTCATTTCATTCTTAAAAGTTTCAAGTTTCAGCCGTTGACGCTCGTACTTCGACTTCGCAGGTTGACCCAAAGCAGAAGTGTTGTGTAGTTTTTATTTTTTTAAATATTTTTGAAGGTTTACTTTGACTTATGCACTTTCGATTGAGACATGAATAAAACTAGAGTTGCTTTAAACATTAAATTGAACGATTTAGTGACTTTTCAATCATGTTCTACATTAGTGTCAAGTATAATTAAATATTTAATTTATCAGAGACATCAAATCCCCTATACGTTTGAAGTCCTCAAATATCTTGTGAAACGGCGAAAGGAACTAGGAACAAATGATGCTGTAAGTAGAGTAGAAAATAGCTTATTTTTCTAGTTTTACATTAATTATATTGTCACGTTTATTGCCTTGTGCAAATCATTGTAATTTATTCTTGACTCGTTCCAATAGATCTTGTTGATCTTGAGACCTTCTTCAACCATTTTTTGGAGAAGTTTAACTTTTGGAAGTGGGTCTGGCATTTTCCCTGATTTCTTGAAGACTTCAAAAACTTTTCTTGTCTTCAAGAATGGTGACCAGAAGAGTCTAAACTGCTTCAGGCAAGTTTCAATAATCCCAATTTTTGTGGTAGTGGTAGTGGCGGTCATCAAACCTGCAGGAGGGGAACAACCTGCTCTCTCCTATGCAGTTTGGTTTTTGTCAGAGGAGATCTATGGTTGATGCAGTGGTCTGGGAGGATTGGTGCTACCTTTGAGGAAGGTGAGTCTTGTTGTGACAGTACAATTTGAGCAGAGCTCTTGATTGTGCCAATCATGGCAACCTGCTTGAAAAGCTAAGTTTTTATGGCATCAGAGCTCGTTTCATCTTGGGCTCTTAGTTGGCAGGAAATACTCAGGTGCTGTAAGTTGGTGGAACTGTTTCATCCAAGCACCAAGTAAATTTTGAAATTCGTCAGGGCTTTATGATAAATGACCTGGATGATTGTGGTTCAACCCTCATGTTTGCTTATGACACTTCACTCCTCTCATCTGGTGTTGATCTTGAGCGGGGTTGGGAGACTTCTGCGGAGCACCTGCAGTTTGTTGTGTGTCCTGCATGGTAATCAGGATCCAGTGAAGCTGCTTGGTGCGGTCTTGGTTCATAAGCTCAGCTGGACTTTCCACTTCCAACAAACTACTACAGACTGTCCTGCATTTGTTTTCTCCTGCTCTGGGTGAGACCTCAACATGGTATAACTCACGCTTTTCCACTGCCACATCTCCTATGGTCCACTTTTGTGGGGTCATTCAGTGAAGGTTCCTGATTTACTGAAGATGTAAAAACGGGCTGTGAGAATCATTATGGCAAGCAAACATCGTTTCCACTGCATGCCAGCCCCTCATGCCATGCCACTGCAAGCCCTTTTTTGCCAGGCTGAGCAAACAGTCATCAGACTTCTACTCTGCCTGATGTATGTCAAGAAGAAAATGACATAAATCACTACAACACCAGGCACCAAGTGCTGATTGACGTAACCAGGGTGCGCCATCACAAATCATGGGCAGGTTATAGAGTTTCAGCCCTGCAATACTTCAACAAACTGCCCGAAAGGGTGAGGCAGTTGGATTTGGGCGTTTTTGAAAGGGTTATCTCCAGGTTCATAAGAAACAGGGCATATTACAGTGTAAATGAGTGACTTTGTTATGAGTGAAACGTGAAGTATGCTTTGAATGTTTATTGGCGCCATCAGTCCCACAAGTGTGGCCGTAAAGAATGCAGAACTAGATGTAAGGTAAAAGATTGAAAGGAAAAAAATTCGAGTGTAGCATTCATATTAATGGATATGTAAGACTGTAAGTTGGCCGATTGTTTATTGTCGCAGCCCGACCAAAGTCTTAATTAATAATTGAATTAAATAGCAAAAGGCCATAAAAGACTACCCTATTCTCCATGTACTTGAAGACCCTTTGTCAAAATCGAGTTCGTATTTGACATTAGGGCGATAAATTATTCAATGACCAAATACAAGTGTAATCTTATGGTCACTGCTTTGATTTCAGTCTCGCTTTGTTTTTGTGGCTCATTACGTCAGTTGTAAAGTGTGTTTTCCAAATGTAAAATCGGTTCAATTCTAACCTAATTATTTGCTATGGAATTTAAAAAAATACTTATTCATGAGAGAAATACTGTAGCTTATTTTTATGGAAGCGATTTACTTGCTATTTGGCTAACTTTATTTTTTATTTATTTGTTTTCCCACAGGCTTCTACCGAAGAAGAATGTGAGATTTCACGTCATGACAGACTCACAGTGGAGAGAGAATACAACAAAGCACTTGATGTTTACGAGGCAATAGACAGTGTTCTGCGAGTTAGTATTACATTAAAATATTCTAACTAATAGATTATCATAATAGCAATTTGTCACAAACAATCAGCCTATTGATTAAGTTTTGTTCATTTAAAATTACTCTTTATTCATTGTCATTGGCTCTCTCCTACTGATCTACGCTTCTGTGGTGGTGCGGGGGGGGAAGTGTTCTCTGCTGTATAACCACTTCCCGGTCGTTCGGAACCCACCTAAAACTTTACGTCCAACTCATCAATCACCATCATCCAATTCATTACCCACGCACAGGTCTCAGACCTTCGAAAAAACATCACACTAATAGTCAACTAAACTAGTATTAATTTATTGTGATAAAATTACAATGAATGTGAAGGCGAAAACAGACTCAAAGTCAAAAATTGCTCTCTTCACAAATTTTAAATGTGTTATATTGTCCAAAACATTAAGGTTAATTTTAACGCTGATATAATTACATCAGTATATCACTGATGATTCATAGATAAATCCACCTCGACAAATGTTGTACATATGTAATATTATTTTGTACTATCTTAACAGGATTTTCATTCGTAAGTAATTTGATCTTTCTTTTCGTGTAGGCTTAGCAGTTTTCTTCATCATAAATAGGTGAATAAAACAATTCAATGGCTGAAAAACGTTTTGTTTTCTTATATCAACAACTCTAATAGTCATGTTCTTTTATTTTCAGCACATTGATTCCGAACTCCATTCACTTTCTCCTGAACATAACATACAAGAAATAGTTATTATATTTGGAACTACAGCTTTGCATCCGAAAAATGTGTTCAGAATAGTGGTACCGACTGTAGATTACAGTCATTCAGATTTGAGTCATCCACCTCAAAAATTGTTGAACTGCCTCTTTAGGTGAGTAAAGTTTTGACAGCTTTGATCAATATATTATCAATTCTCATGTTTAGAATGCCATTTTCTTTTCTTAATAATCTATTACAATATTCCTTTGCAGAATTTATGAAACCTATTATTGAGGTCATCAAACCCACAATTGGTGCAAAATAAATAAATTACCAAAATAAACTGAGATTATTTTGAAAAAATCTTAATGGCATTACTAAACGTAATATTCCTACAACTCCCACTTCAAAAGGTCCTTTTCGAACTTGATCTCTTTTAACATTGAATATCGAATTTCTGATATAGAAAATTTTCTATGGATTATAGAGGCACACACAGGAAAAATAGAAATTTTGAAAAAAAATTATATGTACTTGAATAAATACATGAAAACCATAATGATTTACTAATAAAAAAGTGCATGTATAGGGTGTTTTTTTTTAGAGGCATGAGATTTTTCAGAACGGATGAGTATTATCATTTAAAGAACACATGATGCAAATCGTATCATTGTTAATCGAATTAATTGCTCTGATGGACAATTATGTTGACCATAAAATGGACATAGTGCGTGATATGTTTCATGAATGGAACCATGATTTTCAAAGTAAATCTGCACAATTTGCAAGCTTTGTTAAGGTGTCACTCTATTCATGATAAAATGGCAAGCAATACTGAACACAAATCAGCTGTTAGTTGACAAAATTTTTGCCACTGGAAGCAGTGCTGCCAACTTAAGTTCTATTCCTCTTAAAAAATACCCTCTATATACATTGTCATTTACGTTTCTTATCGGAATAATCATAACATATCTGTTCATTGTTTTAAAAATGACATCGAAAACATTTGCTGTTTTTCAGCATTCACAAAAGCTTTATATAATCGATAGTACTGTTTTCTTCTGTGTCTTCCCTCTTCCAATTTTTCTTTAACTATGCGCCCACGTTCCAATTGCATGCACAGATAAGACTGGTAATGCAATAATGAATGTATAGTACACTTTTATCTACGATCATGTCATAATGTATACATTACAGTTTCACAATTGATGCCAAAACAGCTGTCTTTTCGAAATGCTTTTTGAAGCCTGTTGCATAAAGAGCTCATTATAGTACAGGTTCTACATTATAACACGGGTTCTGGACCAATCAGAAGCATTTTTGATGGAATCAATATCGTAATTCAATATTGTGAAACTATCAGCTGATTTGATCAAACTGCTATGCCAGCCGCTTTAACCTAACAATCTACTATAACTTCTCATATTTGAGATGAGAGGTGACTTATCTCTGACATTCACAGGTAAAATGAAATTGTTTTAATTCAATGTATACTAGTGTTCGTAGATAAAATAGTGTATGCAACGATTTTATTTGGCCATTAAGGCACTCGTGAGATATTTATAACACTCGCATTCGCTCATGTTATAACTTACATCTACTCGTGCCTTAATAAGGGTTAAAATAAAATCGTTGCATAAACTACTATTTCACCATCTCTGATGAACGCTTTCGCAGCAAAAGAACTCTTGATGATGCAACATTTTTTCAATAACGTTGTATTCATAATCATTATATTACACGTGAATTAATAAGTTAGTTACTAAACCTTTTCGGGTTCTACAAGGCTGCCAACTCTAGCGTTCAAAATATATAATTAAAAACTCAGTTTGCAACAATTTACAAACGAATCTCATTAGTTACTTGATTGTTAGTTTACTATTGAATATGGATTTCTATAAACTTGATTTAAATGTCTCTTCTTCATTTCCTTTCCTCATGTTTAATCTTTTTGTTCTCGATCTTCCTTTTCTTAATTTCCTTTAATTAGTTTATTAATTTCGAATTCCTCAAAGTGCTATCAATTTCACTGAATACTTGGCAGATAACCGCAATATATACTTAAGTAATCTGAAAAAAGATACATACGCCTTTCTCTAGCAAACGATTCCATTTTTCAGATCAATGATGACATCAGATGAACTGAACTCAATTCTGGATCACCAAATGTGCCCCACCAACACATTTATTCTAATGAAAACAGACAGAAAAACAATTATCAAATCCGACTTATTCCAACAAAAGGATCATTTCAGGATACCAGCTAAGGCAGTTGGCTTGAAATTCGTTTTCACCAGCGATAGGAAAACTGAGGTCCAGAATTGCTGCTGTACTGAAGATATGTCGTTCTTCTTTTGTAGTCCAAAACAATCTGACTCGTCAACTCATAACCAAGAGTGTCACGATCATAAGCTCGAACCGGTCAATCTTAGTGGAGAGGTCGATGATGAAAATGACTCGGAAAATTCAAATTGGTTTCAGTTCAACTATGCAATTAAAGGATTCAAAGACTGTAAACTGAATGGCTCATCTGTAACTAATCTATGGGTGAAATATGCCAGCATACAAGTGGACAATAGTTGATAATTGCTGATTTTAGGTTCAAGGCTGCAAGTATACAAACGTTTTCCATGTTAAAATTATGTTTGTTTGCACTGACCCACAGAATAGCTTATTTAACGCAAAAAATAAATGATTCCAGATGGAAAAAACTAGTGTAAAACGTTTGTGTATGTAGTCTTATTAATAATTTATAATTATTTTATCAATAGTTGATTTCTATTGATAAATTTTCAATCTTATTTATTTGTGGATATCAATCTGTACTTTGAGTTATCAAATTAGGTATCATAGTATTTAATTTCAAATTACAGTATTTATATGGAGACGCATGCATGTAATATTGGAATCAACCTGGAAATTATTAGGTGGTTAGTTTTAATTATTAATTTTTTGTTTTAAATTTGATTTGTTATGATTAAATACAATAAATTTGTGCATGTCGTTGTTTCTGACAATAAGAGGAAAGCAATTTATTTTTGAAAGCTTTTGTTTGATTTGTTCATTATTATTCCAAATTATTTTTGAGTACCTTGGTAAAAAAACAAAAGGTAGCGTGACCGAATAATTCTATTTTCCTTAAAATGGGTTGTCCCAATGGCAGACCCTACACTATCATTGGTTGAGTTCATGGGAGCCTCCTCATTTACCAATAGATGTTACCGGAGGCGTCTTAATTGGTCTATTCATATTCATAAACGTTGACTAATTTGAATAGACCAACCAGACGCCACCGGTAAATGAGAAGGCTCCCATGAACTCAACCATTACTGAACGCGGGAAGACGCGTGATCCAGATTGACGGAATTCATGTACTGAGTGTTTACCTATACGGCAACTATGGGGACCACATAATGACGTTTACATTGACTTGACACTTCCATTTTTGATTCTTGATCCAAATTAATGGTGCAGGGTCACCCATTCTTAATATAACGTAGTCTACGTAGTAGCTCAGCATTATCCTTAGATAATTTGTCAGTTCAATATTTTGAAAAAATTCATACCCCATGCTCTCCGGCAGTGGCGCACCCAAGGCGGATGTTCAAGCACACCCCTGAAGCCAATTTCTATAAAAAGATTTAAATAAAATACTTACTTGAAAAAATAATAGAAAGCTGAGTGATTCTCAATTTTATTGAAAATTTTTAAATAAATTCTCTAATCTCATTCACGATATTGTTCAAATGGAGACTTGCTATCAAGCTATCCTTATTAATCGCAAGGCAATTGCCAATGACACCACCAGAGAAATCAGACTGAATGGAATAGCAAGTTTAAATATCCATAGAGAAATAGAAGTTGACCCGGGGTACGTTATCAACGTACTCTTAAGCCAAAGATCCTGAAAATTATTGGATTTCGTTTTGTGTAAACTCTTACAAAGCTTTCACGACAATATTCTCAATGCAGCAATTTTTAATGCATGCATGGATGAAATTCATACATTTCAACATTTATTAATCAAACGGGTTTTTTTTACTTCATTAATCAGTTCTTTTATTACTTGAACCTTGCCAAAGAACACGGATAGCTTCGTTTTGAGGGGATTATTTTTTAACGATTTTTATGGAAAGGACTCAAGGGGACTATTTTATAATGGACTGCCTGACAAACTACCGGCAGCTACTCTTTTAGCACTTTCCAGTAACTACAAGAACTAATGCTATTGATAATTTGTACTTTGTTGGGAAACAGGTCCCATGACTCCCCTTCTCTGGGGGAGAACACACTGACATCTCCAATAGTTTTCACTTGCAACACCCCTCTCCCCTGGGTCATTTCTGGGTGCTGGGCGGTTTTTATCCCCCCACTCGAAGGTGTCTTTCTGGATTTGCCTTTGGATTTGAGGCCCCCCTAGACACTTTTCTGGATCCGCCACTGATTGACTCAACATTTTCCGGGGGAGGACCCCCCTCTTGCTTGGGAGTATTCAATAACCCCCAGACCCCGAAAACTCAGACTGGATCCACCACTGGGCCGGACTCTGCTACCCTTCGAGACATCCATTTGAGAAATCGTAAAATATTACTGTATAAAATAAAATGATTGAACCATTCTAAATGATTGACCGTTTATTTAAAAAAAGAAAACAAAACTAATTACTGTTCACATTTTTGAATTTCAACAATCACATTAAATTTATTTCTTATACTTATTTATACAATAAAGTAAAAAATTGAAAATCTAATTTCAGGAACATTAGCTCATATAATCTTCAACTTTCTTCTTATCTATAATAATAATTATTACATACCATAACTTTTAACAAATAAAAAAAGAGGAAACAAACAAGAAAGCTATTGTTTTTCAGTAAATTGTAGACTTTGACAAAAATTTATTATAGTATAGGAAAACTTTATAAGTTCACTTTATATTTCCACGTAAATGTGATGTAAGCTATTATCCCAGAATTAAAAAAACAGTCACGTCAGAGCAAGGGCGGTCCCAGAGGGGGTCATGACCCCCCCCCCCCCCCCCAAGTCGGAAATTTTATGGAGAAGGGAGGATCAATCTCCATGCTCTCTCTGAAGCTCCAACAAAACCCATTTGTGACCCACCCCAAACTCCCGAGCTCGGACCGCTCCTGCGTCACAGGCCCTGAACTTATGCAGGTGCAACCCTGATAACTGACAGACTTGAGCCAGCCAGGTCACATGATATTATTATCCCCGAATTGATACGAGATTTATGGTTTTTCGATTCTTTCGAATTTTGTAAATGATATTGTGCTTTCTACATTATTGAAAATGGATCTGCAACAATTGAAGTAAATTAAGTTTTTTTATTGATTAATAAGACTAATCAGTTACCTAATGTTCAAATATTACCTAAGAGTTCATTATCAATAAATTCAATTCACAATAATATCATTTCATACAGGCCCTTCTAATTTTAAAAAGAAATTCTCATGGAATTGGTTGACATACTAGATAATCTATGTAAAGCTTATCAGCATACTTTAAGTATTATTGTACAAATCCAAAATTATTTACAATTTTCTACAAATTTGTTTAATGGACAAGGTTTATTACAGATTTACTTGGTAGCTAGGAATGAACAACTTGACTAGCATGGTTCAAAAAGATGTAGTATTTCTCATTAAATAAGCAAGTATCACTAACAGATGAAACTAGACAAAACATTAGCGAAAAAATTATATTTTTCGGTAATATCAATGAAGATGAAGTCAGAAGTGTGACGTAAGTGAACGTTTTACTTGAATATTGAAATTTCATACAAAATTCTTTCCATCATTGCATGAATTTTATATAGTCTTTTCGTTTTTCAATGCAATTCCTTACAAATTTATCGTTTCTCAATTTTTGAAACTTATTTATTTTTTAAGTAAAAACAAAGGAAACAATAATATCTGTGAAACAATAATATAGTGATCATAATCTGCAAGAAGTTCTAAATGTTATCTGAGTGAATATAAACATTCTGAATTCAATTACACAACAAATAAATAATAACAAGAGATAGAGTTTGTGATCAAATCACAAATATTCAATTTATTCTGGATGAAAATCTATGATGAAAACTGAAAGGAATTGAGTTTATATTACATTGTGGTTTCACAAATTTTAGTCTGCCAACATAGACGCCATTTTGAATAAGCTATAATCGTGACAAAAATACACTAATAATCTAGTTTTAAACATTGAAGCTTAAGTTTAGATTTAATCATTAAACAGAATAGCCCAAACGTTTGCCTAGCTTCAGAGTTGAATAAGCACATACAAGATTGTATTATTATTCAAATGCAGTCATGGAATTTTTCAGATATTAAATCATACATTTCTAAAAAGTGAGTGATAACAAAGAAACTAATAAAATTAAGTTTACAAATTGAAAGTCACTCAACTTACAAATCAATCACATAGAAAAGCATTGTGCTCGAAGCAATATTTAAAAAATTATTCTAAAACAAAGAGCAGAATCATACATGATCTGTGAACGAATTGTTTTTATAATTTGCAAATTCAGACTGAATAGACGACCTAATAGATTTAGATAAATATTTGCTTTTCTAATAAGATTTGAATAAGATGGGCTACAACTTTACACAGAAATGGCGGAAGCTGTAAGAGATTGTGAACCGGCCAAGTAAATTGTCATAGAATAAGCAGCTTTACACTATTTGCACAGCAATTTGTTGAATATTTTGTTCATATTACAATTAATTTAAATTGAATTCGCAAAAATTGCCGATGATAATGTTCGACCTAAGGTACGTAATAAAGATGTCAAATCTAGTCCGTAAATTACTTAAAATATATTCACAACCTAATTAAGCACAGTCTGAAATACCCGACGCGGGTGGCATTTCCAGTGTTCATTAGCCATTGACACAGTTTAAACGGGTGGCCCGTTTATGGTGAGAAATCAAAGGCCGCTTAGAAACAACACACTGCTGAGGGTCCAATACCATCGCTTTGATTTGAATGTTCAACTCTCCTATAGCTGGGCCTAAGAAAAAAACAAGAGATAAATTAGTGAATTAATTCCATCAAAATTACATATTTCAGGGTGACAAGCAACGTAAGCTAAAAAAATACCTGATCTTTAATAAAATTTTCCCTGACCAATAAGGTACTAGCCGGCAGGCTCGCTTCGCTCGCCTTAAACGTCTAGCCAGGGGGTGGTTTAAAATTCGTACAAAATCGTGAATCGAACAGCACTTTTGTTTGTTGATCATCTGTTGTCATGGATACGGGCACAGTTATTCAATTCACAACTCCATATTATTCTTATATCTAATTTTTTTAATTTTCACTTTTGGTCGTATTTTTGGAATTTTTCAAAATTCTTTCCTAGCATGCATCTAGAGCCCCAACGGGACATGCGTACCAAATTTGAACTTAATTAGCCATGTGGTTTTCAAAAAACGCTGATGAATGTGTAAGTGAATCCGGGGTATTTGGCTTTATATAGATGAAAAACCAAAATACCTTAGCGAATAATCAAAACAGTTTTTGTTAGCCTACCTAGCTTATTTGTCTGGTTGTCAATCTAAAAACGCATTTCAAGTTCGATATTGGAGTATATCATGTAAGGGTTTCTATAACTAGTATAATTATTATTAGGTATATAAGTTAATTACTAGGAAGTTTTCCCGATATTTTTTTAAATTCCATGACTTTTTCCGGTCGCTAATCACCTTGATATTTATAGCAGTTCTGGTAGTTGTTTGGAGCGCTTGTCCGTGATTAGATAAGTCTGGCTTCGTTACCTGCAGCCTTAGGTTCGAATCTCATTCACCTTTCACCTATGGATGCTTCTCGTCATTCACCTCATTGCCCACGCACAAGTCTCAAGACTCATGTGGGCATCATACGCAGTAAAAAAAGAAAACGCAGTAAACCTAGCATCCAAAAATTTACCAAAACGATATAATAAATAGCTATGAGAAAATCATAACCAGGCCAGGACTGTGACCATTTGGGGCCTTCAGATAAAACCTGTAAAGGGGCCTTCTACCATCCCCCCCCCCCCCACAACCAAGTGGATGTCCGGGGGCCCTCCACCGGACATTTTATTCTATTGATGAAATGATTTATAATCTTCAGTGGTAGGAAAAATGTAATGTTAATGTTAATTTTTTGAGGACAAATACTATTTTGTATGAATCTGTTATACTGTTTGTAACAATAAAAATTCTGGATTCTTTATATAGTTTCAGTTATAAGTTGAAGTGGAGCGAGATTATACGTCCAATAACATTGTCAATGTTAAGAAAAGGTACATCGGACATACAAGGTGATTTGTAAGTATGGAAACGGCTTTATATTGCGTAACTGAGACGTTCTTGGCAAAAGAGGATTATGCGGATCTGCATACTTTTAAAAATCCAACTTTTTGCTGGTTTTGAAATTGTTGTCCGCCATATATTGGATTCAACTTTATTTTTTTAAATGGGAGTGTTGTCATATGACACATTATTTCAGTGTAAAATTTCAAGAAAAAAAAACAAAAACCGTTTTGCAATACATGCCTTTGATTTCGATTTAAAAGCATTTAAATTTCCAATTTTGGGAAAATTGTGTTAGCAATAGTAAAGGTAAAACGCACTGCATAAACATTTTATTGAATTTTTCATTCCTAAATTATCTAATGACTAGAATGTAACTCATTTTTTATAATACCAACATCATAAAACATAGTCATCCATAATTTTGTTTTGTTAATGATAGTCTACCTACTGGCTGATTAACACCGGTAGCTGAATCGTGGTTAGTAAATAATGAACATAGCCATTTATTTTGTTGTATTGTTTACTTTTAATTATCACGTCTTACCACCGTTTAAACATAGTTATTAGATAATTTATGATTGAAATATGCAATGTTTTTCCTACAGTGACCCGAAAAAGTGCCTATTTTTGCACTAACTGAAGCATGCAAAATAGTCTATTCCTGCACCAGTGCGGGAAAGTAAATTGCAGTGCGGGAATGTACTTTTCCGCACTCCAAATTTGCAACCTAACAACACAAAATAGTGAGCCTGTAATACGCAGGTTCCCTATTCTGCATTCAAAAATAGGTTGGCTACTCTGCTTCAGCTGTGAATAGTTGTTGTAGTTGTTGTTCATGAAATCGATTTGATTCGAAGATAGGTTATGTGAGGAATTTTCAGGTTATGTATGCCCTGTTTTGTTCTGTTTGAATTACTTTATACATTACTGTAGGAAAAATTTAATGTGTAATACGAGTGCAAAGTATTGTTTCTGCACTCGAGAAACTATTTTCACTCGCCTTTGGCTCGTGAAAAAAACTGTTTCTCTCGATGCAGAAAAACGCTATTTTGCACTCTAGTTACACAAATAGCTATTATGCAGTGCGTTTCTACCATTACTATTGCTAACACAATTTTACCAAAATTGTAAATTTAAATGCGTATAAATCGAAAAAAAAGGCATTTATTGAAAAACGGGTTGCTCCATTGTTTTTTTCTTGAAATTTCACACTGAAATTATGTGTCATATGACCACCATCCCAATTAAAAAAAATAAAGTTGAATCCAATATGGCGGGCAAAAATTGAAAAACCAGAAAAAAGTTGGATTTTCAAAACTATGCAGATCTGCATAAGCTTCTTTCACCAAGAACGACTCAGTTACTCTATATAAAGCCGTTTGCCTACTTAAAAATCACCCCGATTTAAAATTGTCCTACAAGCATGTAACTGGGAAATGTTTATTTTCAACACTTCTATGAGAACTTATTGTAGGCAGTGGAAGCGTGGAAATGACTAGTTTTTTAATCAATGAGCAAGATAAGCGATTAAATCGGATTGATGACTGCTGACCATGGGTCAATCTTTAGGTCACTTACTTTTACGAGAACTAGAGCGCGTTTTTCTTGATCGACCAGCTGCAACGGCTGATTTTTCTGCAGCTGCAGCTTTTTCTGCAGCCGCCACCGCTGCCGCTGCTGCTGCAAGTGTCTGTCTCTTTTTGATAACAGCTTCCATTGCAGGCGTCAAACCACTCGTAGTAAATTCTGTGGGGCTGCTGCATCGGCTAAATTTAAAGGAAGCAGAAAAAATATCACATTGAAAACTTAGTAAAACACTATCAAAGCAACAAAATTTATACAGAATTATATTTACTTTCATTGTGATAGACCCCTCCCACCTGCCTAACTTCCATTACTGAAATAAAAACAACTAGCAATACCATCTTAATTAATAAACCTGAAAAATGATGAGCAAACACCTTCAAATAGTGCAACACATTATTTCAAAGAAGCTTCTCAAGTCTTTTACTTACAGACTGTGGAATATCCTCGAAAGTGGACAAAACCTGTAAAAACTAAATAAAATTTATTAGTTTGTTGTTATTTCAAAATATCACTCAATTTAGCAACCTTCGTTCACATTTAGTTTTTATGAAAATGAATTCAGCATCTCTTTTTTACCTCACTGGGGAAATTGCTTATACTTTTTCAAATCGTTATCTTGACCTTCATCGTTTAATGCCAAGCATATGCGTCTCACTCGATCTGTAAAGTTCAGTGATTTAAATTGCATTTTAAGAACAGTTTTATGGTAAATGAAAGGCATAAAAATGCATTTTCTAGGATATTGGTGATGCAAAAATTTATCATGTACAATTTTGGGCATGTCACTATCATCCACAAAGATCCACATAGATAATAACGAGGTTAGTGTTAATGAAATATGTAAACAACACCAAACGAAATGTAGACAGCTTAAGTGATATTTTGAAACACTATCAACACTAACTTCTAGGTAGGCTCTAACAAATTCTATTCCTGAACCTATTCTAAAAAATAATAGGTACCATTACCAAGAAAATAGTGAATGAAGATTGAAAATGAAGATGTAGAATATGTAAAAAAATGTATAAGAAGTATCTAAAAAATAGAATGTAGAATAAATGGAGAGTAACAATGAACAAACTATACTATGATGATAGCTTAAAAGTGATATTTTGAAACACTATCAACACTAACTTCTAGGTAGGCTCTAACGAATTCTATTCCTGAACCTATTCTAAACAATAATAGGTACCATTACCAAGAAAATAGTGAATGAAGATTGAAAATAAAGATGTAGAATATGTAAAAGAATGTATAAAAAAGGGTGTAAAAAAATAAAATGTAGAATAAATGTAGAGTAGTAATGAACAAACTATACTACGATGATAAATGAATGGGTTCAAGGGTTTGGGAGATGGATTGGTTTCAAGGGGTACAAAAATTTAGTTCATCCAATCGCTTTTCCAAAAGATATGTATTAAAATTTGGCAAACAAGCACAGCTCAGATAAATAATTCTTGATCAATGTACGAGTTTCCACATACTTTTGAGATCCAAAATTTTCCAATTGTTTCAACACTTTCAACTAAATTACACTTGGAGTATATTATACAATAGAAACTATGCTCGATTTTTCTATTTGGTTAGTTAAAATATCATTTATTGTTTTCGAATAGGCGCCAAATTTGAAGTGTAGAAAATTGTAATATTTGGGATTGCAAAAATAGAACAAAAGCTCAAGGTCAGACAAGTTCATATTTTAAAATAGAATACCTTATAATTACTGGATGGATAAAGACGTTTTCATTGTATAACAAAATTTTGAAGTTGATGAAAAATCGACTTGTTCAAAATTGTTCTACAACTAGGTTCACCAAGAACTAGTCTATAATACTTTATGAATTGCTTAAATGTGATGAATATTGTACGTAACACATAAAAGTGCTGGGAATATTATGAATTATTAAATGTTGGTCACGCACTTTTTCGGTTTAGTATTTTTATAGCGTATCATCAACCTTGCTCCAAAGTTAGGGTTTTAGGATAATTCTCTTAGAATGTTTTGGGAGAATTATTGGGGTTGAAATGAAGTACAGTATATAAAATAACATTTATATAAATATATCATATTTATAAGAATGTTATATTTTTAACTGTTATATAAAACAATAAAGAATATAAGAATATAATAACACATTTAAAATAAATTTATATTTTTAACATTTGTAAAAAACAATAGAGAATAAAGAATATAATTATAACATTCATACAAATATAATATCATATTTATAAGAATGTTATATTTTTAGCTGTTATATAAGACAATGGAGAATAGAATAAATAAAATTCATATAAATATATCACATTTATAAGAATGTTATACTTTTAACAGTTATAAAATACAGAATAAAGAATATACTATATTTACCAAATGTTTGTCTTCTCTTTGTTTACTATCGATGAAGAATTTAATGACAAGATCGGCTCGAAAACATAGATGTTTATTGAAAGAAGAAAGCAGACAGAATTGAATGAACAAAAAAATATAGTGTAAAAAATATTTATTATAAAAGACATTACCAGTAACATTTAAAATCAATATAAAAGCCGTATGAGACACAACACAGTTCGTCATTCCTAGCTCTGAAAAAATGAGAAAAGTCTGAAGTCTGAAAAAATAAAACATTTCAATAAATCAACACCCCGATTTCTATATACGTAAATTTCTTGTACTTCTAGTGACTTTCAGCTCATACCTTTCACTCTTTGAACGTCTATGTGATGTAATGCTCTGTGCAGTTTCTTTTGCTCGCTGTTTTCTCCTAGCAATAACTTCGAGCATTGCTGGAGTTGGGTTTTCCATAGAATTGTCAAACGGATCGATTGGATTATTATCAGAGTATTTCCTGAACAAACAAAAAAGAAAGCAATAAGTATAAAAGTATAAATAACTAGTAGTTCTGCGAACAGTAAAACTCACTTGTAAAAAAATGACAAACAGTAAAAAGAATTGTCCATAACACAATCACACATCCAGTTCCTGAAAGCAATCAGTATCAGCTATATTTTTGTTGAATTCACTCCCAGAGCCAGAGATATAAAAATTATCGGTGGGAAGATAAGCAATATTTTCTTTGAAATATACTACCACAGTTATTACTGGTCATTTCTTTTGAGAACGTCAGCTGAAGTTGAGAGTTTCCAGCTTCCATAATTCATAATGGCAAATTTAAATTTATGTTCAGCTGTTATATCGCTTGAATACAGCATAGTACTGTATATAAGAAGGAAGCTCATATTGATACAAATTCAGTGCCTATTCCATTAACTGTATAAAAGAAGGAAGCTCATATTGATAGAATTTCGCTTTATTAGAAAAACATTTGGCCGCCATATTGAATTTGAAAAAAAATAAATACATCGCTGAGCCTAGGAATAAGGAACATCCATACGAAAAATCATAACAATTGGTTTCGGCGTTCGTCCGTAATCGTGAGACAGATAGAAAGAGAGAATTCCGATCGTCTTGGATAGACCTCACTCCATTCGGTCAATAAAAATATAACTGAATCCAGATTACCAATTCTTCAAATTTTCAAATAACCATGCTTTCAACTGAAATTAGATCAGCTTTAAAATTAGCTTCGTAATTCACCATCTATATTTTATTTCAATTGATGATATTGGTTGAGTTCCTGGGAGCTTTACCGGTAACTGGTAAATGTTACTGGTGACGTTTGATTGATCTACTCGAATTCATAGACGTTAAAAATTTAAATAGACCAATCAGACGCCACCGGTAATATTTACCAGTTACCGGTAAAGCTACCAGGAACTCAACCAATAGGAACACAGAAAAAAGGCGATCAAAGCATGGAGGTATAAGAAAGTGGAGGGAGCATAACGTATACCGCCAATGTTAAGAAAGTGTAACCGGAATTAGAAGCAAACAATGCCCTACTGCATGAGATCTGAGGTCACTCACGGCTATATCACCGCGAATTTCAAACTAAACTTTTACAAGATTTCACTTTCATGTCAGTTCAAATGTTTGGCCCTTGAAAGTCCTATCTTTTGGGCTTTCAACAGCACCGTCCTGGAAATAATGTACTGTTAAATAATTGGAACTTGAAAAAACAATACAAACACTTCAATACTTGAAACGCCAATAAAGTGGATACTTTACACAGTACAATCCAAACAGTAGTATCCAATATTGTGGATACGACACAATAAAACTAATGAATACAATTTAAAGTAATATTGCACTTACATATAATTCAGGTCACTGTCACACTTGTAGGACTGATTGCTTTTATTACTTTGGGAATTTTTCCTCACACTCTTTTCAGGATTACCGGCAAGAACCATGGCCCAATCGAAGTCCTCCAACGGTTTTACATTTAATTGATTCGATGTAGAGTTCCGCGTCATTCTGATAACAAAAAAAAAAAAAACATTTGACTCAACTTCTGAACTTCCATTGATTTTAGATAACACTGTAATGAAAAAACTCTAAATAGAAGTTAAGAAAGATAAGCATTGCTCTAAATAGGGTTTAGAATAACGCAAGAATGTTTGTCTAAAGCCGGGTTTTCCTAGCTCCACACTTTCTGCAATTGTGGGGATTTGTATTGAAATTACCGTACGCAACAAAAAGTACGGTAATTTTTGACTCGAAATTACCGTACTTTTTGTTACGTAAGGTAATTTTGAGTCAAATCCCCACAATTATTTAGCCTGCGTCTGACAATACTGGTTTGCAATGCTCTTCGCAGAAAGTGCGGAGCTAGGAAAACCAAGCCAAACTATAGTTTTGAGCTGTACAAGGTTTCTATCGTTTGGCCCTTGAAAATCCAAGCCCAACGTTCAATGGTAACTCAGAGTTTGTCTAACTAAATTATAGCTCACATAGGATGAAGCCCACAGGTCTGAAACCTGTGCATGAGTAATGAGTTGGATGATGGTGATTGATGAGTTGGACCAACAGGTGGGTTCCGAACCACCGGGAAGTTATTTTAAAACAGAGAACAGAGTTTTGGGCAGCCCCACACTTGTCAACTTGCTACAAGCGAACGAAATTTCACTGCTTGCTTGATGATAGCAAAACAACCCAGTAGCACTTTCCTGTCTAGAGGATTTAATGGTACGGTAAGTTTGATACTTTATAATATTAAAGAACATGTTTTTATTTTGAAAATTAACAAAAATCAGTAATAATGTTGTTACTCAACTGAACTGGGGTTCGTGTGTACATACTTTACAATTATGAGTTCGTTAAAAATAGATTACATCATCATAAAGCACCAACCTGTTGAAGTTCTGAGCTGTACAAGGTTTCCTATTATTTGGCCCTTGAAAATCCAAGCCGAACGTTAAAGATTTTTTCATCTTTTTCACACCCATATTTTCAGTCTCAGGATTAATTTTTCTCTGTAAAAGAATGTTATAGATTAATTTTATTGAAACAGCTTAATACATGGGTAATTAAATTGTGAAAAGATTGTATAGAAAAACGAAATACTAATATCTGAAAAATGTAGTGTTAAACAGACGACCTGGTAGATATAAAATAGGAACGAAAATAGTTATTTTTGTAACTAGTGTGCAAAATAGAAATTTGCTGCACGACAGAAATCCATTACGCACGAGCCGCAGGCGAGTGCGGAATAGTTTTTTCTTTTTATCTGCAATTTGATTGGAAATAAAATTCAAATTCTCTCAGATTCGAATTTGTATTCTTTTTGAGGATGAAGCCCACATGTCTGAGACCTGTGCGTGGGTAATGAGTTGGATGATGGTGATTGATGAGTTGGACCTACAGTTTTAGGTGGGTTCCGAACCACCGGGAAGTGATTTTACAGCAGAAAACAGAGCTTTTTTTCTGGCCAATCCGATCGGTCATCCTTACAGAGAGCGCCCAGGAGTTTCGTAGCTTATCTCTGATTGAACAGATACCTGCTACAGCACTCGGCTATCACTTCCCGGGCTTCCTGCAAAGATTCTTTGAACACTAGTTACACATTAAATTTTTCCAACAGTTGTCGCACCTGGAAATCGACAAGTAAAATGAGTAAGGCAAATTCAGCTGGAGTGCGGCAAAGTAAAAGAATGCAGAAATCAGCTGCTTTGCGTATTATGAGTATAGCCGAGATAGCCTATAACAGAATTATTTTTTATAAAACAAGGAAAAACCACAAGTAGAGGTGCATTAATTTAAATGAAACTGTATCGAAATTTTAAAAACAATGTGTGAATTCTACCAGTTTGAACTGGTACAATCAGTATTAATGTTTGTTTTAAAAAAATTCAATTATGCAATGGTTCTACAATCTCAATGAGAGTTCAATAGAACTTTTAAAATAGTTATTACAAACTGAATTAGAATGACCAATTCGTGATTTTTTTCGGAGGTTGAAGCCCACATAGGTCTGAGACCTGTGCGTGGGTAATGAATTGGATGATGGTGAATGATGAGTTGGACCTACAGTTTTAGGTGGGTTCCAAACCACCGGAAGAATATTTCATCTACGCCTACGTTATAAAGTAATCATCTTTGGTTAGAAAGCAATGTAAATACACCTTACTTTATTCCATGTCTTATCAAAGTAGTGTTAAAATGACATTATTTTAACACTATTGTCATTTTTCAGTATTGGTTTAGACCAATCAGAATTCAGGATATCTTCATAATAGTGTCACAATGAATGTTTTGCATTAGTCACATCAGCTAATTCAAACATTTTTAAATCAATTTGAATTTAAATTCAGAACCGGACAACAACAACAACAACAACAAACATACATTTCAAGTTGAGTTACTTTTTTTCTTCTTACTTACTTTCAAAGTCTTCTCCAGACGGTCAGTAGACCGGGGAATCGTCCTTGTTTCTTTGGGACACGCCCTGGTGAGCCCAGATTAGTTTATTCGGTATATCCTGTTTCCTAAGTCAGGTAGCTGTCAGGAGTTTTATTTCAGCTTTCTAAAGTATGATCTTCTTTGTATTCCGAGATAGAGTAGTAAGGCCGAGCGAGGAAGTATTTTTTTTTTTGAGGATGAAGATCCTGAGGTCTGAGACCTGTGCGTGGGTAATGAATTGGATGATGGTGATTGATGAGTTGGACCTACAGTTTTAGGTGGGTTCCGAACCACCGGGAAGTGATTTTCAGCAGAGAACAGTGTCTTTTTTGCTGGCCAATCTAATCGGTCACCGTTACAAACAGGACCTGCGAAAACGCAGCTTATCTATCTGATTGAACAGATACCTGCTTTAGCTCTTTAATAAATTTGCCTCTGTCGGTAATAGTCTTAGAAAGACCGCAGCAGATTGTAGTAATACGATCCTGAATACCTTCGGGTAAGTTATTCAATTGACAGGTAAGATAAATTGAACGTAATATATATTGGTAATTGTCGATTTTAATCTGCCTATAAGCTTCCCATGTCCTAACTTACACCTCACTTGTGGCTTAAAATCAGTTATAAAACAATCGCTGTATAAAGTATTATTAACAGCATCTAAAGCAGTGGCGGATCCAGAAAATGTTTTTGGGGGTGGCTGGTTTGCTACTGATGATGGGGGGGGGGGGGGGGGTAGGGGGGGTAGAGGTGAACTGAAAACAAGTATTGTGAAAGCTTTTGAATTTTTCATAATCAATCATACCCGAACTATAACTATTCCTATGATTGGGAAATAAAAAATAGCTTTACTAGTGCTTTGAACCATATCGGCGATAAAATTAACTTAAATTTAAAGTATATTGGAAAATTTTGATTGAATTATGGCTGAATCTGGTGTGTTCAACAGTTTGTCAAGGAACATAGAACTAGTATTATTCCGGTATTACGGTCATATTATTCAATTCTTAAGAATGAAAATCAATGTGGGAGCTTTAATAAGATACAAATTTTTCAATGAACTAAAGTTTCATCAAGATTTAATAGATAAACTTTGTGTGAATTCCACACTGTAAAAAGAGATGTTTTTCTAAAGTTTTTATCTGACGATTAGTTCCTCTTATAGAAATATGGGATCTAATGTTACAATTGAAGACTTAGTAGTGGAATTAAGTAATTCTTGCTATAATGAATATTTTACGAGCTTCAAACTGGAGGTTTGATTGGAAAAAATTTACACTCTGGAGGTTTTGGGGGGGGGGGGGGCTTCAGCCAGAAAGCCCCCCCCCCCCCCGTAAATCCGCCACTGATCTAAAGATACATTACCAAAATCAAATTATCTTTTACCTTCTTAGTTTTCAATTTTGCATGTCCTTCAAACGTCAGTTTACCGTCATCACAGAATCCAGCATCTTGAATGCCTTTCCTAAACAGCCTTTTACAATATTTATAATTCGGTTGACTGTCGAAGTGGAGTTTATTTACATAATCCAGATAATCAACGAGAACATCTGAAAAAACAAATATTATTCGTTAACAAACGTTGTGACACTAACTTGGATCATTTTTAGCTATGTAACGCTAGAAACAAGTGGTGGAGAATAATCGATAGTACTATCGATAGCTATCGATAGTTACGGCTATCGGTAAAAATCGATAGTTTTCAGTGCGCTATCGATAGTTTTCGGTAGTGTATTTTATAACGTTCAGTACCTATTGAGTTTAAGTTATGTAGCTTCTTAATCATTTTTATTTGCATTAATGTCGTTTTTATTTGCATGAAAAAGGAACAGAATACAGAATAAAAAAAAATCAGCATGTACAATAAAATAAAATAAATCATAACTTTAAAATGAAATTATTAATATATTATTACATGCGACTCGCACGAAGCGCTAAGCCGGTGTGTGGAAGGGAGTCTGCAGTCTGGATTATATTTTCTGCCGGTTTTTACAATTTTATAAAGCTTTTCAGATTTATCACACTTGAAAGCTGTGAATATTGGTTTACTAACAGAAAATTATAAATAAATGAAGACAGTATTTGCATTTTGTTGTATAAAGGTGAACTATCGATAACTATCGATAGTAAAGGTGTTGACTATCGATAACTATTGATGGGGCTGAATATCGATTGTTGTCCACCGATACTAGAAACCTTTAAAAAAATTGCAGAAATAAATGAAGAACTAAAAATAGCTATTTGTGTAACTAGAGTGCAAAATAGCGTTTTTCTGCATCGAGAGAAACAGTTTTTTTCACGAGCCAAAGGCGAGTGAAAAAAGTTTCTCGAGTGCAGAAACAATACTTTGCACTCGTATTACACATTAAATTTTTCCTACAGTAATGTATAAAGTAATTTAAAGAGAACAAAACAGGACATACATAACCTGACAATTCATCACATAACCTATCTTCGAATCAAATCGATTTCAACTACAACAACTATTTCACAGCTGAAGCAGAGTAGCCAACCTATTTTTGAATGCAGAATAGGGAACCTGCGTATTACATGCTCACTATTTTGTGTTGTTAGGTTGCAAATTTGGAGTGCGGAAAAGTACATTCCCGCACTGCAATTTACTTTCCCGCACTGGTGCAGGAATAGACTATTTTGCATGCTACAGTTGGTGCAAAAATAGGCACTTTTTCGGGTCACTGTAGGAAAAAATCATTTTCAGCAACTTGAGCAACAGGATTCCGGGGTTTCGATAGTAAAGGTGTTGACTATCGATAACTATCGATGGGGCTGAATATCGATTGTTCTCATACAGATATACTCGTATTCCAAATAAAAAAAACTTCCCCAGTTCTGGTTTTATTTTTATTATTTTTTTTCAGAGAATGAAACCTACATAGGTCCGATACCTTTGCGAGGGTAGTGAGTTGGATTATGGTAATTGATGAGATGGACCTACTATTTTAGGTGGGTTCCAAACCACCGGGAAGTGAATCTTCTCACCGAGAACAGTATTTTTTGCTGGTCAATCCAATCGGTCACCATTACAGAGGGCCCAGGAAATCGTAGCTCATCTCTATTTCACTGAACAGATACCTGCTACGGCTCTTGGCTATCACTTCCTTCGAGTCTGAGGGAACTTTAAAAAATGACCTACCCTTCAGAAATTATATGGTCGCAAGAAATTGAATTTGTAAACAATAAATTATTCCTGGATTTCTTGTTCCATGACGAACTGTGTTGTTAATATTAACTTTTTAAGGCCTACAGAGTAAGTAAATTCTACTTATTCTTAATAAAAATTTGACTGCAAGTCGTTGAATTCACTTAAAAAGTTGATAAATTATTATTGAATTGTATCCGCTACAGTCCTGTTCATTAATGTATTTTTATATACAGAAAATTCAATCTAATCACAAACCAAATCTTATTGCAATGAGTAAGGGAAAATAACGGATACAAAATAGTTCTGATCTATCTAATGCATCTCAAATAATTCAAAGCCTATATTAGCTGCAATTACAGATTTCTTTGACCTAATATAATATGAATAATATGACCTTAATATAACCTATATAATATGACCTTAATAATATGACTCACGTACTCACATCCACACCTATAATTAACAAAATATATACGATAATATTTCAACAGTAACGCCATTTTCATCTCAATCAACTCTGCTCACTCAAATAATTAAATTTAAATCAAGAAACTTAAATTAAATCAAGAAACTTTAAATCAAGAAACTTAAATCAAGAAAATTTAAATCAAGAAGTATCACGCTTCTTTATATAAATGTGATTGCGCCAACATTTTTTTTTTGGAGGACGAAGCCCACATAGGTATGAGACCTGTGCGTGGGTAATGAGTTGAATGATGGTGATTGATGAGTTGGACCTACAGTTTTAGGTGGGTTCCGAACCACCGAGAAGTGATTTTACAGCAGAGAACAATGTCTTTTTTGCTGGCCAATCTAATCGGTCACCGTTACGAACAGGACCTACGAGAACGCAGCTTATCTATCTGATTGAACAGATACCTGCAACGGCTCGCGCCTATCACTTCTCACTTTCCATTGAGGCTTATTAGCAAAATTGTAATCAGATTTAAGGAGAATAAACAATCCAAAACGGAGATAAACTGAATAAGAATAGATTTATAAATATGATATTAGGTAAACAATATTATTATGGTCAACATTTTATAATTTTCAGATTAATAAACTCCTGGATGGATTTAGCAAGCAAGATAGTTTCGTTTCTTTACAACGTTCTCAATAATTATTTTTCGACTCACTATAATAGTCATAAATTTGAGTAAAATACCGTAGTACCCTCAAATTCAAATTCAAAATCCAATTTATTGACACAAAAAGTGAAATACAAGTCAACAACAATAAATAAATAATAAACCAATCAAAATTCATTGACGAAAAGCTTGAGCGCTGGCGAAACAATTATTTCAAAAGGTTATAAAGCACCACAAAATAATAATAATAATAAATAATATAGAATAAACAGAGTTCCACACTTTAAATATTTAGGAGAAAGTATAGAGCCCAATGGTTCTGAAAGAGTTTCCCAGTTATAGGGCCCTTACACTAGTAAAAATACTGTCAATAATATTGAAGGACCGATATTGACAATACTGGTTTGTGATACTTTTTTGCAAACGGCCCTTACACTTATCAATAATACTGTCAATAAAATTCGTCAGTATTTGTCATCGTGTATGATTTGTGAAGTTTTTGTTGACCAATTTCGTTAAGAATTGATTAGTTGATCAAAAATTAGCAAATAATTAAGTATGAAAAATAAAGAAAAGGCTTGTTTGGCTTTAATACTATTTTAATAATAACGTATTACAACATGTTGGCTAGATTTACTGACAATAGTATTGATGTACACACAACTCGTCAATAATATTGTCAATAACAGACAGTATTGATGGTGGATTTTTATAAATCTAGATATTCTTCAATACAAGTCATCAATACATCAGTATTATCTTTTTGTCTCAATATTATTGTCAATACTAACGTATATTGACAATATTTTTACTAGTGTAAGGGCCCTATTAGGGAGATTACAAAAGATTAGAAAAGCTCTTGGACTTGTTCAACATGTTTACAATAAAAAATCCCTTTCACGTAAGACTAAAATTCGGCATTATAACACAGTGATTAAGCCTGCAGCTCTATACGCTTGTGAGACTCTTTCTATGAATCGAAAAATGGAAATAGATGACATCAAAAAAGAAGAAAGGAAAATTATTAGGAAAATTCTTGGTCCAAGGAAAACAGAAAATGGATATAGGTTACAGAAAAATGAAATTGTGGAAAAATTCTCCAACATAGAAAGTGACATGAAGAAACGGCGTTTAAAATTTTATGGTCATATTCTCAGACTTCCGGAACACAGGTTAACTAACCGACTGTTACGATATCTACTGACGCTAACCAGTCCAGGACCCTGGGTAGAGAATGTTAAAAAGGATTTAACTCAACTTAATACAAACGAACAAGAGATCTTGAACAGACAGAGTTTCAGAAAAAAAGTAGATAAGTGGGAAGTCCTCCCAGAGTTGCGCCCAAAACAGTACCGACCACGATGGAATGGAGAAAGGAAACACAGATTTTCACAACGAATGAAAGAATACTGGGCAGAAAAGAAGAATAAACCCAAGAAATGAAATACTGCATCACGAATCATAGATTGCTTAGCGTCTTCCTCTTCGGGAGTTCTATCGCCAATAATAATAATAATAATAATAATAATATAGAATAGAAGCTTATCAAATATTTTTAATTTAAATAATAAATATGGAGGAGAGAAATGTGTAGATTAATCAAGCAGAATAAAATGAAAAATCAAATAAATAGCATGGAAAATAGTTATTTATGTATTAAGAGCGTGAAGCGCGACTTTATCGCTCGAGCCAAAACATTTACTGCGCGACGCGTAGCGGAGCGCAGTAATTTTGCGAGAGCGATAAAGAAGCTTCACGCGCGAATTGCATACAATATTTTTCCTAAAACTGCAGTTCTGGATTCCAACACAATAAAGGGTTGTAGTTTGCAACATCACAGACCATGCGCGGATTTGGTTAGCGTTCGCCATTTTGAGGTTATGTAAATTTCACGGATTCCGTGATCCACCAATGAGAAGGCATCAAAATCAATACAGAAGCGTAAAGAAAACAGCTGGCGAGCGTAAAGTACTTTACCGCTTGCGGAGCAGTAAAGAGGTATTTTACAATTAGTTTTCAGTACGTAAAGAACTACTTTACGAGCAGTTGTAGGAAAAAGTGATTAGGCTATATGAGATTGCCTATTTTAAAGAATATATTTTCTTTGACCCAATTTTATAACTCGTAGACCCTAATTGAAAAATATAAGACTTTATATAAAAATAGTTAATACCTGGAGGTGTTTCGGGCATGAAGCAAGTCGAGAGGAACTCATTGATGTTATTCATAGCATATCTCTTCTTTTCGGCAACAAATTCCTCATCACTAACATCATCCTCCCATGGTAGATGACCAGTCAGCCAATAAACAACGTTATATCCTAAAATTTCTAGATCTCCTCTTCTCGATATTGCTGAAAGTGAACATTTGTTATTAATAAGTGTAAAATTTCGTTAGATAAAAAGAAAGCTTTTTTCGAAAAAGTATAAATTAGATTTTTGATGAAGCCCACACGCGTCTGAGATTTGTGCGTAAGAGGTTTCACTTTATTTTTATTTGCATCAAACAACACTACATATTCAAGCAATTCTCGGTAGCATTTGACATGTCAAATTTTAAAATAAGAATATACAGTAGTTCTATAATTCAACATTTTCAGAACATACATGGCTATTTCGAAAAAATTGTCCATAACAATGATTAGGCAAGTTAGGTAGGCAGGTAGGTAAAAACCTAATGCAGGGGTAGCATTAGGTTTTTGTCTTCTATTTTTCAGAAAACAACTGAAAATACTCTTCCATGTTGTAGGGTGCAGCGACAATCAATGTTCCCTTCAATGCTCTTTTGAACTGTCTGATTTCACTGATCATTTTGATTTCCTCGGGTAGAGCATTATATACCAGGTGAGCATAAAGTCTTACCCTGATTATAAAAATTTATTACAGAAAAACCGTTTGACATAATACTGTAAATTTGGTACTGTTACATAGGTTAGTTTAACTAGTTTTTTATAAGACTACTTATGTTAGCAAACTTCAACGTGTGCCGCATTGGTAGCTCGGAGAATGTCGAAGCGGTATTCCAGTTCCCACCAGGTGTTTTGTAAAATGTCTTGTGTCACATTACCCACAGCAGCTTTTATCCTAACCCTCAATTCGTCAACTTCAGCAACTGGTAAGACTCTGTCCTTGATGTATCCCCAGAAAAAAAGTCAAGGGGTGTAATGTCTGGAGAGCGGGGTGGCCAGGGTGTCGGACATTCATCATTCCTGTTCAGAATCTCAGCGAATTCTGCACGTTTAGGCAAATCATTCGGTTGCAAGGCCTGCACGATTTGCACTTTATATGCACGCAACCTTTGCCTTTTTTGAAGAATTTACATCACGGTAATTGCGGTATTTGAAGTTCACATGATGCTTGACGAGTTGATTTAGATGGACTCTGCTGAAACGTTTGCGGAACACAGTCAACAGTTGCTTCACCTACACTAGGCATGCCACTTCTAGGAAGATCTTCAAAGCTGCCTGTTTCTTTAAACTTTATATACCATCGCTTTATTAATTTAACATCAGGAGGGCTGCATCCATAAGAAGTCTGAAATTTACGCTGAACACTGATAGGCGATTTCGTTTCATGAAACCAAAGCACGCATTGCGCTTTCTCCTGCTTCGACGCCATTTCGAACGTGAACTAAACTGCTGCATCACTGTTGAGGAGCACTAGCGCCATCTCATGGTCACAAAAACTACTAAAACTAACCTATGTAACAGTACCAAATTTACAGTATTATGTCGAACGGTTTTTCTGTAATAAATTTTTATAATCAGGGTAAGACTTTATGCTCACACTGTATTTCAAGTCCGCTATAGAGTGGTCCCTTCTCCAAAGTGGTAGTTCTGTGGCGGGGTTTGAGTTGAAGTTGTGTTCGCTGATGCCTTGTACTGCACTCATGCCGTATTTGATTATTTTCATTCAACATTGGTGCAGGTGGTATCAGGTGAATGATAAGTGCCAAGCTGAATGAAAATCGAACCAGAGACAGTCAGGCACTCTACCCATTAGACTACGATGATTTTCAAATACTTCGTGTTTAGAGTATGACAATTCTTTATTAAGGATCCGATAGGGCCTTACTGAAATCGTGACGTTGTTCGTCCGTCCGTCTGTGGTCTAGCGCTTGAAAGAAGATTCTAGACTCTTGAAACTTGATATACAGCTTCCTTAAAGTCAAAGTGAGATCGCTATTGATTTTGGAGTTAGGGTCGAGTATAGAAATAATTAAGATGTAAAACAAATTTCCACCAAAGGATCTAGGTTAGTTTCAGCTAGTGAAAATCAAAACATTGGACAGTTGGTTCATTTCAAATCAGAAAAAATTGAAGAATACTACGAATGTCGCTGTTTAACCCAATTATCCACTTTATTTTTACAGTGCAAGCGTTGACGTTTTCATGATTTATTATGTTTAAATCTCTTCTTAAATTATTTCAAATCGTCAAATTGAAAAACAAAACAGAGAAAATATTGATCTGTTGAACAAGAAGAAACCATACTCTTTTTCAAGAGTTACCGATGTGAATTTTTTTGAATCGAGAAGCATATATGATGTCTCAGCCCACATAGGTCTGAGACCTGTGCGTGGGTAATGAGTTGAATGATGGTGATTGATGAGTTGGACCTACAGTTTTAGGTGGGTTCCGAACCACTGAGAAGTGATTTTACAGCAGAGAACAGTGCATTTATAGGAATCAATGAAGTTAATTGGGTGCATGCATGTGCCCAAAATAAATATAATAAGATTCTTTTGAAAAAAGCTTAATGGCATCTCCAAAAGGTTGAAAAATCCTCCCAACCCCAACCTTAAATGGACCCATCAGCACAACTAATAATAATATTTTTTTATTGCTGATGATGCCCACATAAGTACGAGACTTGTGCGTGGGTAATGAGGTGAATGATAACATATAGATGTCAAACAGAAGAGCGGTTTTCGAACCCACAACCGCTGAAACGACAGCAAGCTGAAGTAGTGACGCCCCAACAAACTGCGCTAAGCGGCCCGCTGATTAATATTCTATTCTTGACTTTCTTGTTCCATAACGATATGCATTGTTAATACCAACTTTTTATGGTAAATTCAACGACTTGCAGTTAATTTTAATTGAGAATAATATTTTTACTCACGTAGGCTGAAAACGTTATTGAATCGTGGAGATTCATTTTCAGATTTGAAATTTATTTTCTATTAAAATTGACTGCAAGTCGTTGAATTTACCATAAAAAGAATGCGATGTGAAAACACGTTATATTGATATCTTTCAAGGGATAAGATAAAGATAGAATTACTTTATTTACGTAAATTTACAAAATATAATAGTGACTGATTAAAAAGCATATTATTAACAACACAAAAGATTGCATATGAGAAAAAGTTTGGATATCAACAATGAGATTTTATGTGAAGCATTTACGTAATAAGGGCGAATTCTGGACAAAAATTCATCCATTCAAACTTAACCTTATGGGATGGGAACAAATCTATGGTACTCACCACCTATATGAGCATCTCTGGAAGTATATTGAATAGTTCCGTAATGAGCTTTACGTTCATCCAGACAGTATTCCTTATGAATTCCATTTGGGTAGCGGTAGCGACACGCCAGTCCAAAATCAACTAAGTAGATGGGCGCCTGAGCTGGCAGTCCTAATAATAGATTATCTGGCTTTATATCTGCATGAACATAATTATAACTATGCAGATATTCCAGTATATCGATCTGAAAGATAAAAAGTACACATATTTAGAATTTAATAGTATTCACCAATTGAAGTAATTTAAAAGAGGAAATTAAAAAAAAATTGTAGGAACGATTTGTAAAAAAATTTTTTTGAAAGATTATTTAATTTGAAGCTAGGGTAAAGGAACCATAAGTCTCATAATCTCAAGGTCGTGAAATCTTTTTGAAAGTTAAGCATATATAAATCTTAACTACATATTTGCCAAATGCTGTGTTTAAGGCTGTGAGCAGGGTTTTTGGTCATAATTTTTTTCAAAGTGTATTTTTTTCAAATCAAATCAAAATTTATTCAATCAATAACATAATAATTACAAAAATCCTTTTAGTTAAACTTCATAAATACAGATTATTTTATATCAGTAATTCACCTTTAGAAACCCCACTATAAAAAACTATGTGTTGGGGTATATGAGTCTGTTAATATTATTTTTTTTTAGTGCTATATAATATATAGTTGAAATATTTTTCAAAAATGAAGTTAGTTGTTAAAATGTTATGCTAAATGATAAACGTTAGCGCATATTATGTAATTAAACAAAATTAATAAAGGTGAAAAAAACTTTAAAAATAAAAAATTACCTAGAGTTATACAAAATAGCTACTCAATGATAATAATATATTAAAATATCATAATAATACAAGAAAATTATAAATGCAAACAAAAATATAATAATTAATTGATATGAACTCTTACTAAATTTTCAAATTGCGTTACTTCCTGATCTATCAGCCATTTTATTCATTTTCTTTTGAACCGATAAATAATTCTATCTACTTTTATATCTACAGGAATTGTTTTGAATATTAGTAAGCTATTGAAATACGGGGGTTTAAATTTGAAATTTTTCGGTTTGGGGGAAATTTAATCTCCCCTGCGAGTTATTTCAAACTTTTGATGATTTTTTACAACTAAATGACAACTTGGGGAATGTAATGACACATTATTTATTTCAATCTAATTCCCTTTTAAAACCCACTTTTCCCAAAATTAAAAAAAAAATGGTTTTGAAAAACTAATTGTTTGATCAGAATACAAAATAAGTCACTTTATTCCTCAAAGTGTATTTTAGTTATAAAAGATTTATCAAAAGTTTAAAATAACTCGTGGGTGAGATCAATTGCCCCGAAAAAATCAATTTTGAACCCCCATATTTCACAAAATAATTGATGAAAAATGTTTCCCTCGCAGCATTTTAAAGCCCTAACAGCATCCAATACAGAAAATTAAAAAACATTATGATCTAAAACCCTGTGCAAAGCCTAAAGCAATTTCGATAACGATCTTTTTATGATCTCTTGAAACCCTTTACCAAACTATTACTAATTTAAAAAACTATTACATTGATTTCCAAAAATATTTCACTTTTGAGATAACTTTCATAACCTTACATTGTAGGGTTCATATCAATGTGTTCGATATATTAGTTTAAGTTTGATTGAAATAGAAACTGGCGTGACTGCCGAAACTACAGTCTCTTTTATTCATAATGTGACAGCCTCAAGACTTATTCGTTAAGAATATCCATCACATCACCATAGCCAATACGAAAACAGAAGAATGATTGAAAATAAAAGTATTATTACTGCTATTACAGAAGGTATTTTATTATTACTGCTGATTATTCCAACCACTGAAATTGAAATAAATAGATTTGATTTGAATTATCATATTTTTGTCTTCGTAAAACGAGGTTCGTGAATTCTCAAATTTGTTGTTCAATATACCTATAATTTTGCACTTCAAACATTCTAGTAAGCGGATCAATCCTCGAAATTTCTCAACTCTATTCTCTGTTGTAAAATGACTCCCTGCTGGTTCGGAGCCCACCTAAAACTGTAGGTCCAGCTCATCAATCAACATTATCCTACTCATAACACACACTCAGACCTATGTGGGCTTCATCCTTCAAAATAAATTCCTACAAAAGAAATTTCATTAGAAATTATAACCAAATTAATCAAAACAGTATGAAATGATAGTTATAGATTTAAACCACTACAGACTACAGTATTACTGTGAGTTACTATTAATTGCCAAGTGAATAGTTTGACAAGGTCTCTATAAAATGGTAATTAACAGCTGATAAATTAATATTCCCTGTGTTTCGTCAAAATATTTATTATAAATATTTATAATAAATATTCCCTAAGGCGCCAAAATATTTGACAAAGTAATTATACAGGTAAACTAAAGCATATTACTGCTGTACTTACAATGTACGAAGCTAAAGTTAAAGCAGTCTTAATATGAAATTTCTTCTTTTTCTCAACGAATACTTTCTGCAGATCAGGTCCAAACCTAGGAATTATAAGAAACCTATAGTGCTCTCCTTTGTACACGTGCGACCCGGCTCCAACAAAGTAAGGCATGCCAAGCGCGTTCATCTCGTGCTTGGCTACCCATGTGTCGACTGAAAAAATAAATTGCCATCAAGTAATTATTCATTGGTTTGTCAAATATTGCAACATTTTTTACTAGTAGTTCTGTGAACAGTAGACCTCGTACTCTAGAATAAGGGTGTTTGCACAGAGGAACATCCTTGATGTACTCAATGATAATCACCATCGCAAAATTAAACACAATCATCAGCCTCAGAGCAACCCTTGATTAAATTTGTGTAGTCTATTTCATGTCTGTTTACCTCAAAACTTCACTCTGTATCACGCCACCGAGACTGCGTTACTATTTTCATCCATCGTGTGCTTATGCTGTTCCAGACAGCTGATTGCTCAAATCAGATCATGTTTTTTTTTGGAGGATTAAGCCTACATATGTTATGTTATGTTATGTTATGAAGGGACGGATTCAAAGATCCAAAGATTCAAAGATCCTCACACGTCAACCGAAGCTTATTGTGTGTCCCTAGTACGTTAGTTGGGCAAACCAATACCTGTGCCCTTTACAAGATCCAGGAGTTTTTCCCTATGCTAACGTCCCATTCATCACCTGGTTGTTTGCAGCCAAACAGAGCCCTTCTCCTTGCCCCGAGTCTCTCGCAATCCAGTATGATGTGCTTGGCAGTCTCTTCAGACTGATTGCAAAGCCTACACATCTGACTTTCATTTCTGAGTCCAATTGTGTGGAGATGTTTCCTGAAGTGGCCATGTCCAGTTATCAGAGCAATCAACAGCTTGACCTGACCTCTACCCAGCCTCACCAGCCAGTTGGTGAAGTAGGAGCTTGTGTCTGCTAGCAGCCTTTTGCTAGGTCAAATCCCTCTCTGAGGAAGAACTGGCAGAAAGCAGCCGAGGCTGCTTTACTGTGATGTAAATTGATCTGAAGGACCCTGGGCATTGTCCTTGACTGTTGATTCAAATCGAGGAACCTGCCCTGATGGGGTGGAACCTGATAGGTTTGAGGGCAAGGCAACTTCTGGAGTTACCTTGAGGTTTGGTTCTGGTTCGTATTTGGAAATTCATGTGGTTCCCACGAGCAGCTAGGGAAGTGGAGTCAACCCGGACAGAGCCCCGCATGCCCGGGCAAGGCTACATACTGCAGGAGGTCGCCTGGTGTCCTGCAGGCAAAGAGCAGGATAAAGGATAGGTTTCCAGGATAATGAGGTCAACGGACAGTTGCCCTTTTAGTCGCCTCTTACGACAAGCAGGGATACTGTAGGTGCAATTCTACTACCCCCACCCACTGGGGAAAAGCCTACATAGGTCTGAGACCTGTGCGTGGGTAATGAGTTGGATGATAGTGATTGATGAGATATCTGATGAATGAATTTATAGAACAATATTAATGGAATTTGAATAATTGTCACTTAGTAATATTTGATTAAATATTAGAAATGACTTGTTTCTCTCAAACAAATATTCTTAGTTATTCTCAACCAGATGAATAAGAGGACGCGAGGGCTATCTTGGAATCTGATACTAATTGCAAATAATGGACAAGCTGTTTAAAATCATATGCTTTCTATAGAAGAAGGCTTGAGTTCCTTTCCTGTTTTCCTTTCAAATATACTTCAAATGCAAGCATTTTTTGAAAAACCTTACACATACATCGCTGAGCATTCCAAAAAGGAAGATTCATGCAAAATATCGCAGAATTTGGTTCACGCATTTAGCCATAAATGCGTTACAAACAGACAGACAGATGCAAAACGGTCGACTTGAAACAGAGACTTCTCTTCATTGGTTTTTAGTTTGTGTCAGTAAGTAGATAATAATAATAAATAAATTCGTATGGCTTTTAGTGGTGGGGAGACCCTTACGGGTAGTTCCACCTCGCCGCTTTTTTAACGACTGCCTTTTTTTTATATGCAACCGGGACCGACGGCTTAACGTGTCCTCCGAAACACGGGAGTGGCTCGAGAAAAATATCTTGTACTCAACTGGGATCGAACCCAGGACCTTTGGCTTATCAGACCAGTAAGTAGATTACATACTTCTTTTACACACTGCAATAGTGATATAGGAGCTACATATAATATGCCTGTTGTCATATCTATTAAGACTTGAATAACTTCGATAAAAATATGCAATTTTCCCCACTAAATATACATTTAAAAATATAGATTACAAATTTAGCAATTACGACAGTATCGCAATGCTAAAAATCACAAGAGATTAAAACAAAACTCACTGTTTTCAATTTTTGCTACTCTCGTGTAGAAAATTTTCTCTATGAGTAAAGGTCCATTTGAATGTGGCTCCTGTAAAATAAAAATTTTCATGTAATGACTTCAAAAATAGTACTAATACATAAAATGTCACAAATCTATTATTCACAATGGTTGAGTTCATGGGAGCCATATCATTTCCCGGTAAATGAAATTTTACCGGTTACTACGGCATCTGATTGTTATATTCAAATTCATATACGCCCAAAATTTGAGTACATCAATCAGACGCCTTAGTATTCGGTAAAATTACACTTACCGGAAAACAGAAAGGCTCCCATGAACTCAACCAATCTCGCCATTCATTTAGATTTTCCTTGTTTCCTTACCCAGCATCATCAATTTCTCCAACAAAGAAAATGGAGCAGTCGTCATAATCTGTAATTTTTCATCATATCTTTCATTTTATTACATTAATAATCACCCCGGCTTCTCAATCGTTCAATAAATCATTCAGCAGATATTGATTCAATAACACCCTAAGGCTTGTTTCACACATACTCAGCAGTCCGGTAACCGGTGCTGTTTACCCGGCCGTAGGTAGGGACATTGTATCAAACGGAGCGCTTCACACTTACCCGAATTTTGGAATCATATGATACAATGTAATGATGCCGGGTAAACGACACCGATGGCTTGGACGCAGGAAGTAGCTCAGAGGTGTGCTAGATAGTATGTGCACTCACCTGTGCAGCCAGACCCTATGTAAAGGTGAGTGTTCTGTCAAGCATAGAGCTTCAGATTTTGTTTCGGTGGGCTTGGCATACTGATACAGTTCTGTTAGCTTAGTGAGGAAAGCAATCACAAACTACCCAACTCCTCGTTTGTGTAGTACACTCTTTGGAATAAAGCATTACGTTGAGATCTGAAGAGTCACCTACAGTCGAAATCGGCTATGGTACTATATGCATACATAAACGACACCGGTTACCCAAAGCCGGTTATGTGTGAAACAAGCCTTAGTACCGCCTTATTCACTGAACGATTGAGAAGCTGGGTATGAATATCTTAATATTTATGCTACGAGATATGCTCTGCTAGAGGAAACATTAAAAAATTCTCATTTCAACTAAATTTTTGCATGTGTAGTACACGGTGCGGCGCAGAATCAAATAAAATAGTTTATTGCACAAAATCCGAATACAAATAATATACAATAATATTAAATACAATTTCACACACAAAAAAATACGGTCTTATTATAAACTTGCTGATTTGCATTTCACGCCAAGGACCTTATATAACCAACATACCCGGCCATATGAAATTAGATAATCTAATAATTCCTCTAATAAGCATTGATGGGTTGAGTGAAAGAGAGGACCAAGAGTCCTAACTCCGCTTTTAATAAAGGCAATCAATCAATGCATTGAAAATGAGGGCTATTAAGGAGATAAAAATTTAAAGTACTTAGATATGAGTGAAAAGATATTAATAACATTGAAATTGTGGCTATTATCAACTGAACTGATGCCAATTTAACATTTTAAAGTTTAAAGCAAAGTATTAAAATAAGGTGGTTTGGAACCCACTTACAATAGATCCAACTCATCAAGCACCATTATTCAACTCATTATCCACACACAGGTATCATACCTATGTGGGCTCAATTTTTTTTAAAATCAAGTGATAAAATTAGCAATAAAAATGATATAATTATATCTCTACTACCTTTTGTTCTATTGCCCTTTCAAAACAGAAAGTTTCTGCTTTTCGCCCTATTTTAAAAGAAATCAGTACAGTATCCTTGAATCATCTCTAGCTTCTTATTTAGGATCATAGCTTCCATGTTATTCAAATGAGAATGATGCAAGAGTTCTGAGAAGTCAATTCAATGAGTATATATTATTTTTATATATTATATACATTACTTATTTGTTTATTTTATTGTCAACTTATTTCTTAAACTGATCACACTACTGGAAAAGTGATCAGTCAATTTCCAAGTAATGTATCTTGTTATTTTTCTTATGTTGTTGAATGAGGAAATAAATTCATTTATTCATTCTATTTCAATGGAAACTAAGTCTTGGGAAAATATTAATTTACGGTTTGATCTAGAAATTTTCTAAGATTTCCACATTTTGACGTTACTTACCACTTTAATGACATATTTAGCTTCCGATGCAACTGGCTTTGTGATATCATCAGAAGCTGAAAAATTGAGTCAATTAGCAAATTTTTACAATGAGGTAGAAACACCTAAACAACAGAAATGTCGATACAGAGTTGGATAAAATTGCTAACTTACAAAAAATATAATTTATTGTTAAAAATATAAATTATCTATACGCTAAAATAAGCACAATTTAGCAATTCATTGATATTATTGATCCATATAGATGTTTCCAAGCAAATGGATAATATCATCCAACCACTGTACATTTCAAACTTCACACGGGACCAAATAAAATTAGCGAGCGTAGAAAATGGCGTATTGCTAAATAAGAAATAAAAACTAAATTAAATTTCTACAATTATGGAACGAAAATTGATGGAATTATCACCTCATTTCGATTGCTGTTAGAAAAAAACCCCACCACAAATACAGTTTTTATTAGATAGTTATTAGCCAACTAGTTATGAGAGCGTCGGTAGAACCGAATGAGGAATAAAAATTGCTACAGATATAAGGTTTTAAGCTAAATGAACTCATATGGCTGAACTCATCAACCTTACTCCAAAAATATCAATACATAATAGATAAAATACATAAGACTGATGCCCAAACCCCTTTACAACAATTAAAACAAGAAACTCAAGTTTCAACTATCACGCCATTTAAGTGGATTGCACATCCATCTTATTAGACTAGCATTTTATCCGTTTTTGCCCGGGAATTCTATTTGGAGTTCTTCTGTTCTTTTTTTTTGAGGATGAAGCCCACATAGGTCTGAGACCTGTGTGTGAGGGTAATAAATTGGATGATGGTGATTGCGGAGTTCGACCACAGTTTTAGGTGCGTTCCGAACCACCGGGAAGTGATTTTACAGCAGAGAACAGTCGTTTTTGCTGGCCATTCCAATCGGTCACTTTACAAAGAGCGCCCAGGAGTTTCGTAGCTTTTCTTTGATTGAACATATACCTGCTACGGCATTCTACTATCACTTCCCCAAATGCATACAATGCTTATGGTAACGGTCACAGAAGTACAAAATTGGTAGGGGTGAAAGAAATTGTAGTGTTTATACATACCACAGACTGTTCATTTACTAAAAAGAAAAGTTCGCCAAGAAGCCGGGTTTTTTCACTGATGAGTTTTTAGTGTTCTTATAAGTAAACTGCCTTTTAAGTTCTTCCCACCTGCCTAGTTTTGCGCGGATGGTTCTTTAAATTAATGTATTACAGAAAAAGCTCAATACATACAATAAGTAAGCTCGCTTGACGCAGGATAATTAATTAGCAGCTGCAATATTGATAAAGAATTAATAATCTGTTGGTTTGGCTCAAGACATATCGACGTATCTCCTATATTAGCACCATAGTGGCATATCATGTATCAGGTGCTCTATGAATTTCCTGCATCTAACAAATTTTAAAAAGAAAAAATGGGATTTGAACATTGCTTTTGAAGAATTTAAATAGAAAATGAGAAATTGGGCTTCAAAGTCACTGAATTGAGTTCAGAGGAAGCTAAATTTAGTGTTTCTAATCGTTACCGTTTTCGTGAAATCCACAAGACGATCATAGACACACACACTTCCCTACTACCTTTTATTATATAACTATACCACAATATCACCATTACCAATGCAAAGAAGGTATCTGTTCAATCAGAGAGATAAGCTGCGTTCTCGTAGGTCCTGTTCGTAACGGTGACCGATTAGATTGGCCAGCAAAAAAGACACTGTTCTCTGCTGTAAAATCACTTCCCGGTGGTTCGGAACCCACCTAAAACTGTAGGTCCAACTCATCAATCACCATCATCCAACTCATTACCCACGCACAGGTCTCAGACCTATGTGGGCTTCATCCTCCCAAAAAAAAAAATCAATAAATGCTTGACTTGAATAAAATTGTTACTATCTTTTATTGTATAACTATATATACCACAATATCACCATCACCAATGCAGAGAAAATCAATACATGCTTGAATCGAATAAAATTGTAAAATAATGGCTCAAATTAGACATTATGTCTAATCTGAAAAGATAGCTGTAACGCAGTTTGAAAAATTGTTCTACAATTTGAATGCAAAAGGCTTTATTACAAATTGCCATGAACAATGATTTTATGAGAGAAATATAGCTTCAAGATATCAAACTAAACGGTAATGTAGTAATGTACAATTTTTACGTTTTAAGAATTTTTACATTCTTCATAAATTCTACGACTAATACAATACCTAGGTAAATTTCTCCAAATCCTCCATAGCCAATAGATTTTCCTAGTCGCCACTGGTTACTTCTGAGGTCAGTGAAAATTTCACCCTCGCGAATGCGAAATGGCAGTTTGTAGCCATTGGGGGCAATTCTCTTCTTTTGTTCTGATACATTCATTCGGGGCATCCTCACATGTGAAAGCTGAAACAAAATCAAAGTTAAATAAATCATTTATCAAATCTAAAGGCTTGATTAAAAATGGAGGAAGAACTGAAACATCCTTCAAATCAATAGCCTTAAGAGTTTATATTTGGAATGCGCATCAAGAACTACAACAAACCCTAAATATTTTTACAAATTATTTATTGTGACACATTAACAACGAATGTGAAGGCGCAACAGACTCAAATCCAAAACTGCTCCCTTCACAAATTTTGAATACATGTTACATTGTCCAAAACATTGAGGTTAACATAGACTAAAAATTTAAAATTTGCAAAAAACCCATGTTTTATAAACCTATTATGCTTTTATGAAAGCTACAAATAGAATTGATTGGAGTTATCCAATCTCTGGTAGCGCAGTTGGTTGGAGCGCTTGTCTGAGATGAAATGGGGTTCGTTCCTGCAGCCTTGGGTTCGAATCTCATTCAGCCATGGATGTTCCTCATCATTCACCTCATTACCCACGCACAAGTCTCCAGACTCATGTGGGCATCATCAGCAATAAAAAGAAATGAGATAAGTACTTATCAAGATCACGATTCATTTATTACCAGAGACATTAATGTCCATATTTATGAACGTTCCTTCAGTTTCTCATGACAAAATTAAAAAAGTAATAGTAAAAATGTAAAAAAGTCATTTCACAAAAACTTGTGAAATGAATTACATTTCAAGAGTCCCTCGAGCCAAAAGAACCTGAAGGAACGCTCATAAATACGGCCCTAGATGTATTTTATAAGCTCGTCAATTTTAAAACAAAAACCAGTAAAACAGACAACACATACTTATACTACCATAGAATACTTATCAGACATAAAAAAAATAACAATTCAACCAAAACTGAAATAAATATTTTTCTAGCCTGGCCAATCTATGTCTCAGCTTGCTCTACATCTTGAATTTAGAGCGAGCGATGACATAGAAAAATTAGGTTAGAATGAGCGTTATCGTACTCACTAATATATTGAAAAACTTAAATTTTTATAACCCACACAAATGTATTTACAATATTTATTTTCTAACCTTGTTTACGAAAAAAGAGAAGATGAATATTTTTCAACCAGCCTAGCTAAACAGGTCTGCACAAAGAAATAAGCTCACTAATGAAAAACATTTAGTTTAATATTTTGAGAACAAGTAGAAAAAATTTAACGCTTGGTGGTTATTTGAAAATGATACATTCAAAGGTCAAGCCAGCCAGCTGTAAAACTATTGTTGGGCAGTCACCATGAAAAATGAATGAGTATCAGTTTAAAAAATTATGAGGCAAACAATAAATGATTAAGTTGTCACATAGTTGTCACAATTACACTACTTCTAAAGCAATTATTGATAAGAAAAAATATTGTGTTATGATTCTTTTCCATCATTCCATCATTCTTTTCCACAGAGAGATTTAAGCAATAATTTGATAATGCCCCCCCCCCCCCCACATACCATCAGTTTGGCATGTCAGTTCGATATGACAGTTCTAACTGAAGGATCTAACAGTTGTTAACTGAAGGATTCCACACACGTTCAGTTTGGACTTTCAGTTCGATACGGTAGTTCTGACTGAAATGTTGACTAAAATTGGCTGTACTGTTCTGTCTTGGAAGTCTAATTTACCAATACAGACCCTATAAAATCGAAATTTGAATGCTGGAGCTGGAGGGACAGTAATATTATTTGATCTTTCTGCATAATTGTGTACAAATTTCATGTTTATTGAATGTCAAATAGCGCCAAAACAGTAGAATTAGTACAACTATTATAATTAGTACTACTATTAGTAGTAGTAATATTATAGTGATAGTAGCCAGTTCCCACTATTTATCCCCGTGTGTGGGGAGGCATTAGATATTTTTACTAAATAACCTCAGCACATACCTAATATGTGTAATGACCATTTCGCACTGTTGTAGTGCTTCCTCAGGCACGTCTGGGGGTCTTAAACTTATATCTGAGGAAGCAGCACAACAGTGCGAAATGGCCATCACCATGGTCACAAGTATAACACACTTAGAAAGTATAACACCATCAAATTAAAGTTTAAAAAATAGTTTTTTGAATACGATTTTTATTTTTTCAAATAGGTAAGTTTGGAACACTCAGTTTTGTCAAATATTATCAAATGCGGATCTGTTGGATGAAAATTTTATTGCTTAGATTTCAACAAATAAACGCAAACGCAATGGATTGGAAATGCAGTATTTTAATAAAAGTGAAATACTGTAGTTATTTTCAATAACTTGAAAATATTATCAAAATGAAAGTAATATATTTCCTGTTCTCACATATTGATGCAGACGCGGCCCCTAAAAGTAAAACGAGTATTGTTTTAATCACATTGGCACTCCTTCGGGGCAAAAAAATAAGAAGATAACCAAACCTATCGTTGTTCTTATTAGGTAACTGAAAAACGTACAAAATTGTCAAGTAGATATCACAGTACTTTCAGTGATCCAGTAGTACTTTTTCCACCCTACGACTTGAAGAAGCATCCCACATTTTGCAGAAATTAGTTTCTTTTTTCGGATACCACTTTGTATCCGCTTCAGATTGAAATCAATACTGCACTTATTTTCATTCTTCCATCATAATTACAGTCGAATCCAAAATTATATACAAAGCAGCCTTGACTTCCCAAAATACTGGAATAGCCGTATAAATTTCGTTTCATCCTACTAGCTGATACCACCAAAACGAAAATAAGATCAGAAATAACAAAAACACACAAGAGAAAAGGGCATATATTAGAGTATGGTAATAACTTATATTTACAAGATCTGGATAACCATTTTTCGGTAAAAATGACAACTGTATTTATTATAGCATTTCAGTAGAAATTGTTCAATCACACTTAAAACTATGGAGTGAACTAGATTAATCGTTCTATATATTTAATGTAATCTGAATTTCAATGTATAGAATGGTCTCTTTGATTTTGGTAGTACGGATAGTTTCAAGCACTAACATAGAGTTAAATAGAGGATTTTAAACACAATTTCATGACAATTTTGGAGGAAACAATTGTTGGAGGAAACAATCTGAATAATTATCTCAATAATTTATTATAAATTTTATATAGGAACTGTTAAATTTTTTGTCTCCAACTATAGAAGCATGAATAGTCTATTACCTTTGAATAGTCCCAGTAATTCTTATACAGTATCTTTTTTCTTTCTATTTTCCCTCATAGACGGAGTTTTTTTTATATTTGCGGTAGTCTAAACACCTAAATGTAACCTCACGGTGGTATCAGCTGGGGTGTTATCTCAGATAAATGTGAGTGCTCCTTCTGCGGTCAAGGGTTCGATTCCCGTTCAACATGGCATATTTTATGTACTCATCAACCTTATTACCCACGCTTAGTACCACTATTGGCTTATTACGTGATGTAAACATTATTCACTTTTTGAATTGCTTTATTATGACAATTACTTTTTTGCTGATTTCACGTCTAGTTAACTTCTCCAGTTAACTTCAGTTATCTACTAATTTAGCAGCCCGTGACTGTCTTAAATTTTGATAATGGAGTTTGTTCTCATGAATATGATGACTTAATTTTAGTTGACATAGGCTAAAATATTATTGAATGAATAGAAAAATAAAACTTCTTTAGAGAGAAAATAAGCTTGCATTCCCGTATGTAGTTCAGTGAAATAATCGACTGAGAGAACTGATCGTTGATAAGTTAGTTGATATATTCATGTACCAAACCCAAAGCTAAACCTAACCTATCGATTCTCTCAGACGATTATTTCACTAGACTACATACTGAAGTGCAGACAAAAAGAAATTTAAGGATGTTTGACAGATTGGTTTCTACTTTCTGTAAAGAAACTTACTAAAATGAATCCAATAAGATATTATTTAATGATGCTAAATAAATCTAGGTTTATCATAGAAATAGAAGGCGATTTACTTAGGTCGTCCTCAATAATTACGTATTCATCATTATAAACGCTTAGGACATATTAAATAATAAATAAATTACATTGAACAAAATTGATTAAGTGGAAAAATGATAGTTTCAGAACTGGCAATCATTTAAATTGATTTGTTTATCCCAAACGTTGATGAAGCAATAGGCTAGATTTAGCAAACCTATTTATTGCTAGAGAAGAAATTGACAGACATAACAAAATTGTTGAGCAACTTAATGCTCGAAGATAATCTGAGGCATCAAATATTATTGAATGAATAGAAAAATTAAACTTCTTGAGAGAAAAGAACGTGAAGAAAGATAAAACTTACTCAAATGGATCCAGTAAGATGGGTTGAAAGTCATCAATTGATAAATAAAAACAAAACGATGACAAAATAATTTCAATTGACAATAAAATATTGAACCGATTCCATGATTTATATAAAGATAACACTGCAGTTCACTGCTTTCACTTGAAAATCGCTTTTTTCTGATTTGACTGCCTAAACTGAACGAAAACAATACTTCATATTTCAGATTCGGTTCAGGATCTTGACTTCGGGTTTGCTTTGCTTTCAGCTTCCATCTACAATCCAGTCAAAATCAGTGTTGCCAATATAATTTGCTAATATTCCCCGACCATCAGCCTGAAATTCCCCGCACTGAGGCTGATTAGTATAGGCGATCAGAAGTTAGCCGAAAGATCGATCGTCGCGAACTCTGGGCGGCATAAATCGGCAGCAGTGTAGTGAGTTAGTTGCATTGTTTATAATGGCTAGCATTGGGAAACTTAACATAAAAACAGGATTTAAAGTCAATTGCGATTTTTTAAGGAAATCTAATCTCGAAAAAGGAAAGAACCTTGTAGAGAGTAATCATGTTTTTGATGTGGAGGAGTGCGAAGTTATTATATGTGGAAAAGTGATGAGACAAACTAGCGTCAATGCTGTTTTACAATCTTTTTGTCAAAAAATTTCTACTGTAGTTTTCATATAACTTGGCAGCAGTATGCTGGGTTCAGATGTAGCATGTCCCATCTGCTACACGCTGCCAAGTTATATGAATACTACAGTACTTTGTTTATCAAAAGTCAACTGCCTAAATCCGCCTCTGCTTACAATAAATTAATATTTTGCAACAATAACAAAAACATAACCTCAAAGCTGTTATTAGGATTGATTTCTTCAATTACAAATATCAATCACACAAGTGCATAGAAAACGTCTAATTTTCATCAATCAGCAATCTTTCACACATAAAATGATTTGTAAATATAATATAAATCACTTAGTCCTTCGAACATTAGAGATCCATTTCTCCCATCTATCCTTTTCGTAAGGCCGACCAGAAAATGAATAAAATGAAACACCTTTTCCTTCTGTATTATCATAGATATTACTGCACCCATATACACAACACATAATACGGCTCTTGGGCATTTTTTGTATGTTTGTCTAAAGAAATATTTTTTTGAAAAAACGTATTTGAAGTGAGACAATTTAGCACACGAATTAATGGCGATCAGATTTTGACTCACTAAGTTAGAGCAAGATCCTCCGCTTGGAGCGCTGTCGGTCGATGCCTATATACAGAAACAACTTAGTTGTCTGTGGTATAGTCAAACTTTTTTAAATTAGTATTTTTATATAGTATTTTTTAAATTGGACTAAGGCTCTATAAAGACTATTTTATTATTTATAGAGACCTAAATTGAACTAGTAGAGTTTTTGGACGGTTAGATTAGTTGTGTGCATACAAGTAAAAAACTAGAGAATATGAATATTTTTGGTATTTTGGGTAATTATTTTGTTATGACAAGGAGGAGTGGCAATGTTCGGAGGATTCCTTTACAAAAACATACATTTTTCATTCCTCAGTCATTAATTTGATTTTGGCCAACGAAAAACTTGACTACCCTCGTACAGACGACAAACTGTATCAACGACAATGGTGGCTGGTGACAACTTGTACCTCATTCCTGAGTGGTTCACCTTGCCGGGCATATGCAGTGACAAACTGGACCAATTCTAATTTCATCAACTCTCGACAATGTGGACCGACGACAACTTGGGCCACATTTATGAGTTGTCCAGTTTGTTGAGTGTGTACAGCGCCAACCTGGATCGATTTGATTCTGTCAACTCCCGTCATGGCGAACCGCTGACAACATGGACCACTTTGCATTGTCGAAGAGCAAAAATAAGTCAAAATCAAGAACAAAAAACCGTGAACACATAGCAATGGCCTACATTTTAAAAGGTGGTACTTTCCTGTTTTCTCGGTTGACCTTGACTGCATTTCAGTGAGTTTCAATTTGTTTATTTTAAATTTATTGAATTCTAGCCTACTTGTGTTTTGTTGCTGTGTTCACGGATTTTTTGTTCTTCATTTTATTTCTTATTTTTGCTTGCTGCTCCTCCCACCAGTGGGCGGGTCTTGTTTTAGCCTTCAGCCAATCACAGACCTTCAATGGAGGTCAGCCTATTAAGAGGCACTTTCTCCCTTAGTCAATAGTATCGTTCCCAGTATATATTAAGCTACTCTGTACTTTAGTTTTAGTTTGTTTGAGAAAGAGAATGGTGTAACAACCGAAACTAGTATCTCAATATTTTTAATAAATAATGTGGTTGTCACATCTTCTTGTCTTATTATTAATTAACTATCAAGAATCTCAATAAATAAGAAAAATGAGCAAAAACCATATCCTAGTCCAAGAACATTGGACATTTTTATTCAGTTGTCAGTAAAATAGTATTTTTATTAAGTTTTATTGAATTTGGTTAGTAAAAAGCTGGTTAAGTCCGAAGCTAAGCTGGTATTCTCTATGATAGGACTATTTACAATCATCTCCTAAAGATTTTTACATTATACAAGTACTATTTTGTAATGTATATAACAATACTGCATATAATATACATTACACTATATATTAATTTGCGAGGTAAGGTTTGAATGACAGAAAAGGCTAGAAAAATAAAATTTAATATTCTTATTTTCTATCACACAAGTACATAGAAGTAGCTAAGAAACACTGATATTTACACTGATTATTCATTCAATAAAATCGTATAAGAACAAAGTAAATCTTTCACTATTTTCACCAACGTTGGCAGTTCAAACACTTCTTATCTGAATTTGCACTGTCAGACAATCATTTTTCAAATAGCTTTCAATACTACTAACAGAAACAAATTCAGCATAGCCGAATGCCCGGGAATTCATCTCCTTCACTGGTCTCTTGAAAGCATCCAGCTCCGGTCTTGACATCATTGTTTCAGAAATGGTTAGAGACGGTTCTTGTGGATGGACAAGCGTCAAAGAAATTCGACCATTGAACGGCCAGTGGAGCAAATTGTCATTCTCGCCTTGCATTACATGTACATTCAAAGTAATGAAAGACGTATCACTAACATTCAAATTGAGTCTGGCACAAAACCTGAAATAAAAATAATTACATTATTTAAAACGGGTAGATCAGTTGTAGGGTTATCAGTTGTTAGATGTAATTTACAGAAATTAGAAAGACATTCATTTTTCAAATCACAAAACAAGATAATTTCAAGCTTGTATGAATAAACAAATACAAATTCATAGCCGCGAGCCGTGGCAGCTAGATAAGCTGCGTTCTTGTAGGTCCTGTTCGTAACGGTGACCGATTAGATGGGCCAGCAAAAAAGACACACTGTTCTCTGCTGTAAAATCACTTCCCGGATCACCATCATCCAACTCATTACCCAAGCACAGGTCTCAGACCTGTGGGCTTCATCCTCAAAAAAAAAAAAAAAAAAAAAAAAAAAAAAAGCCACCCCTGAGAAATCTGTGCGGGGTTCATCCTTTTAATAAACATAAATACAATCAGAACAAATACTATAAAAACAGTAGAAATAAATAAATTTATATTCTTTTTTTAAAAAGGCAGTGCAAAGCTCCTCAATAATTTTAAATAACATACATAGACTGACCGTCATTAAAAATATTCATTAATTGATCTAGTCTTCTATAAACTACAAGCACTATAACTAATATAATATTACACATATATTATGCCCCACAATGAGACACTGTAGATAGTTTACTCAACTAATATTGCTTTTATTTGGAAGAAAGACTGCCTCACTTTTCTAGTAGCCATTGTTTAAGTGAGCCTGAAAATATTGCAGCTTGAAGCATTCCTTATTTCTATAGGTGAAGTGTTGAAATATGGTTACCTGAATTACCTGAATAGTCTAAATCTTAGTTAATTTTTTATTATTTAAATGGATGTAGTTTTGTTTGATAGGGAAATAAATCTTATTCTATTCTATAGTTATACAGCAACTGTAGTAGAATAAAGTTATTGAATTAGCTGTGAATAAAAAGCTAAAACTAGACTGAACAACTAAAGCTAGAACAACATAGTCATATGGAGTGGGGAATGCAAAAATAAGTGGTAAATACAGATTTTCAAATTTAGTCTAGTTGCTAGTAGGTAGAGTTAGCTTCTGTTTACTCACTCCAATTGGAGATAACGCTATCACTACACAGTAGTCTACTAGGTAGTCACTACGTTTTATTCACTTCACCCCTTGTGTGAAACTGACAATTTGTAATACTCCTAAACACCTCATGAGTTGCTAAAATTAATATTTATAAAATTATTCACTTACTGCCATATAGAGCTAACAGAGACAAGATTTTTTAGTTTAGGCTTATGCTAGTGCAACTCTCGTAAACTTAGCCACGAGCCGCAGCAGGTATCTGTTCAATCAGATAGAGATAAGCTGCGTTCTCGTAGGTCCTGTTCGTAACGGTGACCGATTAGATTGGCCAGCAAAAGACACTGTTCTCTGCTGTAAAATCACTTCCCGGTGGTTCGGAACCCACCTAAAACTGTAGGTCCAACTCATCAATCACCATCATCCAACTCATTACCCACGCACAGATCTCAGACCTATGTGGGCTTCATCCTCCAAAAAAAAAAATCTACTCGCGCTCTATGCCAATAAGTCTCCATCTAGACCGCCATTACGTTTATGCGCTATAATTTCAGAAAATAAATTATGCGCTGTTAATTTCAAGACTGAAATGAAAATGATTTTACCTGTAGCCATGGTATGAGGTATAAAAACCGGGACTGTAGAACATAATCGACGGTTCCATTTTCATTTTTTGTAACTTTCTTCTGAAATCGGAAATATTCCATACATACACACCACTACAAATTCTGAGAGGTAGATCGGATTTCAGTCTATCAATCTCAACCGACAATCGAACAATATGCTGATGCGCTCCGGTCAATTGCACGTCTTGCTCTCTTGTTCTTTGTTCCAGTAAGACTATCCTTTCAAACAGGTTTCTGTAACAGAAAAACGAATTCGATGTTTGAATTTTACTGAAATGATTTATTTATTTATTCACAATTGTCACATTACATAAAATATTCTGAGTTTCACTCTAATGATTGGTGACATGTCAATTCTTAAACTACTAGCTTCACTATACAGTGAAGAAGAAAAGAGAAACAATTATATACCAAAATATCTGTCAATAACATTCAACACTCTCCTTTATAGCTATAATAATAGTAATGAGTCTTAGTCAGATGTCTTAAGACTCTATAGATCGTGAGGCAAGACATGAGCTATGAAGATTGGACTGTTAGCTAACCGGCAGTCGCAACCCAGTAACAACGTGCTAGCCATTGCGCAATGAACACTACTGTATGAGATTGAAAATACAGCATAAAATGCGTTCAGACACTAAATATTCTTTTTAAAATCATCAGCTCTAACAAACCAAAGCACACGAATGCATACTCTACATATAATGTTTGAGCACTCATCATCAATAAATTTAATCGCTTGTATGTGATAAGATAATACTCTGGCTGCATCCGTTTTCTGCAGCTTTGAGCTCGAATCCCATTTAGCCATTGATGTTTCTCATCATTCATCCATTTACCATAAAGTAAAGTAAGTCTCCAGACTCATGTGGGCATCATGCGCAATAAAAAAAATGTTATGTGTTAAATATTAAAAGTAATAGAAAATGGATTTTATTGATTTTTTGTAGATTACGTCTTGGAGACTCCAGTTACGATAAGATAAGTTTGCTCAACAATTATACAATCTTATACACTAGTTCCCATAATTACTATATCAATATGTTGAGGTGCGGCTTAATTTTGATGTGAAAGGAACTCTTGTACACTATAAAAAGCTTTATCAACTAAATAATTTTTCAATTTTTTAAAAATATTTCTATATTTTCAAGACTCTTTAAAATACTTGTTGTAGTTTCCTACCAATATAACAAGGTTTTTGTTTGAATAAGCTACTATTTTGACTCACCAAGTGATAATCTCCTCGGCTTCTTGTATTGCGATCGTGTACGCCAATATTTTGATTAATATCAGTCTTTTTTTACATAAAAAGTAGCTTCATACACATACAAGCAGGGTAAGTTAGGAGACCAAGTCTGTTGAACGGTCTACATGAATCTAATCTATTCACTCTTCCCATACACCTAACAGCGTTCTTTTGTTGAAAAGAGGAGTGTCTAACAGCGTATAGGTTAAGCATTCGTGAGTTCTGGTCTTGTTTAAACTGATGATTTTATTTTTGTAGAGACAGTCGAATACAGAGTTTTCAAATGAACGATACGGCTCGTTGCATATGCGTATCTTTCTTGTTTGTGTATCTTGTCCTTGAAGAGCTTCCTTTTTCTTGCCAGGCACAGGTGAGAGCTCATGTCTTGCCTCACGAACTATACTGATATTAGGTTTTTGCATAATGAAATATAAAATAGTAGTTTATGCAACGATTTTATTTTGACCCTTATTAAAGCACGAGTTAGATGTAAGTTATAACACGAGCGAATGCGAGTGTTATAAATATCTCACGAGTGCTTTAATGGCCAAATAAAATCGTTGCATACACTATTTTATCTACGACCACTAGTACACATTTAATTGAAACAATTTCATTTTACCTGTGACTGTCAGAGATACCTAACCTCTCATCTCAAATACGAGAAGTTATTGTAGATTGTTAGGTTAAAGCAGCTGGTGTAGCAGTTTGATCAAATCAGCTGATAGTTTCACAATATTGAATTACGATATTGATTCCATCAAAAATGCTTCTGATTGGTCCAGAACCCGTGTTATAATGTAGAACCTGTACTATAATGAGCTCTTTATACAACGAGTTTCAAAAAGCATTTCGAAAAGACAGCTATTTTGGCATCAATTGTGAAACTGTAATGTATACATTATGACATGGTCGTAGATAAAATACATTTTTTGATATTCTACGTGCTTGTTCTTCATGGATGATGTATATTTTCAATCATGTGTTTTCATAAGAATGTTCAAGACAAAAAAAATCAGTGTTGAAGCTGTATGCATCATATAATACAATTGCATACCTCTGTTGTTGACTATTTATTGACTTAAAATAGATCTACAATAGCAAGCAAAATTCACAGTTGTATGCCTGTATGCCATTTTGTCCTGATTAGATTCCCTGTCAACAAGTGTTTTATTTTTTTTACACTGTATAATATGATAACTTATAAACATAAATAATCTTCTAGTTCCGAGTAAAAAATGGTTAGTGTACTACCTTAAATGGTTAGATAATGTAAACTACTCACTTGACCAGTTCTTTTAATTGGCTTTCTTCCGAACTGCTTGTTGAATCACTATCATCCTGCTTGGGGCGAGGATCCCATAATTTTGCTTCTTCTGCTTTTGATGCGATGGCATTGTTTATCAATCTTGAGCTTAACCCAGAACAAACCGAACTGATAAGCTGAAACAGAAATGAATTCATTTTACTTTTCGATTAAACAGTAGGAAAAACAAACATCAACCTTTTATTTGATTAACAAAATATTTCAAGATTTTTCTTGAAGAATTTGTAAACTCATTTTAACAAGTGGGATGCATCAATTTTTATGTGATTTCTGTAAACTATGAAACATTTACCATCGTGGTTTAAGAATACCTTCTTATAGGGCTTTGAATGCTACAAAGTGATTTTTAACAGAATGCCCTAGTAGTAAATAAGTAGACGAAAATACGTAATACTTTACAATGAATTGTGTACAATTATAATTATTTAATTTGTCAAATCCATTCACGCCTTTGAGATGGTCAATAAATAAAATACAACTACCTAATATAATCAATTGTGTAAAGCTACAAGAAGTTATTTTGACAAATCCTTTTACGAATTTGAGAGAAAACAATAATTTTCTAAAAATCAGAACAAATATTTGCCTGCGTTCAAGTTTAAACTTCCAATATACGTAATTATTTTGGTGTCTACTCTTCACGCCATGATATTAGGCTTCTCAAAATTAAATTTGCGGATGTTTAATTTAAACATGTGATGTATTGGATTTCAACCGCCAATGCCAATACAATTCCAAAAACGGAATTAGGAGCTGCAATATTGATAGGAAGCAAATGTGTTGCTTTGATTTGGGACTTGAAGCTTTTTTGCATCATAGTGACATATCTCGTTCTATGAGCTTCCTGTATCTATATTCTGTTCATGCAAACGAGAGGCAAACCGAAACAAACGTTTGCGTTTGTGTGAGTGAAAAGGTGATGACTCATATCAGCTGTAGACCGATCGATTAATTTCTAGCAGATCACACTGAGTTCAGTATCGCATTCGCTGTCACAGTTACCGGTTCACTTAAGCTGGGCATTCACGTTCCGATTTGCAGTACGACTTGTGGTCCAACCTCCAAAGTTGGATCCGATATCGGAACGTGGATGGGATGTTGAATAGTTGGAAGTGTAGATGGACGAGTCGGAACATCTAGAGGGACGACAGGAAGGTCCGACTTCCGACGGAGTTGGAGCGTGAGTGGGGGAGTCGGATCAAAGTCGTCCAACTTACCTCAGTCAGTGATTGACCTTCGGGCAACTTCGGTTAACATTTTTCGGCTCGAGAGCGACGCTCACAGTTGTGAAAACAGACTAGGACTAAAGTTGGATAGCAAGTCGGAGCGTGAATGCCCAGTATTATAAACTGCACGTTAATTGTATTTCTGTAGTTAATTGCGAATCGGTCTTGTTGTTCGAAGATACACTCTCGCACGCGCATCGTTGCTTACATCGTCTACCCTTTCCGTGAATAGAGTATAAATACATTTAAATTATTAACAGTACCCATAAGTGAAATTTGAACACTCATTTTAAAAAGTCTGAAAGTAAAATAAAAAAATCGGGCTACAAGGTGCACTGAAAATTTTTCTGCCAAATTTAGTGTTTCAAATCGTTGCCGTTTTTGAGAAATCTGTAGACTGGACATACACACACAAATCCCTATTCACTCCTATTATATAGATTCTATACGTTACATCGAGTATCAGCAGATGAGAAAGCATCATTATGAGGATATTTCTGCCATCCCGAATTATAATCGAGATAGAAATATATCAATTTAAAAAAGGATTCATCTTTACAAATGAAAAATAAACAGTAATAATCTCATCTAAGTTGGGTGTACGTGGAGTGGATCCCATGTGGATACTGCGTTGGTTTTTACAGGCGGGAGTACTTCCTGACGTTAACATATTGTGGGTAAAATTGCACGTTAACTAAGGTAACAATAGAGATTGAGCAAATAATGCTATCTCTTACCTGACCACTCTATGCTTCAGCTTGCTGTGCAGCATTGACAAGCACCCAGAAGCATAGAGCGGTCAGTTTAGAATTAGCGTTATTGCAGTTTGGCTCAAACTCCAGAATGATGTGAGTTGTAAAGAACAGAGTCAAGGTGGGTTATTTCATTAGAGATACCAAAATAAGTCTATTGAGAACTCAATATCATACAATGGAAAACAATAAACTAATACTTACACTCAAATGGTTATGGAGATCATTGTTCAGGTGCAAATTCATGTGCTCCACAGACATAGCTGTGAAATTGCAGCCAACGTTGTGGAATGAACAGCGGATGTTGGACTGGAATTGATAATCAAGAATAAAAATAAAATGTAGGTACACCAAAAAACAAGCCTGATGAGTACTTTTCTACTTCTTAAACTACTTCAATAATAAAGTTACTTCAGCTTCAAATAATTAGGAACACAATTATCATTTTCTCATATAAAATAATAAACAGCTATGTTTGATTGAAAGGTTTTTGTCAACAAGAATATTAATTTTAACTTTTCTTTTGCTGGTAGTGCCTGAACATAAATTTTAGTTTTTTTTCTGGTTAGTTAGGTTTCTTTTATTTCCTTTATATTAATATGTTAATTTGTAACCATTAAATTATTTTGTTGTAAAGTTGTGGCAATAAAAAATTGAATTGAAAAAAAATTCTAGGTCAGAGAGTTCATAACTCTGAAATTTATTATTCATCACACATAAATGTAGCAGTTAGATAAAGAACTTGGACCCTCTTTGTATGGGTAACATTTTTGATTGGATATTCCAACAAAAAATACTGTTCTCTGCTGTAAAAACACTTTCCGATGGTTCGGAATCCACCTAAAACTGTAGGTCAAACTCATAAATCACCATCACCCAACTCATTACCCACACATAAATCTCAGACCTATGTGGGCTTCATCCTCAAAAAAATTAAGAGTTTACTCAACACAATTATTGGTTTTTTTTCTCAAAAGAAATATAGAACAGTCATCAAATTATCTCTAAATAATTTTGATTTTGAATACATTTTTGTCAGCAAGAATAGATTCATTGAATATTGGGCTAATGATCTGATATCGAACTAATTGATCATTAACTGCTCCACATTAATTATGCTTTGGAAAAAGAACTTCAACACATTTAAGTTACTGCCAACGATGCGCCAAGAGCGCCTTCTATGGATACTCACAACGGGGATGTTTTACAGAGACAAGTTGGGCTTTTAAACGATAGTAGTGTCATAGGGACAAGGTGTCGTAGAAGCTAGTAGTTCTAAAAGTGGCAGTGTCACAGAAGCAAGTTGCCATAGAGACAAGGTGGTGACAGTTTTAAAATTGTATGCAGTTTCTCAAGGACAAGTTCTCATAAGAGCAAGTTCGCGTGGCGTGTTGCCTACAAACTTGCCTGAACTTGAAGGCATTACATTTGTTTTAGTAAATTGAATGTCTACTGTATTTTATTTAATAGAATCAGAGACCTCGCATACGCTCGGTCAATTATCTCCATTTCTCGTATTCAAATTTAATGTAGCCCACATAGGTCTGAGATCTGTGCGTGGGTGATGAGTTGGATGATGGTGATTGATGAGCTGGACCTACAGTTTTAGGTGGGTTCCGAACCACCGGAAAGTGATTTTACAGCAGAGAACAATGTATTTTTTGCTGGCCAATCCAATCGGTTACCCTTACAATTACAATACTGTATTGGAATAATTGGCAACAACATGAAAAAATAGTTCACTATTCCCCAAAGGTTGAACCCAAGGCGGTGGAAATATAATAGGTGGGTCGTACTGAAAACTACTATGGTAGAAAAAGTCCTAAACCGTGCCTGTCCCGACACATGACAAATAATATTCGTTTTCATCATATGTATTGGAGTAAACACACTAGACCAATCCGTTACCGGCAAACATGACCATGCCGTCCGGAAACTCGAGAGTGGCTGACTTGAATATTTTGACAAAAAGGAACATTGAAATTGACCAATTTAACATTGGCGGTATAGACCCTTTCGACTCCCTTAAAGGTTAATTTAGGTAGTAGTTAATTTGAGCACCAGAGGGGGAAATGCAGCAATTAATTTCCTATCTGTTATGTGAAAAATATTGATTACCGTGTGTTGTTCACTCATATGTTGCTCGGCATCAATTAATGATAAAACTTGCGTGCACTCTTGAACAGGACACTGCAGCCTCTGCTGCGCTATTTCACGCCTGGTGTAGTTGTCTGGGAATAGATCCGACTCCATGGACAGCTCATAGCCGTCTATTGGACAAACGCCTCCTTGACGACTGAAAAAAGAAATTAGAAAATAAAGTAATACAGACTTATGAAATAAGCTAGAAAGTGAAATAGATTCCCTTTCCAAGTGTAAAGGATTGTGGATACCCCACCATTTTTCAGATATTTATTCTCAAAAGAAGAATTACACAAAATGGCGGAGTCCTGGACATTGAGGCTATTCTTACACTTGACTTGACCTGTACCCGTAAGGGTCTCCCCACCACGAAAAGCCATACGAATTTACTTTTACTTGACCTGTCAAAATGTGAGATTTTTTAAAAATATTCTTGAATTTCCTGATCCATACCGATCTGCGTTGTTAATATTAACTTTTTATGATAAATTTAACGACTTGTAGTCTTTCAATCAAGAAATTCAAGAATATTCTTTAGAATCTCACATTTTGACAGGTCAAGTCAAGTGTAAGAATGGTCTCAATGTCCAACACTTCGCCATTTTGTGTAATTCTTCTCTCCTTTTTACCAATCACATCAAACATTTCTGTTGTACAATCAGTTAAAATATGTATTATTATATAAATCATCTTGTCTATTTCAACCATTTAACCATAAAGTTAACTTTTCCAAATTCATTGTGCGTCACTATTGGATCTGAGATTAGCTAATCTCTATAATACTGTAATCATTCATAGACATTATAAATCTGCACAAATAAAGTCATCTGAATCTGAATCTTTCTGAGCAACTAGAATTGACTGTGAATATGAGATGAAACAGTCTACTTAGGTTGCATTTGAAAAAATGGAAGGTGGTTTTGACAACGAGCCACATCAGTATGCAATAACCTTAAACTGACAATTAACAGGGAGAAAACTGTGAAAATGGTATTTACACCCAACCAAACCCAAGAAACTGATACAGAAAACGGCACAGATACAATTGGCTGGACCAAGTTTCTTGGTGTGATAATTGACAAAAACCTAAACTGGATTGAACACACAAACCAATTATGCAAGAGATTGTCCTCGGCCCTTTATGTTATCAGAAGAATCAGAAGCATTACAGATGAGAAAGCGGCATTTGTCGCTTATCACGCCCTGTTTGCCTCCTTATTGCGTTACGGAATTGTAGCATGGGGATCAGCGCCAAAGAGCTGTATGGATAGAGTCCTACGCTGCCAGAAGAAAGCTTTAAGAGTAATTCTAAGACTGGATTTCAGGGAGCACTGTAAACCATTATTCATTCAAAATAGCATACTTACAGTGGTATCTATCTACATTCTAGAAGCAATAATCTTGACTGTGGGGCAAAGCCCCACACTCCGAGGTGATCAACATAATTGCAACACCAGAGGCCGCCTAAATATTGATCTTCCACAACATAGGCTTGAAAAATTCAAAAGTACGCCTATCTACGCAGGCTCGCATTTCTATAATATCCTCCCAGGAAATCTCAAGTCGCTGACACATTCCTACCCACGCTTCCTAAAGGAACTGAAGCAGTACTTCACTGCCAGACCATACTACACTGTGACGGAGTTTATCGAGGAGCATACATTTCGGCACCGGAGGGAATAATTAAGGGAATCCTTAATTATTGAATTCACCTTCTGATATCATGACGATTCCCCGATCCATGGACCGTGGCGAAGACACCAGAAGTAAAGTAAAAGTAAAAGTAAAAGGTTAGACCCGCCCGACAATAATGCCAATAGTGCAACTTTGAAAAAGCTGCTTGGATAAATACAGGTATATTGTCATGTAATTCACCGGTAAATGTACTTGAAGTAAACTTCCTATCTTTGGTAGGCCGCGGTCACGCGTTTCGAACCAATGTGGTTCATCTTTGGCGCTTGGTATATGAGCTAAATAGTCAGAGAAGTTAGTAAGCCAACTACAGTACATTTCACATAGAACGCTTTCTACATGTGTTGGCATAACATTAAAAATTACTCACTTCATCCATTGAATAATGCACTCTTTGCAGAATCTGTGGCCACAAGACGTCAGAAACGGATCTTTCAAACAGTTGAGACAAATTGCACACTCAAATCTGGGATCCAAGGCAGGAAGTTTTCCATTTTCAGATTCCTGCAACAATAAAATTCAATTAGTTACAGCCAGTAACCATGAAAATAAAACTGATAATCATTTTTTTGGTGGATGATGTTCACATGAATTTTGAGTGTGTAATGAGGTGAAAGGGTGAATAATATGAGAAACATACATGGCTGAATGAGATTCGAACTCAGACTGCAGGAAACGAAGCCAGCCAGAGTCCTATCTAGTGCTCCAACCAACTGCGCCACTATAATGTTCATATTAAAAAGTTATTTGAAATCTTTGACATGAAAATCACTGACATGTGCATCAAAGCTTGAACATATTATAATGGTAGCATGTTTGGTTGATGATAAGTGAAGGCCAAAAATATTGCGTACGGTACGGTAACTTACTTCATAAAACTAGCGTAAAGCTAGTTTGTATCAAGCGCTAGGATCCAGGATAAATCAGCAAGTTACTATCCATAAACCAGTTTGTATCATTGTTTGATGCCAATAAGATATGTATCAAAGGCAGGGACTATCATAGAACAAAAGAAAATGGACTAAAAATATAATCATCTTTCAGCATAATCTTGATGATGCTTTTAAGATGAAAAAGAGGTCATTCAGGCAAAATATTGAATGCCTGTACAATTATTTTATATATTTATATAATTATTTACTCTTATATTTTTATTTCCATCTATTTTTCTCCAATTTATCAAGTACGTCTCACATATAACTCCAACCTGCAACTCCCAATCAGTACCGTACCAGTAATTAAAAAATGATCGAAAGCAATTTAATTTGTAATTATTATTGTCGCAGTTGCAATGCGTGGAACTTATTTTCTTTAATTGAATTTGCAACAAAAACATCTATTTTTTAAGTTGTTATTTTTTAGCGTATGAGTTAATTAGGTTAAAGAGAAAATAAAATTAAAGAGAAGAGCAGAACTTGGGTTTTTCCAGAATGTGTGGTAAGCCAATAAGATGATTGACAAGAAAATAAGCTAGGCTGTGCAGAGAAGAAATAACACCAATAGGAATTACCAAAATCAGTACCACACCAGCGTTGAGCGTGGGTAGAAATCAAATGTCTTTCTACAATTTTGTCAAGTTAGGTTACCACACCGTATTAAGAAAAAAAGTTGAAAGTTGCTCATTCGGAGACAGTAAACAGTTTGAATCCTTAAAACTTTGAGGATTAATGGTAAGTCCCTTTGCAAAACATTATAAATCTTATTCAAAATAAGGCGTAATATAAATTTCAGGTTGCAGGTATGTTTTCACCAAAACTAAGATTTGGCTCATCTATCATGAATGTTCAACATTCAAAGGAATAGCACAAAGATATTTAATTGTGATTAAAAATTGTGGTTAGGCTAATCTACGACAATAGTAGAAGTGACGATAAGATAAGTGATAAAGGAATGCGAACTTGACAATTAAACTGCATACTTTGCTAAACACACAGCAACAAAATAATACAAAACAATAACCTAAAATATCAAAGAAGTAAACAATAACAAGAAAATGAAATACGTACAGGTGCAGTTGAGGATGTGCTAGTGTCACTCGGAGATACATCAGTCATTTCTGAATATTAATTTAAAAACACAAGAAATATTTCATGAAGTTGAGAAAGTTGCATTGTACACCTATTCACGTGACCGATGATTCATACATTGAAACACTCGACTCGAATCTCTGAAGCGGATAAAAATGCAAATAAACAGGTATAGTGTAGAGGTAGACTTGTCAAGTGCTTTCATGGAAGAAACCAGTTTACCTGTCGTGACGTCAGGTACGGAACAGCTGTTCGTGTTAAGCGCGAGAATTTTTAAATTAATGTAAGGAAGTATTGAACGAATTTCCTTCACTTTACAATATCAATCCATAGAAGAAAAAATAGGTAAAAATAATAAAATAGGTATAAATAATCACCAAATCAACAATGTTTTGCAAAAAATAGAAAAATGAATACAAAAGAATAATTAAAAACATTACCGTATGGATTGATTTTGTTAATCGCTAGCAGACTAAATCAAAGTAATTTAAAATTGAATGCAAATGAAACAGTAATTTTAAAAAAGAGGCGTTGATTTTCAAAACTTAATAATTATTGGAGGAATCTGAAAATATTTCAGAATAATTATCTAAAGATAGAATAAAATATTAGAAACAATAATAAAAGGAAAATGAAATTTTAATCTGTGATGTTTTCCATGAGAAATACTTGATGAACAATCTAATATCAAAACCGACACTGTATTTCAATTAAATATATGATTTCGCTCACTTTTACTGGAGATACTGGAGAAATGCATTTCACTTCTGAAAAAGCTTCTTTGCAGAAGTGAAATGCATTCCTCCAGTATCTCCAGTAAAATTGAGTGAAATTATATATTTAATTGAAATACAGTGTCAGTTTTGATATTAGATTAAAATTTTTTATATTAATGATGTTCATACAGAAATTTTAGGGGGAATAAATGGCATACATCTCAACCCTCCCCCCCCCCCCGTATGATAATAACAATAATAAGCCTATGGCTTTTTGGTAGGGACACCCTTTTACGGATAGTTCTATCTCGCCGAATAAGCCTTGTTGAGGGGAATGTGGACCTACTAATTTAGGTGGACAATCTAATATTAAAACTGAGACTGTATTTCACTTTTATAAAATGTTCTACTCACATATATTGGAGATGCATTTCACTTCTGAAAAGAAGCTTAGTCAGCCTTCAGCCGACAGGCTGACGAAGCTTCTTTTCAGAAGTGAAATGCATCCCTCAAGCATCTCCAATATATGTGAGTAAAACATTACATAAAAGTGAAATACAGTGTCAGTTTTTATTAGATAGTTCATTAACTTAAGTATTTCGTCATGGAAAACATCACAGATTTTTGGTGGGTTCCGATATGACACTATATATAGGCTATTAGGCTGAGTTCCCGGAAGCTTTACCAGTAACTGGTAAATGTTACCGGTGGCGTCTGATTGGTCTATTCAATTTTTTTAAACATTTATTTGAGTAGACCAATCAGACGCCACCGGTAACATTAACCAGTTACCGGTAAAGATCCCAGGAACTCGATCATTGTGATCGGATGATAATTTGTTTTTTTTTTTTAAGAAGACAAAAGATGTTTAAAGAAAGTATAATAACAGATAATTGTCGAGTTCTTTGTACAATTTTTTCTGTGATGTATTCAAGATGCTTGAGTTCTTATTCAATAGGTAAGTTATGACAAACGGCTTAGTTGTAACTCACCACCACATTACATTCACCATGTGGTCGATTGAATAGCATCAAACTGCATAAAACAGTTGTTTATTTGCAATCAGTTTGTTTATTGTTTGATTCTCTATTAGGACTGGAATTTTGTCATCCATGGAGAATACATATTTATACAATAATTTATTTTAAATAAATAATTTATTAATTTGGGTAAACAGGAAATTGATTCTTGTTTTTAGACGACAATATTCAACTTCCATTTTGCACTGCATCATCGTCAATCCATTTTGTAACTTGAAAGCTACGGTATCAATTTATCGTTCATGCATGATACATAAACACATCATCATACACATTATGATACAAATACTGTATTTAAACAGTTTTTATTACTATTTAAATGAATCAGTACTGTAAATGAAACACAGTCTGAAAATAGAAGGAAGCAAATCTCCAAAACCATTTTAAAGTGTTCGTTGAGACAAGACATCATTTTGATCAAAGCAGTTTATTTTTTCATTTAATTTAATGAAGTTTTTATAACATATTTTAAAGAGAAAAATGTGAGAATGCCAATAAAGAAGACTCGAATTACTCTATCTGCCCAGTACAATCTAAAATAGAAGTTATTACATTATTGATTATGCTTGTATTGAATAAGAATATATTATACCATGTAAATAGAAGAATAATGACAGATGAATCAAGGATGATCAATTTTTTTCTTTGCGTTTTGCATTAATTTGAAGATATCACTGTTTTGGTGTCACAGCAAAACATGTTTTCTAGAACAAATCTAGGAATTCAACCCATCAAGCTCTCCTTCCTACAACCTGAAATTTTTATACTTTTAACACTTTCATCCATAATGAGGGGAATTCCCAAGTGAAGAATTTGACATTTACTTGAATATTTGGATAAAAGCTGAGTTATAAAACTATGAATATTATTCACTTGTTGAATTTTGCTCTGGCTTGAGCGAGATTCGATTCACTTTCATGGAAGTACAATTTACGCATTACCAAATGGCGAATCATTATAATATTTGAGAGTCATTTCCTCTTGAGGGTTCATATTTTTCTGTCACTCTCACCTACAGCTGGCCATAACAATATTGGTAGCATTTATTTGAAAATTTGATAATTATTTTGGTTGAAAAAACTTTTAGAGAAGAAAGACACAATATAAATTTTTCTACTGATCTTCAGAAACCTGAAATGGAAATGAATAAATGATTCAAGAAGGATTTACTGTATTTTGTCAAGTTTTCAATCGAGCTGCTCAATTAAAAAGAAAATAATATTAAGTCTTATATCACACAAAAAAGGCTACTCCAAATTTTGAAATTAAAAATTTCATTCCATCAGTTTTTATTTGACTTGTTCAATTATTCTAAAACATTTTCATTGTTACTAACATCTCCCCATATTGCCTCTCACTAAAACAATACTTCCAAGGTGTAAAACCTTTCCAGGATTAAGAGATTTTAGCAGACATGCTTATTAGGCTGAAATTACCCAATTAATAACAAAAATGATCTTTTAAAATTTTTGAGAGCAGAAATTTTTTTATGAGGAAGTATGAGGGAATTTACGTAGAATACAGGCATGGATCTGTTTGGAGAGTTTGGATTATCATCATAACGATTTATCTATTTTATGGCTTTATTTGATTGACTCTTTGAATGTTCCACCATTTCTGGAATATTGTGTTATGTCAAACTAAAATAATTCTCTCAAAAAAGTTTTTGGAGAAGTTTGATGGTCTTTTAGTGTAAGAGTTGTAATTATTGAGTTGAAAATAAAACAAATTCTAAATTTTTTTGTTAATTGCGTCTTGGAGACTCCAGTTAAGGAGGATAACACAAGTCAGATCAACAATTATACACTAGATACCATAATTACTATATCAATTAGTTGAAGTGAGGCTTAATTTTGATGTGAAAGGAACTCTTGTACACTATAAAAAGCTTTATCAACTAAGTATTTTTTCAATTGTTTTTTAAATATTTCTATATTTTCAAGAATCTTTAAAAACTCCGGTAGCTTATTGTAGAATTTCCTACCAATATAACTAGGTTTTTGTTTGAATAAGCTACTATACTGACTCACCAAGTGATAATCTCCTCGGCTTCTTGTATTATAATCATGCACATCAAGATTTTGGTTAATATCATTCGTTTTTACATATAAAGTAGCTTCGTACACATATAATCAGGGTACAGTTAGGAGACCAAGTCTCTTGAACAACGGCCTACATGAATCTAATCTATTTACTCTTTCTATACACCTGATTTCTTTTGGATCTTAAACACCCTATAAAGATTTTGTTTTGATGAATTACTCCATACTAAGATAGCATACCTAATATGTGACAGTAATAGCCCATGGTAAGCTGTAAAAAGTAACTTTTTGTCATTCAATCTAGCAAGCTGTCGCAGGACAAATACCCCATATGAAATTTTACAACATATTTTCTCAATGTATGGAGCCCAGGTCAATCGTCTATCCAACAAAACTCCTAGAAATGCAATGTTTTCTTCCTGGTCTAGTTGATTATCGTTTACAAACACGTTTATAGCCCTATCTTCCTTTGAATTATGTTTGTTTTTGAATTGAAGGTATTGGCATTTTTTACTATTTATTGGTAATTTCAACTGATTTAAGAATTGGACAATGGACTGCACACCTATATGGGCACTTATTTCTAAATGATCTAGAATGGAATTGCTGAAAATGAGTGATGTATCGTCTGAAAATAAGAGGGCTCTACCACTAATTAATTCTTTAGGTAAACGGTTGACATATAACAAAAAAAGCAATGGACTTAGTATTGACCCCTGAGGCACTCCAGCTTGGACCTCTAATTTATTAGATTTATTCTTTACTATACTATTCCCAACTACTATAGTTAGTTCTACACATTGTTTTCTCCTAATAAGATATGATTCAAATCATTTCAGTTCAACCTCATTTACGCCTACATTTAGCAGTATTTCCAATAAATTTCTATGATTAACATAATCAAATGCCCTTGATAGATCTAAGAATATTGCAGTAGCTTTATCACCTGAATCTATTATATCTATTAGTTTATCAAGAGAAACATAGCTTATCAGAGAATCATAGAGAAACTATGGCTGTCTTTGTTGATCTTCCTTTCTGGAAGCCATGCTGTTCATCACAGATAAAGTTAGCTTCTTGAAGGTGCAGAAGTAACCTATTTAGAACTACTCTTTCAAAAATTTTACTTATTACATTTAAAATACTAATGGGCCTATAGTTTTCCACCTTTTCTCTGTCACCACTTTGAAGATTGGCAAGATCTTCCCCTCTTACAAATTATCTGGAACAACACCTTGTTCAGAATGATTGATCAGATGAATCAAAGGGTCTAACAATTGATCTTTACATTCTTTCAGAATTTTACTGGATACCCCATCCATTCCTACAGTTTTTTTTATTATTCAAGCTATCAATGATATTTGACAACTCGTCTTGGCATACTGGGTGGAATTTTAATTCGTTCTGAATTCCGTCAGTATTACACATGTTTGCATCACTAATACCTGTATTAAGAGATTTTTGAAGATTCTTAGCAACCAGTTGATAATATATTCTGTTAAAGAAATTATAGATGTCTACACTATCATCAATATATTTGTTATTTTCGTTAATTATTCTGGGGACACTATTATAAGCATCTACATGAGCTACTTGCCTATTTTTGTTTATTACATCCCACACACTATTATTCAAAATTCCAGCTGTTTTCTTACATTTGGCTCTTTTCACTTCTTTTGTACAGTTTTTCTTTAGAGCTTTGTAATTATCTTCACTTAACATATTTCTAGATAGTTTGAATTCATCATAAATATGCATCTTTAACCCTATTTCTTTCGGCAAGGATATCATCAGTTATCCACTCTTCAATTTTGTCTAACAATAAAAAACCAGTAAATTAAATATAAACTGACCAATGAAAATATAATAAAAAATTAAATACGTACGGTACAGTACTAAAATGTTTAAAATAAAGTATTTACTTTAAAATGAGTAAATTTTATACAAGTAACTTTTTAAAGTCGGCGCCAAATTTTTCATAAACTCCTAAAATATTGCATAGAATTTTCTATAAACTCATAAAATATTTGGCGTCGACTTCAAAAAGTTACTTGTATTACCTTTAAAATTTTCTCAGTTTAATGTAAATACTTTATTTTAAACTTTATAGTTGACTTACGTGGTATTTACTTTTGATTAGTATTTCATTAAAGCTGGTTTCTTTTTTGTTTTGAAATTTGTTTTATTTTAGGCATTTTAGTTGAATGCTCAAATATGGAAACATGAAAAACTACTTATACATTATGAAAAATTTAGGAACTTAGAAAATCAATACAATCAATATTACATATAGATTGAAGTAACTGAAAATCTGACTTTTAGGAAAGTTAACAAATCAAGTGGAATCCTACAACTCTTCATTGAACATAGAATATTGTATTTAAGAAAATTATAATAGTGAAAGGCTTTATAAAAGTAAAATGATTCTTGGTTCTTCATTTTAATTCGGACCCTTTTAGAGTACACCTCTACACTGAAAAATTAAGAACTTCAAATAATTTTTTCAACGATCTTAAAAGCAAACAAACTAGATTGAAACTACATAAACTTATTCCTACGACTCCAAAGCATGAACAAATTATTTGCAATATTTTTTTATTTCACCCACTTTGAGGTACGTTGAACCATGATCTTGACAGTGTGTTTATGAATTCGCCTCTTTCCGTCTTCTCCAATACTCCTTCATTCTTTCAGAAGTGGTTTTTTCTGATCTTCGGACATCCCTGTACCTGTTCTACATTTTTCTGGAACCTTTGATTTTGGTTTTTTTAAATATTACTGAGGCTGTTACGGTTTTTGATTATTTCATTTGTTGTATTCAGTTCATTTAAATCGTCCTGAACTTTTTTAAACCAATTGCTCTTTGTTTCTCTATTGCAAAAAAAAAATCGAACAATTATTTTGTGAGTCTGTTGTTGTCCATCTTAAAGATGTGGGAGTAAAACGTATTCTTCTTTTACTTATTGTGTCTGAGTTTTTCAATTTTTGTGTACAAGTTTTATTGAATATTATCCTTAGGTCTACTTCATTATTCTGAAACTTGAATCCTATTATTTTTCTTATTTTTTTCAAGTTAGTTTGAAGTGACTGGCAATTGAACAAACTGACAAATATACAGAACAGAATTTATTAATTTCGAATTCCTCTAAGTGTCCGCCATTGCGTAAGTCTTTAGTATAAATTAATAGCACTTAAAGGAATTCGAAATTAATAAATTCTGTTTCTGTATATTTGTCAGTTTCTTTAATTGTCAGTCACTTCAAACTAACTTGTGAGACGAACCGATATGGCCAAGTTTGAAATGAATGCTGCTGTGCAGAAAGGTATCCATAGTCTAGTGGTTAAGGCGCCCGACCGGTAATTGGGAGGTCCGTGGTTCGATTCCCGGTGGTGACTGATATTTTTGTAAAGTAGCATTCATAGATTTCCATCAGTTATTCATTACTGCTGTCAATATCCGCCATTGCGGAAGTCTTTAGTATAAATAATTATGATGTTAAAGATCCATCTTGTTTCCACTAATAAGTAATTGTAATATAAACTTAATAAAACAACTTTTGAATGGAAATTAACTCACGTTATGGCGTGACGGCCGTTTCGCTGTGAGTGTACTGTGGGTCGTCTGACGATGCTCTAGACAACAGAGCGAAACGGCCGTCACGCCATAACGTGAGTTAATTTCCATTCAAAAGTTGTTTTATTAAGTTTATATTATAAATAATTAATACCACTTAGGAACAGCACAAGGAATTCGAAATTAATGAATTCTTTTTTTTCTTTCTTTTTCCCCAAATTTTCCAATAGTCCTTTATTATTCAGTGTCAGGGTTTCAGCAGCATTTTTATAATATTCTTGTGATGAGAAATATTTTATTTTTATTATTCTTAATTATTCAAAATGTCATGTGTTAATATTCCTCTCTGATCAGGCATAGCTCGTACGCCTGATACCTTTGAATTTGTATAGTTCACCTGATTGGCCAAACGGGACATACAGGCTTATTTCACACGTACCGTTACCGGCTTTGGATAACCGATGTCGTTTACCCGGCATAATTGCATTGCATCATAATGATTTCGAAAATCGGGTAGGTGTGAAGCGCTCCATAAGACACAATGATCAGCCTGGTAAACAACACCGGTTATCCTACTGGCGGTTATGTTTTTTTTTTTGTTTTTTTTTTTTTTGTAGATTACGTCTTGGAGACTCCAGTTAAGGAGTATAAGACAAGTCAGATCAACATAGGATGTGTGAAACTATCCTAAATATTTAAATAAATTCAGATTATTTCCTAAAATAAATGTTCTAAATTCTAAACCAAGCTAAAACTACTGGGAAGATGGGAAATTATGATGAAATGAGGTGGAAGATTTTATTGAAGAACATTCACATTCCTATAATATGGCAGTATAAATTTGTATTTTTACACAGTATTCCTTAAACTAGAATCTTACTGTCAAATAGGTATTTTTATTATAAGGTACTAAGCGTCTTATTAAGTAATTTGGCTTAGAATATAACATATATCAATGAGCACTATGCTCAATTATGCTATTGAAAGTCCTGCATTATCAACATTATTAATAATGATTTCAGTATTGAACAATGTAATGCACGTTGACTGTTTTCACATTTACTGCAGCTCCTTATTGAAAACGACATTCCAGGACTACAGACTTGACATTTTACGAGTGGAGTAAAATACAATTATTATCTCAATTTATATTATGTAAATTAGGAATTGAATTATACGTTTTGAGTTATTGAGTTAAACTAAGAGTGAAATTGAATTTAATAAAATGTACGAAAACTTTAGAATAAAAGTCCTTCATGTTATTGATGCTAGAAATTAATTATATTCATTCATAATACGTATTAAATAGTTGATTTCTTGTTTTGGAAAACTGAAATGTTTATGATTTGAGAAGTAATCAAGTCAAATAAGTTAATTGATTATACTGTAATTTATAATGAACTATAATGAGACTACTAAAGGGTAATTATCATATGTAAAGCAACACTTATCATATTCCAGTATTGAAGAGAAGAAAACGTTATTAATCAAGACTATTATTAACTTGACCATGTCAATGCAAAAATTGTTATTTGTTTATATGGGCAACAAAAAATCTTATGTTTATTCTTATAACTTAGATTTATCAAAGTTATAGCTCAAACTACAACTTAAAAAAATTATTACACAATTATCTTGAACCTTTTATATTAGATTTCTAGATATCTGGGCATTTTAGATAACCTTACAGAAAATTGAAATATTCAATTAGTCTATTATATATAATAGAGGCAGATTTACAAAGGAAAGTTCAGATTGGGAACTAGATTCTTAAAATATTATTCAACTGCATAAAAATATAAATTGTGATTCAATGCAACTAGAATAAATAGACAATAGGCGGGCCGCTTAGCGCAGTTGGTTGGGGCGTCGCAACTTCAGCTTGCTGTCGTTTAAGTGGTCGTGGGTTCGAATCCCGCTCCACCGTCAGGCATTTATGTGTAATCATTCATCTCATTACCCACGCACAAGTCTCGGACTCATGTGGGCATCATCAGAAATAAAAAAAAAATAAAAAAAATTATCATGTCTATTCATTTTCTGACATACCGTACATTATTTGATCCAGAAATTTTCAGTGTCTGAATATTTTAATACGGTATCTTAATTGATTAGGGGGCTCCTCCCAGAGGATAATTAGTACCGTATATAGAGACGTACCTAGTTTATTCCAAACGGATTCTTAACTACAACAAATTCTGTTTTAATCATTATTTTTGTTCCAACTTTGGATAAAATATCAAGTTCCCACTATGAACAGATCTTTGGCTATTTCATTCCTGAAGAGAAATTACAACTTACATTCTAACTAGGGTATCATTTATATATCTGTCGGAAATATGACATACACATAGCTCAGAGAAATACTAGCAGGCTCCCTGAAAATCTTATTCAATGTGATAATATAATTATTACCCATTAAAAATTGAGTAATATAATATACGATAGACTTTAATTTTAGTTTTTAATTTGTAAAATGTTTATATTTACTCAATAATGATAATATTAATAATACTTAACTAATATTAATTACATTCATACTAATCCACAGAATTCACTTGAAGTTTTCAAAAATGTATATATTTTTATACACTTGAGCAGTCTATCTTAATCAGTAAACATTATCAATTGTACTCATTTCAACTGTTCATGAAGAAAATTTCAAATGCAATAATTTTATAATCACTAAATTTTCTAGCTCTCCATTTCCAAATACATTTCTAAAGCTTAATATTTTATGTATATTTTTTGTTATTGATATTTTATGTTATGAAACTATGCCAAATCATGTCCAAGCTTTATATCGATAAATTATTTACTATCATTGATGTATCGTGATTGAAAATCTCATATAGAATTAATAACTTAAGGTAAAAAGCAGTTAAATGGTGATGAACTTTTTTTTTGAGGATGAAGCCCACATAGGTCTGAGACCTGTGCGTGGGTAATGAGTTGGATGATGGTGATTGATGAGTTAGACCTTAAAAATTAATTGTTAAAATCGTTAAATTTACAATAAAAAGGTAATTTATATTTATCAACTATCTTTAATTACCAAAGTATTTTGTTTATATTCTCGGAACCATAGTTCAGATTTTTTTGGGGGCAAGTTCAATCATCATCTCAATTATTCTGTCATCTATTTAAAAATGGTTTTAGGTTGGAAAATTTCAGAGAGCTTGAAAAAGTCCCACAACTGAGACAAATTTGTAAATTCTCATTTTCTTACTAAACCACTGACTTGAATCCTAAAGAGCACACACATAAATAATACACACTCAAATAAATTCACACCTACACAACTATACTGTTTATGAATAAATTATTTTGATCATACTTCTTTCAAGTATGATAGCCCATTTTATACAACATTATGATAGCATATATATATGGGATGTTCTGCTACGATTTTGTTGATAATCTTTTATTGTTCATGGGGTTTTAAGACGTCAGGGGTTTATATATATCTACACTCATTCTTTTTATGCTAATCAATATGAATCTACACACACACTGAACACTAAAACATTATAATGCAGTAACCTAAGAAGTAATAGAGCACAACATTTCTCAAAAATCATTCATACCGTACTCAAAGTCTTGAAATAATAAAACTATACATCATGTCACTTCCAGGATCACTGCATTGAATGATCACGAAAGTATAGGAAATTATAATTGTTTTGTTCATGTAAAGCCTACTGATTAGAGATGCTGTTCACTTTGGACAGGCATAATTTTCACGTTGAGCCTTCTTTTTTCAACTCCAGAGCAACCCTTCTAACTTGATCGGCTTCCGCTTCTCCTCCAATATCGCTGGCTTTCATCAGCTCTGGGAAAAACCGAAAGTAACTTTCCTCGTCTTGAAATCTTCTAGTTCGACTTCCCTTGTCATCTGTGGACTGAAAGTAAACAAATTGATTTGAAGGTAGTGGTAATTTATCAAAATGACAATATAGAACATAATTTATTAATTTCAAATTCCTCAAAGTGCTGTTAATTATACTGAAGACTTTTGCAATGACGGATATTGACAACAGAATTGAATAGGTGATGGAAATCGTTGAACGCCTACTTCACAAAAAAGGTCCGTGGTTCGATTCCCGGCGGTGATAAAATATTTTTGTATAGTAGCGTTTATCATTTCCATCAGCTATCCATTGATGTTGTCAATATCCGCCATTGCGGGAGTATTCAGTATACAATTAACAGCACTTTGAGGAATTCGAAATTAATAAATTATGTAAAAATAAACCATTAAAACTACTTAAATCTCTATTTATCATATACAGTCACATAATTGAAATAATAACTTAAATTTAAAGAGTAAATTGTCTTCAAAGCCCCGTCACATTAAATACATATTTTTGTTGAATCGCATGAATTGGTGCGAAATGATTGAAATAATGGTTGAGTTCATGGGAGCCTTACCGGTAGCCGCTTAAGTCAGTTTAATGTTTTTGTGTAAATGTCCAGTGTGAGTATTGGAATGTAGTGATCATCCAATACATGAATAACAAAACAAAAACAAACACATCCAATACAAAAAACACATGATTATTCTTTATATTAACTTTTCATGTGAAATTTAACGACTTGCAGTCAAATATTTGTTAAGAATAAGTATAATAACTCAATTAATCTGGCCGAGTGCTTTCGAATCTATGAGATCCATCTTATTCTTTATCTTATAACATGTATGTTCGCATTAAGGTGCAATTCTTCTGACTCGGCTCTTACGACTGATAGAGCATAAAACTGCTTCACATGTAAATCAATGTAACCAATTCCTATGACAGCAATAGCTGTGCAATTTAAAAATATTGAGCTATCAGCTGTTCTTGATACAGTTCTATATATCTATCTATTTTTTATATAAATGTAAATCGAGGCGACTTCATGCCGTCACATCTCATCTGCTCACATGAGCATTATATAGTCGTTTCAGCCGCGGCTTATATTATAAATCTATATAAATAAAATTAGAGTTTTGTCTGTACATTTATCAGAATTGTTTATTTTTTGGTTATTTTTACGTTTTATACATTAAATAAGCCGAAAATAGTCTTATCTCACTTTCTGTCTGTCTGTCACGGCCCCAAAGGCATTTTACGCGGCCTTCTCCTCAAAAACGAGAGCATCGATCGGGATTTTAGTTATTGAACAGTATTGAAAACATTATTGACAATGTCTTTAGCTATAAAAAACTAAATTAACTATTTTTTTAACAGAATAATAAACGTTTAAAAACCAAGAATTGTGCGATTTTGGATACATTTTACGCGGCCTTCTCCTGAAAAACGAGAGCATCGATCGGGATTAAAGTTATTTATCAGTATTGAAAACCTTTTTGACAATGTCTTTAGCTATAAAAAACTAAATTAACTTTTTTTTAACAGAATAATAAACGTTTAAAAACCAAGTATTGAGCGATTTTGGATACATTTCTTCTAAGTTTTATTACCACACTAGCTGGCCCAACGCGCGTTGCTGCATTCTCATAAAAATTCTCCTTGATTTTATTATTCGCCACCTCCCGCTGAGGTTAGATTTCAAATTAGGAAAGAAGTTAGTCCTACCTAGGGCTCTTCCAGCTGATCATAGAGGCTTCGTTGTTTTCTTAATCACCGCCTCTGAATGAAGAAATATTTCAAATTTAAACCTCCTATGACTATAAGGGTAGAAGCTAGGTTTTTTATTTTATTATTCGCCACCTCCCGCTGAGGCTGCATTTCAAATTTCTAGCTGCATTGGTTAACAGTAACAGATGTCATCAACCTGGCATAATTACATTTCATCATACCCAGTCGTATGTTTCCTACATATTGCAAGGCTCCGACTGCACGGTAGCCTACATGCAAAGTGCAAAGTCTTTTGCTGTTCAAAGACAGCGTAAATAACGCCACTAAGGGGCCTGCCATATGATTAAAAACTGTTGACTTATATCAGCTGTTCCTTTAAGCTGTTCGGCTGGCAAGTTCAGTAGGTTAGGTCTATAAAATGGTTTAATTAATAATAATTATTAGCTCCCCTATTAAAATTTATGGTCAGAAACCATCCCCAATATTCACACATATTCCCAAAGTTTCATGCCGATCTGTCAAGTAGTTTTGGAGTCTATAGGGAACATACATACATACATACATACAGACAGATATTCATTTTTATATATATAGATAAGAACAAATCACGTAATTTATCAATCAGCTGTTCTCAAATATAATCTGAATGGTGGGCCCTTTGCGGCGTTATTTACGCTGTCTGCAGACTTGTGTAGTCGGAGCATTGCAGTCTTTTAGGAAACATATGACTGGTGAATCAAAGCTCATCTTATGTTTCATCAATTATTTCTTTGTTGAAAAAAACAAAATGTTCTAATTTAAATTTATCAAAACAAAAATTAACATTTTAGGAAGGTGCGGTTTGTGCTAGGCTCTTGGGAATTCGCCAGGTAGCACTATTATTACCACATAAGAACAAATCACGTAATTTATCATGATATATCAATCAGCTGTTCTCAAATATTCTCTCTGATAACTGTCACTGAATTGTTTATGCTCAAAGTTGTTTACTAAGCTGCTAATTCATGATCGTTGCTATCAAAAAAGCCGAAACATATTTAGTCATATTTCTAAACATAATCCGTACGAAGGACGGGTAGCTGCTAGTAAAAATATAAAAGAACTGACGGCTCGATATTTTTAAATTGCATAGATGTTATCACTCCGAATGGCTAGAACCGCCTCGCGACTCGAGTCGCGTCATAGGAATTGGTTCCATTGATTTACATGTGAAGCAGAATGCTCCAGCAGTTGTAAGAGCCGAGACGTATATAAGGGCCGAGCCGTATCGGCCGCCGCATAGGAATTACACCTTAAAAGGCTTCCATGAAATCAACCATTGTCTGAGATGTAGGTCTGACTTGATTTGTAATTGGGAAGTGGAAGAATCTTTGTTTAGACAGACGAGTTGTGACAGTTGAATTTAAATGCTGTCTTTATTAATAGGCCTAACCTGGGAGGGTGAGGTTAAGACACAACCGGCTCTCTCCTTCTCTTAATTTTCGGATACAAAACTAGGTTTGGTGCAATATTTGTATGATAATAAGAGAATTTTTTCTATTTATTGTACAATGTTCTTGTGGACGAACAAATTTATTTCATTTCATATTATACAAAACGTATGAATACTGGGTGCATTTATAAAAATTAAAATCAATTTTAATATACTAAGTAATACTAACTCACTGTTAATTACAATGTTAAAATACTTGGTAATTTAAAAAGAACTTAATATACACAGTATTTGAAAAAAGAAAAGAAAGTAGTTGGTATCGAACATCGGAAATAAAAGTGATAAACCTCTTTATTAGGCGGAGTTAAGACTGTTAAGTCAAACAGCATTGCTGTTTGCAAAGATTCCAAGGTTCTACTAGGTGATGAGGTCTCATTTAGTTGAACACTCAGTCCATCTCACAGTGTTATAATAATTATAGTAATCTGAGGCTTGGGTCTTAAGATAAAAGGGGTCTATTGACTTTGAGAAATTCACATAATTGTATATTATTTTAGCTTAAAGAACTGAAAAGAGCTGGATATTAAATTATTCCCGACCATACTATGCCTGCCAGTTATCGACTAATGAATTCAACTGCTAGGTCAGAAGATTAGTCATGGGTCTCCCCCCCCCCCCCCCCCCGTCAAGCCTGAGACTAACTTGTATTCTTATAAATTTGATAATTATTGAGAGGTGGTTAACATCCAATGGTGCTCTTCTCTGTTGATTGTTAGAAATTCAATATTCACCTCCTTTTATGTTTGATCTATAAAATTCTCAATTGAATGAATTTTCTTTACAGTGATGGCAGAATTTGTCAAACTTCTTTAAACATCTTAAATTACAATTTCGTGTTCAAATATGCAAGTTTGAGAACATTTTTAACAATAATTGCTTACTAGGATAACATCAGTTGAAATAAACAGCATGGTTATCAACTTGAAAAAAAAAACTAAAATTAATTTTCACAAGTCGTTCATGTACAATAAAATGGAACAGGTAGCAAGAAAAAATAATAATGGTTATTAACTTACCAGCTTAACACCAAAGTTACTTTTGTGAATTGGATCAAGAGTTTCTGAAGAGTCTTTCAATGTACTTGGAGATCCTTTCACTCTTCTTATGTCTGAAATAAATTTAAATAATGAAGTCTTGCGAGATAAAGGTAGTGAAATAAGAAAAACTAGTAAAACTAGATAAATTAGTTTTAAGAGACAAACTTGACATAACATAATTATGCAAAACTCATTATTAACAACAATGTTTGCTTAAGCCCATAAGCCCATGCAGATAAGTTTGTAATTAATCAGCTACAAATTTATGCGAACTCAAACAAGTTTTCATTAGTATTATGTTAAGTATAATATAATAATACGGTAAATTATTATTATTATTATTATTATATTGTGGCAGCGTCGGCTGTATCGATTACCACTATACCGATTGTGCTACTAATAGCTGAAACTGAAGTGTTGGACGACTTCAGTCGATAGTATAGTGCTTCCATCTATCAGAAAAATCAATGACTTTTCTATAGGTGAAGTTTGGAAGTCTTGTGTCTTTCTTTCAAGCTTGCAAAGAGAAAAATACTTCACAGTAAATAGTTTTTTTATTTAGGAATAATAGTTTAGTTTTTCAACATTCATTTTCAAGTAAGTTTTTGGCCAATTTTTCTATTGTACAATTTATTATTTCCAAGCTCGAAAAAATACATTATTTTCACAAAATGATATTTTATGACCTTAAAAATAAATTATAGTCTATCATTATTCGTCAGTTATTTATTACACAATAAAATTATCATACTTATGTATGCAATATATTGCAATATACCATTCATTTAAGTTTTATCTATTGTATAAAAGTACTGTAGGCCAAGTAATAATTATAAGTATCATTCATTTATTTATCATAATGTTTTTGTCAAATTCTGTCAATGTTAACAAGTACAACCCCATAAGGGAAGAAAATATTGTAACAACCACCATACGTTTTTGGACTATAATTTTGTATGTTATTCTAATATTAATATCAGTTATTGTATTGTATTTTTATTTTCTCACCAAATGTGAATATTGTAAATAACCTTCCCCCGGAAGTTTTATTTAGGGATGGAGGAGTTATAGGTTGAAAAACTGTTGAGTAGCATAAAAATGTAGTCATCATATTTTGTTCTCATGCTGGTTTCCACCAGCAGTTCAAGTCAGTCTAGATCTCGACTCAGTAGTGTGAAGATGCTTTAGTTGTTGTAATAAAATAAAATTGATTTTTAAAAAGTCTTTTACTCATCTCCAAACTATAAATTGCATATACTTACTGGTGTATTGAAGTGTTGGACGATTTGGCTTTGATGTGTAGGCTTTCTCTTGTGTCTTCTTTTGTCTTCCAATTCCATCATGTAGGTATCTTGTTGTTCTTCTGGCAGTCTCTACAGAATAAGTTTTGTCTACTCTTGTTGAAGAAATGGACGTGGTGCTTTGCTCCAGAGTGTCAGCAGAAGTGGTGGGCTCTCCAGAATCAACCGGTTGAGGAGTGACAACATACACTTTTTCTTTGGTTAATGGTGAAATTGAGACTTGTAATTGCTCCCAAGCCTTTGATGTTGGATGAGTCGTGTCTAGTACAGTTGATTCGGTAGTAGTAGGTGATGGAGCCAGGCGCTGTGTTGATGAGCCAAGTGATGACATCTTTTGTTGGGAGCTGAATGGTACTGCTTGAGGGTGAAATCTAATCACAGGTTTTTTCAAATTTGATGCTTCTGTGGTGGATAGTATTGTTTCAAAAACTGTTGGAGTTACTTGTGTTGTTACAACTGTATTTTTTAATTTTGTATCAAGAAGTGACCAACTATTGTAATCTTCAGATACTGAATCTTGATTACTTTTTCCATGTGGCTCCAATATTGATCTGACAGGATGATTCTGACTTCCTGAAGTCTCATAGATCTCATCATCATTAGAACTATTTGTGAATATTGAGGGTGTTGTGAAATATTCTTCAGGAATGTTCTTTGAAGGTGACAAGTGTGAGAGAGTAGTCAGAGGATGAAAGTTCTCAGGTGGAGCATTAGTTTTATAGCCTTCAGCTGTCCAGTTGTCAATATTCTTTTGAAGGCGATTAAAATCAACTGCATCCTCTTCCCCTCGCAGAAGTGCTCTCAAATTAGCAGCCACAACATGATGAATGTCTCCTGGATGAGCCATTGCCCTCAAACTATTCTGGCTATTACCATCTTCCAATTTGAGCAATTGAGAGATCAACTCAGGAGTGAGTCCTTCTTCAACTCCAGGGATTTTGAACTGTCCAATATTATCTGATCCAGTAGCACTCAATGGTATTGATTTTATTATCTCTGTGCCCCCAAGTTGCAGCCCATGAAGATCACCAAATGAGATGTTCTTTGTTTGTTGAGGTACCTCAATTCTGAAATTTCCTATTGACTGAGGAACTTTTCTGGCTTGTGGTGGGACAGGAGTCCAGCCTGGTTCATTTGCATTGCTTATTCCTTTAACATTTCTTGTAGTATATGGAACTATTATTTGATGAATATGCTTTGGTTTCTTAGATGCCTGTGTTGATGATGGTGATACAGAGGGCCATGTTGAAGGAAACCTAGGTTGATTTGTGGGAGTTGATGAGTGTATCTGAGTGCTGGAAATGGTGCTTCCTGTTATCCAATTCAGAGTGGATTGTGTAGGAGTCAATGGAGGTGGATTCAAGTAGCGCATACTAGAAGGTGGAACACCATGAATAAGTGTGTTGGACTGTTGTTCTAAAGAAGATGTATTATATCCATTGAAAAACTTCTGAGGTGGATCTTGCAGAGGAGGCAAAAGATCAGGTGCATTTGTATATTTTGAAGTTGTTCTTGGAGAAACAGTAGTTATTGTTGAGCCTTCTTGCTTGGTTGTTGATGAAAAAGATGAACTTTTTATTTGCCCTGCAAATTTGTCTTGTACAGGTAGTTGATTCTTGTATGAGCTTGCTGAAATAATATTATCTGCAGGTTGAGAGGTTGAGGAAGGATTTGAAGCATCACCTGATATATCATTTGTATTCAGGGCATGATTCACAAATAAGGCATGTCCACTGTGTTGAAGGAAGCTCTGTCCATTCTGTGTGGGGAATTTCAGATTGAAATATTGTGGAAGTCCTTGGATATCTACTATAGGGGCTTGAACAATCTGCATAGGGTATTCTATTGATGATATATACTCGGCTACTGGAACACTTTTCATAACTTCTACAGAAGGAGAATTGGAGATTGCTTGAACTTTGTGTCCAGTCTCTTGATGTTGAGCAGAAGCAGCAACTGAGTCCTCTACTGCATATGTGGAACTGGGTCTGCACTTACCACAATCTCCATGATCAGAGGAGAGTGAGTGACTTTGGGAAATAGATGAAGTTCCACCAGCAGGTGCTGCTGGAGGTCTCAGGTAGGCACTTGGACCACCAGAATTTCCCTTGGTGAATGGCTGAGGTGGATGTAGAGGTGGAAGTGCCCCATGGCTTAGTGCTGGAAAAGGTATGGGTGGGTGGACAAGAGATGGAGCATTCACTTTCTTTGGTACATTTGATGAGTATGATGCTTGTTGAACAGGATAGTTGTTTGCTGAAGGGCTAGCATATGTTAGTGGTATCTTTGCAATGTCAATTGGAATTCCATAAGTCATGGAAGGTAGGCGTGTCTTTTGTGGAGCTGCTGAAATTTGTGTTGCTTGGGATGGTGGTGGTGGTGGAGGTGGTTTTCCTCCAAAATCAAAATTGAATGATTGGCTGGGTTTGTGTGATGGGCTTGGTTGTGGTGGTGGTGGAGCTGCATAAGCTGGCACAGGCTTTGAAGATTGGGAACTTGGTGGCCCATAATGCAAACTAACTGCTGGAATAGTCAGTGAGTATTGATCATTTCCATGATTGGCTAAGATAGCTGGAACCATTGGGAGGGACCGTGCAACAGGTACCCATGGAAACTCATTACAAGGATTACAGTTGTCCTTTGATCGCCCAGCACCATAACGGTAGCCTGAGCTGGAGTGTGAGTTAGAATTTGATGATTGCTTTTGATTTGGAGATGCCCAGAATTGAAATAAATTTGTTGAACTTCCTTTTATCGACTTTGACTGCTCTACCTTCTTTTCAGGGGGAGAGCTGCCTAATTGAAGTTGATGACTTTGTGGTGCTTGATGATTTTGTAATGCTTGATGACTTTGTGGTGCTTGATGATTTTGTGAGACTTGTCGGATTTGGGGATTCTGATGATTTTGCAAAGCTGGCTTTGGCCCACCATTCACTTTGACTCTGAGAGGGTGATGACCTCCTTCATCATAGTCATCATCACTGTCAGGTGACCAGAACCACCTTGCTATCCTTTGTGCCAGAGAGCTGTCAGATCCCTTGTACACTGGTCTTGTCTGCATGTGTCCTCCATTCCAGTTTTTGTGTGATGGGAAGTCGGCTGCAATGTGTGGAGAAGTAACAGCTGATACACTGGTGTGAAGAATGCTCACCCCAATAATGAATATTGTCACCTGGAAAAAATAAAAGAAAATATCAATTAAGATGAATAGTTTGTTATCCCATTCTAATCCAGAATTTGCAAAACAATAAGTTGTTTATGAATTGAGTGCATGCATTTCAAAAACTCTACTATATTAAATTTCTTCTATTAATCTATGCTTGTATTCAAAGACCTTGCAATACTGAAGACCTCTAATATTTTTATTAGCTCTATTCTCATATGGAATAAAATGAACATAATGTGGCCTACTGTAATATAGCCTGACTTGTATTCGAGTAGACTTAGAAGTTCTCTAGCTTTGACAATAATTTATGACGATTTCTATGCAAGAAGGGTACTGGTTGGTGATAAGAGCTTGTCTAATTTAATACCTAGATGATAACAATTCTATGATATGTTGCTGTCATAGGTGATGATGGAAGGTGATAGATGGTAGGTGGTGACAAAGAAGGTTTTAAACACTTCTAAAACATTAAAAAACTAAATGTTTAATAAGTTGACTGTCCAAAGTAATGCTATCTTGTATCAACTGCCACTAATTAGGTCACAGGGTTGACTCCCATTTCCGCTTGACATCTTTGTATCATCATTTATGTCATCACCCATGCACAAGTCTCAGAATCATGTTAACATCATAAAAAAAGAGTAAAATAAATTTATAAGGTTGATGATTAACTTGACAAGGAAATTAAAATCTTTCTACCTCACTTTTCCTCTATTTCAAAAGCAGTCAGTGAAGCAAAATCTAGTTATTTGAAACAACATTACATATTTGGCATGGTCGAATTACAAAAATCTATTTTTGTGAAAATATGAATTGACGAAAAATGTGAATTCCATTCATAAGCAATCAAGGACAAAAGCTGATACAACCCATAAATCAAAAATGTGTGTTTAACAATAGAAAACATGAAACATTTGTGAGCTAAAGACTTCTCATAACTTTTTCCTGAAATCACTCTGTCCAAATCCTCTTGAAAGGGAAATATTGAAAAAATAACTCAAGCCTAGTTTTTTTTAAGATTACCTATAACCATTCCTATTTACTAGTAACCAAAATTTTAGATAGTCAAAAAAGTTGTCAAAAGAATTTATAATTGTACAATTACAATCAATTTAAGTTGGTCATCTTGGTCATTTGAGAGAAATTTGAATAGATTTTAAGAAATAGATTTTCATATAGTTCAAATAATGGTAAATTTGTTTCAAATTTCAATTGGAGTATTTTAACATTAGCTATTGTTAGATTCTATTTTCACTGAATATGATTCCACAGAAGACATAGGGTATTATTCAGAGCGTATGATTGAGCTGTCAGAATTCATGAACAGGATTCGTCATGGATGAGCTCAATTTTAATGTTATTCATTGGAAGATTTTTTAATATTCAATCTTTTCATCCTCTAATAACGTGCGATATGGAATGCAGCCAACGAGAGGGAAATCTCAGTGATTTTGTGTTGAACGAACAAACTTTGAATCGTAAACACGTCCCAATGAAAGGGAGGGAGCGCGCAGTCGTCATGAACGTGAGGGAGAGTGAAAAGCACAGCCTGCTTGATTTGGAGAGTGCTTTGGCGCGCGAAACGAGGTCGCAGCGGTTGGCGGCAAGGCCAATGTTAGGGTCAAAGGCGAAATCATGATGGTCAAGCAGAAGATCAGAAGGTCAACGCATTTCCAATCGCTTTATCTTGTCGGAATCTCGTCTTCTCCATATAGTACCATTGCGGTACACATTTTCTGGACGATAGAAACGTGACTGCTCCCTGTAAACTCGACTTGCTTCACATTGAAACCACACACAATCAACTCCCATACCGTACACTATCAAGTACTATCACTACCTTCAATTTCTCCCACAGATGTTGCATTTCAGTTGTAAGTGGTATTTTCTATTTGGACATCTTGCTAATTCTTGTTTGCTAAACTAATGGGGCACACATCTACTAGCTAATGTGAAGTGTAGCTTCTCCTCAAATGAGGAAACTAGTTAGAAGAAAAAGCTTGATTAGAAAAACACCTCTAATTAATAAGTGTAAAATGCCTGACTTTTATTGGTGGGGAGACCCTTAATTGGTAATTTTCAAGTGGAGAAATGTTTCGAGAAAAGTGAAGAGCAAATTGGGAAAGAAAACTTTGATAATCATTCATGTTCATGTCTAATAATTTATGATTGAAACAAAAAAATTGCTTAGAAAAATAGTTTAATTACAACTACAACTTTTAATATAGGAACAGTAATTACAACTATGTCGACTATACAATGAACTGTCTATTGTCTAATTACGGCAACCCCGAAGGTATTCTTGTGTGGGGCACCTTCTATCAATATAAACAGTAGAGAACTTTACTATATGAAATGCATTTCTAGATATAAAGATTTATAATTATAAAGCTATATGAGAAGCAGAGAAGAAATGACCAAATCCGACATAGCAGATTATGAAAGAAAAACAGTGATAATCATTCATGTTCATGTCAAATAATTGATGACTGAAACAAAAAGAGTTGCTTAGAAAAATAAATTTTAAAAATAATTAAAAAATGAAATAAATGAATTGCACGGTATTTCTATTCATTTATACAGTAATGACCTTTACTATCTGGAATGCATTTCTTAACATAAATATAAAGATAAAAAGGATATCAGAGGAGAAATGACAAATCCGACATAATCAGACATTTGAATTTTTCATCTAGGTCTATATCTAATATAATATAATTGAGTCACTTCAAGACAAACTGGCATTCAACATCACTTTTACATCCTTAATCTATTATCTATTTCTATATTTCATATATTACAGGAATTCTCTCCATGTAAGTTACATTTTATTGGTTAATATTTAAAAGTAAATTCATTTATTAGAATATTTATTGAACTTAATCTAGACTCAGGCAATAAAAAAAGTGCGAGTTCATTTACATAGGTTTTAATGGGATGTAATTGAAAGGTTAATATAATCGATGTAGCTTGTGTATCGTAGCCTAATTGTAACTTACCCCTTTAAAAACTAAAATGTAGCAATAGAGTACGACAGGGGAGACAATATGCAAGAAAACTAAATGTTGTACAATAAAGATAAATTATGATTACTCGTATATGAAGCAATATCGGGAGACCGAGCTCCGCTCGGGGGGGAGGGGGTTAAATGTTTGGGGAAATTATGTGTATCTTGAAGATCGAAGATAATGCTGTGGGAAGGGGATTAACGACGCGTTATGCTGTGAAGCGGTCCCACCTCATCTCTACATTTTCCATCATAAGCTAGTGCACAAGCAAATCAACAATAATGCTAATTCCAATTGGTAAAAATGTTCTTTTAGACACTATGTATTTTGAGTAACAATCTGAATTTCGAGTTTACCAGCTCGTAGAACTGTAATTTTTCAAGATAGGTGGTGGTTGGGTTGATGGGATACCACTTTGTAAGCAATTTATACGATTCAATGACTTTAAAGATGAATTTTTATTTAATAATGACATTGTTCTAATAAACACTTTCCTATTTGGATTTTGTTCATTTGCGTTCATAACGGAAAGATTTAAAAGTTGGACTAATTTAATCAACAATTTACTAAAAACAATCTAACTATAATATTATTACATTACAATAATAAACCTTCAAGGAAGTATTGAATCAAACACAAGAAATAAGTGAATAATTGGCTTTGTGGTCCAGGATGCGCAAGCCGGCTGACGACAGCGCGCCATCCCGATCGCGTTTCAACGTTGCACTTAAACCTAACATTGCATCCAAAGTATAAGTCGTACATTAAAATAAAAGTCATGAAAAAATCATTCCGTTATTTCTGTACAACTTTCTCGCTTTGATCACATCTCTACCCAAAAGATGAAAATTTTGGTAGCCGACTCACTTTTTCATGTCATGGTTTGAAACTCGGACAAAAATATAACTTTAAACAATTAATTAAAATATATAGAAGTAACCATTAACTTTTATAATGCCACTGTTATCGTTAGAAACTAATTGTCTGTACTCATGCCAAGTTTGAAAGTTATATCTTAATCCTAAGTGTGTTAAACTGCAGTTTATTTGGAGAGCGCGCATTGAAATTTTCTGCTCTTGAAAACACGATTTCGTCTTTCTATCCACTACATGGATGGCGGACTTGGCTTCACCTCCTATAATACTACGCTAGTGCATACGCCCCTTCTATTGGTCTTATGGGTTCGTTGGGTTAAATTGTATTTAGAAAAGTTTTTTTTCACCAAAGAAATAATGGCGTCATAAGCTGAGCTCTGACTTTCCAGTCATATGTTTCCTACATGACTGCAAGGCTCAGACTACGACTACACGGTACGCGCGGAAGTTTTTGCGTTCCAGACAGCTTTAATGGGCCTACCATATGATTAAAAACTGTTTCTCTTTTATCAGCTGTTCCTTTAAGGATAGATTTCTCCTTTTTGTGTCCTTCAGCGAGTTTTTACAGGAATGAGACCTAGCGCAATCGTATTTTTGCACCAAAAAGCTCCTATATTTGTAATTTCATCAAAATCGTTAGAGTCGTTTTTGAGATAGTGACTGGAAATACGTACATACATACAATTCCTTGCTCGTTTAATAGAATAAGATGTAGATTGAGATAAATATGCTGAAAAAACAACATGCTTGATCAACAAACTTGATTTAGAAAATTAGTCCTCACATGGACCAAATAAAATGTTTGTAAGGACGAGCTCATGATCCAAGTATTTGAAAAGATGGTCTGGCAACGCAGCTGAATAGTGATTGAGATATGCAAAGAAATATGCCACAGCAATAGTGGTTGATAAGCTTAGATAAGCTTACTTTATTCTCCCGGATAAACCAATGAAATGGACCAGTGTGTTTTAATAATTATATTAACTTATGCTTTCTAGAGAACGGAATTTATTTTAAACATATTTCTAGAGAACATAATTTATATTACTCCAATAAGTACGGTAGGATTCTTCAATACAAACCGGCTTTACTTTTTTTAAATTTGATTTCAGTTCATAAAAAATAATAAAGCAACTACTGTAGGTACTTTGAAAATGGAAAAATTGATACAAATTCACAGATTGAATTAATTTCAAACATAAACTTCTCATTCAAACTGACCAATTTTTGTTCAATTAGTAGTACATATGGTTCCTCTATACAAGGATTTATGTTATTTGCAGTTGTTGAGACTTTGTATGGCTTCATTGAATGCCGAACAGGTTCGTCATGAATATGATAATGCATTTCGCCTGGAGCTGAATAGCTTTCCATGCAGTTGATGCTTTCATTGATTTGCTCTACATTGCTTCTTCAAGTATAAAGTAAACCCCGGCTCAGATAGAAACCTAGAAATCGCAGTTTCTGCCATGTGCTAAAATCAACAAGCTTGCTGCAGAAGCTTACCGGTATTGATCCCCATGAAACAAAAATTGAACTATCGGATAAGAGATGCACTTGTCTGAAATTACTTGAATACATAAACAACCTTCAAGCTAATTTTGAGAAGATTTTAATTTGTATCGGGGTTTCCACCTTGAGGAGAGTTTTTTTTGCAGATGATGCCCAAATGAGTCTGATGACACTTTTTGCGTGCGTAACGAAGTGAATAATGATTTTTTCCATTATGCCAGGCTGAACGGGAATCGAACCAGGTAGCGTTGCATGAAGCTGGGGTTTCCCAGCTCAGCACGTTTTGAATTGTGGAGGATTTGGCTCAAAATTACCTTACGTTTAATTGTTGAGTACGGTAATTTCAAGTCAAATTTTCCTACACTTCTTTAGTTTGCGTCTAAGCACGTTTTGAATTGTGGGGGATTTGGCTCAAAACTACCGTACGTTTAATTGTTGAGTACGGTAATTTCAAGTCAAATTTTCCACAATCCTTTTTAGTTTGCGTCTGGCAATACTGGTACGCAGTGCGCTATGAAAAAACACGTAGCTAGGAAAATTCGTCACAGTTTCATGCTCACACCAAGTTTAAAAACAAGGTTGTTCCATAACTTATTTTTTTTAATTCAATGTACAAAGGCAATTTATTGAAGTATTTTAAGCCTAGGTGATAGATGAAGTGATGTGTTACAAAGTTGGATGAAATGGTTGCTGGTGATGATGTACCAAATTTGAAAATAAATAGAACATCAAAACCAAAAAGAATCTAAAATAGAATAAGTATACTCGTTCAAACACGACCTTTCAAATCATCACATATGCGACATTTCACGCTTGCGCAGAAGCGTGGGGTGGTGGTCACCATTTGTTCGACTGTCGTTTTGACCGACCTAGTAGACAAAGGTGGTTCAGTCACATCTAGCCAGGTTAGGTTAGGTTTGGTTTTGGCACTAGCAGTAGGTCGATCAAACTGCTGATCGATCACGCTTCTGCACATGCGCGAAATGTCGCACATGTGATGTTTTAAAAGGTCGTGTTCAAACTAGCAAAATAGAAAAGCAATGACGTCACAGTTTAGAATTAAAGCTTGTGAACTTCAGCTCTATTAATACACTTTTTCAATAGAAAAATAAAGTTTTTTTCATATCCCAGATTTGGCTCCATAGCTTGATCAGCTGGAATTGATATGGGATACTCAATGCTATTGAACTGAAATAGTATATTACGTTACTAGGCTGGAAAATAACGTTTTGCCGGTCGAGCATATGATAGTTAATGCAGGAGGCGCAGCCGAGTGCAGAAACGTGAATATGCGAGAACCGGCAAAAGTTTACAGCCATGTAATGTACGATATTTTTTGTTACACTTGATAGAAAGGCAAGATACAAGCAGCTGGATAATATGTAAGACATTCAAAAGTATTCAAGACAAGTGAATCAGCTGCTTTATTTAGATTCAGAATTTGATGGGCGAATTCCCAGATATGAACCAAAATAATGATAGCCTAGTGCAATCAGCTGGATAATATTTGAGACAGGTAATGAGTAATGTAATGAATGAGTTGACTATATATATATATATATATACATATAATATATATAAAATTTTTGCCGCATGCCATATGTTTTTTCCTATCTTGTACGGCTATAAGGCCCTATTTGTCAGCTGATTTTTCCGATCTAGTATGGAAAAGAGGCACTTTCCATACATGACAAATCTATGGAAAGTAGCTACTTTCTATCGAGTGTAACAAAAAAGAAATTTCTAGTTCTCAAAAAACGGAACAAACTTGGGCCTAGTACAACTGCACCATGTTCTGTTTGTTTTTTTTCAACTTATTGCCTCTAATAAGTTTTAAACCACATTCATTTATCATAGTCTCTGCAGGGAGTCAACTTCTCCCTCCTTGAATCTTATCAAACAGTTACAGCACTGTCGGTTTGAATTTATAACTAAAGCAGTAGCAGTAAACAAAACAACTAGTGAGTCACATAAATGAGTTATCAAAATAGGAGATAATTAAGTGAATTATTCTTTCAGTGTTTGGGAATTATTGGATATCAGTTTCATTTTATCTAGTTTTTCAGCTGCTCGTTCTAGAAAGTAGATAATAAGTGTATAAAGATTGTTGGAGTAAATCTAGTTTAGTTTAGAGAAGTGTGTTGGTTTTACTTGATTAGCTGAATCAAGAGAAGAAACTTCTTTTCAATACGGAGAGTGCCTACTTATAACTTTATTACCATACTGCTAGCCTTCACATTGATAAAGTTCATCAAACTTACTTTTATGTAGCAAAACTAAACAAGAAGGTGGGTACATTTATGGTTCAATTCATTTAAAGCATGATAAAGGTAATTATTACATCATAATATTTAATATCATGAGGGACATTGTATGATACCAAAAATTTTATTTTTCAATGGAGATTGTGAGTAGGCTGGTTGAATGAGGAATTACTTTGAAAAAACTTATTATTAATTCCTCATTCAACCAGCCTATAAGTTTTTGGTAATTGTGCCGCAGATGTTAGCAAATAAAAAATCACTTGAAACTTCACCAAATTGTAGTATTATGTCTCCTGATCACAATTATCAAGTTTTTAAGTGTCGGTCTCAATTAAATAATTAATTATTCAATTTTGAAAACCTACCTTTCGAACAGAGCCCCAAAATGACTACCTTCAGCAATTAACTTTAATTGAGTGTTTAGAATGCATGAATCTTTGCAACACAATAATTTGCATTTTAATTTATTAATTATTTACTCATGCAATTTATCTACTTAATAATAAAGGCATTTTCAATTTGTTCCAAAATCTCATCACTTGATGCATTACATAACCTGTAGCCAGCTATCCACAGGGCCACAGCCTGGGTTTTAGGCTTTTGGATGTGCAAAGCCTGCAAACATTTCGCGCATGCGCAGAAGCGTAATCTGCGTGAATGGAACGAAGTGGAATGGAAACTGGAATGGACCTGCTTAACCAAACCTTTCCTAACCTGGCTAGATGTGACTGAACCACCTTTGAAATACCTTTAAATATTTACCTTTAACCCTTTTAAATATTTACAGTCACATCTAGCCAGGTTAGGAAAGGTTTGGTTATGCAGTTCTATTCCAGTTTCCACTGATGTTCTGATGTAGATGGCACTGATATAATCCATTGGCACTAATCCTTGATGGCACTCCATTGCTCTAACTATCTGTTCGTCTATGATGTTATGCTTAAGGCTTTTCAGAGCCGTATTTATGTTCAAAAGGTGAGTTTTTAATATTGAATAATTAATTATTTAATTGAGACCGACACTTAAAAACTTGATAATTGTGATCAGGAGACATAATACTACAATTTGGTGAAGGTTTCAAGTGATTTTTTATTTGCTAACATCTGTGGCACAATTACCAAGTTTTTCAACTTATATTCAATTCTAAGCTACTTATATAAATTTTCTTATCATTTATCCTCCAATTATCGACAAGTTCTTGATTTATCATATGTGTATTTTTCATTGGCTAATATTATGAATTTATTATCCTGGATTTGAGGCCCAAGTCAAGTCAAAAAAAAGTTTATTCATTAATGTTTCACACATTTTGAACTAAACCTAAATCACAATGTAAAAATATCATAGTTAAGTTACAGGACAATAACAAGCTTTGAGATAGAATCAATACCATCACCTAAACAATTTGCACAAATGAGTTTTCCAGAAATGAATTTTGTCACAAATCTGTTATGGAATTTTTTCTAGAATTTTATGATGTCAGAAGGCTGGTAATGGTAACTTTCTTAAAACAGTCTGTTGCGATACAGCTCAAGAACAACAATTCATTAACCTGACACTGCATTGTTCATTAAATAAAATTGTGTAATCTTTTAAATAGATGAAATTCAGTGGAAGATATATTTTTCAGGCTTTGGAAGGTACTTTTGGTCTTAGAGTACAACCAGAACATCATAAATATTCCTTATTAGCAATTGCTGCTTTTCAAGTTTGGACCAAATAAAAGATCTTGAATTTTATTGTTGGGAAATCTTTTATTATTAATTTTTTATAGTAAATTCAACAACTTGCAGTCAATTTTAATTGTCAAAATTAAAATTGACTGCAAGTCGTTTAATTTACTATATAAAGTTAATATTAACGCAGATCGTTATGGAACAAGAAATCCAAGATCGTTTATTATAATGTTGGGAAACCTGAACCTATTCGGTTTGACCTATACAAATTATTCATAGCGTAAACTAGTTAATAATTATTATTCCGTTTTTTATTTTCAAATTTTCATTATTGGACATTGTAACACCATTGGACATCCATCAGTTCCAGAGTGAAAACGAATGGCTGATTGCAAATCTGTGCCGTATTCAAACACTATTGGATATTGATATAGCTTTATATTCATATACAGTATGGTATATGTTAGTATTAGTTTAATTTTTTAAAATTTGTTGCAGATGACGTCACCAATTTCAAAAGAATTGTTCGGTAAGGACTGTGAAGGAAACCCGGTTCATGAATTCACATTGAAGAATGAATCCGGATTCACTGTTGTTGTTATAGATTATGGAGCGACAATAAAGAATATTCTTGTTCCTCACGAAAATGGCCGTACAACTGATGTAGTTTTGGGATTCGATAATATGGAAGGTATTTATTTTTGTTATTGTTATTATTATTATTATTATTATTATTGTATTATTATTGTTATTATTTTTGTTGTTGTATTATTATTATCATTAGTATTAGTATTATTATTGTATTTAATATTCTCATCCACCTATTCAAACAAAACTATCTCTGTGATGTTTTCCATGACGAAATACTTAATGAACAATCTAAAATTAAAACTGACACTGTATTTCGCTTTTAAATAATGTTTTACTCACATATATTGGAGATGCTTGAGGAATGCATTTCACTTCTGAAAAGAAGCTTCGTCAGCCTGATGAATATTAGATTGTTAAAACTATCTCATGTGCCAAATACTACTCACTATGTTCTGTTAATATTTTAAACATTAAAAGCCTAATTATTTAAGCCTTATTAACTGTATGTTCTGACCTTTTTTTCTCCAAATATAACTTAGAGTTGAGAAGCTAAGTGATTAGAAGGTTATCTAACAATAAAAAGTTGACAATAAAATTCTAGTAGCGGAATTTTACTCTCATATATCATAAAATGGATTGTCTTTTATCAAATTTCTTCACAAAAATGCTGTAAAGTATCGGCTTTTCAAACTACATCATGTACGTTTAATTCAATGCTGTAACGTACAATAGGTGCCGTATACATGGTACGGTATAGTTTATTGCTCTCATAATCCATTTATTGGAGTGATTCAAGTTGTTATAAAAGCGAATATCAATAATTACTCCTCTATTTCTGATATAACGTCTTTCAATAGTCTCTTGCAATATTATTCTCCTTCTATAATTTGTCACTAGACTACTGTGCTTATGTTATACAAAAAAGAATAAATTTTACTTCCTTCCTTATTCAATTGCAACAGAAAATATAGGAACACATCAACTATCCACACAGCTCACATCCACCAATAATTTTTTCCTTTTGAAAAAGAAGTACCGTACCCGCAAAGAACACTGTAGTCTGGATAATCCCATACCATCCTTCCCCTATCACAGATCTTCTTCATTACATTGAGTACTTGAATACAATACTTCAATTTAGAATTCCAAAGATAAAGATAGGATTCAAAGATTTTGATAGATGTAAAATGAAATTACAGTGCTATTGAATTAAGAACGGTATTAGGGTAGTACAGTATAATTAAATGGTATGGAATAATGGTATTGGAATAATGGCACACGGCCATTAATAATGATGATAATAGCAACCATAATTATTGCAAAACCTAGTATTACAATTTTTAATCATTCTATTTCACATACATTGCTCAGCAAAGTACTTTGTCATGAGATGAAAAAAGTTTTTTTTAAAATGTCAATAGTGAGAAAGGTTGTTTTTGAAAATCTGATGACTGAAAACTTGAGAAAGTATATTCAGAATCTAACAATATTCCAACGAGTCATTGAAACTTTTTGTGTTAATTAATTATTAATAAATAACAAATTAAAAGCAAAAATATAAAACTTTTCAGGCTACTTATCAAAGGTAAATCCGTATTTTGGTGCAACAATCGGACGAGTTGCAAATAGAACGAAGCCTACAAATTTTGAATTTGAAGGACATGAAATTTGTCTATCGCAGAACATAAAAGATTGTCATTTACATGGCGGAGTAAAAGGATTCGATAAGGTAAGCATTTAATGAATTCAGTTAGTTATTGACAGGAATTAGAAATTCAATGAATTCATTATTGTTACTCATCATTTTATGGAATTACTTGAAGTTGCAAGAACAAGATCAATATTAAAATCCAGTAACTATTTTTAGATGTAGAAATGAAAATTCTTGAATTGGCGTAATATAACAGCCAAAAGATCTAGGGAAGTGAGTGAATCATTTTCATATTATCTTATTAATGAAAATTACTGCAGTGTCTGTTTTTATTCTATGAGATTTAACATAGAAATGCTTTCTAAATAAGCCTTCAATAGTAGATCATCAGAGTATATAAAATTGTAGTGAAACTGCTTCAAAATGGTTGTAAAACTGTTGTAAAACCCATCAATCACCATAATCCAGTTCATTACACATGTGCAAGTCTCAGACCTATGTGGGCTTCACCCTAAAAAAATTGAAAGTCAATTCCTTGTCAGTAGAATATTATTGTTTCTGGTATAAGAGCCAACTAATGTATGTAAGCAGTGGTAAGTATGGTAAGTAGTGTAAATTAATGAATCAATATTTTTTGCAATTGAAAATAATCTTTTAATAATAGTTTTATTCAAACCGACTTTCCTTTTACTTTTTTCATAGCCTGTCCTGTTACATGACAATTCAAACTTGTATAGGGGTTTCCTCTCCTGCTCTTTCATCTCTCCAGCACACCCACTATGGAGCCACCTATTTATAATATTTGTTTTTGTTTTATTTTTTGTATATTTTCTATTTGCTAACATTATTTATATTTGGTGAATAAATTTGAATTTAATTTTTTCAGCTATAATTTTGTTTCCAGATCAAGTACACACTATAAATAAATAAATAAATTTTTATTTCCTTCCTTCAAAACTCAAAATAACCAAGAATTACATGCATATAAAATATTAACTACAAAACAAAAAAAAAAAAAAACTACACAGATATCTAGAAAGAGTAAGAAGTATATGGAAATTAACATACTCAACTATAGTAACCCATGTACTAGAGTAGGTGTGAGCAAAATTAGGGTGAGAGTGCAAATATCTTGGGTAAGTGAGCTCACATATTATTTGAAATAATGTTCTCTATGCGATGTCTTCCTGTTCCATTTTTGAACCAGTGATTTGAATTTTTTCTTGGGTGTGTTATGTCCTTGATATTTACAGGAAGCAGATTGTGAAATTTTGGTGCTAGGTGGTTGCCTCTGATATAGTGCTTTCCTAGCAATGCTAGTTAGAAGAAGGTTTCTATCCCTTGCGTCGTGGCTATGGTTCCTATGTTGGAAGTTTTCTGTATTTTTGTGAAGTCTGCAAATTATTTCCTGGGAGTAAAGTTGTCTTGCATCCAGCACACCGAATTCATTGAAAAGCTGGTCTGACGGATAGCATAGAGGCTTTTTGTTGATGACTTTTATGATCAATTTTTGAACCTTTAAAAGTGGGTCAAGATGCACATAGCTTGTTCCACCCCATCCTACAATCCCATAGGTCAGAAGTGACTGTACCAAGGAATAGTAGACCATCTTTATGCACTTCTCATCAATTAATGTCCCCAACATTTTGAACTTGTAGATTGTTCTCCTCAGCTTCTTGCATAGATTATCTATATGGTGGTCCCAGCGCAGAAAAGAGTCCAGTGTAACTCCAAGATATTTAATTTTCTGTTTTTTGTGAATAATGTATGAATTGCAGTTTGAAATGTTGACTGTCAAAAGATTTTCTGTGGGCTGGCCATGCTGTGTAGCTGAAAAAGTTGAAAAATGTGTTTTCTCATAGTTTAGGGTTAGCAGATTCTGATTTAGCCAATGTGAAACCTTCTGCAATCCCATTTCAGCCTTTTTCCATGTTATATTCCATGTTGGTCCAGAAAACAAGAGAACAGTGTCATCAGCAAAAGTGGTGATATTTCCTTTGATTTCCATACTGCACAATGGATTTATGTAAATCAGAAATAGTATTGGACCCAGAACAGTTCCTTGGGGTACTCCATATTCTACTTTCACCTTACTGCTTGTTTGCCCATTAACTCTGACACACTGCATCTGGTTAGATAAATAACTTTTGAATAGGTCCCATGCCACTCCTCTAATTCCATATTTGTAGAGTCTCTTTAACAGAACATCATGCAACACTGTATCGAAAGCTTTTTTCAGATCCAAAAATATTGCCAAAGGTTTCTCCTCAGAGTTAATTTTTTTCTGTTATTTGTGATATAACATTGTGGATAGCATCATTGGTACTGCAGTTTGATCTAAAGCTATATTGATAAGGTAATAAAACATTGTTCTTTTCAAGAAAGCTAATAAGTCTTGTTTTAACACATTTCTCAAAAATTTTAGAAAGAATATTTAATAGTGATATTGGTCTATAACAGTTCAAGTCTTTCTTATCTCCTGTTTTGAAAATTGGACAAATAACTGCCTCCTTCAAACACTGAGGAAAAACACCTCCGAGAATTCTGTTAGCAATCATTATCAATGGTCTAGCAAGAACTGCACTATTTCGTTTGAAAATCTCTGGTCTGAGGTTATCTGGGCCTGGTGCACTATCTGATTTGAGACCATTGATTAATTTAATCATTTCTTCATCATCTACTGGTGTAAAAAATATTGATTGGCAGACTCTATCATTGGTGACTATAGGTTCATCTGCATGATGTTGGTTATTCAATATATTTTGTGCCAGCTCAGATCCAATGTTTTTGAAGAATTTGTTGAAAGAGCTAGCCATGTCTTCATCGTCCTCTCCCAATTTCAATTCTCTTCCTTGTACATTCAGTTGTTTAATTTGTGTTTTTGGTCGCTGAACTTCAGTTATTTCTTGTATCACTCTCCATGTTTGTTTTGAGTCTTTTGAATCTTTAAGAATGTGTGAGAAATATTGTTTTTTTGCTTCATCTATGACTTTAGTTAATAGATTTCTGAAACATCTATAATATTTGCAAAGTTGTACATTCACCATATTATTTTTACATTGTCTGTGTAATTTATCTCTTCTCCTTATAGATGTTATTATTCCCAATGTTATCCACGGCTTGATTCTCTTTTTTTTTATGTGGAATTCTGTATGCTTTTTTACACTGTTCTATATATTGTTTTATTATTGTTACAAACTCCTTTAATGCGCTTTCAGTATTGTCCCGCAAGTAGGCAGAGCACCACTATAGATGAATGTAAAGTTTTAAGTGGAATTAAGCAATTAGAAATGGATTGATATAGCTCATAACGCATTTCAGGAGATTCATATTTTCCTTGATTTATTATTATTATTTCTTGTGTTATTATTCTGAAGTACAGAAAAAATGTATTTAGGAATGGTTCACAATATCTTTTTTGATTTCCACGCACATACATTTTTTTTGTAGATAACGTCTACATACATTGTGAGGTATGAGGAAACTTTCATTATATTTTGGAAAAATCAAAAATTGAGTTGCTTTGAATAATTTTCAGGTTATCTGGCAAAGTGAAATAGCTTGTGACAAACTGATCATGACCTATGTTAGCAAAGATGGTGAAGAAGGCTATCCCGGTAGGGTAACAGCAACCACCTCGTTCCAGATAACATTGGATAACAAACTGAAAATTGTTTTCAAAGCTACTACAGATAAGCCGACAATAATAAATCTCACCAATCACTCCTACTTCAACTTGGCTGGACATGTTTGTATTATTTCAAATCTTTCGATCTTTTGTTCCTACTTATATTGTATATATTATTTTGTAACATGCAAAAATTATACTTTCAATATTTTCTTAACCATTGAAGGGGAATTATTTTTTAGATAGAAGCATTTGGACCTTGAAAAATATCCTCAAGACCATTACATAGCAAGTATTGAAAGTAGTATGCCAGATATACATTGTAGGGTTCACCGAGCTTTGTTACTATTATAGGTCTCACAAACCTAACAATTTTTGTAAATTTAAATTTATAGTTACGGTAATTATTATTATTTTGCGGATGATGCTAAGCACAGATTTGTCAAAACATTAGACTATTATGAAATAAATTATATATTAAAATACTTGTTATATACACCATCCTATTATTAAGGCTGAGGTATATTTATTATGCACAATTAAATTCAGCCCCATTAGTAATAACATATTCGAATTATTGAGGAGTATAATTAATATGAAAATAATGACTGTAATATATTTGTTATAGCCTACACAGACTCATGTTGGCATCATCAAGTTGAAATTGGAAATTATCTTATTTTGAGGTTAATTTTACGAATAATTGGATTAGCAATAGGTAATTGCTTGTTTAATACTTTTTTGTTGATGGTGCCTACATGAGTCTATACTTGTACTTTGTTAATAAGGTGAATAACATATTACACAAAATATGTTGATGGTGCCTACATGAGTCTAGATTTCTGCATTGTTAATGAGATGGATTATTACATAAAATATGCCAGGCTGACCAGGAATCGAATCTGTGACCGCAGGAGTAGGAGGCAGTCAGAGATGAGCGCCCCAACTGATTACGCCACTGCGGCTGCTTCATCATTATACTTTAACTATTTTCATATTGATAAAATTCCACAATAATTCGATTTTTTATTATGAATATGACTGAATCTAATAATTGTGTATTGAACTACAGCCTTGAAAGAAGGATGGTGTATCAAACAAGAGATTCTTAACTCATTTCTGACTGTAGCATCATTTTTTAGGCTAGACGCATATTGAGATGCTGCTGGCACATGTGATGTGACATGACACTATCGCGCCATATGCATAGCGTCGTGAAACACATATTGCAATGCAGTTTTGTGGGTGAACTCTTGCCTGTTAGATGTGTTTTTTATTTGTTTCAAAATGAATAAATCACAATTAGAATTTGTTTATTAGATCTAAGCTCGGATTCTTAGATCTAAGCTCAGAATCCTTAGCGATATTCACCAAATTCTTGTTTTTGATTTACTCTTCATATAATTTGTGTGTTTGGTGTCATACAGCTCTGGATATTTTCTTACCACCTCTATCCCCTTTTCCTCAGTTGACATCTTGGATAGTACAGTGTATCACACAGAAATTATTTAAAATATATAAACTTATTGAAACAATAGTTAACAACACAAGTTATCAAAACTTGTAGGTTATGATCGATCGAAGCACACAGAACAAGTGGGACATGAGACGCATGGTGCGACAAACTGTCACAGCGCCACGCGTGTCGCGTCTCGCGACAAGAGCGCTGCGTCGCGTCGTGTTGCTAATTTGCACTAATCCATTCCTTTTACAAAAGTTACAAAAACTCGCTCTGAGTCATGTCGCGCCACACGCGCTGGTCGCGTCTCAATATGCCCCTAGCCGTAATTGTTTATTTGAACATGTTGAGTTCTTCATGTAATGGGTGCAATTTACCTATGTGCAGTAACTCATTGACTGTAATAATCATTATAAGTATGCTATAATAGAGACTAGTTACCAATAAATCAGAATATTGATGAAAATATGATTGCAATCTGTTATTAGCATAAGAAAAGGGTTAAAAAAGGGAAATTGTAGGATTAAAATTGTTTCTCATACAAGTTTGTTTTAAAATATTCCTATTTATTTTAATGGTTTAATTTTCCAGGAATATTAATTTTAATGATTATTTTTCCAGGGTGCAGGGCCACAAGAATTAATTGAGCACATGGTAGAAATCCTAGGAAACAAAATAACAAAGTTGAATAGTGATCTAGTGGCAATAGGTAAGTTTGTTATTTTTTACATAATTACTGTTAACTCTTTTTAAGTATTAGCATAATTAGCATATCTTAGTTAAGGCGAACTGAAATAAGTCGGTATGGCAATAATCGTATGTATGAATTAATAGGAAGCAAAGAAGACCAATGGGGGAGCTTAGGAATGCAAAATCCAACAATGAACATTTCATTCATTACATTTCACTTCATTTCATTTCATTATAAAATGACCTCTAAAAATTGCACTGTTTTCTTTTGTCCAAACCGTATATAAATATTGCTGATTTTTAAATGCATATATTTTTTTAATAATTTTATTGATTTTAATAATATTCCTATTGTTTTTCAGGTGAGAAAATGGATGTTGCGGGAACTGCTTATGATTTAAGAACGCCAAAACGTTTGGGAGACGCATTGAATAAATTGGCACACGGATTCGATGTCAATTACTGTCTAACACAAGAATTAGATGTAGAAAAGCTGGCTGCTTGGTGAGCTCAATACATAATCAATTAATTATTACAATATCATAAAATTTTAATAATCTTCCATTACTGGATGCTTTATTGAGATTTACAAATAACCTCAGATTACACAATTTTTATGTGTAATTAAGTACATACCGTACCTAACTATTTTCTAGGTAACTACTTTCATATTGATTAAATTCCAAAATAATTCAAATTTAAGTTTAAGTATTGCGAATGTGATTAAATCTAATTGAAAAGCAACTTTGAACATCTTTGCTCTATGGTGCTTCTTTTTTTAGGATGAAGCCCACATAGGTCTGAGACCTGTGCGTGGGTAATGAGTTGGATGATGGTGATTGATGAGTACAATGCTTCTTCAGTACAATGTATTTTGATACTTAATTTTTTCAAGTTTTAGAAAAAAGTATTCAATATTTGGAATTTGGTGTCCATTAAGGTGCAGTTTCACTAGTAATTTACAAGTACTAGTACGACTATGCACTCAAATATTTGAGTAGAAATTTAAAATATTTCACTCACTGTACAGATGGTCATTTCAAAAAGTGAGTAAAATATTTAAAATTTCTACTCAAATATTTTTCTGCATAATTGTGCAAATTAATATTAACTTTCTTAGTAATGGCGAAGGTGATATTGTGGAAGGTATCCATAATGAAAAATAAGACGAAATTGTCACAACCATATTTATTAAAACTTCGAGAAACTAGTTTCGGTTGTTACACCATTATCAATCACAATCAAACTGAAAACGGAAGCACAGAGAAGCCTCATATATACTGTACATGGAACATGTATACTTATACAGTACTTATATAGCCTATACTGTTCCATGTACATTATATATAAGGCTTCTCTGTGCTCTAGTTTTCAGTTTGATTGAGATTGATAATGGTGTAACAACCGAAACTAGTTTCTCGAAGTTTTAATAAATGTGGTTGTGACAATTTCGTCTGATTTATCATAAAATTAATATTAATTTAATTAATATTTTTATTTGTATCAATATTAATATTAGGCTAATATTTGCTTTATTTCTTAGCACTGTACAGGCGCTTCTTTTATAACATAACACCTTATTTAAATGGCAAATTCGATTTGAGTGAGAGTTCAAGTCGTTAGAAGGCAAACGATGAAGAAGTTAAGTCACAATTGCTAAAGTCTACGCTTGGATGGATGACCATCTGCTTTATATCTTTGCAATGTACAGGGGCTTCTATTATAATAATTATAATACCGGGTTTAAATGGCAATAATTGACTCGAATGAGAGTTAAAGTCGTTATAAGGAAAACAATGAAGATATTAAGTCACGATTACTAATGTCTGCACTTGGATGGGTGACCACGGCTTCTGCTTTGTTGTGACTGATCTGGTTATTCAGAATCTTTCTCAAACTGTAGGCACATATCATGTCTGAATCATAATTTTAAGCTCCGTAAATCAAACGATACAATAAAATATCCAAGAAAGGTGACCTGAAACTAAACACAAAACTGCCTATATTTTTAACAAACTACATATATATTGACATCTTAATAAGTGAAATTTGTTCACAGTGTGTGTTATGAGCCCCTCGGCTTGGCAATGGAAGTTTTCACAACAGCTCCTGGAGTTCAGTTCTACACTAGCAATGGAATTGAGAAAATAATTGGTAAATGTGGAGCTGTTTATACCAAACATTCAGCGTTTTGTCTTGAAACACAGCACTTTCCGAATACTGCTAACTGTGTAAGTAACGACCATTGAATTTCAATCCTTAGCTTACTTTCTATTTAGTTTATGAAATAAGAATTCGATTGTTAATAATGCACTAAATGGTGAATGCATGAATGAATTAGTGACAATTTCTCAGAAATCGGCTAATTGATACTGCACTGAATAATTAATAGATTAATGAATTAGAGACAATTTCTCAAAAATTATGTGTAAAATATCCAGTTTATAGAATAGAAACAAATATATAATTTTCCAATAACTGTGACTGAAATTTATTATATTCTCCTGATTGATTGAAAAAGCGTTGATCAAATCGATGGTTATTCGATAGAGTTAGTTAAGATAAGTTAGTTAGTTAAAGATAAAGTTCGATAGAGTTTTTCGACGGTTAGAAAACAGAGTTTGAAACTTGTTCAGATAAACTTATTTTTCAAATCCCTAGTTATATTGTTACAAATATCATTCAATGAGTGTATCATTGTAGACTAACCTTGAACCTGAAGGACAAAAACACTCTTTTTCGATTATTCTGATATAAATATCCATATAGATATAAAATATAATGTGAATTGAATTCAGGTATTTAACATTCGTTGTTTAATGGTCTGTTTGATTTTATGAATAGGTCTAGGCCTACTACATTTATACTTATTGTATATATGTGGTAACTTGAATAATTTTGTAACGTCTATGAATTTGAATAGACCAATCAGACGCCACCGGCATCATTAACCGGTTACCGGCTCCCATGAACTTAACCATAGAACTTTTATAACTTTACAGTCTTGACTCGACCACCAACTGAGGATGATGCCATGAGCATTGAAACTTAAGTCTTGTGGACTTAATAGAAATAAAAGTAGAATTCGACAACATCTCGTTTCATTTTTCACATAACTTGACCATTGTTGGGCCACAAAGAAATACGATTCTTATTATTCTTTCAGTATTATTTTTTAAAAACTGTCAATAGTTATCGCCCTCATATGTTATAAATGTAAATTCTTATACATATTTAATTTGGATGAGTCATGGCTACTTGGTGCGATACTGGAAGTTTGTTGTTCATTACATTGATAGCCTACTCATATGGATGTAGTAATTTCACATTTATTGTATCAAAAGAAAGGACAGCAAGTTGACCCAGCAGATATTCAACAAGAAACGTTTCTCATTTGAAACAAATGAGTAATGTTTATCCATACGGTAGTGCATCAATTTACTTTTAAATTCCACACTTACTTCACCTAATTACTAAACTCACTTATTTTTCAGAATTCATTCCCTTCAATAAAATTGCTCCCTGGTTGCGAATACAATCACGAAGTCACATACGTATTCAGGTCACAATTGTGAGAAGATCAATCAGTAATCCAGAAATTTTCTATTAATAAGTGGTGAAGAAATGTATTAACATAACTTATTACTCATTTCATTTGGACATACACTTCTGGGCTTCTATAAACTTTGCTTGTATTGTGCTATTTTAAAAATATTAGTTTTTTTCAATAAAACAATGATTAAACAGAAGTGATTCAACTAATTCATTCGACCAAATATTTGTTACATGAAATAAAAGATAACCTCATTCAAATCCTCCAAAAACACTTGACGGTTTGTTGTCAAAATAAGATTTAAATAAGATTTAAATAACTCACGTTATGGCGTGACGGCCGTTTCGCTCTGTTGCCATAACGTGAGTTAATTTTCATTCAAAAGTTGTTTTATTAAGTTTATATTACATATTAGTGGAAACAAGATGGATCTTCAACATCATAAAGATTTAAATTCCTGGATTTCTTATTCCATGACGAACTGCGTTGTTAATATTAACTTTTTAAGTGAATTCAACGACGTGCAGTCAAAGCCCTTGAAGATTGGTTTTAACAACTTGAAAACGTTCGGCCAATCGGCCTACAGAGTAAGTAAAATACTACTTATTCTTAATAAAAATTTGACTGCAAGTCGTTGAATTCACTTCAAACAAGATTTTATTTATAACAATAACATCTACTCTAATACAATAATTGAAATCAGGGTATATTCAAGGGTCTTGATTAAAAGAAGATTCGAAAATACTTTGGTTTTGAAAAAGACTACAGTTTCCTGTAAAATCGAAGCCCACCTCTAGTACCACTATACCTAATTCAAACAAAAAACACTCATTGTGAGTGAAATGACCCAAAAATTGAATCTCTCTCATCAAAAATGTATTTTATTTAGTCGCCATTTTGTAATATAAATACATATATTACTGTTAAATTTTTATGGTTAATTCAACGACTTGCAGTCAATTTTGATTGAGAATAAATTATATTTTTACTCACTTCGGAATGAAGGATTTATTTACAAGTGAGGCTAGCCTAGTAATATGAGGATTGTCTGCATAGGTAAATTACGTACTTGTATTTGTTCTCCTCGCACGGCATCAAATGCTTTTTAACTTTTTATGGTAATTGACTGCAAGTCATTGAATTTACCATAAAAAGTTAATATTAACAACGCAGATCGTTATGGAACAAGAAATCCAGGTATATATTACTATTAATATATAAGTATATTTATTATAATAATTTTAATTATTGAAATTTTTATTTTAATAATTTATCACATATACCTTACATTTTTTAGATTATTATCCTAATATTCTCTTTTATGTCCATTTGGGGGAATTTTGTTCAAGCGTTTGGAGCAGTACCTAATTTCTTTGTTTGGCGACAGCGTTGAGGTCGGTCGATCGTTGCCACAAATGCCTCTATTAGGTTCCCATTTTCTGCTTTGTGGTTTCACTTTGAGATCGAATTTTAATTCGGTCATTCGTTTCGCGTTTCAGCAGCCTCCTCAATAAGAACAGCGTAAGCAGAGAAGACGATAAAGCAAACAGGAACCAGATAGCGAGTGGATTAACGGCAAATCGCTCTACATTTCCGATCTAAAATCGAAAAATATGATTTTTGATTGTCTGTCTGTAATTTATTTCGTTCTTATTCGAACTCTGGTAAATTTAGCAAGAAGCTTCCAAAATAAATATCGCCAAGGACAGGCAAGTAGCCATGGGGGGGGGGGATTGAAGAGCTTCAGTCTCCCCCCCCCCGAAATTTAAGGGATATTTGGTTATTACATAACCCCCTGACCACCCCATCACCCACAGTATAGGACTAACCCGGTTTCTGGCTCACCCAAAAGAAAATCCTGGTTAAGGATGCTGATCATCATCATGCTTAAAATACTCCTTTCTGTTCTGTTCAATTTCTGAAGCAGGTTTAATTTTTCTAAAAAAAACTATAACAATTTTGTACTAGGAAAGTGCTGATAGCCGCGAGCCGTAGCAGGTATCTGTTCTGTCAGATAGAGATAAGCTGCGTTCTAGTAGGTCCTGTTTGTAACGGTGACCGATTAGATTGGCCAGCAAAAAAGACACTGTTCTTTGCTGTAAAATAACTTCCCGGTGGTTCGGAACTCACCTAAAACTGTACGTCCAACTCATCAATCACTATCATCCAACTCAATACCCACGCATAGGCCTCAGACCTATGTGGGCTTCATCCTCCAAAAGAAAAAAATAAATCCAGAAATTATTTTTATTATTTGGGCTTTGTTCTTTATATGGAACCAACTGCTGGCTTTCAGGTATGCCTTGCCTTGCAGTGTCTTCAAATATAATTTGAAATATTTTAGAAAGGGCTCAGGAAAAAAATTATACTAGCAGGTTGCCCGATTCTATTGAATCTCGATTTCTAGACTGTGTAATAGGCTATCAACAAATTTAATTGTCTCTTTTTTCTCATCCCTGCAGAAAGTTGAGCTACTGGTACATTGACTACTGTACATTAGTGCTAGCGCGCGAACAGGGTTTGCTGGCAATGCCCATATAAATTATGAGTAATATCTATATTACTTTAGCTTTAAGATTTTTTTCAAACTGTGAGATATTTATTTTGAAATTCTGTTCAATTTGTGAAATGAGGCGAGTAAAGAATTTTGATTGATTAAGAGTACGGTACTTACATTTCTTGTAGGCTGGAAAATGATAATTCAGACAAAAATAATGAAATTAATAAAAAACTTCTGAAGAGCTATAATAAAGAAAAATAAGTTTTTCAAGATTTCAATCGAAATTTAAAAATTAGAAATCAGCTGCCCCAAATTTGTAAATTCTGCCAATCTTAATATATAATTCCGTAAGTCAAATTTTTGTAAAGAAATTGTGAGTGACTGGATGGCCGTAGAAGGATGGGAGGGGTCTTATTTTAAAGGTCTTGACGTGAATTTTGAGGGAAAACTATTCATTTTTCTTATTTTTTCACCATAAATTCGCAACAGAATAAAACTTTTCCCATTAAAACAACATGGGGTTTAATTTGTTTACATCTTTTGAAATTAAAACAGCTGTGCCACAGAGTTGTCATAGTTGTATATCTGTGTACTCATAGCCAGCTGTACTTTTTATGAATTCAGTTTGTTTACTTTTAAACTACAGCAATGTATAATTTTTAGTTATGGTGATCTATAGTTATCTTATCGTATTTCTTCTTTATTTATTTAGTAATGAACAACGGAGGAAGGCCGCGTCGCCGAGGTGTTGGCTTTCGAAATCAGCAGGCGAGAAATTTATAATGAGGAAAGGAATGAACAACCACATCATGACGTCGAAGATACTCCTATTTTTAGATTACCACTTATAAACGAGATACCAACACACAATCTGGGCTTGATGAATGATCAATGTATGCATTGTGGTGCGTTGCACTTTGTTGAAGAGTCTACAAATGGTCACTACAACTCTTGCTGCCATAACGGTCTCATACATCTACCACAACCTGAAAATAAGACTTATAGAAAAGCTAATGAAATGATGACTAATGAAAGCATTAAAAACATTGAACTTCGATTCGTAGACAACATTTCGATGGATATTAGAAGATTCAACAGACCTTCCGCAGATGAAATTGCTGGAGTGTTTAATTCAGAAGAAGGTGAACCTCCACACAATCGTCATGTAGTAATTTACAACCGCCAAAGTGGGCCTAAGCTTTTATCAATATTGAGCCCACACTGTGATCCAATGCTATATCCTTTGTTATTATAATGCTATAAAATCATTGCTTATTTATAAATGACCAATGAAGGTTGATAAAAAATTTATGTATTTTGGTTTTTTAGGGGCTTTTGCCCCTACAAGCCCCTAGTATAATTATATTTGCAGAGACGCAGAGTACTGGTAAAAGGGGTATATATGGAACTCTTGGGTTTATATGGAACTTTTGTTCTTGTTTCAGAATTACCACCTGTAGGTCTACCCACAAGAATTTTCTACTGTTATCAATTTGCTTATATACTTCAATAATGTATAATCATAGAATAATAAATCCTATGTTTTCAGAAAACTTTTTTATCATTCTCCAATGTCGAGATTCTCATGACAGCTTATACACGGAAAATATTTTTCATAAATAGTCTCACCTATGATCAAGTAACCACTGATAAATATAGTTCTCTTTATTGTTGAAGTCTTCTGTGCCAAAACTTCTTTTGTAGAACCTATGCTTGTTTATTGTGATTTAGTGTATGTTTACTGTTTTTGAGGAAGTTTTTTAAAAAGTTGTATTTTAGTGGAGTTTTATGGAACAATGCCCCAAAATCATATTCACGTTCCTGGAACAGCTTACCGGCGCAATAACATCGAATTGGCATTAAATGCTGTCATAGAAAATCGTATGTCTTTCTCACATGCAGCAGAAAGGTTTGGAGTACCAAAAACGACGATTTACAGACGGTATGAATAGTGATAGGTTGGGGGAGACCAGCTATGTTGAATTCAAATGAAGAAAATAAAGTTGTAGAAGCATTATAGAAGCAGCAGAGTTTGGATATCCATTTACCAGTGTACAATTAATTGAGACAATTCATTCAAAGTTATTTGAATCAAAAAGGTCTCATAGTTAAATTTTGCACAGACAATTTACCAGGGACAGAGTGGTATTCTGTTGAATTCGAAGCTGTTCCATATAACCCCAAACTGAGGGTTATATGGAGCAGCAATAAATGTTTCTAAAAAAACATGTGAATATTATAAATTGATCTTTTCTCCTATGATTCAAGCTAAATTGAGTATCTCATTTTAAAAGAACTTGTTTTGAAATATTTTCTTTACTTATTTGAAGTTTTAAGTAATGAAAATTAAAAATATTGTTCCATATATCCCCATGTGATGGGTACATTGTAGCTTATGATATATGCCAATAATCGTAAAAAATTAATATTGTTCGCCAACCGATATTTCTTGTAGATACTGTGGTGATTTTAGGAAATTGTCTCTACTTAACTTACATTTTGAAGGTCCAACTGTTGCACTAAAGACACTAACGTAAAACGGTACTTTATTTAGTCATTTCATGGCTACAGAGTTTCTGTACATGATTATTTTGTTGTAATAACTATAGGCGATCAGAAGTTGGCTGAAAGATCGATCGATGCGAACTCTGTGCGGCATAAATCGGCAGCAGTGTTGTGAGTTAGTTGCATTGTTTATAATGGCTAAAATTGGGAAATTATCATAAAAACAGGATTTAAAGAAGTCAATTGCGATTTTTTAAGGAAATCTAATCTAGAAAAAGGGAAGAGCCTTGTAGAGAGTAATCATGTTTTTGATGTGGAGGAGTGCAAAGGTATTATACATGGAAAAGTGATGAGACAAACTAGCATCAATGCTGTTTTACAATCTTTTTGTCAAAAAATGTCCACTCTGTTTATCAAAAGTCAACTGCCTAGAGGTGTCAACTGCCTAAATCCGCCTCTGCTTACAATAAATTAATATTTTGCAACAATAACAAAAATATAACCTCAAAGCTGTTATTAGGATTGATTTCTTTAATTACAAATATCAATCACACTAGTGCATAGAAAACGTCTAATTTTCATCAATCAGCAATCTTTCACACATAAAATAATTTGTAAATATAATATAACTCACTTAGTCCTTCGAACATTAGAGATCCATTTCTCCCATCTATCCTTTTTGTAAGGTCGACCAGGAAATGAATAAAATAAAACACCTTTTCCTTCTGTATTCTCATAGGTATTACTGCACCCATATACACAACACGTAATACGGCTCTTGGGCATTTTTTGTATGTTCGTCTAAAGAAATATTTTTTTGAAAAAACGTATTTGAAGTGAGACAATTTAGCACACGAATTAATAGCGATCAGATTTTGACTCACTAAGTTAGTGCAAGATCCTCCGCTCGGAGCGCTGTCGGTCGATCTCCAGATCGCCTATAGGACAGTAACTATAATATGTAATTTATCCTTTGTGATTGCACTGTGTTGTTTCTGAAAGAAGGATCAATAAATTCAATTCAATATTTTGATTCTAGGTATCTCCGGCCTCTGGCATTAGTATTTTTCATTGAAATTAAACTACAGTTGTTGACATGCGCGAGTATGGGCGTACGTGCGTTTATATCCTATTCTTTTACGAGCTTGCCATGACAGAGCTCTGTGCCATATGCCGTTCTGTTTAGAATAACTTCACAGCACTACAAACACTTTCACCATTGTAGTCTCTTACAGAATACCACGACACAAAGCTCCATTCAACTTTAAAAACCAGAAAAGCGATTTTTTAGCCTGTGTTTCAGCGTTTTAAACGCCCAGAATTTGATAGTTATGTAAAATTATAAGTACAAAATAATTGAAACTGTGTGGATCATCACTGTAGAGATGTTTGGAACAGCAGATACTTTTTACGACACAAGAATTTAATGTCTTGTTTATACACAATGTCTAAACATTCTACAAATAATTTTCTGCCATTGTTTTGAAAAATAGTGGTATTCAACTGTATTATACTTTGAGAAAATTGGTAATTTTATAAATTTTTTCTTTTTAAGAATATCGAAATTAAAATCTTTTTAATACTTGGCACTATAACATCTTTGTGATAACTCGTTGTTGAAAGTAAATTAATTTTTCCTCAAGTTATATTGTAGAATTCTCCAGGGAACAATATAATTTTTTCGGGGAAATATCACTAAAAAATGGTCTTTATCCCACAAAAGACTCAAATTTTGAGACTCAAAGTTTGTTGGTTTTTTCGATTCTCCCAAAAAACGGGTCCTTATCCCCATAAAAAACACAAATGAAGCTTTTTCAAAACCCCTCTTGGAATCGCCCCTGGAATTCTCATACTCTGAATGCTCGAATAATGGGCAAAACATTCTCATGTTAAACGTCAACTTCAAACATATAAACACACACCCAGAATCCTAATCAACCTAATATTTTATTTATTTATTATTATTTTTTTTTTTTTTGAGGACGAAGCCCACATAGGTCTGAGATTTGTGTGTGGGTAATGGGTTGGATGATAGTGATTGATGAGATGGACCTACTTGAGGTGGATTCCGAACCACCTAATTACATAAACATTTCGTAAAATAACTTTTAGGTACTACTGTATAACAAATTCAAAAACAACAATAACATAATTGATTAGAAGAATGGGCCACACCGAAATCCTAATTAAGGTATTTGACCTAATCAGTCTTTTTATGTAAAGATTTCGTAAAATAACTATTAGATACTTCTGTCTAACAAATTTAAAAGCGGAAGACCACAATAACACACACACCAGCAATGAAGGACAACTAAAATAACTATTAGATACTACTGTAAAACAGAGCATCAATGAAGAAACAGTGAATAATACAGAGCAATCCGAAATCTCTTTAGTTTCATTTTTTAATAACCATAACACATTCCATTGTCTGAGCAAACATATCTCGGTTGGACTGAGTTTCACTAGAGGTACAGCAGATCTTCTTTCCAGGTGACGTAGTGTTGACTTCCACTTTTCTGTTCATCTGATTCGATAGAACTATCATCAAGGAGCTCTGGGCGGCGCTAAGCGCATCATTCTTCCGTTTTGACTCCTCAAATTGCAGCCACCCGTCGAGCAAAGATCGAGGATCAAAGGGCCACTTCCATCCGAACTAGTTCACATCGATACTATCGAATCGATAATTCTATCGACTTCTGCCAATTTTCCAATCAGAAAAGAGAGCAAACTTTCAGACGTGTATCTAAGACATACGTGAGAGATGAGACAGGATCTATTATTATTTTTACTGGTCGATCTGTTGAAGAACTGGTAACCGGTCAGACACGTCAGGTTGCAGTTTCCGTATTTTGTGCGAATTATTCAATCTCATTAGATTATTGAGTCGCGCAACGTGTAATCAACATTCTTTCTGCGTAATCTAGTAGTTCTTGACCTACCTATTAGATTATCAGGTTGCAGGGCTACGTAAATTGTTACCTCTAAAAATCGAATTTCCAAAAAAAAATATTATTTTCAAAGTTATTTTAATCAAGACGTGATTACTTGAACACTAATGCCCGAAAAATCTTACCCTAAACAATTTTTAATTTATTAATAAGTCACATCTATTCATAAACAATACATTTCTCTTAGATGTTGGTCAATGAGTCTTGAAGGAACTCTTCAACTGTGTAATAAGACTTATTTATTAGAAATGCTTTAATTAGTTCTTTGAATTTATTTAGCTCTTATAAAAATGCATCGATTTTTGAAAAAAATGTTTCGATTTTTGAAAAAAATGAACGTCCCTCAAGTGTCTCTTAAGGGACTCTTGAAATGTAATGTATCAGGCATCTCAAGAGTCCCTCGAGTCAGAGACACTGAAAGAACGTTTATAAATACGTGCATTATTGTTCTCCAGAAAAATTATGGGACAATTAGGACTAATTATTGATGATTATTTTTTTAATTGACATTTTCATATCCAAGTAACTTTTGAAGGTCACAGACCTTGGACAATGGATTATAATCGTAAAGAGTGGAATCGAGAACCTTGTGCTTTCCACATCTTAATCCGACATTAATGATTGAATCAGTTTCTTAAAATTAGAATCAATCTAATTTGATTTTACTTAATGATACATGTAAAAGGAGCCTTTTGCAAATTTAGTGTTATGAGTTGTATGGTCTTCTTATTTTTTTCGAAGGATGAAGCCCACTTAGGTCTGAGACCTGTGGGTGGGTAATGAATCGAATGATGGTGATTGATGAGTTGGACCTACAGTTTTAGGCGGGTTCCGAACCACCGGGAAGTGATTTTACAGCAGAGAACTGAGTCGTTTTTGCTGGCCTTTATTGAGCTACTATAAATAAGATACTAAATGCTGATCCATTTTAAACGGTTGGGGAAACCCATTCAACTAGACTTGGTCACAATTTGTCACCGCCAAGCTTTGTTTGAGGGGGAAATAAATATCACTGGCATAAACATTTTACATAAAATACCTTAAAATCTGGAAATAATTGAACGCTTAATTGATTTAAGAAAGAGCTCAAGATGTTTTAATGAAAAAAGAGTTTTACTCAATAAATGAATTCCTGTCCGGCTGAGAATCCTAAACTATTTTTCTGACATGATTTACTGTTGTAATTATTTTTTTTAGAATTAGAAGTGTGCAATTTTAATTCAATAAGTACTTTTCGATTGAGATAGGATGCATTTTTTCAAAAATAGATGCATTTTTTTTAAATGGATGCATTTTTTTGAAAGTTACCGTATGCATTTTCCCCAAAAATTAATGTGTTTTTAACCAAAAATGTCTTAGGCAATAGTATGGATGAAAACTAATTTTATCTATTTTATTTGTTAACCTCAAAGGATTAGAAGAACCTGTGTTCATTTGTATTGTATTGATGCAAAAATAATTACAATTTGAAATATTTACTTTATTTCAGCGAATATTATTCATTTCAATAATTTTATTTTTATCCCAAACAATAATCAATTTTATTTCCTACTTTTTTCCGGATAGTTTTAACACAGATTAAAAGACAATTAGAGAGAAAGATAGAGTAGTCCTACATCCTACATCACAGGTAGGCCTCAGCAATAAAAATTGAAGAAATAATTGCAGAGAACTTGAAATCAAGAGTGAATGGAGCTGTCGGTGGGAAACTGTTTGCGCTTTTTCTTTCACGAAACTATAACAATTAACAGCCGGGTGGTAATTATTGTAGTTGGGATGATCTGCTGGTTAGTGTGAGGGGGTGGGGGGAGCGTGAGTGGGTGGGGTGCGATGAGAGCTTTTGTTTGAGCCTTGACCTAGTGCTCTGGGCCAATTCCCAGAGTTTCACACTTGCTTCCGGAGTTTTGCTATGGGCACACACACATACAATAACGATAATAAAGAAGTAAAGAAGTGGAGGCGTCGCCCAGCGCCTTCCAGCTGCATGCTAATTCGCTCTCTTCGCCTATCCAAGCAGGAAAGCGGCTGATGAGTAAATATTTCCACAATATTCATTTTTTCTTTCGTTTTGTTCACGCTTCGACGAGCAACGCGCTCACTGAGAGGGAACTTTATTTTTCATTTTTACAATTATCAAGATGACAAGTCATTTTTACATTTGATATTGAACTATTATTTATTCTTTCTCTGTGATGTTTTCCATGACGAAATACTTGATGAACAATCTAATATCAAAACTGACACTGTATTTCTATTTAAATTATGATTTTCACTCACTTATACTGGAGGGATGCATTTCACTTCTAAAGGATGAAGCTGCTCGTTAGTGAGTGAAAATCATATATTAAATATAAATACAGTGTCAGTTTTGATATAAGATTATTTATTTCTTAAACTCTTCTAGAATAGAATGTGGAGGAATACAGTAGCACCTCGATAATCCGTCACCTACGGGACCAGAGGATGGTCAGAACGCTTAGAAGGTCGGATTATCAGGGTAGAATGAATAAAGTCATTTACTGGGATACAAACTATACATTAGAGTAAAAAATACTCTACTATAATTTGTGGATATACTGTGTACTGTATAATGTGTACTGTATAATGTGTACTGTATGTGTACTGTATAATAATTATGAAGAATTAAAATTTGCCACAAGTATTTTTACAAGAAAATCAAACATTGACATATTGGCGAAGTAAAAACATTTCACATACATCAAAATATGTAATGATATATTAAATGATGTATTGAAATTTAAAATGGAACATAGTGAAAAATTAAGTTTCAAAAATAACAAGGTGAAACCTCATATCAAATCACGTTACCTGCGTAAAACGCAATTGCAGAAGTAAAACTTGTGTGCCAGCAGTGAATTGCAGAATCTATTTTTATTTTTCAATAAACAAATCTGAGAAAAGCCTTGACGAAACTGTTGAAATAAAATAATCACTTGTCAAGTTCATAATGTATTGTAAAATTAGTAATGGCAATCAGGGCCGGCCTAAGACGAAAATTGCAAGTGTGCAAGACTCACATTTTATGCCCCTAGGGGGGCAGGTGGGTGGTCCGGGGACCCTCCCCCAGAATGTTTTTGAAATTTAAGGTCTAGAAACACAGTTTTTGTGCACTTTTGGGCATTTAGAACATTAAATTTATGTCTCTCAATATGATTTATTATTGATTGACTTTATAGGTTCAATTTACTCTTTCTTGTACTTTGAACCACTATCATGTTGAATAAACTAATAAAAGCTTCTCTGGGTCACTTTACAATGATGTTTACACTTATATTGCAAGTACTCTCAGAATAAATTGCTAATGTGGGAATCACCGTCCGCCGGACCTAAGATGACCTCATGGGTAAAGGAAACAACATAACATAGTGAACCAATATTTACAGAGCTTAATAATGGTGCACTCAACAAAAGTTTATTAACTATTAAGATAGGTACATAGTCTCTTTTATTATACATTTATATAAGGGCTTATCTTGCTTTCATTTCAGAGAATGAATTAACTATGTCCAAATGATCAATTGATTGAGACAGCTCGTTTTCAATTGATAAAATTGAAAGGTTGTTGAGTCTGCCCAACATTTAATTAAATTTCTAAAATTTTTTCAATTTTTTTGCCAAAATTGGCTAATTTTATGCCCCTCCAAAAGGCTCGAGTCTGCTGCTCGCGGCTGCATACGTCGCACACCCCTCAGGCCGGCCCTGATGGCAATAACACACACTTCTTCCTATTCTCTTCCTGACATGGCTGAATTCAACTGGGATGGGTTCCAGCAATTTGCGAAAGTAAAGAATGAAAATATGATCAAACTATTTAAAAAAATCAGAAATGCTTTCTGTTTGAATTTTCCATGGTCGGATGACCCGGGGAGTCAAATGATCTGAGGACTTATAATCAAGGTGCTACTGTAAAGCGTTCATATGTTTAAAAATAGAATATTAATGAATAAGTGTTGCTACCGTAATAACATATTGTAATTAGCATTAAGTACATAGTAATATAAGTGATTATATTTATACATAAGTTATACCGTCCAATTTATATATAACAAGCTTCCCAATAACGAAATCCACAACGTAAAGAATTTTTAAAGTGTCGACATTGCAATTTTGGCAAGACAGCTTCCCATCAACGATTTCTAGAACGATTTTTTTGCCTGGATAAATGATTTTATTTTGTACAGAACTTTAAATGATATGTAATGTAAGTAGTGAGTAGCCAACTTCTTGACAAGAAGTTTTGCAACCTAAATAGATCTCTAATTATTTCAACACATATTTAAAGCATTTTAATTCTACAAAAAATGATTGATTGAGACTTTTTCATTACCTGAGATCTAAATGGCTTTTGAAGTATGTTCAGAACAGTTTATTTCCGGTCTTGAATTGTCTCACTTAAAGAGAGTTCAGAGTAAAACGATATGAAAGAGAATTATTTTAAAAATATAAGAAACCTAACCAGTCGGTCACTGGGAAATCAACTACAAGTCAAGGAATTCTTAAGCACATTCCTCTTGAGGCTGTTGATAAGTAATTTTCGAGAATGTCGACTATTTTTCAATGAAAGAAAATTGAAAAAACATTGAAGTGGGGTGAAATGGTTTCCGGAGCCATCGTTTAGAACAACTATCCTCATAACAGAAGTTTTACTTCGGTTGAATCTGGCGTTTGAAAGTGAAGTTGAAAGCCTTTATGAAAAAAGTTGAGTTAGAACACAACGTGTGGAGCTAGTGTGAGTGCCAGCCAGCACTTCCTTCATTGTCCACTTTCCCTGTCATGTTCCACTTTGTGCTCTATGAAAAAATGAGCGGTGCAACAATTTCAGAGAAACTTGTTTGCCATTTACTAACTTCTCTGAACATTGTTCATCATTATTAAGTAGTAGTATTAAGTTATAAATTATATTATTTTCTACACAATAAATCAACTTATTTGAGGATTTATTTTAAAGTGAGACTAGCCTAGAAATATGAGGATTGTCTGTTTAGGTCATTTACGTACCGTACTTGTAATTTGTTCTCCTCGTACGTTATCAAATGCTTTTTAAATTTTTATGATAAATTCAATGACGCAGTCAATAATGACTGTAACGGCCGTTTCACACACATCGATATCGGCCGTACGGTTGATCTCGAACGGAATGTACAAAAAAGAACAAATTTTGAACTCCGATCGGTTTTATGGGGTTAGATAAAGATAAAATTACTTTATTTATATAGACAGAGACAGAGAAGACTCTGAAGAGAAAAAGCAATGCAAATAGATAATACATTGAATAAACAATGCAAATTATCGTATGGTCAAATTCGATGTGTTCGCTTAGCGCAGTTGGTTGGGGCGTCGCAACTTCAGCTTGCTGTCGTTTAAGTGGTCGTGGGTTCGAATCCCGCTCCACCGTGTAATCATTCACCTCATTACCCACGCACAAGTCTCGGACTCATGTGGGCATCATCAGCAAAAAAAAAAAAAAAAAAAAAATGTCAAGTTTTCTATACCTCTACCTATTGCCTACCGAACGGCGGCCGTCCAAGACATTGGACGGCTGCTTCACGGCAACGGACGTTTGTCATTACCGTTCGGCATAATATCGATGTGTGTGAAGAGCCTCATTTATTTCTTCACGCTACTGTTGGAATGTGGAACGTTCGAGATTTTACCATACGGATGAAATCGATGTGTGTGAAACGGGCCCAAGTCGTTGAATTTACCATAAAAAGTTAATATTAACAACGCAGATCGTTATGGAACAAGAAATTGGGAAGTGATAGCCGTGAGTCGTAGCAAGTATCTGTTAAATCAGTTAGAGATAATCTGCGTTCTCCTGGGCACTCTTTGTAAGGGTGACCGATTACATTGGCCAGAAAAAAAATTTTTTTTTCTCTGCTGTAAAATCACTTTTCTGTGGTTCGGAACCTACCTAAATCATTTTAATAGACGAGAGTGTAATAATTTATTTCGGAATATCATTTCAGCTCATCACTCACCATCTCCAACTCATTACCCACGCACAGGTCTCAGACCTATGTGGGCTTCATCCTCAAAAAATAAATAAATAAATTCTTTCTATTATTTGGGCTTTGTTCTTTATATGGAACCAACTGCTGGCTTTCAGGTATGCCTTGCCTTGCAGTGACTTCAAATGTAATTTGAAATATTTTAAAAAGGTAATATTACTTAAATTTTATTATATATTTTGTTATTTTACTAAACAATTTGTAAAATTTACTACTTTTGAATTCCTCAAAGTGCTATCAATTTATTATACTGAAGACTTTCGCAATGGCAGATATTTATAACAGCATTGAAAAGCTGAATAAAATCTGTAAACGCTACTGCACAAAAATATTCAGCCACCGCCGGGATTTGAACCATGGACCTCCCAATTAATTGTCGGTCAGACGACTAGACTACAGTGACACTTCTGTAAAAAATAAAAGTTTGAATTAACCAGTTAGAAAGAATGAACTTTCATCTTTCGAAAACACCAACTCCATACAACATTTACATTCCCCGTGGTGAGTTATGAGTGGAGGCTGCTATTGGAGAATATTAGTTTGATAAGATCGTGCAGTGGTTTGGCAACTTATCATAAAGAATTGACTCCGAATGATCTGTCACGTTGATTTTGACTAAGGAGAAATTCGTACGGCACCTGTTTGGGTCTGACTTGTCTGGCACGTCGTGACTTGTTGTCCAGACGGACTTTATTAGTTTTGAAGCGTGTTTTGAGGCCAAATACTTGATAGACGAGAGTGTAATAATTTATTTCGGAATATCATTTGGCATTGGGCAAGGTCAATGTTTGCTTTGTCAATGTGTGGGTGCCAAGGAGAAATTCACGTTCGCTGCTTTCCGTTCTCATTTCCACTTCTATTTCTTCTTCTTCCTCACTCATTCTTCTTCTCCTTCTCTTTTTCTTCTCCAACCCTCCTCCTCACCAACAGCCTTGTTTCCTTCTTTTTCTTCTCCCCCTCTTCCTCCTTCTCCTTCAGCTCCCATATTCTTTCATCATCATCTTCTCTTTCTCCTTCTAATCCACCTTATTTTTCTCTTCCTTCTCCTTCTTATTCTCCTCTTACTCATACTCCTCTTTCTTCTTTTTCTCCTCCTCCACCATTCTAACTCTTTTTCTCCTTCTCCTTCTTCTTTTTCTTCTTCTACTATTTCTTCTTCTTCATCTCCTCCTTCCTCTTCTCATTTTTCTTCTTCTTATCTATTTCTTCTTCTTCTCCACATTATCCTCCATCTTCTTCTTTCTATTCTTCTTCTTCTTCTTCACCTTTTTCTTCTTCTCCTCCACATTCTTCTCCTTCTTCTTCTTCTTCTTCTTCTTCTTCTTCTTCTTCTTCTTCTTCACCTTCTTCTTTTTCTCCACATTCTCCTCCTTCTTGTTCTTCACCCCCTCCTCCTCCTTTCTACTTTTCTTCTTCTTCTTCTTCTTCTTCTTCTTCTCCTCCTCCTCCTAATCCTCCTTATTTTTCTCCTCCTTCCTCTACTACTTCTCCTTCTTATCCTCCTTCTTCTTCTCCTTTTTCTTCTCATCCTTCTTCTTCTTCTCTATTTCTTCTTCTTCTCCTCCCCCTCCTTTTTTTCCACTCTTTTTCTTCTTCTCTTCCCTCTCCTCCTTTCTACTTTTCTTCTTCTTCCCCTGCTTCTTCTCCACCATCTCCTTCTTCTCCTTCTCCTTTTTTCTTCTTTTTCTCTTATTTATAACTACTTCTTCCTTCTTCTATATTTTTCTCCTCCTTCTCCTTCTTCTTCTACTTCTTCTTCTTCTCCTTCTTTTTTCTACTGTTTCTTCTTCCCCTTCTTCTTCACCACCTCCCCCTCCTTCACCTTTCTACTTTTCTTTGTATTCTTCTTCTTCTCCTCCTCCTCCTCCTTCTTCTTCTTCTTCTTCTTCCTCTACTTCTTCTTCTCCTTCCTGCTTTCTTCTTTTTATTCTCTTATTCTACTACTTCTTCCTCTTTCTTCTTTCTTTCTCTTCTTCACCAACATCTTCTCCTTCTACTTCATTTTCTTATTCCTTTTCTCCTGTCTTCTTTTCATTTTCTTCCTTTCCACCTATCTTTTTCTTTATCCTCTTCCTCTTCTTCATTTTTCTTCTTCTTCTCCACCTTCTTATTCATTTTCTTCTTCCTTTTTACCTGTCATTTCTTTTCATTTTCTACCTTTTCCTCTTCATTTTTTTCTTCTTATTCTTCTTCTCCTTCTTATTAATTTTCTTCGTCCTTTTCTCCTCCTCTTCCCCCTTCTTCTTCTTTATCTTCTCTTTTTCTCCTTCATCACCATCCCATGCTCTTCTGGGCGGGCATTCACCAACAGCTAACTACCCATAGCAAGTCTGACGACCTTATTTGCGGGCGCGTTTGTTTTATCACCGTCTCTCATACTCTCTCACTCACACTCTCTCTCTCTCTTTCTCACTCTCTCTCTCTCTCTTCCAGGCTTTCTTCGATTGAAACCGGCTTTAGCCAACCGATTTATCACGACGGCCTACGATCGTTGAACGTTTATCAAATAGAATGACCACCGGTCGGCTCTCGGCTCGAAACTTGCCCGGCATCGCTTAGCGTCAGCCAGGTTCAATTTTCATAAGTCAAAGAAACCTTTTTTCATTTTTATTCGATACTTGTTTTCACTTTCTCACACTGGCATTTTCTTTTCACTTCACTCACGTCTTTATCCTTTCATTCACATCAATGAGTTAATTAATTTCACTCAGTAAACTTTAAAGATCCATGGGTGTGGGTGTGTGTGTGTGTGCATGAAAAACAAGTAATTTTGTTGAGTTATATTTAAGATATTAAAAATAAGATGTTATATTGTTATAAGATATTTTCTTCAAGCAAGTAGTATTGATTCATTGATTTTTTTTTGTTATTGGCTATGAACAGGTCATGTAAGAATATTGTATGTTATATTTTCTTTCATTCGAATTTATTTCAATTTTTTTTGTTGTAAAGATCAATGAATACATTTTATTTATTAACTACTACTATTAAAAACTACTTAAAATAACTATTATTAAATAACTACTATCAAATTTAACTACTGACTAAATAGAGTATGATGAAGATGATGAAATATCTGCAAATGAAATGAAAGCAGTTATTAAACATTTGAAAAATGGAAAAGCAGCTGGTCCCCTGGGAATACAAATGAACTCTTGAAGTATGGTACAGATTCATTTATTTATTTATTCTTCATTCTACACATGGATGTGAAAAGAACGGTGAACGTCCTCAAAAATTAACATATTAAAAGTTACTTAATAATTTTAGATTTTCATAATTTATTATTTACATTATTATTACCAATATGAATTCCTTCAAATTTTGATTCTTCAAAACTTCAAAGAAGATTTTAGGGTTCCTCTGGAGAATAGTGAAGAAAATAAAAACTGTGCATCAACTGGCTGGAGTTACTCATCTGATTATCTCATACTTTTTTGGATAATACATCTATTACAAACATAGTAAACCTTATACAACTGTTCACTCATGTTAAGAATATTTTAATATCGTTGAGGATATAATTCATAATTTCATCTAATGATTGCAATGGAATAAGAATAAGAATAAGAATGTTTTAATTCCTTTAAAGCACATACATTGCAATCGGAAACGTCAAGAATAAAATAATTATTGTAATATAACAATACAAAATATACCTTAAAACTAAACATCAGTCCGCAGTAAAATTCAATTAAAAAATTCAATGAAGCTATCACAGTCAAATATAAACAATAAAGGCATCAATCAGTCGGCCTCAAATGGAAATCAGAAATTACAATTAGGTTTTCACAGTCTGATAATAATTTATAAAGCTATTACAATTTAAAATAATCTACCATTTGTAATTGAAAGAAATCAGAAAGAGAGTACAGAGGGTTTTTCAGAAGGAGGCATTCCAGATCACGTTTGAATTTTGATGCGTGTAAAGCTTTTGCTGAGTTTGGCAGTATATTGAAAAGTTTCAAAGACATGTAGCTAGGACTAGTTAATAACTTATTCAACCTAGTATAAGGCACATCAATCTTCGCTTTGTTTCTTGTATTATGACTGTGTATCTCATCTCTGCAATGAAACAAGCCCATATTTCTCTTAACACTCATTAAGAATCTGAAAGCCACCAAGCTATGCACAGTCATAATTTTTTCATTAATAAACAATGGCTTGCAGTGGTATGCGGCACCAGAAACTATCCTAATCGCCTTTTTTTGTAGAAGGAGTACTCTTTGAGCATCCGGAGCACAACCCCACAGGTCCAGCCCATAAAGAAGGACACTTTGGAAAAAAGCAAAATAGCATGTTCTAATGTACTTTTTAGGAACAGAGTCCCTGAGACTACGTAGTAAATAGATAACCCTGGAAAGTTTAGAACATACGTTGTCTATATGGGGACTCCAAGAAAACTTTTGGTCCAGTGTTACACCTAGAAGCTTAGCGCTCCTTGTACCCTCAATGCTCCTTGCCTCAACCCAAACACCAACAACTGGGTTTTATTACTATTGAGCAGCAAACCATTTGCCTTGAACCATACTGCTGCCTCATCCTGATATCCTTTTAATGGAAAAGACAAATAGGTGTAAAATGCTTTTTTTAAATTCTAATTTTTTCGAAGTTCATTGTATTGGATGTTATTAGGGCTTCGAAATGTTATCTATTGCTGTGAGAAAAAGTTTATTTCATCAATTATAGTGTGAAATATGGGGGTTCAAAGTTGAAATTTTTCGGTTTTTTCTGGGGGCAATTGATCACACCTATGAGTGATTTTAAACTTTTGATAAGTTTCTGTAACTAAAAGGCACTTCGAGGAATAAAATGACATATATTTTACTCCAATCAAGCAATTAGGTTTTTCAAAATATTTTTTTTAAACCTGTAAAAAATTTAAATTTTCCAAAAAATATTTGGAAAAAACTATTTGTTAGATTGAAATGAAAAATATGCCATTTTATTCCTCAAGGTGTCTTTTAGTTATGGAAAATTTATCAAAAGTATAAAATCACGCATAGTTATGATCAATTGCCGCCCCCCCAAAACCGATAAATTTCAACTTTGAACCCCCATATTTCATTAGAATTAAACAGTTAAACAATGTTTCATTAAGTGACAAATGTCTCCTCACAGCAATAGATGACTTTTCAAAGCCCTAATAATTCAATCAAAGAAAATTATGATCAAAAACCTGCGCACAGCCTTTTAATGACCATATATCTACTTGTAATAGGCTTCTAAATACAACTTTACATCATAGGCTAGTTATTTACTTCATTTCATAACTGTCCTGTTAATGTCATATATTATCAAGTTTCTTTTTAACCAATGAGAGTACTTGTTGAAAATGGTGACAACCAATAATAATGCAGCTTCCTGGGTCCACTCTGCAAGCAATAGAAGGACGTTTCAGCCAACCAATAGTAGCACCCGCTTGAAATGGTGACAACCAATCATAATGTAGCATCCTGGGTTCACTGTCTAACCGATTACAATTTACAATTTTACGCTTTATGAACTTTATTGATTAAAAATAATTATTTATTTTTTATCTTAAGTTCGTACACACTTAACGCAATTTTGTCAAGAAAAGGAAAAAGCCATAGCCTAAAGTGAAAAAATAAGGGAATTTGAAGAGAGCTTCAATGAGAGTTTGCAGTTTGAGCATTCATCACACATTGACTAAATTGAATTCCAAAATCGGACCAGTAACAATGTATTTTTTGTCTTATAAGGATCATGAACACTAAGAGCAATCTTGACAAAAGCAGGATTATTTTGCAGCAAACAAGGCATAGGAAATCAAGAGAATGAAATTGGAACACATGAAAATTTATTTTTCATTTTTCAGAGCTTGCTAATAGCTACGTTCACTTTGAAGATTATTTATTCACATGACGATGATAATCTTCATTTTATGTAAATCTAGTGGCTTCCCAGAAATTTAGAACAAACAACCCATACAGACTTTTCATATTAATACTCACTCAGCCAACTTAATACTAAGACTGCAATAATGTATGAAAATATTAATAATTTATCACAAGTCAGCTTACGTGATAGTTAATACTCAGACTGCAATAATGAGTGAAGTAATTAGAGTAAGTGAGAACCCGCTGCTAGCACATAAGCTTAAAGCCAAATCAAAAATTACGTGGAAATCATTATTTACAATAGTTAATTTAAATATAACTTTCAGATACTTTCATCTTTATTCATTTATTTTTTGCTTTTACAGCCTCATTGTACCATTCAAGTCAAATATTTCCTGGGCCTCCTTGATGAATACTCCTCTTTCTACTATCATCTTTTTTATTATTATTATTCGATCTTCTGCTGTGTGACAGTGACTGAATAACGATTAAAGATACATATTTTTTATTTGAATTCAAGAGAATCCATGAGAAGATGAGATTCTAATAAGTAGTTTTTGAAAGGCAACATTACATTTTTTAGATTACAAAAATTATATCCAAGCCGACCAATCATTATAATTAGTATTCGAGCACACTTAACACTTGGGGATCAGAAAGTGATGATCTGAATTGGGCGTATAAGGATGTGACTCCGCGACGTATAAGGCATTCGATGATCGGGTGCAATGGAAGTCAAGTTAGCAAATTATCGGTACTCGCTTCCCGGGACAAGTTAGTGTCAGGGTCAGCAATGAGCTTCTTTTTTCTGCTGGAAGAAATGAAAAGTAGGATGTGCCCGTCCCGCCAATGGATGACAACATGGACCGGTCCCTGATCTCAGTTACCGGTCCATCGGAATCGGAAGCTGCTCAAGGTAGTAAGTGGAAGTAGGCCCTGGGTTACACCTATACGAGATTAAACGGTCCTAAAACAGAATGCAATTAACCCCAACGGAATCAACGCACAGAAAGCAGTTTGGTTTCTCGTGCTCGTTTCATCTTTATCACTCTCACTCTCTTTCCCTATCATGTTCTCTCTCGTCGTGATAGCAAGCTCACTTACGCTTGAATCGAGAGAGAAAACGATTTCACATGGCTTCTTCAGCCTTGAAATACTCCCAACTCCCTCATCGCCCGCGAATATTAAACTGTCGACCCGACTTCTGACTGACTTATTCTACGTATTTTCGTATTTTACACCCGACTTTCTTTTTCAAACGACACCGACCTCAGCCCCGCGGCGGCGCGGTATTGCGAGTGCGCGCGTGATCCGACAGAAAAAGTTGCGCTAACCTTTATGTCAACCACTTTATCAATTCGAAAGAAATCGTAACAGGAGTACAGTAGAATTCGCCGTCTAAATTCATCAGAACACGGAAAACACGTGAGCTTTATTTGTCCCAAACTTCTTTTTCAGAAACGTGAATATTGTAATTGATTATTAATATTCATTTGTTTCAAGTTCATCTGCTAGCTATAAAAAAACACCGCCTTACTTTTGGAGAAAGTGATGTCCGAATATTTTCCACATCAATCACCGTGATCTACATCGATGATCAACTTGAGTACAGTCACAACAAATCCAGTTTGAGGTTAGAGACTTATTCTACAACGACACACTAGGCTATAGTGAGTGCAAAAACATTTTTGTAAATCATGGCTCTCAGAAGCAAAAACAATGGGAAGGAGATCAATGAGAAAACAAGACAAATTTTGAATTATCCATGAGAACCAATTAATCATTTATTTTTGGATACGTGGACCAATAAATAATGGAAAAATAGACACTCCACAAAAAATGTATCAACACGTTTTTAGCAGAAATAAAATAAAAAAGATGAGCATGTAATACCGCAGAGATATGGGAATTTAAAAAAAGGAATTCACTTTAAATGTATCAATCGCTTTAATGTTTTATTTCGATATTTAAATATACACAATCGCAAAATTATTCTGGAAATTGTAATGTATGATTGAAAATAATTAATGGAAATAATATGTCAGGATTCTTAGATAAACAGTATGAATATTGATTTTACGGAATTTATTGAAATCAATAATAATATTAACGTGTGGTTTGACTCTCAGGTCTAGTGTCAGTGTTATCAGGTCGCAACTGATATAATAATAATAATCAATCAGGTCGCACCTGAATAAGTTCCGGGCCTCTCACGTAACGTGACGCAAGAAAGTGACCAACGACTGCTCTCTAGGCAGCCGGGACCGACAAGCTTTTAACGTGTCTTCCGAAACACGGGGGTGCCTTCGGAGAGTCCTCAGAAACGTGGGAGTGCCTTTTCAGAGGACACTTATTCATTGAAATGGAGCACAGTAGTCTATTCGCTCACTTCCTTTTGAAATTCTAAACCTATTACAAGGTGACAGAAAAGCTTTGGCAACTTTTTGAAGTCTCTCTGCTACTTCATGACATTATAGTCGGCGTATTTATGACAACATGAAAACATATGTATTGTTCTCATAATTAGGGTACAATGGACTACGAAGAAGTTGAAAGGATCAACAACTGTTGCCAAGTACAAGTCTACCGTCACGTAATAGGTTTCCCAAGAATCCAAGCAAAGCAAGTCATAATAGCATCGAACATAAAATACTTTTTAATGAGGTCTTACCTCGTTTTACAAGTTTTGTCACATACTTCATAGATCTGGGATCTGGGTGGAGTGCACTGTACAATATAGGATAATAATACGTATTACATGAAGTAAGGCATTTCCTATTTGCTTTGTGAAAGATTGATTAGCCAACTTGCAGCAAGCTCAGATTATCAGATTAACCATATTTTATTTTATTATTTCATGTGAAGCTGATGAATTCTCTAGGTGTCATTACTGCCTGACCGCTATTTCCTCAGAAACATATTTTTTATTGGGGATGATGATTGATTGGGTGAATGATGAGAAACGTCCATGGCAGGATGGGATTCGAACTCAAGGCTGCAGAAAACGATGCCAGATGATGCCCACATGAGTCTGGAGACTTGTGCGTGGGTAAATGATGAAAAACATCCATGGCTGAATGAGATTCGAAATGAAGGCTGTAGAAAAAAAGCCAGCCAGCTATCTAATCACAGACAAGCTCCAACCAACTGCGCTACCAGAGCCGCCATAAAAGAATATGAAAAACAGTATTTATTTTCAATTTGTTATTAACTATTACAGTAACCGAAGTGATAGCCGCGAGCCTCAGCAGGTACCTGTTCAATCAGATAGAGATAAGCTACGTTCTCGTAGGTCCTGTTCGTAACGGTGACCGATTAGATTAGCCAGCAAAAAAGATACTGTTCTCTGCTGTAAAATCACTTCCCGGTGGTTCGGAACCCACCTAAAACTGTAGGTCCAACTCATTACCCACGCACAGGTCTCAGACCTATGCGGGCTTCATCCTTCCAACCTGTACTCGAAAACCTAGATAAGAGTTTTGATTTGATAACATTAAGCCTGGAGACACATTTAATGGGGAAAGGATTCGTCCAATATTGTACAAAATTCAAATTCATTTATTTGCTATATTCACTAAAAACTAACAATGAAACAAAACAAAACAAAGAACATACATAACTAAAGTTAATAACAATTCCAAACAAAACTATTTAACATTAAATATGGCACTACTGGCAGAAGTAGGACTTGATCGCCAGCAGTGAGTACAAGATTTAGGAAAGTTCAGAAAAGCAAGAATGTGAAAAAAGATGAAAAAATTCAGGAAAAGGAAGGAAGACATGTTATTAAGAATATATTAAACTAATTTGTAGTAAATTTAAGTGTTTATCCATTCATCTATTTCATTGCTGAGCTTCTTAGTAAATCTACTATTTATGTAATGATTGGGGACTTTATTGGCAAGGTACTCCATGTAATATGTGAATTGGTGTTTATTTATAGTTAATCTGGTGAATGATCTATTATAAAAATTGAATGCAGATGGACGTATATTGTGTAAGTTAGTATTTAATGTGAGAAGATCTTTATTTTTATTAATAAGAGTGAAAATATTTTTAGCAAAGACCTGTCTGAGCGTAGGAGCTTTAAATTCAACAGACATTTGCTGGGATATAATCTGGGTCTTCTTAAAGCTGCTCTAATCAAATGCTTCTGTAGAGTGAATATCTTATTGAAATGTGTGCCAAAGATGCCCCCCACAACTCTAACCCATATTCAAAGTCATACATTTCAATAACTAACTATACAAAAAACTGATAACTATCACAGCCCATATGTAATCAACTCCAATTGAGAATCGACAAACATATAAAATGGAAACCTCAGTATATAACAAAACCTACATTATAATCATCATACAACCCACATATATTATCGCATCCTCCACGAGAACACACACCTAATATTCAATCAAATTTGATTCAACCATTCAACACCTTGTGGAAATTGGCCATAGCTTGATAAAAATAGTAGAAAATAAGATGAATAAATAAATTGTTTATGAGTACGGTAATAGAAAAAATCAAGCAAATAACCAGATGTGGTTGATCCACGCTAATAAGTATTTTCGAGGTTCACAACCAATCTCCATATAACCTATGATCAATTCCCATTATTTCGTTACATCTCTTCCTGGAAGTGTGGTCTCTCCAAATAGGAGTGGTTTCCCTTTTTCTCTGTGAAAAGGAGGTGCATGTTTCCATTGAACTTCCTGGATCGAAATTTAAGAGGCAGGTAAACCTATGACCACGTCAAGCGAAGAGTGAAAATGAACAGATGGAAGACGGATTCAAACACGCCAACTCAATCACTTGTACAGGAAGAAAGAGAAGAAAACCGCCGAGGTAGATACTGTACTTTACTTTTTAAATCGCCATCGTCCCTCGTAGCAATTTTACCGGATTAGACCAAGTAATAGCAAGTCATACTTATATTTTCAAATATATATGGTATTATTAATAATACATTATCACAACTTATCATCTCCCTACTGTATTATGGATGCTATGTGCCTGTTTACTTTCTATGATAAATGATAATAAGGTAAAGGTGGCAGACGGCTTTGGGCCATTGCTATATAAAATGTATTATTATTTCTTTATGTATGCAATTTTGGAAAGATTTAATAAAGATTTTTTATCACTACTATTACCAGTGGTGGAACTGTAGTGGGTCAGCCTGCTGGAGGGGGGGGGGGGATAACCAATGATTTTTTATAGGATGAGTGACAAGGACAACCCAAGATTTGGGGGGGATAGGCTCCAGGCACTTTATAGTACACCATAAGAAGAGAATGAGGGATTCTCTAACAATATTTCAAGAATATAATTTATAGTTTATTCAAAAGACGGGTTCGGAGGTACTCCCCCGGGAATTTTTTGAAAAAAATAATCCCTTTAAAACCACATTTTGAGCGATTCTAACACAAATTCATCCATTATTCTTAACATTATTCTAACCCCAAATTGTGTGTCAAATTTTCATCTAGTTTTTGCATCATTGTCAGTGGGAGATCTGAACTCTCGTGCTAAAACTTTATTTTTCAAGTAGCCAAACTTTACTATTAGTAGTGAAAATAGTTTTAAGTAGCCTACTTAAAACTATTTTCACTCTGCTACTTTTGATCCCCCACCTCTCCTTATTGGGGTGAAGTGTAGTACTGCACTTAAAAATGCCTTTTAAAAGGAGAAGGAGGGGTTTTCTAACAATAATTCAATAATTTATGTAGCTTTTTCAATCAAAAGGGGGGACCGGGATAATCCCCTAGGAAACGTTTTTGAAAATAATTCCTTCAATTACTTTTGGTGGTGACATTCAGCGATATGAGACGTCTTTTTTGACTCTTTTGTCAAAAAATATTGTATTTCAGGGCTTGCTAAAATGCCAATTTTTTTTGTTTCCGGGACTCTGGGGGGATTTATCCCCCCTCCCCATAGATCCGCCACTGACTACTTCCGATAAGTCATAAAGTGATAGCTAAACAAAAAAATTAATAGCTGAGATACGAAGGTAAGACATGAGCGGACAACGAAAAAAGAAATGCAGTCGTTATTGCAAACAAAGGAAGATGTATATTAATTATTGATTTCTTGTCTTTTAAGAGAGGTGAGGAAGCCTCCTTCGCAAATCCCAAAAATCCTAATTTGTGACCCCCTCCTCAAGCATTCCTGCTGACCGTCCTTGCTCCAGTCTCGAGCAAACAATGAAGCCTGTGATATGAGATACGATGTTCCCCATGAAAAATGCTTGATGAACAATCTTATATAAAAAATAACACTGTATTTCAATTTAAATTATAATTTTTACTCACTTATACTGGAGGGATGTATTTCGTTTCTAAAGAGAAGCTACATCAGCGAGTAAATATCATTAATAAAAATAATAATCTTAATTTCCGCAAATACCAAACAAGAATTTAAAAAAAATGATACATGATAAAAAAAATAATAATAATCATACAACAAACAATTCTTAGGAGAGAAACCAAGAAGTTACAAAGAAAAAATACTTAGTTCAATTTAAATATCATGTACAAGAAATAAAATGTTACCAAAAATATGCAAATAATTTCATTGTGAAATAGAAATACAGTGTCATTTTTGATATTAGATTATTCAAAGTTGCCTAAAATTTATTGCGTGACTAGAGGTATTCTCACGAACTACACACTTAACCTTGCGATATCTTGATCAAGCTATTAACGAACAGAATGAGTATTTACCTGCATGCATCCAGAAACCATGACGGTGTAAACAATGAGATCTCTGATAGATCTATTTTATTGTTGAACGTTTAGTGACATGATTTCTCATTCCCGAATAATTTTCGTATTGTCGTACCTTTGCTCCGAGCATTGGTGAGATTTGATGCAGTTAGATATATGTAAAAGGTTGAGAGAATTATTATTCACGGCAGAAGAAATTCAAGATAATCGCTTCTGTACGGTCAAAATGTTGGACCCGACTCGTCGAACCCGAGTTTAGAAATTTGTTGGGAGAGAACCCGTTGGGCATAAGCTTTCGGAAAAAAAATGGAGAGGGAAGAAGCTGATTCGTGAGGCCGTATCACACGCCATCGAAAATTATCTGATGCTTCTGTGCATCACAAGTTTAGTATTTTGCCTTCTGGGATAGATAACTCAGCATGACCTAGCCTATTCTTTTTCCATCGACCTCCTTCCTCCGATTTTCAAGTAATTCTAGTAATAAAAGTGACACTTCTGGTATCAGTGGATGGAAATTACTGGGCAATTGAAAAGCAGGATTTGTAAAAAACATTGAATAAAAATGAAACTTTGAATTTTAGGCTACAGGAAGTATTTCCTCAATCGATCATCAGTTTAGTAGTACCTGTTCGAATTGCTCGTACTGGATTCAACTTTTAAAAGGTGTTCCAAACTAGAAAAACACCGTTATGATTGTATGTTGCGACTTGCTATTACTCATTCCAGTATTGATGATTCGCTGCAAGTGACCATGATTCATGAGGCTTGTAGAGCAGATCTTTTTTTAATTTTTAATAATGATTATGATACACAGATTGATTCAAAACTATACGGCATTCTTTTGGGAGCTCATTCTATAGCTAAAAATAAGAAAAAAGTTCATATATACATATGTCTGAAAACGCTTCGTTACCGAGTTACATCTAGCGGAAAATCTCACCTAGAACTCAGTACCCTCAGTGAAGTAAGGCCGTATAAAAATGTTCAAGCTGATTTTAAAGATACAAATACTATTGTTTATTATTATTTTTTATCTGAAAAATTGAATAAAATAGGTTTCAGAGCTTTATTTACAGATTAATATTTACTCACCTAGGCTGTGGCTATTTATTCTCTATTAAAATTGACTGCAAGTCGTTAAATTGATCATAAAATTTAATATTAACAACGCAGATCGGTATGGATCAAGAAATTAATGAATAGATTTTTATTTTATTTTTACTAGGAACTAGAAATGTCGAAATAATTGAATATTAAATGAAAATTATCAAACTTTGGGACAAACAGGGAAATTGTTAACTATTGCAACATCGCAGTTAATTGATATATCATATATATATTATATATAGGTATGAACGCCACCTGCCATCCGTCTGTTCTGTTTGCTTGGGCAAGATAATCAATCATAAAAAGTGAAAGTACCGTATTGAATGAACTTCTAATAGATTTTGAAACGGTGTCTGTATTTATTATCATAGCTGTTGGATGGAAATGAAATTGGGCATCGACACTGAATGTAACTCGATATGATAACTTTCTATGAGTAATTGGATATATTTATTTGCGGGTTGCCGAGCACTGCTGCAATTCAAGATCATCAGCGGTGTTTTCAAGGTGAGATGGAGAACTTAACATGAGTGCAAAAGTAAGATCAACATATTGTCATCAAACTGATTGGCATCAATAGTTTTTGATATTTATATGAATTATGATGAAAGGAATTTCTGCAATATGTAGCTTACAGTTGAAATATAATTTCAATTATTAATATATTCATGACATAAAGAACTTCTGCCATACAAAGTCTATGGTTTAAATGGAGTTATAACTTTATAAATGATTTTTATGTTTCTGTATTATTTATACTGTTAGTTTATATTTATTATTTATGATTGTTATGTATTTGATTTCTTTCATTGTTTCACGATTCATGATTGTTTGTATTTTTCATGGCAAATAAATAAAAAAAAAAAATAAAAAAATGGTAACATCCTTGATAAAGCTCATTCACAACTGGATTTAACATCTTGTAGAAGAATCAAGATATATCTTGTTGAAGATGGATTAAATGGCAGGTAATAGCGGAGTCTGTTGAGAATGCAAGAGATGGTTGATTAATTCTATAATATACTTCTTTTTTTTTGGAGGATGAAGCCCACATAAGTCTGAGACCTGTGCGTGGGTAATGAGTTGGATGATGGTGATTGATGAGTTGGACCTACAGTTTTAGGTGGGTTCCGAACCACCGGGAAGTGATTTTACAGCAGAGAACAGTGTCTTTTTTGCTGGCCAATCTAATCGGTCACCGTTACGAACAGGACCTACGAGAACGCAGCTTATCTCTCTGATTGAACAGATACCTGCTACGGCTCGCGACTATCACTTCCTCAAAGTGAGATGACCAATGGAAGTTGAGTGTGTTTCAAAGGGTATTGCCATGAATAAAATTTTTCAAAGATGGTGTCAAACCCTGTCGGTGGGTGATAATGTAAAGCCTTTCTTTGTAGTGATGAAAGTGATATCGTGGAAGATATCCATAATGAATAATAAGACGAAATTGTCACAAATTGTGACAATTTCGTCTTATTATTCATTATAATTTAAAGCTTTCCACAATCTCGACGACAGAGTTCTTTAAAAAGTCATTTTGCATGATAGGTAGTCAAGATGAAACCAGAAAACTGAAAAAAGGGGGGAAAAAGGAAGAAGAAGAAGAAGAAAGAAAAAGATAGGCGATAAAAGAGGAAGAAGGGGTAGAAAGAAAAAGCAAAAATAATTATAATTTGATTTTGTAATTCTTATTTTCTTTATGTAAATATTGTCATTGAATTTGTAATTGTGTTTTTATTAAAAGTGAATTTGTACGATTTTGTTTTATTTGGAGGATAATAAATAGATTGAATTGAAAAATGGAATAGATCCTATTTTATTGAACAAACTATTCGATGGGCCATTCAAAAGTTCTGTAGATAATGGAAAGTTCTTATTTGTCTTTCTCTCTATACTCTTCTTCTTCTTCTTCTTCTCGTACTTGCCATCAGTGGCGGATCCAAGGGGGGGGGGCAAAGGGGGCAATTGCCCCCCCCCCCCCGAGATCCAAGAGAAAAAGACAAAAACGGCATAAATATAATAGAAACTAGGACGAAATTATGTAAGAAACAAAAATTGGCTGTTTCCAATTTGTGTAAAGCCATCCATGTTACTTGTGCAGCACAGTTACTAAACTTACTAAAACACAGTTACTAAAACTGTTTAAAAATTGCAGCTTTAAGAATAATGTATCCTTGAACAAATAAATGGCTTTAGATAACTTCTTTGGTTTGTAATTCAATTTTTCACTCAAAATGCTTCATATTTTATTAAATCATTATTGATATTTTTATATCTAAAAAAATGTGCTCAATAATTATTTATTAAATTGGATGTGAATTCATTCGAAATTTGATACGGTACGTAACAACTTGAAAACCTTATTTATAAGAAAAATTGCAATGACATAAATAGATATCAGGTAAAACGGTAAGGAATGCAAATTACCAATACAAACCACAGGAGTGGCCGTAGCCGAGTGGGTTAAGTGCTGGTTTGCTAGCCCAAAGGTCCCAGGTTCGATCCCAGTTCTGACCGAAAGATTTTACCTCGGGCCACTCCCGTGTTTCGGAGGACACGTTAAGCTGTCGGTCCCGGCTGCCTAAAAACAGTCGTTAAGTCACGTCAAAGGCCCTGAACTTATTCAGGTGCGACCTGATAACTCTGACACCAGACCTGAGCCAGCCAGGTCACACGATAGATATATATAGATACCAATACAAATACAAATTTATATACCAATACAAATACAAATTTATATACCAATACAAATACAAATTTGTACATAAATATTGATAAAACAGTGCTATCCATGACAATAGTATGAGGGGCACAAAAAACGATGTCAAAATACACCATTTTCAATTAAAAAATCCAAAATTTTTCCGGGGGTGGGGTCCGGGGCCCCCCCTTTGGTTGGGGGGTATTCCATACCCCCAAACCCCCCTTTGTTTGCCCCCCGAAATCACCCCCTGGATCCGCCACTGCTTGCCATGGCTCTTTCCTTCCCCTTCATTCCTTTCAATTTTTCTACACTGTATTATCATTAGTTTTTTTATTTTCATTTCATCTTTAAACTCATTCTTCTTTTGAAAAACATAGTCTCAACAGATAGAGATTCCTGTTCTTAGACTTCCTATGGAGTTCAACCATTCTGAATTAAAAAAGAAAATTATTTTGTTGCCTTATTTGCTAATAGACATATTGTCTCGTCTTATTTTGAAACGATTATTTTCTAAAACTTCGATTAAATCAAATAACGTTTTAGATCTTAAATATAAACTTTAAAATGTTATTGCGTCTACCATGACTAGATATCACCAAAGACGATAACATTCAAGAATTCTCTATGATTTGTCTATATCACTTTCGTAGTAGCATACGTATCACAACCTCTATGAACTGGGCCGACAGGGAACTGTCACTTGAATGTTATGTGTGAATAGGCCTTTTTAATGTCATCGTTATTATCAGGGTAGGACTGTTCCACTATAGCGGCTTTGGCTTTTTTCATTTGGTTGGAGGCAGATGGATTCTAGCAGCAATTCATCTCCTTCATCACTAACCAAGATGCTATATCTATATACTGTAAGTGCTACTACATTCATATACTACTATACCTATAGCGTATGCTACTAGTAGAAAGCTGACAGCTGTACAACGTCTGAAAAGATTATTATTAGTAGTACTGACCAGCCAATACAATCTTTGCTCGCCAATTACATGATAGGCATACCACTAGCTTCTTTATACACCGATGAAATCTTACGACAGGTAAATTAACCAATGAACATCGGCATTATGGTTGCCATAAAAGGAGAAGGTTGGATTCAAGGGATAATATAGAACTAATTCTCGCTCATCCATAAACGTCACACAACCCAAATATGATTTTTTATTGAACTGGATTGTTGAATTGCTGATATCTTTTTTTATTTTTTTCGGAGGATGAAGCTCACATACCGAACAGAATTATAAGCATAATAATGGTTAATTTGCCTATTTAACGAATTGGACAACGGAAATTGTTGCGTTAAAAGGTGATAAAAATGAGAACTTTCTTTCTTTTTTTCGTAGGATGAAGCTTACATAGGTCTGAGACCTGTGCGTGGGTAATGAATTGAATGATGGCGATTGATGAGTTTTAGGTGGGTTCCGAACCACCGGGAAGTGATTTTCGATGTGATTATCGTTTCGATGTACCGCTTGATGACTCATTCAATAACATTAACATGATGCGGGTGTAAGGGTCAATAATATAAGAGCCCAGCATAGTAGTAGAAGAGTTCTTTTTTCTAAGGATGAAGCCCACATAGGTAAGTGGGTAATGAGTTGGATGATGGTGATTGATGAGTTGGACCTACAGTTTTAGGTAGGATCCGAACCACCGGGAAGTGATTTTCGATGTGATTATCGTTTCGATGTACCGCTTGATGACTCATTCAATAACATTAACATGATGCGGGTGTAAGGACCAATAATATAAGAGCCAAGCATAGTCGTAAAAGAGTTCTTTTTTCTAAGGATGAAGCCCACATAGGTAAGTGGGTAATGAGTTGGATGATGGTGATTGATGAGTTGGACCTAAAAAAAAGATAAAATAGATGTACCCCTCAAAATTTCCAAATTTGAGGGTGGATAAAAGAGATGTAACCCCTCAAAAATTTTCAAATTGTGGGGGGATAAAGGAGATCCATCCCCTAAAATCTTCCAATTTTTATTCTGGAAAAAGCATACCTTTATATAATATATTATGTATGTATTATATTATTAAAAGACCTATTATATTCCTGGAATTCTTGTTCCATGACGAACTGCGTTGTTAGTATTAACTTTTTAAGTGAATTCCTCTGAAAATGGATCTCCAAGATTCGAAAACATTCGGCCTAGAGAGTAAGTAAATTCTCTTATTCTTAATAAATATTTGACTGCAATTCGTTGAATTCACTTAAAAAGTTAAGACATATTACCTTTGTATGTCTTTTGTAGGAGTTGAGAACCTGCTTTCAGGTGGTATCCTTTTTTTAGGTTCGCCTCTGTCCTTGGGTAGAGATGGGTTTAATTTTCAGAACGTTTCGGAAAAATACTTAATTTAAGCGGTTAGTAATGCCTAATAGTGATAATCTCCAACCCAAAAAATTATTTTTGACAAAGTATAAGCTTGTTTATCGGTATTAGGAAGCTGGAAAAGCAAAATCTGTCTCCGTCCCACCATTAAAAGACTTCTGTAGCTAAAAATCTTGTTTTTATTTCATGCTTTTTCTGATACCTTTCCTTTTTTCCTAGATTTACCCGTGTCCTTAGGTGGAAATGGATTTAATTGATTAAAAAATAATGAATTTTATGAAAAAGACTTCATAGGGGAGGCCTAACCTATTTCTATATAGCCTGGCCTACTATCAAGGATGTGATAACCCCTAACCAAGAAAATTATTTTTGGGCAGAGAGAATAAACATCGTAGAATAAACATCTAGGCCTTAGTTTTACTAACACACGAAAGCTGAAAAGCAAGCATGTGAACTTATTGTGAAAGGTAAGTTCGTAAAATATATTAAATCATACTGTAATAGGTGTACTCCTGTTATCAGTACCACATGTGTTCCTTTTCCTTATGAAATATTTCACCATCAAACTTTTAGGGCATAATAATGAATAGCATTCTATTCTTTAATAATCTCAAATTATAAATGTCCACTTGATAAGTAGAGCTCTTAGATAATTACACAGCACATTAAATTTACTGTAGCTGAAAAACTAATAGAATAGCTGAAAGTTAGTTATTGTTGTGGATATCCATTTTTCGTGAAAGTTAGTATAATATATAGCATAATTTGTGTGTCATTATAATTATATTCTCAGGTATTTTTATGAATTTATTTTGGTGGAGGTTGATTTCTTGTGCCAAGGGATTTTTGAAATAAAACAAAAATGTATTTAATAAGGACATCTTGAAATATTTTTAATATGCATATTATAGAATGTTATGGGAAGTGATAGCCGCGAGCCGTAGCAGGTATCTGTTCAATCAGAGAGATAAGCTGCGTTCTCGTAGGTCCTGTTTGTAACGGTGACCAATTAGATTGGCCAGCAAAAAATACACTGTTTTCTGCTGTAAAATCACTTCCCGGTGGTTCGGAACCCACCTAAAACTGTAGGTCCAACTCATCTATCAACATCATCCAACTCATTACCCACGCACAGGTCTCAGACCTATGTGGGCTTCATCCTCAAAAAAAAAGAATGAAACTACACATAAAATTATGGCTACATCCACTTGTTTTTATTTCACTAATCGTAGGGCCGGACTTCATCTCTTGAGCAGTCACGTTTTAAAGCCATGGGTTGAGAACTCAGTATCTATAATTTCATGTCTGCCAGACCAGACAGCTTACTACTAAAAAGGGCTTTATTCTGTTCTAAAAATAATGTATTGAAAACGAAACACGCCAAGAAAAAAGAACATCTAGAATAAAAAGCATAGGAAAAGCCTGTGTCTAGCTTCGAGCTACATTCTTGGATGAATCTTCCTTTTGTTGGAGAATCTCCCTTGTTGATAGAGTCGAATGCTTTTTACAAATAAATGGACTTAGGCTAAGCGTGTCTGGGCCACGACGGCCTGAACTTGAGACAGCACAATGCGCTGGCCGAATTACCATTATTCATGAGGGCTGTCGAGAAGAGGATAGGCACCCTTTTAAGAACTAGATTACAGCACGACAATCGGTCGTCGGTATTCGACTGTCTTTAGAGGAATACTCGAAAAGTGAAAATAGAAACAAACAACGCCTCTGAAACTTTTACTTTTGAAGATGGTCGAGAATACTAAAATTGCTGCTAGTATAGTTAGTGTATAAGTGTCTACGTAGTGTTACCTATGACTTACGGAATAATGTCCTACAAATTACGTGTCAGAGAATGCACAAAAATGTATTTTCCTACAGTGACCCGAAAAAGTACATATTTTTGCACTAACTGTAGCACGCAAAATAGTCTATTCCTGCACCAGTGCGGGAAAGTAAATTCCAGTGCGCGAAAGTACTTTTCCGCACTCCAGATTTGCAACCTAACAACACAAATACGCACGTTCCCTATTCTGCATTCAAAAATAGGTTGGCTACTCTGCTTCAGCTACGAAATACAGTCAGCTGTAGTTGTTGTTGAAATCGATTTGTTAGAAGATAGGTTGTGCGAGGAATTGTCAGGATATGTATGTCCTGTTTTGTTCTGTTTAAATTACTTTATACGTTACTGTAGGAAAAATTTAATGTGTAATTCGAGCGCAAATTATTGTTTCTGCATTCGAGAAACATTTTTCTCTCGGTGCAGAAAAACCCCACTTTGCACTCTAGTTACACAAATAGCTATTTCATCCATGTCATCTCAAGCGAGTTGAAGAAATAATAATTTTGGTTCAAGTTTGAGAAAACCAGATTATAGTATACTATTTGCGTATCATGTACTGTAGTTTCCAGAATGGGAATCATGTATCAAGAGTATTTTGAAGTACCGTATTTATTATGTTTTTAAAATCTCTTTCAGTACTCTTTGGGTACAAAACTCTGGATGGGCCCGATTAGAAGAGTTGTAGTAGAAGATATAGAAAGGCTGTATCTTTCTGTTATAGGCTTTAGCAGCGATTGGTGTTGTGTTGAATAGTACAATGTCTTTAAAATTATAAAAGGATACATCATTAATATTATTTTTATTAAGTAAAAGTAAATTCGTATGGCTTTTCGTGGTGGGGAGACCCTTACGGGTAGTTCCACCTCGCCGCTTTTTTAACGACTGCTTTTTTTTTTATATGCAACCGGGACCGACGGCTTAACGTGTCCTCCGAAACACGGGAGTGGCTCGAGAAAAATATCTTGTACTCAACTGGGATCGAACCCAGGACCTTTGGCTTATCAGACCAGCGATAAGCCAACTCGGCTACGCCGACTACTTTTATTAAGTACAATAGTATAACGCAATATTCTTTCAAAATTAGTTTTCGTAGAATAATTTTTTTTAGGATGAAGCCCACATAGGTCGGAGACCTGTGCTTGGGTAATGAGTTGGATGATGGTGATTTATGAGTTGGACCTACAGTTTTAGGTGGGTTCCGAACCACCGGGAAGTGATTTTCAGCTAGAATTAAACCTAGAAGTCAGTTTTCTGCTGTAAAATCGCCTCCCGGTGGTTCGGATCCCACCTAAAATTGTAGGTCCAACTCATCAATTCATCCATGCACAGGTCTTAGACATGTGTAGGCTTCCTCCTCAAAAAAAGTCACCGGAGACACCTAGCAGTAGACACCGTATATTAAGAAGTCAAATCTTGCTGAAGCAAAGAAGTGTTTAGTGAGAGTGACAACAGTCGTAAAATGTACTTTTTGAAAAAAGATTCTCTTGAAAGTTATACTAAAGCTAAAAACAATACTATAATATTCTATAACTTATTTAAGTCCAACATTTCCGTTTCCGTTTTGATTTCAGTGGCAGTTTCAGTCATCGTACAGTTGAAGATGGAATCAAGGTTACAGTAATTAAATCCATTCAGACTTCACAACAAGTTGATCCAAGTACATTGATTCCACACTTTGCAAGTATGATTCTCCAGATGAATCTCTTTCAGATCAAGTATTATTCTCCAATTTGCAAGTTGCAGGCCTATATCGTTTGGATAATGATCTAGCAAAATTGAAGCAATAGGACATAAACAGCAGCAGCAGCAACTCACTTTGGCAGCGAGTAACCTCCTTGCTGAACAGAACCAGTTATGTATCAGCAGTAATCAGTGTAGCGCTCCAACAGGAACTCTTCTCTTCTCACCAATGCAAAACACTTGACCAAATAGCAATCGCTTATAAATAGAATATGCATTGAACCTGCCACTTGGAATCAAGGCTAATGAATCTACTTTCTTCGCACTCTAATCTTTGATACTTTGATCATCATTCTTAATAAGCTTGAAACCAAATTTGAAGTTGTACTACTCAAGTCTGAAAGCTAGCGAATTTAAATCAGTTAACATAATTGCAGATTTCAGATGAATTTGAGATTTTACATGATTTGACATTGTAACATCAGATCTGTGCATTGTTTGTACTTCGCCAATTCTATGTCAATTTTTGTTTTGCTTGTAAAGATACTTTTGGAAAATAAATAAATCAAATCTAAATGTGGTGTCCTAGAAAAGTATCATAGCATGATATAGACAAAATTGTACGATTGTAGGAAATATTGAATAAACTGAAAATTGTCAATTTGTCACATTGAAATATTTTCTTAAAGAACTTTACAAGTAATTTATAATAATTCATACTTTGCAATTTATAATTCTATTGTTACTACTATTATTATTGTTATTATTATTATTATTATTATAATTCTAAGACCTATGTGGGCTTCATCCTCAAAAAAAAAAAAAAAAAAAAAAAAAAAAAAAGACATACAGAGTGTTTCAGGAGAAATCTGTCAGACTGCACAAGAGGAAGCTAAATTCCTCTAAACAAAATGATGTACATCTAGAGAATACTTCAAAAGTAAGTTACGAAATATAAGAATTTTAATCAAATCTAACAAAATAATTAAATTAATTAAATAATTAATTAATTAAAAATAATTATAATTAAATTACTCAATATTACCAATAGGCTTACGTAAATAAGAGATTATCTTAAATATATTAGGCCAATATATTTAAATGCAAAATATATTAGGACATAGAAGTTAACATGCAGTAGCCTTCAATCGGTTTGGAAATGATTCATTCGTTAACTTAGTGTTAACTTTTTATGGTAAATTCAACGACAAGCAGTCAATTTTTAATTTAGAATAAAGAATATTTCTACTCAAAGCCTTTGAAAATGAATGTCCACGATTCGAAAACGTTTGGCCTACGTGAGTAAAATTATTAATTTATTCTAAATTAAAAATTGGCTGCATCGTTGAATTTACCATAAAAAGTTAATATTAACAATGCAGATCGTTATAGAACAAGAAATTAATGTAAGAAAAAAGTGTGATATTGCAGCTATTCCTATCCATTCAATCCCTCAGAAATTAGTGTTTCATTCCGGTGATAAACTGAATAGATTTGATGTGAAATAAGCTGAAAATAGAACAAAACATAGCACAAGCCCAATTATTGTCTTATTTACCGTTATATGACTATTTACCTTGTTAATATGCCTTAAAAACACGTTTATTAATTTTGAAATGGATAAATACGGTTATAAGTTACAATTAATACTTTATACTTCATTATTACTGTCAGTAATACAGTTATTTTCAGCCAAATAGCCAAAAAACATACCTGAAGTTCATAAAATCGGGGTGTAACAAATCAAAACACGCTGCCACGATTTTACACGGTTGCTCTCAACTTGCTATTTGTACATCACAATAATTATGGTAAATAAATAGTAAAACAAGGATCCACATAGCCGTAAATCAATTAATTTAGACTTCATGCTTGTTGATTACAAACCTCTCATAAGGTGTCAACTCTCATCACTGTCTTAACGCTCCAACGTTCTCTTCCACATCAATTCTCACATTCTACTCATTCTCACATTTCTCAACTCAATCCCCTGTTGATCATAATAGTTGCCAGGTTTCTCAGTCTTTCACTAAATCTTCAAGAAGCTATTGATTGAATATCCGCCCTAAGGCTTATTTCACACTTATCCGGTAGACAGGCAACCGGTGCCGTTTACCCGGCATAATAAAAGTAAATGCGTATGTCTTTTATTGGTGGGGAGACCCTACGGGTAGTTCCAGCTCGCCGCTTGAGCCTTGTTATTGAAAACATGGTGATCTACAATTTTAGGTGGGTTCCGTACTACCGGGAAGTGATTTTATAGCAGAGAACAGAGTGATGAATGATAAGATTGAATAATTGAGTGATGAATCATTTTTATTAAAAAGTGAGTCTTACTTGTTTTTAATAAACGTGGTTGTGACTACTTCGTATTATTATTCATAACGGATATCTTCCACAATATCACCTTCACCACTACAAAGAAGAAGAAAAAGTGAACGAAGGTGCTTTGAGAAAATTAAAATTTTAGAAAAATTAAAATTAAAACTAAACCATCATGATGATTTATCAACAATATTCACCATCTGCATTCTATCGGTTAAATAACTCTTTATCAAACTCAATTCCTCATTCCTTACACCATAAAAATTTAATTTTTCAATGAGAATAGAGTGGTTGACTACATCAAATGCATTTGAAAGGTCAATAAAGGTGGTTCCTATTATCAATCTATTTTCTAATCCATCTAACATGGATTAACAATATGTTTAACAGCCATAGAAGTCGAATGATTTGGCCTAAAACCAAACTGAAATTTGTGCAGTAAATTATTAATAGTAAAATATTCAACTGATGAAACATGCATGCTTCTATTATTTCACTTATTATAGGTATAGTATTAATATTGTACAATGAGACATTGATATACCAATTTTAGAGGCGTAAATAACATGCTTTTTATGTTGGTAGCACTACCATCGCAGTATGATTTAGATTTTAGGAAACTACATTTTACTAATTATCAAAGAGCACTAGGTGAAAAAATGTATTTTTCAAATGTTTATTTTTAATTTCTCATGTTAGTCCGCGGACTCCCTCGGTTAGGCTCGCGGACCACCGGGGGTCTGCGGACCACACTTTGGAAAACTCTGATATAGACTACTTTGTTACAGCATTCGCAGATAGTATTCAGTATATCACAAAATTGATTTTGATTTCATAGGAGACCCAGTTACGCCGAATTAATAAGAAAATCGACAAGGATTGCATTATTCAATCAATCCCAACTACCGGAAATTCACTATCGAAAGATAAATTATTAACACATGGAAAGGAAAGGTAAGCCTGCAATAGAAATGATGCATAACTGCTCCTTGTAATCAGCAGTCAGCTCACTTAATATCTTTCCATCCTTTGAAGCGACCAACTATTCAATATGCGTAACACACGTTTATTGATAGGATCCATCCAAAGTGCTGTCACGTACCCGTACGACGGTGAAATCCTTTGTTATAAATTATGCACTTATTTCATTGCGTAAGACCGCCCACTTTCAATTACCTGATGTCATTAACCTCAACAGAAAACGGTTAGTTTATTGAAATAAAAAAATATATTTTTGGATGGGAAAATGTTCATAATTACATCTAAATAGATGGTATTAGTTGGCATATATGTTGTGAATGAGAAAACAGTTATTATGACTTTTAAATAGATGGTATTTGTCGGAATATTCATAGGAAAGTGTGAGTTATGGAAATAACCACTTATACACTCACAGTGACATTGACCTGCTGTATTGAAAAAACTTTCAACAGCGTTAAACTTGAAGAGCCTTTTACTATGCACGAACGAGAATGAACCTTAGTTCACTTACAGGCACCTATTCAAAGTTAAGTTTGTTCAAATTCAAATTTTAAGGCTGTGCACAGGGTTTTTGGTCATCATTTTTTTCGAAGTTCATTGTATTAGATATTATTAAGGCATTGAAATGCTAACTATTGCCATGATAAACTATTTTTTTCATCAAATATTTTATGGAATATGGGAGTTCAAAGTTGAAATTTTTCGGTTTTTGGGGGCAATTAATCTCCCCTACAAGTTGTTTTAAACTTTTAATAATTTTTTTTTAAATAAAAGACACATTGAGGAACAAAATTAAATATTTTTCATTCCGATAAAATAATTAGTTTTCTCAAAATAAATTTTTCAAAACATGCGAAAAATTTGAGTTTTTCATAAAATTATTTTGGAAAGACAAATTGTTAAATTGAAATAAAAAAGTGTCATTCTTTTCCCCAAGGTGTCTTTCAGTTATAAAAAAATTATAAAATGTTTGAAATAACTTGTAGGTGAGATCCATTTGCCCCCAAAACAAAAAGATTTCAACTTTAAACTCCCATATTCCATAAAATAATTGATGAAAAAATAGTTTCTCATGGCAATAGTTAGCATTTCAATACCTTAATAATATCCAATACAATGAACTTCGAAAAAAAATTATGACCAAAATCCCTGCGCACAGCCTTAAACAAAGGTTAAAGTTATAGGCACCTATTCACAACCTTGTTAAAATACTTACTTATCCACCTTTACTTAATGAAGATATAAACAATCATAAAAATATTTATGTCATAATATTATTCTTTTTCTTCACATCATCAATACTTTTTTCACTAGTTAAAATACGCTCAGGTTCCAAAGAACCTTCATAATGGGACAATTGAGTGAATTGCACTGATTCAAATATTATGTATGGGCTGTAATGAACAGGCAATGATATCATACAGACTATAATATACAATATGGCTACAATAACAAACAGATTATAATGGAAAAGAAGCAGTGAATTAGTGTAGGCTACTTCAGCATGCACGGGAGTACATTTTTGTACAGTTATCATGTGTATTTTGGTACCCTTTAGTACAGTAGTGGTTCCCAATCAGGTTTCTTCGGTTTAGATCAAGTTTTGGTAAGCTAGGACAGGGACAGGGATGAATCCAGGGGGGATGTATAAAGAGGATGTATTTTTCGAAACTCTCAACCCGAAATTCTCAACCGATACCATGAAATTTTGAACCGAAACCCCGAAATTCTCAACCGACCATTAAAAATAGCTACATTTAAGGTCTTTTTCAGGTTATATCTCAACCCAAAATTTTCCCCAGTTTATATCAACCCCCAAAAATATTCTGGATTCCCCTGTGAGTTAGGATAGAACAAATTCGCTTCTTTATTACAAGTCTACATAAGTCAATAAGCTTATAAAACTCTCTGTCCAGCTATAAAAACTCAACCTCAAGTAGGCTACAATATAGGGCAAAGTAGACGAATGAAAATATACATATATAATTCAAAGTGAAAAATGAGTCATGGGATGTTTTTTATTTAGAACCCTTTACTACTTTATTATATTTTTTTGAGGATGAAGCCCACATCGGTCTGAGACCTGTGCGTGGGTAATGAATTGGATGATGGTGATTGATGAATTGAACCTACAGTTTTAGGGTTACAAACCACCGGGAAGTGATTTACTTCTCAGATTAAGAAGAGTAGAGAGATATCAACTAGTGCAATACCACCGAAGTGTCCATTCTAGTCTCAGAGTTAAATGATTATTTTTGGCAAAGACTATATAGAATTCCACAAAAAAACGCATTGGAAACATTAAGATTAGCGTTTGAAATTGTCGGAATTCATAGCCTATTGGTAAAGAATCATTATGGATGTGAAAGTTCTGTTAAGGCCTCTTTCATTGTCTCTTCCTATATCCATCATATTGAAAATAAATGGAAAACTGAAAGCTATCAGACAATTTCCGTGTGAAACTTGCAACGTGGGAGGGACGTGTGAAAAGTAGGCTTCTCATCCGCTTTGACTAGTAACAGGCTAGGTTTGGCTTAACCCGTGAGTGTAGTTCCTTATTAGCATATCGCTCCTCTGTAATAAAGCGAGAGTACACACATTTGAATATGATCCTGATAAATATTTGCTCTGAACAATATTTACCTCCAAAATATACGGGGAATTTAACTTCTAAAAACTGTACCAAATCATTTTCACGGAGTAACCAGTTATGCTAAGAAACTATACGAAAGTAGGTGGGTGGATGGGTGGAGTGTTTTCCAACATCTGCCTTAAATTATGTAGTACAGTATGTTCACTTGTCTAATTTGAAAGCAAATATTAGTAGCACACAGAACTTTATCTTTTCTGTGGCCGGGAGCATTCATACGTTGCAAAACAGGATACAAGGCATTGTAAAGAAGAGAATTTACTCCTGTAAAGAAAATGGAAGAATTCAGTGAAAATGTGTATGTGTGTGTATGTTTGTTTTGTGCCTGCTTTCTATTTCTAATGGAATTGAAAAATACCGATTGACTTATACAACACTAGCCGAAATAGATATGGAATATATTTATATTTTATTTCATACTATCACTAAATCCTCGCTTCTCTCGAAGAAACTTATGCAATCGAGCCAGTAGGCTTTCTTTGCAGTTCGCTTACTTTGTGCTTGAATTCAGCTTGAACGTCAAGTGTGGGTGTGTTTTAAGGAAATTGCAAAACATTTTTAGCCTACGTCTAGGGCCTCAACTGAACATGTTTAGGCATACCTAACAAAAATGTGGGCTTCATCCTAAAAAAAAATTGCTTCAAGTTCTCGAGAAAAGGTGACAAATGAGTGAGTTAGTCAGTGCTGAGTAAAAAATACAACTTTCGAAATGCTATTCTCTTCAACATGGTGTTTCATCATATTTTTCAAGTATCAATATTTATTAATCAGAAAATGAAGCCACATAGGTTTGAGACCACCTCTTTGTGATGAATAATAAGACTTGAAGTTGTCATAACCACATTTATTGAAAACCGTGAGATACTAGTTTCGGTTGTTAAACTATTATCAATCTCAAACAAACTAAAACAAAAGTACAGAGTAGCTTAATGAGATACTAGTTTCGGTTGTTTAACTATTATCAATCTCAAACAAACTAAAACAAAAGTACAGAGTAGCTTAATATATATACTAAACATAGAATGATACTATTAGCTGAGGGTGAAAGTGCCTCTCATAGGCTGACCTTCATTGAAGGTCTGTGATTAGCTGAAGGCTCTAACAAGTCACGCCCACTAGTGGGAGGAGCAACAAGGAATAACCAGTGTTAAAATAAAGAACCAAAAAGTAACAAACAAGAACAACATTTATGACAAGACTTTATGTTTGTATTCCAAGCTCTTGGGTCAATAAAACGTATTCATTTATTTAAAATACACAAGTAGGTTATAATTAAGCAATTTAAAACATTTAAATAAAATAAAAACCAAGTTAGATGAAATTCAGTCAAGGCCAACCGAGAAAAACAAGAAAGTACCGTTATTAAACATTAGGCCAGAATTATGATGAAACCAAGTTAGTTGTATTGAGCTGGTTGAAATAAATTTGATCATTCAAACCAGTATTGGAATCGTTTTTTCACTTTGGAGATAGGTTTGTAAAAAAACAACCGTATCAATATTGCAGCTCCTAATTCATTTTTTGTAATTTTTATGACATTGGCGGTTTGAACCCATGTATATATGTTTAATTTTTTTTTTAAATCTACCTTAAATCAGTTGAAAAGCATGGGTAAACCACTAGTTATACATAAAAACATGGAATATAATAAAATATTTTCTGGGGAATATTTTGATAACATTCATCAACAATATATCAAGTTATACGAAAAGCAAGACACTCAATTTGTGTTTAAAACTTGCTCGATAGTTGGCCACTTTCTGTAAGCTGTTCAATGTACTTTACTCGCTAGTCTGCAAACTGGTTTCCCTGCACGCAAAGCTGATAATCGCGGCGAGCTTTATATGTTTCGTGAGACTCTGCGAGTCGACGGCGGCAGTGATTGTGATCTGGGAGACTTTCTTCCTCGCCTTGGGAACAACTTGCTTCAACGTTCTTTCTAGTTGAGCGTCAACAAAACAAGCAAAGGCCAATGCATCGTAACAGGAAATGCATCTTCCACTCATAAACATTCTCTTATCACAGTTAACAATAACTATTCATTTATCAGCGTGGCGGAGAGCAGGAAAAGAGTTTTCAATCAGTTTCGCTTTTCAATGAAACTCCAGCATTAGATGGAAAATAGTCATCATACCGATCATGAAAGCATAGCACTAGGTTCTCTTAGTCAAGAGTTACAACTCGTCAACTCCCAATTGTTAATGAAATAATGACTTCTTTAGAAAACATGTACAGTTCACTCTCCCAAAGGGTCAGTTCAATACAACTGAAAGTAAGCTCTGCGAGTGTGAGCATGAATAATTCTTTATCATTACAATTGTAATCATAGATTACAATTGGCATCCTCAGACAGATCCGATGCGCTTTTAAGATAGGCATATGAAGAAGGCAATATTGAAGACAGTGGTGCACCCAGAAATGACTCAGGGGGGTGCTGGAAGTGAAAACTATTGGAGTTGTCAGTGTGTTTCCCCCCCCCCCCCCCCCTAGGTGGGGAGTCATGGGACCAGTTTCCTAACAAAGTTCAAATTAATAGTAAAAATAATGAGAAGCGTATGACTTTCATTGGTGGGGAGACCCTTACGGGTAGTTCCACTTTGCAATAATATGAGTACTTGTAGTTACTGCAAAGTGCTACAAGGGTAGCTGGGGTGCTACAAGTAGTTAGTCAGGCAGTCCATTATAAAATAGTCCCCTTGAGTCCTACTCCCTCAAAAACCTCGCAAATTCTGCACTTTTTACAAACCACTTTTACTTTTTATTGACAGATGTTTCTTCTTTCAATGAATTATGTGTAACTCGGATGAAATTTAAAACAATAAACTAACCGCATTCTAACATTAAAACTGTCACTGTATTTCTATTAGAAATACAATGAAATACAGTGTCAGTTTTTATATTAGATTGTTCATCAAGTATTTCGTAATTGAAAACATCAAAGATTCTATCCATATTGATTCATTTCTCTGATTATAAACTATAACTAATAATCAAGATTATTGACCCAGTAAAACAATTTGATTGCTGAAATTGTAAATCCATTTTTCTCAACTTGGCCTTACCAAAGCAAAAGAATTGGTCTACTTTATTAAGGATGGTGAGGATTACATCCTTTTATAATAAGTAAAAGCTTAGAGCATGATAATCAAAAGATCTAATATTCGAATTTTTGCTCACGAGTGAAAAAAGACGTATTGGACGAAACAGATGATTCTTATTTTGTGTAATGCGAAAATATTCAGGATATAGCCTAGTAATTGATTAGTTTCCTGCTTGGAACATGTTGGTTCAGTAGATGAAGAGTTTGGAAAAGAAATTACACAGACTGGAATAAGAATAATTGACTATTGAAAACATGACGTCTGTTTTAGTTTAGCTTACTGAATTTTTTGGCGTTTTTTATTTATTTGGGCCACTAATTTGTTCTGAATATAGGAATTCGAATCTCCGAATTCATCCACTTAGCAGATACGTGATTTTTCCCAATTGAAAAACATGGTTGTTTTTAGACCTACTTTCGGTGCTCTGCAGAGTATCTGCAGGGAGTCAGTATTGGCCATAAATTTGTTTTTAGAGGTGAAATTAATTTCAACGCCAGGCGCAGAAAGCAACCAGTTTCAAGACCAGTTCAATAGAGCGAGAGAATGAGGGTCACAGTGACAGTGAATTAATTTAAATCTAATTTGGACCAGAAAGGATTGTCAAAGTCCTCTTCATCTGTTATGTTTTCACTATTCCTTTCTAGTTGATTTTTTATTGATTTCATTTTCATGTTTTTTGGGGATAGTTCTACAACTGCACAGTTTTTTCACATCCGTGTTACTTGAACCTGTTCCTGATGAGTTCCGTTTTCCCGCTCCCAAGGAGTGTCCATTAGATTAGATAGAATTCGAACCAAGTTAATACACTTGTTATTCCTGCTCTGGAACTTATGATGTTGATAGTTGAGGTTTTATACAACGCTTTTATATTCATTTATGCAGTGACCATAACTTGAAAGAGTCCAGAAGTGCAATATTGGGATAATAAAATTCATGAATAAAATTAGGAAAATTAAAAAAAATAATAAATCGACAGACAACAAATTTAATCGCATTTTCCATCCTAGTATTGACAATTTATTGACATTTGATTGACCAATTGACATTTAATTTAAACATTCAGTAAACGTTTTTTTTTTAGGAAGACGTCCAAATAGGTCTGAGACCTGTGCGTGGGTAATGAATTAGATGATGGTGATTGATGAGTTGGACCTACAGTTTTATGTGGGTTCCAAACCACCGGGAAGTAATTTTACAGTAAAGAACAGAGTATTTTTAGCTGGCCAATCAAATCGGTCAGCCTTACAAAGAGGGCCCATGAGTTCGTAGCTTATCTCTATCTGATTCTCTACCTGCTACGGTTCACGGCTATATTTCACTTCCCGAAGGATTCAAAATAAGCCTAATGGACTACAGTGATGGTTTTGGTAAACAAAAAATAATCATATTACCTGTGGTTTAACTTGTCCATAAATTATAAATTTAAATATTTTAGCTTTTTAACGAAGAGATTGAATTAAAAAATTTCATATTTTAGACAATTTAATATTTGTGCTGGTTCTAGCTTTGTTTATACTGTAATCAGTTATCAGCGTCATGGATAATAGAATTTTCTAGTATTTAATTTTTTATTAATTTTTCATTTTATCAATTTATTGATATTCTCTGAAATGATGCCATGGAGTGCAAATTTTTTTTAAATGTTGGAGTAGGCTACAGCATTTAATGATTAATTATATTAAACATGAAATTCATCCAAGTTAATTATAAGCTATTGTGTCATATTCCTCAATTTCTAGAGGCATTTTTTTAGAATTGAAAATTTATTTTTACAAAATTTCAAGTTTCCTGAATCGAAATTGAGGATGACACCCGAAATTAATAAATTACGGTTTTAAAAATGATCAAACTATAATTGACTAATTTTTTTGCTGCTTAAGGAATTAAATAGAATCAAGATTAAATTTTATATAAGCCGTACAAATCATATTATATTGCATGGATATTTAAAAAAAAAAAAATATTTAAGGAAAAGGAAGGAGAAGTATACAGTGAGAAAGAAGGAGAAGTATACTTGGAGACTACAGTCTCCAAAGCAAGAAAAATATAGAAAAACGGAGCTATACAGGCCAGTAGTATCTACTTGACTACTTCTACTTCTTGACTACTAATAACATCCGTCAAAAATGTCTCCTTGATGAAAGACTTCTAAGATACTTTTCCTATGTTTTTTATTACCTTCATTAGGTGAAAAGCTAGTTCGTTTCCTAGGTGCACTCTGTGTAACTTGATGCTAAATGAGCTGGCAAGTACAGCGGTCAGACAAGCCAATATGGCTCTCCTGACCTGAGTTTGTTGCTAAACTATTATTAATAATAATTACCGAGTCTATCAGAGTTAATTTCCAAAAAAAGAAGTAGACTATAGAAAATTTTTCACCATCAAATTTCCAATTCATCATAATTAATTATAATTATTTTTTTTCTCAAATATTTGTACTACTTAGGAAAGTATTAGCGCGAGCCGTATCAGGTATCTGTTCAATCAGAGAGATAAGCTGCGTTCTCGTAGGTCCTGTTTGTAACGGTGACCGATTAGATCGGCCAGCAAAAAATACACTGTTCCCTGCTGTAAAATCACTTCCCGGTGGTTCGGAGCCCACCTAAAACTGTAGGTCCAACTCATCAATCATCATCATCCAACTCATTACCCACGCACAGGTCTCAGACCTATGTGGGCTTCATCCTCAAAAAAAAAAAAACTTCCAGAATGGTTGACATAAAATTTATCATCGAACTCTCCATTTATTCATGAGTAATTAATTCTTCAATATTTTTTTTAAATGATTCCCACCACTGCCAGAAACGTTAACTTCATACGACATTAAAAATACTTCACTGTCTATACACAAGTTACGTTTTTGTGTGTATTTAACTCAGCAATTTCGTAGATCGATAACTGATACGATCGATAAAATGTATCGGAATTATGCTCTACAGTCTACAACACCCGTAAGCGTATTTGTTATAGGCTAGTCTACCCGTTCCGAGATTTCATCGATCCAGTTCGAAAAAAATATGAAGGGAAAGTCGGGCGAAAGCATTTTTAACTAAGATTTTATTGAGCAGTAGAAGAAGCCCTTAAGCTAAAAGTGAAATTTATATCTTAGTTCGATTACACACTTCGTCAACATAGAGTAAATGGAGTTTACTGCCTCCTTGGATATCAACGGTTGATGGTTAGGAAGCTAGATTGAAGAGTGACTTCGTAAATTTACTTTTACGTCTACAGTGAAATATATAAATAGTATTTGCTTTGTATTTACTTATAAAGGGTGTTTCGGAACTCTCTACCAATACTGCTAGGCAGTGTTTCTGGACCACTAAAAAAAGTAAATATTGTAATAAAAGGTTTCTAAAATCCCCAGTTACTCACACAAACGCCATTTTGTTTTTTTTCACTCATTATTTTTTTTATTCGAACACCTCTGAATGTATAATTTTGAAATTTTGCAAACAGCTTTATAACAATTAAAACAATCTTAAAAAATCAATCAAAATTTTCCGACATCAAAAAACAAAATGGCGGCCATTTAAAATCTTTGAACTGGATTAAATAAATAATGGCTGATGATATCAAAATTTGACTGGAATAAAGTTTTTAGATAGTTTTATTGCAAATCCAACGATACCTTATTTTTCAAGATTGGACAACAATTAACAGAGATATGCTACTTTTTAGGGTGTGCAGTGGTTGGAAGCGAAAAACTGCAACCCGTTCTCAACCACCGCACACCCTAAGAAGTAGCATATCTTTGTTAATTGTTGGCCAATCTTGGAAAATGAGGTATCGTTGGATTTGCAATAAAACTATCTAAAAACGTTATTCCAGTCAAATTTTGATATCATCAGCCATTATTAATTTAATCCTGTTCAAAGATTTTAAATGGCCGCCATTTTGTTTTTTGATGTCGGAAAATTTTGATGAATTTTTTCAAGATTGTTTCAATTGTTATAAAGCTGTTTGCAAAATTTCAAAATCATGCATCCAGAGGTGTTCGAATAAAAAAATAATGAGTGAAAAAATCAAAATGGCGGCTGTGTGAGTAAATGTGGATTTTAGAAAATTTTTATTACAATATTTACTTTTGTTAGTGGTCCAGAAATACTGCCTAGAAGTATTGGTAGAGAGATCCGAAACACCCTGTATATTGCTCAGTATATCTCCAACTGAAACAAAACACAAGCTTTCAACACCTATTCAGCAACTTGTGCTGCCTAAAATTTGAATAGTAGAACAACATTGTTTTTTTACAGTAAAATAATATTATATTGCTTCAGGAGTGCAAATCAGTGATCAGATCAAACCAAAGGATCCAAAATCACGTATAAGCCTATAATTGGCACAAACGCTAAAAAGTAAATACAGTAATTTAGTATATCCCCCCTCAAGAAATTTTTTTAATAACACTGGAGAAACTATGTTTGTTTCTTATGAGGAAAGTAATAATAATAATAAGCGTATGTCTTTTAATGGTGGGGAGACTCTTGCGGGTAGTTCCACCTCGCCGTTCGAGCCATTTACAACAAGCTACCACAGTTTTTAAAGAGTCTTGAAAATATAGAAATATTTAAAAAACAATTGAAAAAATATTTAGTTGATAAAGCTTTTTATAGTTTACAAGAGTTCCTTTCACATCAAAATTAAGCCTCACCTCAACTAATTGAAGTAATTATGGTATCTAGTGTATAATATTGTTGATCTGACTTGTCTTATACTCCTTAACTGGAGTCTCCAAGAAGTAATCTACAAAAAAAAAAATGTTATGGGGAACATGGTGGACCTACTATTTAAGGTGGGTTCCGAACCACCGGGGAAGTAATAATTAAGCTTATAACATAATTTATTAGCTTTATTATCACCTCCCCGATGGTTCAGAACCCACTCAAAATAGTAGATCAACCTACTATTATTATTATAATAATGAAGGTGTTATTCGCCTATCTTCTTTACTGAATACCTTCTTTCAGTTATTATCCCCCAAAATAACGTTCTATAATTCCCCTTCCCATCATGAAAAAGTTGATAGGTTCGCCTTTGGCTTTGACTAACTATTCATATCCTGATTTCAACTTATTAAATTTGATCTAGCAAATTTAACTTTCTCTATCTGAAAATCTATCAGAAAATCCAATGCAATGCGATATTAAACTGATGGCCATTTATATATTCAATAGAAAAGCTTTCAGAAAATGATTATTTTTCAAACAAAAGTGAGTTGATTTGAATAGAGCTTAATTTTAACAAAATATTTTTTTTGTTTATTACATAACTTAATTTAATTTTTTTTTAATACCGAAAAAAGTTGAGTATGAACAATCAAATGGAGTTTGAAAGATTGAGACTCGGATTTTTGTGTTTACAATTTTACAAATTACAAGTTTTTACAATTATACAATTTTTACAAGTTTACAATTTTCTAGCGATTAGAAACTCTTAGATCAATTAATCAATGTGTGACTGTGAGTACAGTTTAATAGATTGTTGAAGTAGACAGCATTATAAACACAATAATTGTCAATTTGTCAATTTAACAAATTGGACAATAGAAATTGTTGCGTTATAAGGTGATAAAAATGAGAACTTTCTTTTTTTTCGGAGAATGAAGCCCACATAGGTCTGAGACCTGTGCGTGGGGAATAAATTGGATGAAGGTGATTGATGAGTTGGACCTACAGTTTTAGGTAGGTTCCGAACAGCCGAAAAGTGATTTTACAGCAGAGAGCGGAGTCTTTTTTGCTAGCCAATCCAATCGGACACCCTTACAAAGAGCGTCGTAGCTTATCTCTGATTGAACAGATACCTGCTACGGCACTCGGCTATCACTTCCCGATTAAACTAACTTCCCGACTTGAAACTAATGATGCCTACATGAGTGGGAGACTTATATGTGTGTAATGAGGAAAATGTTGACAAAAATGCCAGGCTGAACGGGAATCGAACCCATTACCGCAGGAGTAGTCAGTGTGCTCTAACCGATTTCACTACAGCGATTGCCAAAATTAAACTAAAAGGGGAAGTGTATCATAACTAAAGGGGAAGTTAGGATCATTGTTACACTTTTGTTAAATTAAGGCGATTCATTCGCGTCGAAATTAATTGCCATTTTATTTCTTTAATAAATTAAGAGAAATAATAATGAACTTTTTAATTGCAGTTTAAATGATGTAGTGAACTAATCCCCTAAAAGGAAGAACCGGAATGCAGTATTTAGTAATTTCAACTTCTAATAAAATATAATAACTACTTGTACTGGAAGCCTCTGAATTCTATATTATTTATTAAACTATATAAGTTACCTATTCTCATATTTGAAAAATAAATTATAAACTGCGTTTCTTCTACAGTTTGGGGAGAGAGAGTTATGGATTTGATAGATTTATAAATTGTTCTAGAAACTCAATTCTCATGCTAATGGATAAAATTATGAACCGATTACCGTTTATTGAACGACTGAGAAACGGGGCGCTAGTATTTATTCTATGATTGGTGAAAAGTAATAATACATGTGGAATTTGGAGATTAATAAATAAAAAGGAGAGAGAGTTAAGGATTCGGTAGATTCATGGAAACGCAATTATCTTGCTGATGGATAAAGTTATGAACTGATTAACGTTTATTGAATGACAGAGAAACCGGGAACTAATTTTTATTCTACGATGGTAAAAAGCACTCCATGAAGAATTCGTAAATAAAAAAATTGATTGGTAGATGAGCAACCACCATCGCAACAAGATAGTATTTTTCGGCTTAAAAGTTTCCATCAAAATTTGATATTATTTACGGTTTTCAGTGTTTTGAGTGAACTTTCAAATTATTGCCTTCGAGTGGAAAGGAATCGTTTTATTATTTTTTGAGTGGAGTATTTTGGTAAGTCTAAATTTTCAGCATTAAAATTAACCTCAATGTTTTGGACAATATAACAAATTCAAAATTTGTGAAGAGAGCAGTTTTGGACTTCAGTCTGTTGTGCCTTCACATTCATTGCAATTTTGTCACAATAAATAAATAAAAAATTATTGATAGATAAAAAAATGATTAATTGATGAAAAAATGTAATGTTTGAACTTACCCTAAGTATCATGTTGACTTGTTAGGTGAACAAGCACTCACGCCGAATTAAACGGGAATAATCCCAGCCAACGTATTACTATAACGAACAAACTAGACGTGTGTAAACCAACAGCACGATGAAATTGACATGTCTGTCGCTGTCATAAGAAGTGTCAACACAAAAATAACAACTGTTCACTAGTTACTCCTGGTGCGCCAGCTATTGCAGCGTGCGTGCGGAAGATGGAATCGTACTGCACGTTGGGACCGCGAGCTGGAGAACACACGGGGTCGACGAAAGCTGCAGCAGGTGTCAGTGTGGAGAAGAAGTGAGAGCGCACTGCGGAATCGCCGCGAACGAAGACGAAGAAACAGACAAAGGTAGAGTACACACGGTTGCCACAGTCTGCTATGGACTAAGAGGAGTTCGGACGCTCCCCACCTGTATATATGGCCCCAATTCCACCCCACCCACAGCCAACACTAACCCCGAGATCATCGTTTTTCTTCCATTTTTTCTACCCACCCGACTCCCCGGTGAGAGGGCCGAAGGGTTAAGCGATCCCCTAACAGGTGGATGAAATTCCGATCTTCCCTCCGAGATTCATCTCCTATAACCGACCCACCTTTGAGCCGCTGGAGGACTATTTTCTATCATTATAACAGCTCTGACTTTTTCATTTCTGGCGCATTCAGCGCTCTTCCTAGTCATTTTGATATTAGCCTCCCTTCTATAATATTAGCTCTACACAAAGGAAGCCTACATTGTTCGCCTCCGAAAACCACTCAACTCGAGCTGGGGTTTCTGGGACGATATCCTGACAAGTTTGTTACAAAGAGGTTACATTGTAGCCAATCTAGAGGGTTATGGTATATTGTGAAGTATTCTGCTGGAGGTTTTTTTCACAAAGGAAAGCTCCTAATAATGATTTAGGTACAACAACATTATTTGTACATATTCCTTATTGAGGGGCAGCAAAAAGAATAACTTTTTGGTTCTGTTTACATAATTCATTAGTTGATAAAAATGATAACCTTTTAAGTAGAATTTTCATTTTTGGTTGATGTTATAAAACTCTATGATAGAATTAAACAAGGATGCGAGTCTGTTCCACGTTGTTTTTATTTAATTTCGTGTTAGTGGCTTAGATTTTAAAATCTAAAGGACACGAACTCAACACCTTGGAACAATTATAAATATACAAATACACCACACACAATAAACAAAACATCCTCAATGAACAACTAAATTTTAAATCACACAAACTTTTTGATCACATTCTACAAAAACCACAATTCTTCTAACCAAAAAACTGACATCGATGGTCAAGGAGAACGCCTCTGAAAATCGATCTATAAGACTTGAAAACGTTCGGCCTACAGAGTAAGTAAATTCTACTTATTCTTAATAAAAATTTGAGTGCAAGTCGTTGAATTCACTAAAAAAGTTAATATTACAATGCAGTTCGTCACAGAACAAGAAATCCAGGAAAATATTTTTGTTTGGTTGAATTTTGTAGAATATAACAAGTGGAGCTAAGATACTGGTTCAGTGCTCTAATAAAAACGTGTAATTGATAAACTCTCATTTTTGTTTAATTTCAAAAGTAGGCCTAATAAGTCCAGTTACAATGCAAAAATATAAATTGTTTATGGAAATGAAGTTTAGTTTTCACTTGAAATTTCCGTCATCAATTCCTTTGCAATAAATATTTACTGTCGTAAGAACATATATGAAAATTATAGATTACCATACCCCGTGTTTCGGAGGACACGTTAAGCCGTCGGTCCCGGTTGCATATAAAAAAAAAGCAGTCGTTAAAAAAGCGGCGAGGTGGAACTACCCGTAAGGGTCTCCCCACCACGAAAAGCCATACGAATTTACTTTTTTTTATTACCATACCACCAGCAAATCAAAGAGATCATTCACTTGACAAATAGGCTTACAGTTTAAAAAAACTTAAATCGATCATCTTGGCAAAAAAATTCTCGAAAAGTATACGTTAAGTCGTCTTACCGCGATTGCAATGTCAAGGGATACAAAAAATTCTTTACGTAGAGGATTTCGTTATTTGGAAGTTCGTTATATGTAAGTTTTACTAAAAGAATACACTTTTGTTACCACTCTCGTGTGGTACGTATCGTATCAAAGACAATGTACAACTATAATTCTCTGATAATATGTAGCCATTATTCCCAGTTGTTACCGTGTTCAATTTCGATACATGAGATACATGCCTAGCATGTATGCATCATTTCACCTTACTAATCTCACTCTAATGTGAGAATAGAAACATCCAAAATGAAAAAGATACTTGAATTTTGAGCATCTTCAAGTTTGAAAACCTTTAGCTTGTGAAAGCAGCCTATATTTATCCAATATCACAGTAAATTATTCAAATTAATTTGAATGGCTTTAGGAGTTGGAGAAACCGTCGAATTTCGACACATGAGGTTTTGAATTTATAAATTCTGCTGGTGCCTGATGCGGGTTGCCATAGTCTAATTTCGCAGGAGAATAACGTCATGAAAGTGGGATGATGAAAAATTGGAATAATTGCAATGCATGTTCGTTTATAAATTCAATTCGTTCGATAGCTAAACTAAGGACGGTATAGTAATACTATTCCGTCCTGAGCTAAACTACAGTCAACAGTCCCAATATCTAATCAATATTTGAATCGAATAAACAATATTCAAGCAACCTATACCATGTCCTGCTGGCATAATAGTTATTCTGCAATATAATTCACGCAGACTTAAATTTAAATTCCAAAGATTAAGGAAGGTAATGTCTTCCTTCTCGTTGAACCCGTCCTTGTCATTCTATTCTTTTGGGTATTAATTCGAAAAAGAAGATAGAGGTTCTAAACAATCGTTTACAAAATTTTAATGGAATTGACATGGAATAATTATATTTATCACCATTTAATCAAGGACGAATCGAGGGGAGATAAAGAAAATGTATACCTCCTCACCCCATCCGAGATTGACAATAGACACTGAAAAGCTTTATTCATATATTTTATGGGGATGAAGACCTTTTATAGGTGATATTTCCCAAAATTAATATACGTCCCCTCCCTCTCCCACAAACAAAAATTCAGGACTCCCTCCTGCCATATATAGCTACCGTTTTTCTGTTACAAATAGTGAAATTTCTATATTAATAGTGAATATCTATCATATTTTGCTCCCAGAGAATTATGAGATGAAGGAGATATAGTGTTATTGAAAATATAAATACTGTAATTGAAAATGAAGAAAGGCCTAACTTATTGGTATTTGATGCAATGCAATGTAACGATGTTTTCAAATATGCTAGTACAATTAATTAGTTATCATTAAAGTTGAATTATTCATGTTTATTTATTTATTTTGACAAAAAAACTTGGATATTTATCTATTTATGTTTTTCATTTTGTTTTATTATTATACATGTTATTTTATTATTTAATAAATTGATCTGGTATGTATATAAGCAACAGGCAATGTGTTCGGAATAACTTGAGCCCAAGTTGTTAATTTCTATTATTACATTTGTACACCGGTATTTTTCCCCTTTTTTTTCTTCGGAGGATGAAGCCCACATAGGACTGAGACCTGTGCGTGGGTAATGAATTTGATGATGGTGATTGATGAGTTGAACCTACAGTTTTAGGTGGGTGCCGAACCATCGGGAAGTGATTTTACAGCAGTCTTTTTTGCTGGCCAATCCAATCGGTCACCCTTACAAAGAGCGTCCAGGAGTTTCGTAGCTTATCTCTAGGAGCTTATTGCTCCTAACTACTTTATTCCCGTTTACCTATTCAAGGGAGATAAACAATTTCTCTTATTTAAGAGCTACGCTAGTTGATAAGCACCCTTATTACATAACTTCCTAACACCCTTTCGTTGCTCTTGATTCAATCGAAAGTCAAGAGCAAGATTTTGTCAGGTGCTTAGAGAAAAGAATTGACGCTTTTATAACGAAATGCGTGTTAATAAAGTTCATTCTGCGTACGTTTTTCAAGTAGTCTACCCAAATTGCTAACTGCTTTTTCGATTTAGCCTCGTTAGCTGCTTGTAATGCTCTTTGAACCACAAGCAGATCGTGAATGGCAAAAAAGAAGAAAAAGAAGACTTGCACAGAAGAGGAAACTCCCAAAAATATCCAACAATCTTGAATAAGATTCCTGGCTCACGATCTGGCTCTCAGCATTCCTATTGAATTCGTCGTGAACAGTCGTCGCATCTCCTGTTTGTGCTGGTCATTATAATGTGTCCCAGATACAAAAATTAAAGTTTCCTTATTTAGAGCTTTTCGTCCACTTTCTATAATCGTAAATCTGATAAATTCCTAGCCATTACCACGACTTAGCTCGTGAAACATGAACTTGACATTCAATATTACGGGCACGAGGTGTTAACACTTACAATATTTGAAATTAATACCGACAGGAAACAATGCATAGTAAATTAATTAGTCTCGATTAATGGTCCGTTTTTATTAGAGCTGCATTCTTATCTAGTAATAAGATGGACAGTTTCTATTAGATGTTCACGACCTCATTGGACGCTTTTAAAACCATGTTGGGATAACCAATGGTAGATCCCCAAACTACAATACAAAAAATACTAGTTTATAATATTATATTAAGGGCCCAACAGAGTAGAGCTATAGTTTGTATCTTTCTATTGTCTGTCCAGGCTATATTTTTCGAAAGGAAAATTCTCAACCCCAGAAACTGGTTACAACTTAAAATCTGCAATGCTTTCAAAATACTTTATAAAAAATCTAATATAAAACGGACACTGTATTTCTATTTAAATTAAGATTTAATTATGATTTTATGAAATTATACTGAAGGGGTTCATTTCGCTTCTAAAGAATAGCTTTGATAGCCAGCCACCCTGGCCATATAGATGGCAGGCTGACGAATTTTGTCTTAAGAAGCGAAATGCATCCCTTCTGTAGAAGTGAGTAAAAATTATAATCTAATATCATAACTGACACTGTATTTATATTATTTAATATATGATTTTCACTCACTTTTACTGGAGATACTGGAGGGATGCATTTCACTTCTAAAGAGAAGCTTCATCAGCCTCTCTTTAGAAGTGAAATGCGTCCCTCCAGTATCTCCAATAAAAGTGAGTGAAAATCATATATCAAATAGGAATACAGTGTCAGTTTTGACATTAGATAACTTATAAGTTTTAACTTTTCCAGTAAGATCCCTCTTGATTTTGGACTTGAGAAGCAGTGACGTAGCCAAGATTCTGAAATGGGGGGGGGGGGGGTCCGATTGACCGGGGGGGGGGGGGGGTCTGGGGTTACTTTCCTGGAAAATAGAGGCCCTAGAACAGTCTTTTTTAGCTCTCCTGGCATTGAAAATAACACCAACATCAGTGCTTTGTCTTATTTTACGTTTAATTTAATGAAAATTATATAAAATTTAGGACCGGAAGGGGGGGGTCCGGACCCCAGGACCCCCCCTGGCTACGTCACTGTGAGAAGTCAAATATAGAAATGATTATGTAAAAAATATAGACCAACATTATAGAATTCAGCATCTATATAGTTCAGGCTGGCCTTATTCAAAGAGCAAAATTGTCTGTCCAGTCTTTATTTTTCGAAAGGAAGGTTCTAGACTCTTGAAACTTGTTACAGCCTATGAGTCTAGGCTTTTTGAGTAAGATCCTCTTGGTCAGGAAGTCCAATATAGAAATAATTATGATAAAAACATAGACCAACATTGTAGGATTCAACATGTATATAGTTCAGGCTGGCCAGATTCAATTAGCATAATTTAACCTAATCTATTTTAACCTGATCTATCTCAAATGCATTCGACGCTCATTCAGTTAGCTCGAATGTAGTTCAGCACAATGTGTTATATCCGATTTCAGCAATGCAAGAGTGTAATAGTGAAATTGGTAAGGAGCTTTGGTTTCGACCAAAAAATTGGTGGTCCAAATCACAACAACAGGAAGATTTATGTCACCATTTTTAAACGTCATTCAATTGTACTTATATTTTTTCAATTTCTCATCATCTTATGATTTTTATGCCCGATCCTTCGATACTGTGTAGAATTTTTTCTGACGGATGATGCCACCTTGACTCTTGAGACTTTTGCGTGGTTAATGAGGTAAATGATGACAAAATATCTACGGCTAAACAAGATTCAAACTCGTGACAGCATGAGAAGCAGCCGGCCAGTGCTGTCAAATATTACGCCCCAACTGATTGCGCCACCACGACTGCCAAATTTGTTTCTTTTTCTTTTGAAAGATGAAGAATGAGACCTGTGCGTGGGTAATGAGTTGGATGATGGTGATTAATGATCACCTACAGTTTTAGGTGTGTTCCGAACCACCGGGAAGTGATTTTACAGCAGAAAACACTGTCTTTTTTGCTGGTCAATCCAATCGGTCAGCTTTACAAAGGGAGCTAGGAAAGAGTTGCTTATCTAATCTGATTGAACAGATACCTGCTACGGCTCACGGCTATCACTTTGGTAGCAAAGAAATAACAGAATTGGTGTAAGGCAATATTTTTTACTCATTTATTGCAACGTTGAATCATAAGTTTGAACTTTGTACGACTACTGAGTTGAAAAATTGAAATTGAGAGTTCCCCGAGAATCACTTGGTATGCATTACATAAAGTAACTGTGGCAATTGACTCATTTTAACGTTCCAAGTTTTTTCAATTTAATTGAACAGCAATAAAAAAAGTTTGCACGTGCTGAATCAATAATCTCGGCATTTTCCAAATATCGCACAATAAGTGGAGAGCTTTCGCTAGCGATGGTCAAATCAGTATTCAATAGTGTTGGCGATGGCAAGTGCATTGTTACTTTCTCTGCAAGTGCGTCCGATAGTTGATTCGAGTACTTCTTGCTTTCGTCACGTTCGTGATTCATGGTCATGACAGTAATGTTATCAAGCTGGTGCCACATACGAATCTAGCTACTCCAATCAAATCAGACGCCAATATTTATACACAAAGACATAGATAATGAAATGTTTTTTTGTCTAGGAGCCGTATTTAGACATGGTGGAATGATACATCATTCCACCATGGTATTTAGAGTTCCTCCAGACAAGGGCGGATTAAAGGGGGGGCGGAGGGGGCGACCGCCCCCTCCGAGGGCTTGCACATTTAAAAAAATAAAAAGGGTAACACATGCGACACGCACACGGTAAAATTTTAATTGTCCCGCCACATCTATGACAGACGGAATATAACATGTCATCCCACTTGTCTTATTTTCTATATTACCTGTACTTTATCTTTAACTGTTGTTATCTATATAATTATAATTCAATGAAGAATTAACAAATGACAGAGAATGAAGGAAATCTTATATCAAGTGAAATACTTTTGAATAAGATTAATCTCTTATAGAATAGGTAGGGGCATATACATCTCTGTTTGTATTTGACCTAGTACGTATTTATTGTAGTAGGCTACTGGTATTATGAAGCATGAAAGAATGTTGAGAGTAATTTAAATATAATATATAGGTCTAAAAATCATCACGATCATGAATAAATTGCTTAGACTCTGTTCATTTCTTTGTAAATTTTGATAAAAAGTTAAGCTAGCAAAGCAATTTTTTTCAAGACATATACAACAATTTCTATTCATTTCAGATGAATATACAGAAATAAACTACCGTACTCTAGCTAGGGGAAATTTGATTGTTCTTAAACAGGAAAAAATATATTTCTTCTCCATTTTAAGTGCTAGAATGGTGTAAAATGCGGTTAAAGGCTACTAAATTTCCAAAATTGTTATTCCATACAACACCCCCCCCCCCCCCCCGACCACAAGTATTTTTTTAATATGTCGCCCCTCCCCATAAAAATTCATTAATCCGCCACTGCCTCCAGAGTCTCTTCATCCGAGAGACACTTGAAATGCATTCAGAATAGATGCATTTCGAGATTCCCTCGAGCCAAGAGACACTGAAGGAACAATGATTCGGGACTAGATGTCAAGGTTTTCAATTTTGAATTGCAGTCGAGATGGGCTATGGTTAAGGTGACCAGACGTCCCATTTTTGAGAAGCATGTCCCGTTGTTCCCATCATCTTTGTCAGGACACCCTATAATATTCTACTTCATGAATAGGGGTTTTTCATTTATTGCTAATTATTATTGCTCTAAATGATCTAAAAGCTAAACTCAAGTTCTAATTACAATTGAACTTTAGCTCCAAAATCCATCATTATTATGAGCGGACTTTTATTATTCTTTGGATGTGTGAACATCGATGGCAATTTCGGTCTCGTTTTTTAATATAAGATGTGTGAGAATGACTACAAAAATATCTTTGCAGAGAGAAGAAATAACTTTTTTCCTATTTTCTGATCAATTTTCAACACCCACCTCACCCGTCTATACGTCCAGTTGTCCCGTTTTGAGGTTTCAAAAATCTGGTCTTCTTAGCTATGGTACTATACAGTACATAGTACTATACTATCAGCCCGCTAATATACCTAAGATTGTACTCTGCTGTAAACTTGACAAAAACAATACCGTAGTTGTGTTTGATGTCATACTTGTAAGGTGGATTGAAGTGGAACAGACTTCCTCTTTCATGGGCAGTTAGTTTCCATTATTGAACGAGCAAGGAAACAAAAAAGAGTGCTATTTTAAACCATACGCTGTAGCACTATAGTACTACTAGGCGGTAATATAGTACTAAAAAAGTAGCAAAAGCAATCCGAGCGCATGGTAAATCGAGAACCCTGTCAATCCGAACACATGCAAATTCGAAAATCCTGTTAATTCGAACAAGGTGTGGTCTGTAATGGGATCAATCAATCGATTTATTTCATTCCATATATGTATGTATATAGTACAGATAGTTTCACGGTGCTTGGCGTCTCGATGGAGCATGCGCGCTGAGCGCTTTCTCCCACTACTGTACCTGCTGCCTCGCAATACAGTCAAGTTCAAATATTCCCTAAGTCCGCTAACGCTAAAACGTTCAGCATAGAGTGTATTTGACGCGACTGTACTTGAAGGCTGGAGGGGAAGCGTGGTGGGAAAGACTTTCTGTCTCTCTCGCACTGCCTCCCCTGCCACCAGCGAGACGCCATGCACTTTGAAACGGTCTGTACCACAGCTAATTACGATTGTAGATGGCTCTTCAGACCTTAACTTCGTGTTGTAGTCCAAAGAGCGTACTACACAAACGAGGAGTGAGGTAGTTTGTGATTGCTTTCCTCACTGGCCTTACAGTTTTATATCAGTATGCCAAGGGAGCCCACAGGGGGGGGACTATGACGCAGACTGCGCCATTGAAATTATTGGGGGGGGGGGGGGGGGGGTAAAGTTTAACGTGTCGACATTCAAAAATATATTACGAAGTCACCAGATAGGATTTCAATTAATGACAATAGATTTATAATTATTATTATACTATTGAATATGAATTAGTTGAATAGTTATGTTTAGGATTTGTGCAGGAAGTTATTATTCAAGCTATTTCTGTTTTACCTTTACAGAAAAATGTTAACTATGTAAAGAATCTCAAGAAATATACATACACTTTTTATATTATATTATACTTTTTATAATTAATGGGGGGGGGGCTGGTGCTAAATTTAGGGTGGGTGCTTCATGAGGCTTGAGGGGGTGGGCACCCCTGAGTATGCCAAGCCCACCGAGACAAAGTCTGAAACTCTATGCTTGATAGTCCGCTCTCACCACTAAACAGGGTATGACCGCATAGGTGAGTGTGTTACCATCCAGCACACATCTGAGCTAACTCCTGCTTCCAAGCCATCATTTGATATATTCACATATACACATTACATACAAATATATCGTAAGCCAATTAAATTTAATCCCCGTAGAATGACGTCATTCTACGGAAATTAAACTTAATGGAGAGAATGAAGTTGCACAAAGGACAATTACAAGCGATAACGCCGATTAGGTTGACTGGCATAAATATATTTAACCGCCTGATCACCGATGATTAAAACTCACTAATGCCCGTTAAGTTAAATTTTATAGGTTATGTTTATTGTAGGCCTACCAGAACACGGAACTGAAAATTAGGTCGTAGGTGTTAAAAACCTTTCAAAATTAGTAAAATCTTAATATAATAATATTGAAATAGTTGAATAATGATTCAAATAATTCACAATGAAATGATTTTAATTCATCTTTTTTCTCAACTTCAGAATCAGCTGTTAATCAAATTACAGTGTAACCAGATGGTGCCCGTTCGGTTAACGAAAATTAACTAATGGATCTTTGTGCAACAGAAATAAACCCGTTACACTTACGACGGTTAGTTAACTAACATGAAACTCTTTATTTAATTGGCTTTTGGGCAACTGGGCGTAAATATACAAATTCACAATAACGTTTCTAAAAATAACGTGATTTGGGGATTTATTAATTAAACGATGATGGCACGTCTCTAGTAGTTGTGTAGAGTATTGGAACATCAGAAGGAACAGATTAGATTAGTTTAATTCAAGAGCTCCACACTTTCTACTAATAACGCACCCGCTGAAGGTGCGTGAATATTTTCCATAAACTTACTAACTCTCGTTTCAAAAGAGCTCATGATGAAAACAACTTGTTAATGCGGGAGTATTTCGCTTGATTTTAAGCGGGTGCAAAAATTCTACCGGAGAAAAGATGCACAGCATTTCGAGTCGACTTTCCTTTGTACACTCCTTAAAACTCTCGCAGTGTTTTCAACCTGCGCCAAACTGGTCATGTACACATCTATCTGGGGTCAAAGGTCACGCACGTCTTCTCACGTGAATATACCCACTCAACATCAATGGGCAACTGTCATTTTTGATCCCATTCAACTTGTGACCTCCATCTACTAATAATCAATCCAGATGAATGATTTATTCCATTTTATAATGCTATAAAGCCTATTTCTTAAAAAAGGGAACTACACCATCGAAAATCGTCATTATAATAAGGATTTCGACACATCATTTTCTTTCAAAGCTTTCTCCAAGGTAGAATATTTTAGTGCTACGAAAAAATATCCGATACTGTATTAGTAACTTTTCACATTCACATTGAATACGCAGAATTTCTTAAAATGCGCTTTAAAATGTTAGCAGTTCATAAGTTATTGATGGAGTTTTGGCTAACATGACTAGATAATGATTACTAATGATAATGATTGCTAATGATTACTATAATGATAATGATTATGATTACTAATCAAGCTATAACTACAACCCATTGTCTAGTTTCAATATTGATTAAAAATAATAGCTAAATTTCATTCTTGATTGAAAATTCATTCAGAGTCAAGTTTTACGCACTCTTCTTTGTTAAATGTCTAAAACGTCTTGAGTTTTCTGAAATTAACACTTTCGAGATTTAGAAAAATAAATAGTTTCAATATTGATTCATTTCATTATTGATTGAAAAACCGTTTAAATTCATTTGAATAAAGTTAAATTTTAATCACTCTTCTCTCTTTGAATCTCTAAAACGTTTTGGATTTTATTGAATTATCACTTTAGAGATTTAGAAAAATAATTTTAATTATTTTTGAACAATTTTCTCGCTGACAATCACTCACTTATATCTTACAACAAAAAGATTTCTCAAAAATTGCTAAAAATTCTATGTTTACTGGCCCAACCGTCTCGACATAGAGGAATATTTTCATTTATTTAAAAAAAATTACACATTCTCCACTTATTGTCCGACTAATTTCACCCATTTTCTACATCCTAAGAATCAGCGAAGGGCTGTTTGGGGAAAATGTACTTTTTGCAAATTTTCAATTTTATTGAAAAAGTTAAATTTATTCTTATGCATTCAATCCTATTATTTTTGTGTCAGGACTAAAATGTCGGTAATGCAATTTCACATAGTACAGATCACTGATTAAAAAATTCACCCTATTTGGCAACGTCACTTTTTGGCTAGCAGAGGGCTCAACTCTCAACTTATTTTATTCAGGTGAATAATTTAAAATAGACTAATTCTTAAAACTCTGGTATATTTCTTGTAGTTTTAGTCTTGAGAAAATGGGATGACTCAGACAACAATAATTTTTTATCGAGCTCAATGCCCAGACAAAGTCAACCACCATCTTCCTCACACCTCTTTCAGCCTCTTCTCTCCTTTTCTTTCTTTCTTTCTTTCTGAATGAAGAACTGACCCTCGAACCATTAGTTATCCTTCCAGCCTCAGGTAATCTTCCACTTTACATTCAAGGTTAACCGCATAACTATCGACAAAAAATAGGGGCTGAAGCTTAGTCGTAAAAGCCGGAGTATATTCAACCTACACATCATGGAAATAAATGTGGAATGATAGTGATAGCCGCCAGATAATTCCAAATAAGAGTAGACTTATGCTCAATTAAAGGGTAACTTTTATGTTTATGTATCTCCTCTTGTCTATTCAGTTATCTTTCAAATTTCAAATAAAACTTATTCACGGTAGAAGTGGACTTTTTCAATGTCAGTATTGAAATGAACATTCCATTATCTTGATACGTCTACAAGAACTTTCTATTTTTCAATTTGAGAAATTTCAATAAAGAATGGGGAAAAATGGACGTGAATTAAATATCTAGATTAACTCTATCAGTTAAATCCAACCGCGTTGAGGTTAAAAGTGGAATAGAATAATCTTTTATTTTTTACATCACTCAGGAATCAAAACAAAAAACGAAAACCTTTACGAGAATGATTTGAATCACTTCTATCGTCTCAGATACTACTGCTTCATCAATGGCTTGGTTTTATGCACAAGTTACCTTTCAAGAGCAGATAATTTAATTTTTTCAATCACAGCACTTGTGTTTAAATAGCTTTTATAATGTTTCAAGCCCATCATGCAATGAATCGAGTTCCTTCAAAGATTACCATATTATATTAATTTATGAACAATGAAGTAGACACTATTCTCAAGAAAGTGCATGAATATCTGTAAATTCCTTCTACAGAAAGATTAAAATGGAAAGTTGAGCGGCGAATCGTTAAAAAGAAGACTTTGAGTAGTTGTAGAAATGCAACTTGCATTTTGGCAAAGAAATCACTTTTATTTGGCTAGACAGTGAATGAGGACGGAATAATATACATTAAAATTCTTGGTGAGACACATACAAGAATGAGAATGGCAATAGACTAAATTCATTGCACTCGGGATACGTTTCTCTTTCATAAATACAGATTCTCTTGCTATTTCCATGAAATTGAAATAAAACAGTCCTAGAGAGTGTTAATTGAGTACAGTACCATATGTTCTCCCATTACAAACTCTGTTTTAATATATTTTTGTAGAAAATGACAATGCCTGTTATCTAACTCATGTTTAAAATTTATATTCTACTAGCTGGCCCGACGCACGTTGCTGCGTTCTCATAAAAATTCTCCTTGATTTTATTATTCGCCACCTCCCGCTGAGGTTACTTTTCAAATTAGGAAAGAAGTTAGTTCTAGGGCTCTTCCAGCTGATCATAGAGGCTTCGTTGTTTTCTTAATCACCACCTCTGAATGAAGAAACATTTCAAATTTAAACTCCCTACGACTATAAGGGTAGAAGCTAGGTTTTTTATTTTATTATTCGCCTCCTCCCGCTGAGGCTGCATTTCAAATTTCTAGCTGCATTGGTTTTCACATGTCATCAACCTGGCATAATTAAATTTCATCATACCCAGTAGGATGTTTCCTACATATTGCAAGGCTCCGACTGCATGGTAGCCTACGTGCCAAGTCTTTTGCTGTTCAAAGACAGCGTAAATAACGCCGCTAAGGGGCCTGCCATATGATTAAAAACTGTTGACTTCTATCAGCTGTTCCTTTAAGCTGTTTGGCCGGCAAGTTCAGTAGGTTAGGTGTATAAAATGGATTAATTAATAATAATTATTAGCTCCCCTATTAAAATGTATGTTCAGAAACCATCCCCAATATTCACACAACATATTCCCAAAGTTTCATGCCGATCTGTCAAGTAGTTTTGAAGTCTATAGGGAACATACATACATACATAGCCTACAGACATTCATTTTTATATATATAGAAGATGATTTATTTGCAGTATTGAACAAGATGAATTCAAAATGTAATTATTTATTATAAATACTAGAAAATAATAATGCTGAATATTGATCCATGAAATGTGATGTGATGGAAAGATTCATTTCATTGGGTAGAAAATTGTCACCGCTACTTTTGGTACAGTCCAAATAGAAAAATGTATTACACATTTGAAAATGAAATGCTTAAGTGCTTGAAATAAAAGTCTTAGAATGGTTCTAAGTAAAGTCATTAGCCAGTATAAATCATATTTTATCATAAAAATAGTGATTGAAATAATTATTTTTAATATGACGTTTTAAAAATATTGATCTATTTATATTTTAGTTTATCCCCAAACTGAACATTCACTTCTACAAATAAAATACAGTACTAGTAAAACTTCACTAGTTATAATAAGTATATATATAAGAGAATAATAACGATTAATGGATCCATGAAATTAGATTCTGTGATGTTATTTTTGACCTTCAAAGATACAGAACACAGGCAATTTGGTAGACCTTCTCTAATATGTCAGAAAAATGTGCAAATTGTCGAAATGACATCTAATCCACAATTGGACCGTTTTCAACACATGCACATTTCAATTACAGACACATATTTCCATTTATAGAAATCAATTAGCTGCCGTTTAATTGCTTGTCTCCTATTTGCATTGTTAAATCCTCTTAAAAACCTCAACTTTCTCAAAGAATTGCTATTGATAGGGCTATGAAGTTTCAATGATTGGCATTGAAAGTAGAAAGTATCATACATCGTGAAAACGTCAAAATTCTCCATCGATTTACGGATAAATGCAACCTTTCTTTCAGGATCTTTTACGTTTTGTTTCCATTGATTGGTATTAATTAGGAAAAATGAGACACAGGTTTGTCTGCATTAGGCATCAACTTGGGACGCCGATTGTATGCGAAGCCGAATTTTGGAGTGTGCTCAGTGAATGCTCAAATATGCCAGACTCTTTTCTTCAGCTTTTGCCAAGTGAGAGTCGATAATTCAGGTGCCCGTTGTAATAATTGTGTTGTTATCTGACGCTATTGGCGTTGTACAATTTCATCGACGTTGTACTTTCATTGATCACCATACATTATTCTTGAATAAATGTGATGGTAATAATTTTCATCAAACAAAATATATATAGTGGATAGGGGTAGGGTTTCGTCACCAAATTCATGGTTTTCTATTGAAATTTAGTTGTTCATAGGCAATAATTAAGACAATAACAAATCAGAAATTTGCAAAACTGTCATCCAATCTTATACCCGAGCTTGCTCTCATCAGTTAGCTAATCAGAGTATTACTTAAGCCAAGTTTTTAGCCAATCAGAGAAATTGAAAGCTCTCGGCAAATAATCAGAAAAAATAATAACATTTCATAGCTTTCAGTCAAAAAGAGCACACAAGTGGCAGCCAATCAGAGAAATTGATGGCTTTGATCACAGACAAATCTGTACTTAGACTCCAGGGTTAACCGGACTGAATGACCCTTTGTTCAGCAACAGATTAGGAGAAATGGAAACAAATGAAAAGAAAGATGTCCAGCTTATGAGATTTTTTCAATCTGCAATTCAGCATTTCTATTACTTCTTGTTCCATATATGGTATCAAGTAGACTACCATATACTTGATAATAGAATAGGTGTATTTTGAAATTTTCATACAGAGCGCACGTATATCTAATTTTTGGAATTATCAAAATCAACCAAATGATTTGGTTCAATTTTTTTTTGCTGACGATGCCCGCAATAGTGTGAGACTTATGCCTTGGCAACGAATAAGTGGATGATTACACAAAATATGCCAGGCTAATGATACCCACATGAGTCTGAGACTTGTGCATAGGTAATGGAGTGAAAAATTACACAAAACAAAGCAGACTGAACGGGAATCGAACCTGTGACCGTTGGAGCAGTCAATCACAGTCTTATCAGTTATAACGCCCTAACGAAACGATCAGACCACTGCGGCTACCAACAATGTAATTCCCAATTCTGTAATATAATCTTGTTCTGTGCACTATGATGAAAAAGGTTTATTATTACTTTAATTATGCCGAATAAAGTTCAAGTTATGCCAGTCGCTACGCCTTACTACTTTTAAAATGCACTTAATATTACAGCAAGTGTACCCTACAATAATTACGTTCTTTAAAACATATTAGCAGTTATCGTAAACAATCCAGTTGTGAAGATTTTTAATAATTAGATTCTATGTAAATAACTGTAAAATACTTTGCCACATCCTCTACGTAAAGAATTTTTTGGTATTTTACACTATAACTCCCTTTCAGACCCTGCCATCACTTTTATGTTCTCCCACCATAGAAACGCTCAGATCGCTTCTATATCTTTTAGATCGTGATGTAACTAAAGTGCTAGTTCCAGTGAATCAGGGGAACCGGTCCAACAGGTGCTGCCATCTTCAGGAACGCTCTAAAACTACTTTTGACTTTTCTAGTGACTATGGCGTCCACGTCAGGTTCAGGTAATTATGCTTATAACTATTGTAATTGTTGAAATAGAATACTTATTATGACGTCAAATTGAAGAGCAAAATTCTCTTTTTTGAATGTGTGAATCATGATGATTGGATAAAAATAAACGTTTTTATGGGGTGTTGAATTTTAGCCCACACTTTTGTGATGTCTGGGACAGAACTATTCCAATGATACTGGTATCATAACTAAAAGGATGCAGTTTGCATTTTTTACTCTGTTGAGCAATCAACTGCGACAAACTGTGAATTTTTAACATGGATTTGAGTTGTTTTATTTATTTGATGCTCATTTTTATTGTTTTTGTTAATGAGTAGTCTCTAAGCTAATTTTTTCTTGGAATCTTATCTAATTATTTAGAAAGTGAAATTGTTTCTTGAATCATAACATTTTTTAAATTGTTCAATATTTCTGATGTACACTGATGTACTTCGGGGTTTTTCCTAATGGGATACTGGTTCAAATTGTAGTCTTTACCTCAATACTCTCTTCTCAATGGAGAAAATTAAAAAAAAATGTTCTCTTCACAGGTGAGAATTTTTATGTTCTAACGGATGATGAATTGATCCTGCAACTCTTGGATCAGTCTGATATTGAACAGCTGGATGATGATGAAGATGGTTGTAACTTCTCATTGTCAGTTACTGTTCCTGCTGAGCCTGAAGATGACAGTTCAGATGAGGAAATCGATCAATGTCCTCCTGATCCAAACACACCCCTGATTGAATGGGTCCAGGATCGTACATGATGGAGGCATAAGGAGTGGGCCAACCCACAATATCCAGAGATTGATCAAGATGACCATCAGGTTAGTAGTAAGATAGATACTGTAGTTTTCATATACCGGTAACTTGGCAGCAGTTGGGTTCAGATCTAGCAAGTCTGATGTAGCATCTTCTACACGCTGCCAAATTATATGAATACTACATAAGTTCCTATCACATATTCCAAATCAGTAACTACCATATTTTAACTTTCTTAGTAATGGCGAAGGTGATATTGTGGAAGGTATCCATAATGAATAATAAGACGAAATTGTCACAACCACATTTATTAAAACTTCGAGAAACTAGTTTCGGTTGTTACACCATTATCAATCTATCAAACGAGTTTGATTGAGATTGATAATGGTGTAACAACCGAAACTAGTTTCTCGAAGTTTTAATAAATGTGGTTGTGACAATTTCGTCTTATTATTCATAACTACCATATTAGTAGATTTAAATCTCATTTTTCTAAAACTAGGTATTTTATTGCATGTTTCAGGTCCCAGAATTGTTGAATCCTGGACAGTATTTTGAGAAGTATTTCCCAGCTGATTTCATTCAACTAGTGGCTGATTGCACTAATCAGTATTGCTTACAAAACGCTGGAAAAGTGTTAGGAACTAGTCCAAGTGAAATATTAAAAAAATGATTGAAGCTCATATAATCATGGGGACCATCCACTACCCAAGAATAAGAATGTATTGGGATAGAAAATACAAGCTTCCACTGATCTCTGAGAGCATGACTCATGATAGATTTTTTTCTCTAAGAGTTAATTTACACTTTGTGGACAATAATTCAGTCTCAGAGGAAGAGAAAAAAAACGACTTTGGAAAGTACAACCAATCATTGACACTGTACGAAATGCTTGTCCAGCCATTCCTTGCACTGAATATGAGTACAGTGTTGATGAGCAGATGATTCCCTTTACAGGTATGTGCTCATTAAAACCATATGTTAAAAATAATCCTAGGCCATTAGGCTTAAAAAACTTTGTGTGCACTACATCAAAAGGTATGGTTGTGGATTTTGAGGTATACCAAGGAAAATCCTCCCCAATGGAAGACTCTGGACTTGGTCTAGGCCCAAATGTAGTGTTACATTTAGTTAAAACTCTTCCAGAAAACTCAATGGTCTACTTTGATTGGTATTTCACAACCATTCCTCTCTTGGATGTGCTGAAAAGAAAGGGAATGCATGGCACAGGTACCATCATGACAAACATAGTGAAAAAGGTGAATTTCAAGTCTGATAGGACAATGGTTCGTGGTGAGACAGAAGAAATTTGTAGAATGGATGATGAAATTTGTTTAATTAGGTGGAAATACTCAAAAGTTGTTACTATAGCCTCCACTGTTCATGGGAAACAACCCAAAGTTGAAGTGAGGCAATAGGAGAAAAAAGATTCATCAATGAACTCTGTCCAAATTCTGTTAAAAAATATAATGAGAAAATGGGTGGGGTCGATATTTGTGACCAAAAAATGGAAGCTTACCACACATTTTTTAAAACAAAAAAATGGACTTTGAAAGCTGCCATCCATTTCATTGATCTTGCTGCAGTAAACAGTTGGATGGAGTACAGGGAAGCAGCAAAGAAAAATCAGGTCCCCAGAAAGCAAATACTGGACCTTTTGAATTTCCAGCTTGTTCTTGGGGAGAAAGTTCTAGAATCATATGATTCAATCCCTTTTGAAGAAGTCAACCCTGAGACCCGGTTAGGTTAGGAATCTACTGTTCAATGACACTTTTTTTTAAATGAGGGGTTATAGTGCAAAAGACCCAAATTTTTATAGTCTCCCTTGACATTGCAATCTTGGCAAAACTACCTCTCATTAACGGATACCTCTCTAGAACAATTTTTTTTTTTAAGGATAATTAATTTTGTTATACATGAGTTGAACTGTATCGGGGAAAACTGTGCAATTTTAAAAGAAATGAATGCTAGAGGAAAACCAAACATAACACATGGGTTAACTTCATGGGAGCAGCTTCACCGCTAACAGGTAAATATTACTGGTGGTGTCTGATTACCAGCGAAATTTTCAATGTCTATGAATTTGAATGAACCAATCAGACACCATGGGTAACATTTACCAGTTACCGGTAAGGCTCCTATGAACTCAACCATTGTGTAGCCACATACGGTTGAAAAGTTCTTGGGTCTTTTGCAATATAGCCCCACATTTAAAAAAAGTGTCACTGAACAGTAGATTCCTAACCTAACCAGGTCATCTAAGATTAGGTTAGGTATGTTGGGAATCTACTGTTCAATGGAAATTTTTAAGAAATGCGAGGCTATAGTGCAAAATACCCAAGTTCTTATGCTATATTGCGTAAATTATGTTTCCAATTGTAATTTTTTTTCTTTAATGGCAAATAAAGTTTCTATCTATCTTTCAAGTCTTCATGTTAACTCAGTAAGAAAGTTTCGTTCCTTTTTCTGAAAAAGCTTTAAGTTCCACATAAACTAGGCTACTGGACGTTTCTTGAGTGAAGAATAGTATCAGTGATCATTTGATAAAACAAGTACCGGTAACTGTGAAACAGGAGCATGTTATCCAAAAGTCCGATCTCTTTCTTCTACATGGTTGAACAATAATTCAACACGTAACAGAGACAGAACTACGTGATTGTGAATCCCAGTTCACTTACCCAACTGTGCACCTGTAAAGTGTGACATATAATATACACTACATTATGATGTACTATATATATATAGGGCGGCAATGCGTGAAATGATAAATCGCCTAATCACGCGGCATCCTGAATCATTATCTCTTGCATGAGTGAGACAAATAGAGTGCGTGCTCACTATTATTACATAAATAATCGTGACATGTGGAAAATGTCTCTTCGGGAAAAGCAAAACATCAAGATTTGACAACAGACTCACAGTTTATCAACTAGAAAAAAATGATCCAACCGCAGAAAGTTTACAAAAAACTACGTTAAAAATAACGATAATGCTTACCTTATCACGAATGCCTGCATTAATGATTATTGCATGACAGTCTACGTTGAAGATAATGATAATGCTAACATCAACACTCTATGCATCTGCCTGATGTAGAGTCAAGATGATACGGAGCAAGCAGATTTAATAACTGTTGAATAACTTAAATCCTGATCAATGCTCTCGTTTTTACAGGAGAAGGCCGCGTAAAATGCCTTCGGGGCCGTGACATACAGACAGAAATTGAGATAAGACTTGTTTCGGCTTCTTTAATATATAAAACGTAAAAATAACCAAAAAATATATAATTCTGATAAATGTACAGACAAAACTCTAATTTTATTTATATAGATGTAAGCATGTATGTAGTACAAATGCATAATCATGCAAATGCATTATTATGTGAAAAAAGGAAATTAATAGTTTTGCACAAACTCTAAACTAATATAAATTTTTGCCAACTTTCAATTTTTTTAACATTTTGTCTGCGACTTTAAAAGCAGGCAAGTGCATAGAATGTTGATGTTAGTACAATCGTTATCTTAAACCTAGTTTTGCGAAAACTATCTACTACTGTAAATTTTACCGACTTCGTTTCAGATTCATAAAAATACTGTCTGCAAGTTTAACCGTAATCTATTTGTTAATATTTTTCTTGCTGATAATGCCTACAATAGACGTGAGTGGGTAGTAAGGTGAATGATTATTGCGTAAAATATAGCAGTCTGAACGGGAATCGAGCCCATGATCGCAGGAGAAGCGCCGAAGACAAGCGCCCTCACTCATTTTTTCTGACTTTCCACTTAATCAGCGGCTGACAGATTTAGGCTAATATCCACCCATGATGGACCCACGCGTCCGAAATGGCCGTCTGATCTGCCAGTGAAATATTTTAATTTTCTACTCAAATATTTGACTGCTTAGTCGTGCAATTATTAGTGAAACGCGCAGTGTGTCATGGACAACAAATTCCAAGATTCAATAAATTGTTCATTAGAACTAGAAATAAAGATTTAAAAAAAAAATGCTTTCAAGACAATAAAGTTTTAATGACTATTTTAATGTCACAGAAAATGGAGTAGAAAATGGAGTACTATACTAAATACTTCATAATCTGAGGTTATTGTATGCTAATCATTTGATTTATTGAAGGAAGTATTAATGCAGAGTACTCTTTCAAACTTCTTTATTTTCCCTTACGACAAAATGCAATTGATACCAATACTAAAGACCATAAAATTTAAATAAGTATATCTTAAACTATTTACAAAGCCCTTTTTTAACAGGAATATTATATTTCTTCCCAAAATTTGAACACACTTGTATTCAAATATTCTATAAAATTTAAATCTAAATTTTACATTTAATTTGGTCTAGCCTCTAATCGGAGTCTAGCTGTAGACTTAGATGTCGACTGCTACATCTAACTTATGCATCTACATATACATCTAAGTACATATTTATAACTATAAAATTGGTTAGCACACCTGAACAATTTACAACTTCCATTTGCATTCTACAAACAAAAACTATTAAAGAACAACAAATCAATGTACAGTAAAACCTGTCTAAGACGGAAACCTGCTGAAACGGAATGTTTCATCCGGTCCCTAGGAATTTTGTATATAGTTACGTATAAAAAGACCTTTCTAAGCCGGAACCTTTCTAACGCGGAAACGGAATGCTTAAAAAGTCCCTTGCAATAATAATACTGTGTAAAATTGAAATTTGATAAAGATTTACAGAAGTTAAGATTTATAGATAAAGTAAATAAATAGTTCAATATTTGTTTTTAAAACAGCAGGATGTTTGTTAACGTATCAGGTACACTACGATACATTATTTCTTATTACCGGATGTCTTAGAAGGTTATTGTAAAATAAATAAGGCACAGTGTCCCACTCGTTTTTTCATGCTTCTCTCGCCCGCGTACGTACGTGGCTAATTGTTTCCAAGAATCGGAGCGATTAGCAACCAAACATTCATTTTAAGGTGAACTGAAAGTCTGTACACACGGTGTTTTGACGCCATAGCATCCATCACACTAGCCATAACATCCCTGGCGTTTTAATTTTGAATTGGAACTGTTTCTACATCAGTAGAAAGCCTCAGTCTTTCAGTAGAATTTATAATTGATTTCACAGCTTTTTCATTAGACAAAATTAAATTACAGTAATTTTTTTACCTGTCTCATGCTTTTAATATGATCTAACCCGCAAACCAGCAAAAACGGAAATTTTTTTCAGTCCGGTGGAGTTCCGCCTTACACAGGTTTTACTACTATTAAAATTAGTTTGTAAATTGTTAGGCAAGATTCAATAACCTGATTTATGAAATGCGACACTGAAATAAGAAGGGAAGTTTATTATAAAATTCTAATTTTGTTCAAATTTATTGGTTTTGTGTATTTATTCGCATGCTACACAACATTCTTGGAGTACTCATGAAAAAAAACATAGGATATGACAACGTTGTTTCATTGGGAGTCATATTCTTGATAAAATTTTCCATTCTTCAAGAATTAAAAACAATAAGAGGCAATTCAAATAAGAATTTGTGAAAAATTTGAAAATAGTAATTCGAAAACCTATAAAAAATAAATGAGGTAATAAAAATAATTGTTATTGATGTAACCACATTAAAGAGGTCTAGGTCTACCAGCTTATCTTGAAAGTTAGATGTCAATTTTACTGAGAGGTGAATAAACTAACAACCAAAATGGGGATAAGCTCAAAAAAACAAAAACAGAAAATAATAAATTAGAATTGAGGCTGAGAGAATCGGACAATTTTGATTATTTTTACAGATGTTTTTATGCATAAAAGATAGTCAAAAATGTATCGCTCTTGACCTTTAGGAGTTATAATTAAACTCAGTCTGTTCCGATTCTAATTACAGAAATAAACTAAATGCTCATTATTACAAGTTACAGCAATTATTATTTTACAGATTACAAACAACACTTTTGAATTCCGAGATATTTTTCAAGATGTATGAATTAATTTCGTAATTTATGACATACACAAATTTTCATAATGCTCATTTTACTATTGAATCACGAAATTTTTGTTGTGTTTAACCTCTCGACAAACTACTTTTCTAGCCTTTTTTTAAAAATACGCATTTGGACTGCGATTGAACAATCGAAGGTATTGGAATGTATCAGAACACGAGAGTTTAAAAGAATAATTTCTTATTCTTGACTACGATAACTTTTATTCGCTTTAGGGCAACCAAAATGGAGTTTGAAAAAAAAGCGACCATTGACAGTCACCTAACAGCAAATCAGTGCATATTTAATAGGAGCTAACAGATTTTCTAGAAGTTTAAGTAAAGATATCACAAATAAAAACCCTGAAAACAAGACTTTACTACATACCAGTGATAAAGCACTGTAAATCGGCAACAGTTTATAATACCAGGTGATCATGAAAATCCGAATTTTGAAGGACACCATTTTTGCAATAAGAATAAGAACTGCAATAAGAATAAGAACTGCAAAGAATTGTGCAGTATTTGTACCTATAGGCACCTACTGTTCACAAATCATTAAATGACTAATTATTGCTGTTTCGATGAATTGGCTTAGAAATAGCTACATAATCTTCATTTTTTACTAAGGAATACGTGAAAGTAGTGGCGTAACTAAGGGGGGGATCAGGGGGATAGATCCCCCCCCCCCCCCGAGACAAATGAAATTTTGGAATTTTAAAACTTGTCTTGAGAGACTATTTTTGATTAAAGGTGTACGGAATCGCTAAAAATATAGTTTTAGAGGGATTATTTTTCAAAAAAATTCAGGGGAATACCCCCGAACTCCCCTTACAAATAAAATTTCCAAGTATGTTACTGCACATCAACCCAATCATGGAAAAATAGTTTCAAGTAGGCCTGCTTTCAAATTTGTCTACTTGAAAATAAATTCTTAGCAGTCTGCAAAAACTAGATAAAAATCAATTTGGCACACAATGCGGGTTGGAATAATGTTCAAATGGACGAATTCATGTCTAGAATTGCTTAAAATGTTAGAGGGACAATTTTTTTTTCAAAATTTTTTCGAGACCACATCCGAACCACTCTTTTGAAAGAAAGAGCTACAGATCTTGTCTTAAATTACTGTATTGTTAAAGAACCCTCCTCCAATGATTACAGAATACACAGTGCTTGTAGCCGAACCCCCCCCCCCCCCTTCCACCAATAACATAATTGGTCAGCCCCCCCCCCCCCCCCCCCCGGACAGAACCACAAGTCACGCCAGTGCAGAAAAGAGTAAAAGATTACACTGCTGCCAGCTAACACTCACGAGCTTCAAGTTGAGTCTAAATTTTATTTTAGTGAGTTAAACATTGTACCTCATCAAAACCGTAATACCAGAAATATTGCTACACCTATGGCATAAGTTTGATTACCACACAGATACCGCAAGCGTTTGGGACTTTTAGTGGTGATAAATTGAGATTGTTCGATAAATTTTGTATTTAGATATAACCCTTTAGAATTGGGATATTCATCTATTATCTGTATATTAAATAAGTTAGATTTTTCAATTCGTTATGTACTAAAATTATTATCTATTAACTTATATTACAAGTAAAAAAAAAGTAAATTCGTATGGCTTTTCGTGGTGGGGAGACCCTTACGGGTAGTTCCACCTCGCCGCTTTTTTTAACGACTGCTTTTTTTTTAATATGCAACCGGGACCGACGGCTTAACGTGTCCTCCGAAACACGGGAGTGGCTCGAGAAAAAGATCTTGTACTCAACTGGGATCGAACCCAGGACCTTTGGCTTATCAGACCAGCGATAAGCCAACTCGGCTACGCCGACTCCATATTAAAAGTGACCTCATACTTACTAAGTCTCACATTGGAGTTACAGAGAGATTCTTGAACTATTCTAGCAAACATGAAAATACGGATTAAGGAAGAACGATTAAAAAGAACTTTTTTCATAAGTGAGAAATTCTCCAATGTGCAAACATTGTCTCCCCGCTATTTCAAGCATTTGTGTTCATTATACAACAGCAAAATATTGGTATTAATAAAAAAATGTTCAAATAATACGCGGTTGTAAAAAGCATAGCTAAATTATTAAAGTTCAAAAGAAGAAGGTAGTTAGAGTCATAGAGTGTACATTCTTTAATAAATAAGGTTAACTAGTAACTGGTCATAGGTCAAAGTATTACATAGCAATCTCGTTTAGAAAAAAAGTACTATATTTGAAATCTAGAATGATTATTAGCAATAAAATTGAGTTTCCTATCGTTTTTCGTAGAAAACTGATTAAAGTGATGCAATGGTATCATGCACACAACAAAATCTAAAGCACAACTACAGAAAGTTCCTTATTTAAAAAAATCTGGAAAAACAATCGTAGATTCAATTACGAATGAATCATGAGTACAAAACTAAAAAAATTGTTTGGGAAAAATTCACTTTCATAACCTAACAATACTGATGATTGCATAGAAATAAATACACAACCTTGAAAAGTTCAGACATTAAGGTTAAGGCCAACATACACTGCAGCCGGATTCCGCCTGCAAGCGGACGCCTGAGGTCATAACTCAAAACGTCTGAGGTCGAAATACACGAACGTCGATGTTTAGAACCCTCAGTTCGTTGTTAGTCGTGTATAATAGCATGAGTGCTTATGACTCAGCTGAGGTTACCAAAAAACTAAGAGTTCGTGTGTTTTGACCTTCAAAGTTGTGAGTTATTACCTCAGGCAACTGCTTACAGGCGGACTCCGGTCGAGTGTGCGCTAGCCTCAGCCTGCCCACCACTTCAAGCGGAGCGGACTCTTTTGAGGTCAAAGCACATGAACACATTTTAGTTCCACTCTTAATTGTGTATAATGATGGCTTAACTATATTTACAATCTTGAATGATTATTATTTATGAATATAAATATTTGAAAATATTGAATCGATATTATATAAATATAATAGACATCGATATCAGAAGCAAAATGAAAATTATGAAATCTTGTTGGTTTTCTTTAGATTGCTTTCATAAAAAACGTTTGGAACTGCCGCTTTAATTATACTTGCTGCCATAATAATAATTTAAAAAAGCATATGACTCAATCGACCGTGAGTATTTTAGATATATTGGATGAACTATGATTGGATAGGAAAACGCAAAGACTCATCAAACAAACACTCACAGAAACGACATCCAAAGTGTAATTCATGGGAGACATTTCTGATAGTTTAGAGATAAAAAAAAGGAGTCAGACAAGGAGATGGACTCTCTCCACTCCTATTTAATGTAGTTCTTGACAAAGTAATAAAATAATGGGGAAACAGATTGAGAGAAAAAAGCTGTTGGAAATCTGTGAAAATTGGGAGAAAATTTGAAGTATCGTGCTTGGCTTTCGCAGAACACTTAGTACTATTATCTGACTCAATACAAGGAGCCAAATAACAACTGGAAACCCTCAGCAAGTGTGCAGAAAAGGTTGGGCTACAGATCTCATTTGAGGAAATAGAATTCATGAGTTCAAATTTCAACATACAATAGATGTACCACAAGAACAGATCAAAAGAACAACACAATTCAAATGCTTGGGAGAAATAATTGGACCAACAGGAACAGAGAAGAGTGCGCAGGAAAACAGAATTGGAAAACTTAGGAGAGCATATGCCCATGTGCACCAACTGTACAACAAAAAAAGTATATCCTTACAAGCAAAAATCAGACACTACAACACAGTCATCAAAACAGAAGCATTGTATGCATCCGAAACACTGACACTCACCAACAAAGGGCAACTTGAAAACATTCAAAAGGAGGAACGAAAAATTATCAGAAAAGTTTTGGGACCAAGGAAAATTGACGAAGGATACAGGTTACAAAAGAACAGCACAGTTAAAGCCATCAAAGACATAGCATCAGACATTATGAAAAGAGTATGGACACATCCATCGACTACCAGACACCAGGCTAACCAAACAAATTCTACTGGCAACAGAGAACTTGAAGGTAATGAAATGGGCAGAAAATATTCACAGAGACTTGGCAGAAATTAAACTAACTACACAAAAGGTTCAAAACCGGGACGAATTCATGCAAGCAATGGGAAGTGACGTCAGAGATCGGACCGAAGAAGGCTCGACCGAAATGGACAGAAGAAAGAAAGAGAGAAAGAAAAACATGAGTCAAATAATGAAAGCAACCTGGAAACTCCGCAAGTACTTAATGTGATCCCAAAGGGTCCTATACGTGGATAATAATAATAATATCGGTCTGGTCTGGTTATCAGGTCGCACCTGAACTTGCTGTCATGATTTTACGTGTTGAAAATTGAACATGATGAACATGAACTGAAGTACCTAATAAAACAAAATTATGTTGTTCTAGTATAGTTCAACACACAAAGGTACAAAATAAGATCTACAAGATTTACGCTAACAAAATAGGCGGCTCTGAAAAATTGAATAAAGCTGATGGTTGAAAATCACCAACCTTAAAGCACAAATCGACAACACTATTTGTACCGTGTTGCCTAGCCTACAGGTCTGTTGCTAGCAGTCAAATGGTTTGTCACCGCAGTCAGTTTTCTTTTTTTGCTACACTGCAATTTTTGCGCCCCCTAATTTCGTGGCATGGAGTATTATAGTGGAAGGGAAATCGCACTCCATTTGGAACTAGTATTGATCACAAAATACTATTTTTACTCACTCAACCATTTTTTATGGAAACAACCCTTTTCACTCGTACGGCAATTATATTATTATTATTATTATTATTATTAGACGTAAAGCTCCCAAAGTGGAAGACGCTGAATAAAGATGGTTAATTTTTCGACTTGTTCTCCTTGTTTGCCCACCAGCTTTTCATTTTTTGTGCGAATTCAGCTTTTCGCTCCATTCTGTTCCTATTCTTGGAGGTTTTGTCTCTGGTATAACTCTTAGTCTAGTGTTTTTCTATTGTACATTTCTTTGTTGGTTATTTTGGCCAGTACCAGGTGTTTTTAACATTTTGTATCCATCTATGTAGCGTCAACAAGTGATATAATTATGTTCATATATCAGAATATTCATATCATAAATAATAATTATTCAAGAATGCAAACATAATTGAGTAAGCCATCATTATACATAATTAGTGGCTGAGAAGTCCTAAACATGTGTTCATGTGAATGTAAATATAATTGAGTTAATCATTATACACAATTAATAGCAGAGAAGTCCTAGCAGTTCGTGTGCTTTGACCTCAAAAGAGTGCACTCCGCTCACAGTGGAAGCGACATTTTGACACAACAACCTTTGTTCAATATAATTACCTGTACAAGGAACACCAATATAATGAGGGAAAATGAAATAATATGAACAGCGTTCAGTCCGGACATCACAGTTGTTGAAAGATCACATGAATCTCCTTCTTGCTCCACAACTCCCACATCTTGAATTTAGCAACTTCTGCAGTCTATTCCAACTCAGGAGGTTTTTGAAAGTTACAAGCTATCCTCCATCTTGGCTGTTGATTTGTCGACTGGGGTCTTGACGTTGTTCGTGGATTCATTGGTGCGTTCTAATAAAAAAGAATTACATTTATTCAATTAAATGTATATTTAAAAAATACAAATAGTCTAGCAACTTTTGTGGAAACACTTTCCAGAGCGCCAAATCTCAATTACGGGTGGTTGGCCAAATTTGGAATGGCTCTCCCAATTTGGCCCCTTGTGATACTTTTCTAGTTGTTTATTTTTTGAAATCTCGAGTTCATGTGAACTGAAAGGGGACCCTTACAAGATTCAAAGTCAGCATCCAGGGTGGAATTGTTATGCTTGCTATTGCAAAATAATATTGCTATAAATATGATTTAAATAAATAAAAAAATATTGCTATGCAGCAGGCATAACAAACGCCAGAAATCGTTGCACTCAGTGAATGACGATTTTGGAAAGTTACTCAACCGATTTGATCTTCAAAACTAAGTAAAATAAAATTTTAGAATGTGCCTACATAATTAAAAAAGAACAAAAATGTTCATACAATGTAACTCATTTATTAAATTACACTGCCACACTCTGTCTCAAATCTAATAACATAATGTTTTATTTTTCAATCATAATCCAATTCTTACAATAATGCCTAATAAATTTCTAACCTGTTTCCCCTTTACTCTGTCTCAAATCTAAAACATCATGTTCTATTTTTCAATCACAATCCATGTCTTACAAACATGCTTAATAAATTTCTTACCTGTTTCCCCATTTTATTAGATTGATCTTCTGCCCTAAACGCTTGATGTGATTGGTTGCTTGTATTATAACTGGGCGCTCTTTGACTGAAGTTATTTCTGCTATTGTCATGGTTCATACGGTCACCGGTCTGATGTTTCTCTGCACTCCAGCTCTGTTACACATTTAATTGAGCAACAAGTTAAATAGAGTAAGCCATTCAATACTGGTGTATCTATTTTCAGAATATAAATTGCTAAAAAATCAAATGATTGAGATTAGCTAAGTTCATCCACTGATTACTTTACATCTTGGTATTGTTATGGAATGCAAGGAAGAAAGGACAGTAATTTTCTGCGTTATCTGCCTGTGTCAATACTAACTTCCGGAAGCAATAACTGGCACGTTTTTGTTTGCTCCCCCTTTTCATCCCTCGCCTTGCGGTTCATCTAGAGACCTCTAGAATGTTCTTATCTGTTTAATAGAGTATTTTATAGAATAGTCTCGGAAAATGGAGAACGTTCTACTGTTTAAACGGAACGTTAAAAATGTATTATAAAGCAGAAGCTCTCATTAGATACTCATGTTTGGCTCTAAATAATGAGTGTAACTAGTGAAGATTTTTGGCTTAAAAATTTCAAAATTCCAAATTATATCTTTTTTTTCGGACTGTGATAGTGCTTTGTTTGATATGAAAAAATTAATTGAACGAGCGAAGCGAGTTCTTCCTTTTGACTTGAAGCTCGAAGCGTTGTGTGTTTGTGGGTATGTTCCAAGATAACTTTCGAACGCCTTTATAAATCAACTTCAAATTTGAAACACAGATTCTTGGTATCTTTAGACAGGGCAAGTTCGTTGGCTAATAAAATTAAACGACTCCTTCATCCTTTTTGAGGCGAATCAAATAGGACCTTCATTGATATATATAGAAAATAGTTGTTTCTACGATTCTACCATGATGGCAATTGCAAAAGATTTCAAAATATATTTTGAGCTATTATCAGCTGTAGGTGAATATAAATAATGTGATCAGGTTTTTTTATAGAATCTCTATCTGATATACGAATTTCATTGCCCTGATATTTGGATATAATTATGAACAGCTGTTTTTATGTGGTAAATATATCTACTAAATAATTATATTCCATTGCCCTGATATATAGGTATATGATTACGGTAGGTCTTTTTTGTGGAAAATAAATCTGTGTATAAGAGCAACGATGAACTTGAACTTTAAGTGATGTCTTGTGAATTTTTAAATAAGTATCTTTAAAGCAACCGTTTTTCGTTACTACCTTACCCCTACGATAAGCTTTCCAAATGAGTTTCCCTTTCAAAAATTAATTGTTTGCAAGCGAGTTCTCCAGCCCGTTGGGCTCACTAGTATTCTTTATCTGCAAAAGACTTGCGAATAATTATTGTGCTTCAAGGTGAAATTTCAAGTAAAACAGCGACCTAACCTGAGATTTTGATCCTACTTTAAAATTTTGTGAAAAGCAATTTTGGGCAATAGCCTTTTGTATTCACATTGACTGTATTTTAGTTAAATGAATGAATAAATAAATAAACATCAGTTCATTCGAATGTTAATATGATAAAGTGGCAGAGTGACAGTTCCCGTTTCCGCTCATACAAACCGACTACAAGTGAGCGCTAATACAAACTGTGTTATACGAACGTTTAACATGTTAATGTGATAAACTCAGTGTATTGTGACAGATTATTATTTTTCAGGCTTCTTTGTAAGTGCTTCTCAGTGTTTCAACTGTTGTTTTAGACGTTTCTTCTTGAATTATTGAGAAGTTATTTTTTGTTTATTTGATCGGCCTTTAAAAAGTTATAGATCGGCCTTTTTAGTGATTGATTTTTGGAACAGCAATATAGCAGATTTTTAATTAGCTGAACGTTTATTGATTTATTTTTTTATGATAGATTTATGTTGTGTGATATAACTGATTAGTGCGAGTTGTGTTAATTTATGTTAATAAAGTGCCAGTGTTAATTTGAAGTGTTGCCAGCATTATTTTAGAGATAGAACCCGTAACAGTATCTACTTTATTTTCACTGGTAAGTGATAAAAGTAACCACCAGAAATTGTATGTCTACAATGTTCCCCAAAACTTGGCTCAAACGGTAAGGGTCTACCACCAATAAAACTCAAGCATGTTATTTTACCATTGTTATGTAATACTAGCAGGTTGCCCATTTAATTGTATCTGGATTACTATATAATAACCAATCCACAAATTTAATAGCACTGTAACTTTTTACTTATCCCTTTTCTTCATTTCATCTTCCCCTACATTTTTTCTTTTCTTATACTTCATATACTTTATTATTCTTTGGAAAGTAATAATAATATTTTTCTACATCAAGCAAGGTTATTGAATTGAGACTAGAAAATACATGAAAATGATTGAATAAATTTGTTTATCTTCTTGATGTTGGTGATATACCCATAAAGCTTCGGTTTCCTAGCACACGGATTTGAACTAAATGGAAAGCTGACAGGGCCGCATACACTACAATATATAAACTCAATTTGCTTTCAAAATATAGTTTATAATAATATATTCATTCAATTATACATAATCTGCTATTATATTCATATATATTTTTATTATACACAATCTGATTTCAATAATATAAATTGCTAAAAAATCAAATGATTGAGATTAGCTAAGTTCATCCACTGATTGCTTCACACCTTGCCAACAGATTCTTTTAATTCAGACATTTATCTTCTTATTATAACTATAATTTTGCCATTTCATGGTTACAGGGTTTCTGTATGTGATTATTTTGTTGTAAAAATTATATGACTGTAACTATATGTAATTTTTTTTTTTTTTGTTTTTGAGGATGAAGCCCACATGGGTCTGAGACCTGTGCGTGGGTAATGAGTTGGATGATGGTGATTGATGAGTTGGACCTACAGTTTTAGGTGGGTTCCGAATCACTGGGAAGTGATTTTACAGCAGAGACTTCTTTTAAATAATAGGAAAACTGAAAGAATAACTTTATCTTTGCATAACATTAATGTTACTACTCCAGAAACAAAACTGCTAGGCTTTTTTATTGATAGAAAGCTGAACTGGAGCTCTCATATAGATCAGGTTTGTAATAAACTTTCCAGAGTCACATATGCCATGAGGAAAATAAAATATGTTGTTGGCAAAGCAGTTTTGAGTACTGTGTACTTTGCTCTTTTCCAGTGCCATATCAAGTATGGGTTGATTTTATGGGGGCACTCCTGTCATGTAAAGGAGGTTCTCAAGTGTCGAAAGAAGGTCTTGAGAATTATGATGAACAAGCCCTACACTGAGCCATGCCGAGAGATTTTTAAAGAGCTCAAATTATTGACTGTGTTCAATCTATATATACTGGAGGTGGCAACATACATAAGAAAGAACAACGAAAAATATAAAAGAAAAGAAGATCATTCATATGGAACCAGGAGGAAGGCACAGCTACAGATTTTGCACACTCGGTTGGAGAGGACAAGAAGCGACTGGTCTCATCAGGGTATAAGGATGTATAACAGGTTACCAGAGGAGCTGAAGTTAATGCCAGTGCTCAAATTTAGAGTAAAGTTGAAGGATTGGCTCACTATAAATCCTTTTTACTCATTGGAGGAGTTTCTCGGTGCAACTTTTGATTTTCACTTTTAGTTCAGTGATTGATGCACCAATTTATAGACTGTGATATATATATATATATATTTTTTATTGACTGTGAATTAACTTTAATAATTGAATTTAAACTTTTTTGTATTTTATGTGTTGACGAATGTTAATAACTCAAATGAGTTCTCAAACAGATTTTATCTAAATAAATAAATAGAACATTGTCTTTTATCATTTATCATTGTCATTTATCCCTTATAATTGCACAAAATTGTTTATGAAAGAAGGAACAATAAATAATCCAATCAATCAATAATAAGTTATAATTTCCAACAATACGCCATCTTGGTCTGTCCAGTGAGTAGGTGGGACATCGCGATGATAACCTACGACACTAAAACAGTGGACACACGCCCGGAATGAAAATATTCATCTCCAGCGTGTTACACTTTCGTAGTTACAATCTTATGTCTAGCGGACATATCAAAAATCAAGATGACATGTTGTTGGAAATTATAGGTCAACTTAAAACTTATAATTGCAAGTAGATTATGTATAATAGAAGATAATATGAATATAATAATAGATTATAAATAATAGCATCATATAATAGATATAATGCTATCATATAATATTATTAAGCCACGTCTCCACCAACCGAACATGCAAGGCGAACAGTGTTCGCTAGAATTATCTATCGTTTGGTGTGGACGCCTTCTCAAACATTATGATCGGTGAGGTGGTGGTAGTAGCGGGAACCTGTTGTTGGTCATCACTGTTCTTCCACAGACCGAACATTTCAATTGAACTCACAAACACGTTCGGTGACCCATATTTTTAATGTTTGTCCATTTTTTGTATTCGCCAACAATGTTCGGCAGGCATGTTCGGTTGGTGAAGACACGGCTTTTTAAGCTTTATTTCGAAAGCAAATAGAGTTATATACTTATCTATTCCATTCATTAATTTATCTATATATTCATTTAACTAACATACAGTCAATGTGAATGCAACAGGCTATTGCCCAAAACTGCTTTTCACTAAATTTCAAAATAGAATCAAAATCTCAGTTTAGGTCTGTTTTGCACTAGAAATCTCACCTTGAAGCCCAATAATTTATGAGTCTTTTACAAAAAAAAAGAATATTAATTCTTGATTTTACTTTTAACAAAGCACTATCACAGTTCAAAAAAGTTGATACAATTTTGAATTTTGTAGAGTATGCGGCCCTGTCTGCTATCCATTTAGCCCAAATCCGCATTCTAGGAAATCGAAGCTTTTTTTTCTGAGGATGAAGCTCACATAGGTCTGAGACAGTGGTGAGGCGTCCGGTCATCGTTTGATCCGGCAATGAGTAGAGAAATTGGACTAATAATATTGAAATAATCTCAACTCTTAAATAATGGACATTTGTAGGCTTCAAAGCCCAGAAATATGTTCAAAAACAGTGAAAATTGTATCAAAAACCAATAAGAATATGACGAGTAGACGCTCGATGTGTATAATGAAGCGCAAAAGGCTTGCAAATCACACCTGTCCCCTCCTGCACCTGGCTCGATTCCCACTGCCTACTGTTTTTAAACCATTCAAGTAATGCTTGTGATACATCGCAGCCGGCTGTGATGAATAAGGTTTCGTGCGTTCTCGGCCACTGTCATGGGTTTTTGGTAGCTGCCTCCTCATGCTTATTCCTCCCCAGTTCACACTCAGCTTCAGTTACAGCGTTGTAGAAACTACGGGAATTTCGTGTATGCTAAATTATTCAACTTTTACAATAGGCTTATTATTGTTTTGCAATTTAATTAATCTTTTTTATATTTTTAGAGTGTGATCTATTATTATACAATTTATTATTCATTAGATGGTCAAATTTATTTTAATAAATTAGATCGAGTGAGTGCATCATATCAGCATTATTTCGGCAGATTTTGCGTTTTTTTCCTATATCATCCATCGTCGGTCTATGGTAATGGGGAAGATATATATTAAGCAAGAGGTGCAATTAGATAAAATACTTTTTAGTTCTCTGCCTTTTGAATTGGGTCTTTGCCCTTTGTTAGGCCTCTTCAGAGGAGAGATTTCAGATGCTCAAAAGCTTCAAAAGTCACCAATTTGCCTCGAATTTTTAAACATTTTCCTGGGGAGGGCCCTTGGACCTCTTTGGGCATTGGTGGGAGAACCCCACTGCGATGACCGGTGAAGGATTCCACGCCTCGCCACTGGTCTGAGACCTGTGTGCGGGTAATGAGTTGCTTGATGGATAACTTCATGATGATCGGAAACGAATAATATTTTTCTATTTCAAGCAAGTTTATAAAATTGAGACTAAAATATATAAAAATGAATGAATAAATGTTTTACCTGACTAAATTGATACTGGCTGTCTTTTTGAGAGGGTTCAGAGTACTGGGACTGGCCCTGTTCACTTTGATGAGACGTGCTCCTTTCTAGCACTTCCCTTTGCCATCGACTTGGCTGCATTTGAATTTGTTCCAATGGCATTTCATAATTTTGTTGACCAGCACCACTATTTCCTGCATTTGACATGAGATAACTACCTCTTCCGACACCCCTTCTCCCTGCAAAAACACAGTTTTTAATTCAAATAGTTTCCGCCTATTCATCTTAGTACATGGCTCCACTAGTTCATGATTTCAAACTTTTACTATAAATACCGGGGTATACAAAAAGAAGGAACTTACTTTAAAAAAATGTATCTCTTTCATACTATAAAGATATAAACATAAGAGCATAATAACTGGAAAATCATTAAACATTTCAAATCATTTTAAAAACCAGGATATGAGCTCCAATCATAGCCGTATTGGTTTGTCTGCAGTCCTGTACCTATTAATATTTAGAGAAATATATATTAATATTTATTCAATTTCTTCAAAAATCACCTGGCGGCAGTGAAGCCACTATACGCAGTGAAACTCATATTTAATCCAAAGTATGAATACATAAGAAATTATAATTTCATACAGTGGAGAAAAAAGCAATAAAATAATATATTTGGTAATATATAATATATAGGTAACAAAGGTCATATAGCCGGTTGCACGAATGCCAATTAAATAAGGAGTTTAATGTCAGTTAAGTAACCGTCGTAAATGTAACGGGTTTATTTCTGTTGCACAAAGATCCAGTAGTTAATTTTCGTTAACCGAACGGTGATAATCTGGCTACACTGTAATTTGATCAACAGATGATTCTGAAGTTGAGGAAAAAGATGAATTGGAATCATTTCATTGTGAATTATTTGAATCATTATTTAACTATCTCAATATTATTATATTCATTTTGAAAGGTTTTTAACACCTATGACCTAATTTTGTAGTTATATGTTCTGGTACAATGAACATAACCTATAAAATGTAACTTAACGGGCATTAGTGAGATTTAATCATCGGTGATCGGGCGGTTAAATATATTTTACGCCGGTTAACCTAATCAGCGTTATCGCTTGTAATAGTCCTTTGTGCAACTAAATTCTCTCCATTAAGTCTAATTTCCGTAGAATGACGTCATTCTACAGGGATTAAATTTAATTGGCTTTTGTGCAACCAGCCGATAGAGTTTTAGTTAGTTCTGTCCAGTTATAACCTTCAATACTGCCATCCCAGAAAGGTAACCGTTACATTAACACTGCCATCATGTTAATATGTGATCTTTGCCATCCCAGCTTCTCTTCACTAATAGTAATTATTAGCAAAAATAATTTTATAATTTGAAGCTCCTACAATAAAATATTTGACATAGTCACTTTCTTTTTCCCTTCAGACATCACATCACATGCAGAACTACTTTCTAAAATAAATTTAAAGACGGAAGCTTCTCTTTAGAAGCGAAATGCATCCCTCCCATATAAGTAAGTGAAATAGAAATAGAATTTAAATAGAAATACAGTGTCAGTTATTAGACTGAAACCCAGTTGAAACTGAATAATGATTTTCCAACAGACTGTTGCTCAAGTTACATTATTGGCGGAAATCAGCAACCCCAAACAATTTAACATAATTGCTGTCATACTGTCAATGCGAAACATCAGTTTAGCGGTAGAAGAAAATCAAATTTATAGAAATAATTTATTGCATGTTCAATTTAAAACAGGAAAAAGTTATAGTACAAGAATTGAATAGTAATGTGTAGTGAATAAATATTTGTAAAGTAAGAAGTATAGTATTTTTTAGGATGAAGCTCACATAGGTCGGAGACCTAATGGAGTTGGATGATGGCGATTGATGAGTTGGACCTACAGTTTTGGGTGGGTTCCGAACAACCGGGAAGTGATTTTACAGCAGAGAGCACAGTCCTTTTTGCTGGCCAAAGACCAGCAAAAAATATATGCGTCTTGAAAAGGAAATATTTCTTGTTTCATATTCCTTTACTGCCACAATGATTCAAGGTTGAATGTTAAATTTCCATGTTCTGCATCTCACAATAAAGCAAAATCTAAAAATCTAAGAATAAATTCAATTACCTAGTTGGCGTGTTTGCTGCTCGCCCATGCACCATTGAAAAGGTGGAGGTGGAATTGCATACGATGATCGATTTTGTTGTCCTCCGGGGAAATTCGGCCTGAAAGAATATTATTTTACCAATAATTGTTGGATTGTATTGACGGCAGCAATTCCAATTTCCATTATATAATTCATTAATCTATTACAATTTATATTAAAAGGCCTATAATTTAATAGAAAATTACAATAGTTACACAAATACAAGGTATAAATCTACTGAAATATCAACTAGAACAGAATATGAACTAATAATCAACTTTTCCTACAATTGCTCTTAAGAAATTAGTTGACATGCTGAAAACTAATCATAAAAAAGCTTATGATGTTGAAGATCAAACTTGTTTCCAGTAGTAGTAGTAATAATGGTTAATTTCCATTTCATGTTAACATGCAATCATTATATTAATTTATAAACATCCTAAGCTTGGCTTTCGCCGTCAGCTAGAGTTAAGAAGTACTAATGAACATGAACAGTACTACAAAAATTATAACATTTCACAAAAATGCAACATTACCTTTCAAAGATTAAATTTCAAAAACAAAATTACAAACAAACTTTTTTTTTTAATATTTCAAGTATATTTTGAATATTTCACGGAACTAAGGATACAGATACAGCAATGTGATACTATTTATAGACCAAAATGGAAAAAAATAAATACATATTACAGTAATTTATTCACTTTCCTTAATAATTAAAATTCTCTAATGCTACCAGTACACTATGGCCGAACATAGACGGATCAAGGCGGACACGATAGTGTACTGGGTCACTTAGTGTAGGTCCGTGGTAGTCCGATCCGCCATGATCCGTATTGGCCAATGTTCCGGCTAAAGTCGGTAACTAGCACGGATCAAAGGAGGCGGACCTAGACGGAATCAGCCGGACTCCGAACACGAACAAGCACAAACTATCCCCAGTACACACTGGCCCTCATTCGCCAACAGGTCCCCATTCGCATTCACTGCTCTGCGTGGCAAACAACCGGTTAACATAACCTATCAACTTACTATTTACTATTTTTAATTGGGACTGACTAATAATATTTATATTTTATATAAATATTATTTATATTAATATTTATATATTATATATATATATATATATAAAATATAATATTTTATATAAATTTATATAACTTATATAAATAACATTTATATAAGTTAATATAACGTACATATACCATCACTAGGAAAGAACCATTTATTTTGAATGTACAATAAATTATTGTATGAAAACACGTGTTAAGGTTGTGGGTTTTGGTCGTAATTTTTTTCTCGAAGTTTCTTGGTTTGGCAACTAATAAGCTATTAAAATGCTATCTATTACCGTGAGAATTTTTTTTCCATGAATTATTTTATGAAATATGGGCTTTCTAAGTTTAAATTTTCGGGGCGACAAATCGTTCCTAAGTTGAAATAGACATCAGGGATTAAAATAACATATTTCTTAATTCAATCTAAAGTTGTTTTTTCATAATAGTATTTTTAACTTAAAAAATGTTTGGGTTTTTAAAAACATTCTTTCAAAGGAACTGAACTTTTGATTGAAGTAAGAAATATGCCATTTTAGTCCCTGATGTAAGTTTTGACTTTGAAAAAATAATCAATAATTTATATCAACTCGTAGGAAAGAGTTGTCGCCCCAAAAACCCCGAAATTTTCAACTTTGATAGCCCATATTTCACAAAATAATTCATGAAAGATTTTTCTCATGGCAATAGATAGAACTTCAATAGCTTAATAGTTGCCAAACCAGGAAACTTCAAAAAAAATTATGATCAAAACCCTATACTAGTGCACAGCCTATGCACAATGGTTTGGATCAATTACAAATTAATTTAATTTAGCCTACCTTGTTCTTTTTCGGTGAATTTCCTTCACCCACCACCTTCTTCGGTTCCAAGGCTTTGTGATTTTCTTCTTGTGGTAAGTATAAATATACTTATAATAAGCATAACTGTACAGCAAAAATGCTGCGGCAACTTCAACATGAACATCCATTGTGGTCGATCACTGAATCGCGAATGAGTGCAAATATGTTTTACGAATAGTTGGGCCTACTTGGGCCAATGTGTACTTGGGTGCATTCGACAACATTCGTTGTCGCTAATCATTCACGAACATTGACGGAACATTTGGCAAAACATTCAGGCGAATGTGTGGGCCATAGTGTACTGGTAGCATAACAAGAACCACCGATAATGCCAAGCCTCCCTACAAAATTTAACCAACCCACTCCAATTTGCTCCATTCGCAACTTCCACATACTCATTCTCAGAAAGGATTGACTTGCCCAGCCACTTTCGTCTCCACTCTCCCAAGACCAAACACCGAGCAACAAAATGAAATGTATATTTTTTTTCGCCTGCATTACACAATGAACACATTCTACTCCTTCCCTCTATCCATGGCCTGTCATTCAAATTTAACATTTCCCCTCTCACCTTCATTATCCATCTGATATCTGGCAATGCAATTTCTCGCTTCAGATAACCATCACCTTCTAAATTCACACTCCTCAGTTTTTTATATATTGTGTGGTATCTGGCTGCATTCGCTGATACCTTAAATTCTTCAGTATTCAATCTTGTTTCCACTAGCATATAATAAAAACTTAATAATTTTTTTATATACATATAATTGACCGAACGGAGAGAGGTCTCTGTATCGAGTCGACCGTTTTGCATTTGTCTGTAACACATTTACGGCTGAACGCGGGAACCGATTTCTTTGAAATTTGGCATGATTGTTCCTTTTAGTAATGCGCAGCGATGCATGTGTAAGAATTTTTGAAATTTTGTTGCATTTAAAGGATAATTACAAAGAAAAATAGGAAAGGCAACCAAGCATAAGGCAACTAAAGGAACATATGATTTTAAAAATGAGCTCCATCATATGCAATTGGAATCAGATCCATAGATAGAAAAATAGGAAAGGCAACTAAAGGAACATATGATTTTAAAAATGAGCTCCATCATATGCAATTGGAATCAGATCCATAGATAGCTCTCGGGCCGTAACATATGGTTATTCATCTCATTGAACCTTATTCATATGAATAAAGATAACATTCATATTTGTTTTTCATTTCTAATATTTTAATTAAGTATATAATAATAATAATATCGTGTGACCTGGCTGGCTCAGGTCTGGTGTCAGAGTTATCAGGTTTATAAATTAAGTATAATAACAAGAGATTAGTAAGTAAATTATAAACACATTTAATTAATATTGCTTTATAGACTCATTCATCACATATCTGAAATCTAATTTTTTTGTGCAGATTCATAGATAGCCCTCGGGCCCCCTTATTTATCTCGTTGAGCCTTATTCATATGGATAAAATCATCACTCATAAGAATGTCAAATCATTTATAATATTTCAATTAAATTTAGTAAAAAATGATTACTAGGTAAATGGTATACAAATTTAATTAATATTGTTTTATAAACTCATTCATCAGACATCTGAAATCTAATTTGAGCAATCAGCTGTCTCGCAAATAGAAAACACAGCCTTGATGTGATACAAAGTGACCTTTTGTGAAAACCAGACATGAAAAAATAGACTACGCGAATTGAATCAAGGGTTAGGTCTGATGACTGTGCTTAATTTTGCGATGGTGATTATCATTGAGTACATGGAGTATGTTCCGCTGTGCAAGCACCCACTGTTCACAGAAATACTAGTATATTATGTATTTTTTAAAGTTTTCATTTTAAAACAGATGTTTACTGAGTAGCAAGCTTACGGCAGTGCTTAACGGTTGCTGATGTCTTAGCTTTACTTTATGATCGCCACTTTTGCCAACCTTACATTCTTGAATATCGTACCCGACGTCCAAAATTTATCAAATATTTCACAATTATTTTTATATCTTAATCAAAAATCACTACCTTTCAATTATGTTCAAAAAATATTTTTTTGTAATGTGATTTCTTTGAAATTATCGTACACAGTGCAGATCGTAGGTAGGCAGATCATACATCGTACAACAACCAAATTACCATACAAAACGATAATTTGACGGTTAACACTGAAGCTTGCCAGCTGACTCCTGTGATGAATTTTTCGTAAGCTGAACGTGTGGGATCATTTGCGTAATATAAATTATTGAATGGAAATCCAAAACTGCAGTTTTAGGAAAAATGTTGCATTTAGAGTGTGAAGCTTATTAATCACTCTTGAAAAATTACCGCACTCCGCACCGCTTCATGTAGAAACCGTTTAGTTCGAGTGATAAAGTCGCACTTTACGCTCTTGACACATAAAAATGGATCGAATAATTTTTTTTAGAGATATTAACTTCTATTTAAGATAAATCAGCTTGTAGATGAACTGAATTTTTCTAATTGAATGTAATACTTTCCTAAACTAACATAGGTGATCAACATCTATTTCTTATCCTCCTAAGCTGTCCTAGGGCAGTCTTCCGAAATGGGAGGTACAGTCTAAATAGGACCTCGCTCACAAAAAGGTGTTGGAACTTTTCCCCATTTATGCATAGAGCCCATGAAAATAAAACCAAAAAAGGCCGTAGCGGACAAAAATTGGTATAAGGCTGGAACGTTTCTGAAATTTTCTATGCTATGCAAAACCTTTGGGGGGGGGGGGCAAAAACCCCTGATTTGGCACTTCATTCGAAATTGAAGAATATTAAATTCTACGTCGATTGATGTATAGCAATACCAAATGGGTTCAGTTGTTCATTCACAATCATCAAAAATCATGTATTTTTACCCTCCAAAAGTTATGCACAACCCAGAAACTTTCACAAACTCAGAGGGCTCTTTTTTAGGAACTTTTTTAAAAAGTTTCAGCATTGTACCAATTTTTGTTCAGCAAAAGTCTAATTTGCCTGATCTAATAGCATAGGCACATCTACACTGTTCACTTTTTCTACATTTACTCTATTCAGAACTCCATTCTGCTCTTAAGATATTGTATGACTAAATTTCATATTTATTAATGACAACTTAGGTTGCCAGGTCTTAAAAGAACTATGTCGAACACTAATCACATTAGATAATAACAATAAACGGAAATGAACACTATGATAACTATGGCGAACACTAATCACATTAGATAATAATAATAAACGGAAATTAAGTACAAAAATATAGGTTACTGTAAGAAATTAAAAACACACACACACACATCTACAAGGTAACTAATTACTGTACTACGATAATCATAATAACTACAAGAAAGAAAGAAAAAGAAGAGAAGATGATAGAGATAAGAGAAAAATATATAAAGGAGAAAGATAGAGAATGATAGACGAATGGCAAGATTTTAATAAGGCCCTGCTGGGCCCCTAATAAATAATTTTCCACAAGAAACACTATAATACATGAAAGTATTTCACACTTATCATGTCATTTTAAATCAGTATTGCAAAATACTATAAATATATATATAATAGATACAACTTCTGTAAGTATATTCCATTAAATTCAGCCGATAATACAGTTAAGACAAGTCTGCTTTGAGAATTCAAACTGGAACATATATTTTCCTACAGTGACCCGAAAAAGTGCCTATTTTTGCACCAACTGTAGCACTCAAAATAGTCTATTCTTGCACCAGTGTGGGAAAGCAAATTCCAGTGCGCAAAAGTACTTTTCCGCACTCCAATTTGCAACCTAACAACACAAAATAGTGAGCATGTAATACGCAGGTTCCCTAATTCTGCATTCAAAAATAGGTTGGCTACCCTGCTTCAGCCAAGCAAAAATCGAGGTCATAGTCAGCTGTACTTGTTGTCAAAATCGATTTGATTCGAAGATAGGTTATGTGATGAATTTTGAGGTAATGTATGTCCTGTTTTGTTGTGTTTAAATTACTTTATACATTACTATAGAAAAATTTAATGTGTAATTCGAGCACAAAGTATTGTTTTGGCTCTCAAGAATCTTTCCCTGTTGGTGCAGAAACCTCCCATTTTTCGCTCTAGTTACACAAATACCTGTTTTAGTGCTAATATTATGTGTTGATGATCAGATTTATGCTAATAACAGACTTATTTACTTAAAACTGACTTACCTGTATTGTGAATAATACTGTGGAAACATTTGCTGCTGCCCGGGAGGGAAATATGTTTGTCCCGTCCAATTGAAATTCTGGTTCTGAACATTATTGTAAGGTTCTTGATAGTAGGGATAGTAAGAGTTATTCCAGTTGAGGCTTTCTAAAGCAGTGTGCGAAGCATTCTCAATGGCCTGTAAAACAATAAAATCATGGAGCTCATACTCTAACTTAGAACCAGGAATTGAAAGACACCAATTTTTCTAATGCAGTACTAAATATAGTGTGAATAGATACTGAATCAGTCATGAAGGTATAAGAAAAAGAGGGAGCATAACGTATACCGGCAATGTTAAAAACGTGTAACCCGAAATGGAAGCAAGCAAGGCCCTATTGCGTGGTATCTGACGCCATAAGCAGCTATATCACCGCGAATTTCAAATTAAGTTGTTCACTTTTTCAAGGTTACACTTTCATGTCAGTTCAAATGTTTGAATCAGACTTATCATCTTTGAAAAACGATTTGCTTCTCAAAATGTTTTTTTGAAAACATTTATCAAGATTGAGCAGTTGTATCGATTAATTTAACGCTAATTATGCCTTCAACCTACAACAAATTGTAGAGGGGAGGCCATCTCTAAAGATAGCCATGATAGAGTTCATAGATAGATTCAACAACTAAAACAAGTACTGTATATCTATAGTGAAGTAACCGTTCAAGATGGCGTCTGCTGCACTTTTTTGACTTTATGCTCCCTCCACTCTCTTATACCTCTATGGAATCAGCGATGAGAAGGGAAAGTAGGAAGCTGACAGACACAGAAGCTCTGTTTGAGAAAATGAGAGCAATATAAATATGTCTATAAATGTTTACATATGTTGCATTATGTTACATTAATACTATTATTAGAAGTAGAAAATGTAGTTCACTGAAAAAGAAAATAGTAATTAGTAACAGTACTTGAAATTTGAATAAGTCATAGGATCACGTGAGAAGGTTTGACTGTTTATTTTATAATGTAATTGCATAATTTTTTATTCCAACTGAATTATCCAAGGGACAGCCCAGTTCATTGTTCAGTGTTGAGAAATAAATTAGTTAAAAAAATCAATAAATTTCTTTGAGAAATGAATGAAACAAATATTGACATCAAAGCACATTGGTTGAAAAACTTGAAAAAATTAGCTGAAATATTGAGTTTTCAGTAAAAAATTTAAGGCAGCAAATTGAAGAACAAAGAATATGTGCTAGTATCATTTTTATTGTCTTTCTTCTATTGGCGATGCCGAGGTTGTGATGGATATCCATTATATCTTAGCTAACCCCCTTGAAACTAATTAAATTTCAGTCTATGGCCTGAATAAAATAAGTTGATAGTTGATCTCTCTGTCGGCCAAAACGCATCGCTGCCAGACGGGGGAAAGTTTTCTATATCAACAAATCAATTTAGTACATCCAATGAGTCAGAGCCAAGTGATATTCGGAAAAAACACTTTTTACGAATTTTCAATTTGATTGATTGAAAAATAAAATTTTTCTCTTAAAACTTCAATCTTATGATTTTTTGTGTCAGGACTAAAAATTAAGGGGATTTAATTTTACATACAGATTACTGATTGAATTACATATTTTTAATGTCGAAATTTTAACCCATTTGACAACGACGCTTTTTGGCTGGAGGACCAAATTTGGCCAGACCATAATTTTTTTACGTCTTGGAGACTCCAGTTAAGGAGTACGATCAACAATTATACAATCTTATACACTAGTTACCATAATTACTATATCAATTAGTTGAGGTGAGGCTTAATTTTGATGTGAAAGGAACTCTTGTTCACTATACAAGCTTTATCAACTAAATATTTTTTCAATTGTTTTTCAAATATTTCTATATTTTCCAGACTCTAAAAACTGAGGTAGCTTGTTGCAGTTTCCTACCAATATAACTAGGTTTTTGTTTGAATAAGCTACTATTGTGACTCACCAAGTGATAATCTCCTCGGCTTCTTGTATTATAATTGTGTACATCCAGATTTTGTTTAATATCACTCTTTTTTACATATAAAGTAGCTTCATACACATATGAGCAGGGTACAGTTAGGAGACCAAGGCCCATATTTATGAACGTGACTTACGTTGATCTAAGCACGAATCATCTAAGTTTGACTTGGAAAGGCTCTATTACATTGAATGTGGTCACAAGCTAACCTAAAATTGTTTTGTATTATCAGGTACTAATAAACATAAAATAACATGCATGAAAGGATAAAGATACTGCACTGCATGTAGATTTACAGTTACTGTTACATAATAATTACCATGCCAACATCTTTCAAATCATTATTTTCTGTTTTACGAATTTGAAAAATGAGCATTTGAGGCAGTGTAGTGAACGCTATCTGCCAGCAGACCTAAGAACTTCATCCATTCTATTTCGTAGAAAGAGAATTCTATACTAGTGCCAAAAATAATGTATAGGTTAGAACTAGATTTATATAAAATAAGTAGAAATAATTTCAATAAGTCAAATATACAGTGAATTGCCTTGCAAGGTGCAAATATTGAATATGATGATTTTATTTTATTATTATGAGCCGATGCCTTACTAAAATATGAAGCCAAAATATGATGCAACACAACAATCTAAGAACGGCTTCAAGTCAGCTCTGTACCTAGCTTGGCTAAGAACGGATTTGAGACTCCAATTATAAGCACGACTTGACTTTTAAGTTGAGAAGATGTTTAAGTGAGGTTCATGAATACGAACTTTAGTCTAAGCTTTACTTATATTAGGTGAGTTTACTGGCTGAAAAGTGAGGTTATACGCCGACCCAGTTGTCCATGCAACATTTATGTAGTGTATATTAGTGTAAATTAGAGTAGTTTAATTGAACGAGCAAAGCGAGTTCTTCCTTTTGACTTGAGGCATCATGTGTTTGTGGGTATGTTCCACAATAACTTTCGAACGCCAAGTCGATCTCTGATAAGTCACATTCATAAATACGGGCCCAAGTCTCTTGAACAATGGCCTACATGAATCTAATCTATTTACTCTTTCCATACACCTAACAGCTTTCTTTTGGATCTTAAACACCCTATCAAGGTTTTGTTTTGATGAATTGTCCCATACTAAGATAGCATACCTAATATGTGGCAGTAAGAGTATGTGTGGTAAGCTGTAAAAAGTAGCTTTTTTTTCATTTAATCTAGCAAGCAGCAAGTAGGACAAATAACCACATATTTTCTCAATGTATGGAGCCCATGTCAATCGTCTATCCAACAAAACTCGTAGAAATGCAATTTTTTCTTCCTGGTCTAGTTGATTATCATTTACAAAGACGTTTATAGCCCTATCTTCATTTGAATTATGTTTGTTTTTGAATTGAAGGTATTGGCATTTTTTTACTATTTATTGTTAATTTAAACTGATTTAAGAATTGGACAATGGACTGCACACCTATATGGGCACTTATTGCTAAATTATCTAGAACAGAGTTAATAATAAAAACTTGAAAAGTACTTCAAGTTTTTATTATATATTAGTGGAAACAAGATGAATCTTCAGCATCATGAAATTGCTGAAAATGAGTGATGAGTCGCCTGCAAATAAGAGGGCTCTACCACTAATTAATTCTTTAGGTAAATGGTTGACATGTAACAAAAAATTCCATTACTTTCTACAATTTGTAGCATAATACAGACAATCAGATTCTCTGTCTCTGTTGGATAAGGCTCTTATCTCTTGTAGCTGTTGATTTGATTAGTTCCAGTTTCATTTAGATTGGTTTAGCTTCTGGAAGGAACTTTGTTATAATAATTGTATTACTTTTATTGGTGGGGGACCCTTACACATAGAACTATAATATTTCGTTTTCTAGTACAGTATAAAAATATGAATCATGTTTATTACTTTTTTTAAATATGAGATCAAGCTGTGCATCCAGGAAAGTAGAAAAGTGGAACTGAAAAAATTAATAACTAACCTCTTCCGCAGTTCTGCCTTGCTGTGTGCCATAATTAACTGATGAAATCAATACATCTGCAGTAAAGTAGCCATTATAATCCTTACGGCAATTGGTTTTCAAAGGCCACTCTATAAGACAAAAAATTGTGTATTTGAAGCAATAAATTTACAACAGTCAAATAAAAACATCAATTATTAAGGTCGATTCACACATATCAGTTCCAAGCTATCCGTCTCGTCTCTGTCATAAAATATATTCTCATCTGAGTTTCCAATTACGCTGTCTAAACTCGTCAGGTGACTGATTGTTATTGGATGTGCCTGTGACTGAACTGAGACGGAGCTGTGACTGCGACGCACCGTAACTGATTTGTGTGAATCGACCTTTAAGGAATCCTTATATATTCACTACATTTTATTTATTTATTTGTAGACAGAATAACAATAAACTGAAAGTTCCTCAAAGTTCAAAACTACCCTCTTTGCAGATTTTGACTACAGTATATTGTCAAAAACATTGAAGTTAATTTACACTAAAAATTTATATTTGCAAAAAAAACATCACTATGTCATGTTTTATCAATAATTTATAACTTTATGAGAAAGCAATGGGGGAAATTTGTAGGATTTCAACTTTGCCTATAGATTTCTATTTTTGTGATTTTTGTTAGGTGGGAGTCTTTTCAGCAATTGCAAATTGAGATTGAACTGGAAAAGTTTGTCTTCAATGAAACTTGTGTTATTGGGTTAAACTTGGCTTCCAGTAAATCCATGAAGTTTTATACTTGGGTTCCATGAGATCTCAACCCACTTCTCCATCAAATTAGTTCTAAAAATGTTTTGAATAGTATGCAACCCCAAATTTTCTGGCATAGGAAAATAACATTGAATTAAAAGGTTGACAACTATTAATTGGATGTTTTAAAATGGATGTTTCCCATCATCACCCATTCACCTCATTACCCACGCACAAGTCTCCAGACTCATGTGGGCATCATCTGCAATAAAAAAAATTATAATCTGAAATTTATTACATACCGTAACAACATTAGCCTACAGACAAACATAGCCTCCAAATTATGACAACCTGTACAGAACTGTCATGGCTGACAATAAAAAGCCATAAAATGTTGGCGCTCGTTGGCGACTGGAGTGGCCCAGTATAATAAGCCTCATAGCAAACAATGGTCGGCTGACAATGCGACAGATTAAAATTAAATCAAAGTATCCTACAGTTGAAATACTTACTATTTCTTTGACAGAGTTCGTTGAGTTCTCTCTTATATGAGTGTCCAGCCTAAAATCAATAAGCACTTGAATAAACCAAAAAATGAAGTTTCAATTGCAGAAAATATTTGCAATAACATTCTGTTCTATTGAATATTTTTTACACTACACTCGAAAAAATAATGAATTATAAAAGAATTACTAGATTTAGAAATATTTAAGAAAAAATTATATATAAGCCAAAATTGATTAACAATAGAAACGATAAGATGATAAAAGGCAATTCACCAATAGTAGCATTAAGAAATGTTAGAGCATGCTGCACTCTTTTCTGGAATAAAAGTGAATGGAAACGGAGACTATTTGAACGTGTGGCTAGGGCACTATAGCTTAGCTATGAGTGAGATTATCAGTTTAATTATCATAAAAATTATCACCCAACAAGAACGGTTAGTTATTATTGTAACTTAGTTGAATCCTGTCTTTCAAACTATTGTCATTGAACAGAAAATCAAGAGATAATAAATTCATTTATAGAATTGAGATTTTTCGGAGGATGAAGGTCTGGAATTATGCAGATTGAAAAAATACTACTGTTGATTCTATTTTTAAAACTCTGATCAATATAATTTATTCATTTAGTGCACATTTAAAATGAAAAAAAAAAGCGTGCGTAATGTTTTTTTTTTTCATTTATGTTGCAGTAGCCAGCAGCTATAGGTGGATCGCCACGAGAATGCCATCAGCTAACATGTATTCTAATGGGGGGCCAATGCCATTCTTGTGGCGATCCACTTGTAGCTGTACAAGAATTCATGATGGAGGGCCACAAGAATTCAGCACTACCTGTACTGAAAACATTGACAGTTTATCGTTGCAATCATAAACTAGCTGCCAAGTCTGATGTTTCCAGAAAGACATCAATATCAACCCGCGAACCTTACTTTGTCCATCATTCTGTTTCAAGGTTAATATGTATATTCAGTAGACAAATGTCAGTTTCAGTAGATCCGCAGTATCTACAAATGCTAATAAAACTATTTTTCAAACAGGCCCAGTCTGTGATCACCATAATTTATTCATTAAGTATACATTGAAAATGGAAAAAATAAACGTGTAGGGATTGTTTTTTCATTTTAGTTACATTTAGTTGATGAGTATCAGTTTTATTAGTTATGCAGTATCTACAGATACTAAAAAAAACTAGTTTTGTAAACAGACCCAGACTGTGTCTTATCAGACTCTCCCCTGGTTGCCCAATGATGGTTCATTATCCGTTCCGCTTTTATACCAAGCTGCTATGTGAAAGCATGTGATTATACCTATATACATACTAGGTATGATCTATATATCTTGAATGATGAAGCAGATAGCTCATATAAAATGTATAGAAGCGGTTCCATTATTTATGCAGCTGCGCAATTTTGTTATAACTCAACATAACATAGCCTAAAACAAGCCTGATATTAATGGCACTAATACACTATTGGCACCTAATGGCACCTATACTAGCCACTAATACATGTATTTTATAATACTAAAAGCTGATTTACTCTCCAAACCATATAATAATATGATTATTTACATTATTCAATTTATAACGAATTATTTAACTAATTTATATAATTTACTCAAAAATTGCAGTTTTATAGTTATTAGATTCCCATTTAGTTTGCTAATATATATTATATTGTTTTATAGTTTTAATTAATTATTGATTGGAAATAAAGTATTTATTTATTTATACTTCCAAGCAAAGCTGATCTTGGAATTTTAAATTTTTAGTTGGCTCTGTTGGCTGCATTGTAATTTAGCTGTCATTGTTCGCCTAGCAGAATACTTTTATATTGAATGGTGTGATGTAGCATGTTGTGATAGCATCTTGGTATAAAAGAGTAAATTTATTCGTTTTTTAGAATACATTGAAAATGAAAAAAAAAATTATGCGTAGGGAATGTTTTTCATTTAAGTAATAAAGCAGGCGCAGACAGACATTTCTGGATTAATAAAAGAAACTCACTTGAATGGGTAATGTAGGGGGCGTGTTGAGAAGAGGAGTCTTCTTCGCCGATGGAGTCTGTTGAGATGTATCACTGATTTGCAACACCTTTCTCAGTTGATCAGATGGAGGATCCTGTAAACATCACAGCAATAATTATTATGATGGTCATAGTTTCTATTAAATATTAATGTGTAAATTCATATCTGCATTGAATTGAGATAGAATCACCATTGAATAATATACTACACTTAAATCCAATACAGTAGAAGCTCATTATAACGGACTCTGCCTATAACTCCGTTTGACTCATCCAAAAGAATCTAAGGATTAATACAATGATGAAAATTAAATATTTTTTTTTAATACAATTTATATGTACAACAGCTTACACAACTACGTAATAAGAGAGAGTAGGGATGTGTGGGTGTGCGTTTTGTGTGTCAGTCTTGCGGATTAAATAAAAACGGCAACGATTTGAAACACTAAATTTGCAACAAAGCTTCCTCGAAGCCACATTTTTTATTTTCTCTTCAGACTTTTCAAAATTAATGTTGAAATTTCACTTACGGGCACTATTAATGTTTTTTTTCTGAGGATGAACCCCACATAGGTCTGAGACCTGTGCGTGGGTAATGAGTTGGATGATGGTGATTGGTGAGTTGGACCTACAGTTGTAGGTGGGTTCCGAACCACCGGGAAGTGATTTTACAGCAGAGAACAGTGTCTTTTTTGCTAGCCAATCTAATTGGTCACCGTTACAAACAGGACCTACGAGAACGCAGCTTATCTCTATCTGATTGAACAGATACCTGCTACGGCTCGCGGCTATCACTTCCCACATTTGTTTTACAATGTCTTTAGATGCAGGAAGCTCATAGAACAGCTCATACATGATACTTCACTATGAAGTAAAAACGCGTTTAGTCACAAGCCAAAGCAATACATTTGTTTCATATGAATATTGCACACCCTAATTCCCTGTTTTGGAATTGTATTGGCATTGGCAGTTGAAATCCGTATATCACATGTTCAATTTAAACTTCCCGTTGCAAAGCGTTGATGAACCACTAATAATAACAAAAATAATAGACAACTCATCAATCACCCATTCACTTCATTACCCATGCACAAGTCTCAAGACTCATTTGGGCATCATCCGAATAAAGAAAAACTTTGTTCATTTTTAAATGTTTTAGCAGTCTTCACTCAATATGCTTACAACAATGTAATATGGTGGAAAATACTCAATCTCATAAACTACGTGAATAGCTAATTATCTTGTAGTCATCATCGGTTAAAACTTTAAAACATGTTAAGATGCTTAATTCAGGAGAGGAATCGACAAGTAATGTTATGAAAAAAGGGAAGTGTGATAAAAATGGAGAGGACTGACAAAAAATCGATAAAGAATAATTGATAGGAAGAAGCAACTTACAACATTTTGAGCTTCATTCCGCGAAGGTCTAGCCAACACCTTCACTTGATTGCTCTGAAATAGAGGGATGGATGATAGAATAGTACAACTCAAATCACATTATAATTAAACAATTAAACAATGAAAATAGCTGACCAGATTCATCAGCTATTCTGCAATATTTAATCAAAATATTAGACAAAATACATTCAGTTTTATTCACTGTATAGCTTATAGCCGCAACTGTGTATTCATATACTTTCAGTTTCAGAAAGAATAAATAATAGTCAAATTTCAAGGTAAGCTGGCAATTCTAGTAATTTGAAATCATTCTAAATTTTAACGCCCAAAACAGTAAACTTCAATGTGAATGATTTTGAGCTTTTTCCAACGTATTAAGGACTGAAAGGCAGATATTTAGCAGCTATTCTACACAACTATGGTTAATAATCTTAATATCTTAATAATCAATATATTGGATAAAATATATTCAGTTTTATTCAGAAGGAAGAAGACTGTATAGCTTATAGCCGTAACTGTGTATTCATATACTTTTCAGTTAAGGCGCGTTGTACTAGCTGCGGAATGTTCTACACTGCGGTATGCGAAGAGTGGGCTGCGGAGCTCACTCCGCAGCTGACGAAGAAGCATCGTTGTCCTAGCTGCGGAGGTAGGACTCGATTTCCGGCGGGGAGAAATGACCTTGTGAGCAAGTACTGCGATGTGCGCATGCGCGAAACCAGTTTATCAACTGCTATGTCACTAATTCGCAACCGACTATGGAATGACTGCTTCTTGAGCAGTGGCTCGTTTCCACAGTTCACGCTCCGCCGGAAGAGTGCGTTGTACGTTGTCTAGGACAACACCCTTATGGAAAGCCGTGTAACCAGTGGTCTGTCAATTACGCTCTCCATACTCCGCATTTCACATTCCGCAGCTGGACAACGCGCCTTTACAAAAAAAGGCTGGCATAGGAATATTTAGTCAAATTTCAAGGTAAAGCAGCCATTCTAGCAATGTTTAAAATTTAAAAACATTCCCGCATCTCCAAATTTAAAAATGGCGCCCGAATCAGTAAACTACAATGTGTATTAAAGGACTAAAATAGCAACTCACCAAGTTTTGGGTTTCTTTTTTCGAAGTTCTACCGGCCGACTTCACCTGATCTTCCTGAAAAAAGACCGAAAAGTAATCAATAAATACAAGATAAAAAAATAGTACAGCCAAAACTCTATGAAGATATTCAAGGGGTCTTATAAATTTCTTCGTTTAAAGTACTCATTCATAATGTGACTAGAAACAGCGTCCTAGTTTTGTCATTTGAACAGTGTTTTAATGCACTATGTTTCTTATGAAATATCAACGACGCATTATTATTCAAATTCCAGGTTTCCTTTGTATACGGAAATAAACTATAAGGGCGCCTAGCCACCGATTGCGATGCTGTGCTAGGCAGCGTCAAGTATATGGTTACATTAAAATGATGATTTAGTTTGAACTCCTGACTCAGCCCAGCTGATCAAAGCATGCATACGAATTATATGAAAATATGAATTTTAGTATGAAAGTATGTATATTGTAATGTCCTATTTTGGTCAATAAGGTGAATTAAACAAAATAATAACTCAACTGATTAGACGTACCAGAAGATATATCTGATCGGAAAGCTGAACCAAATTTAATGTACAATATGATAATTATTTAATTTAATTTATTATTTAATTATAATTTAAGAAGAAGAAAGTAATATTTCTGGTTTATCGAGTCTTCTTATAAACAAGTTAGTTTTTAGTGTTCCTTCTTAGCTTGCATAAAGAAATGTTAATGTGATGGAGAATAAAAGTCAATTTTGAAAATGAGATGAATATCATTAAATAATTAGATAAACTCACAGAGACGCTACAATATGAATGATATGAATAATTGAAAAAGTTATCAAATATTTGTGATTGATTGTTCAAAATTTAACGCGCACGTTCTTATGAAATACCAACGAGGAGGCATTATGACAATTATCGCCCTTTATGTGATCAATATTCGTGATCGGATATTTTCTCAAAATAGTATCAAAATACTACAATTGGAAGTAGTGATGAGATTACAAAATGGATACACATAGATGCATGCGAAATTCCACTACCTCGTCTAAGTCTGGAAACCCTATTCTTCATCGATGGATCATTGTTTAAAACGTACATTTTTTTATTGAAAATGAAACAAATGATTATTAAACAAGATGATTGCATATTCTACTTACCGCAGGAACAAACTTGATTGGTTTCTGTAAAGCATTGAGAAAAGGAGATTCTGGAAAATAGAAAATGTATTGAATTACAAAAACAGTTTCCATAAAAAAACATGAACAAATTTATATTACAAATGATTGACAACTATCAATCAATATATTTTGATTGGTGTTAATTTAGAAATTAATTATCTAATAGTATCGTGATCATAAAGATAATCACATTCAACAAAATGTTGAAGGTATAAGGATTTAATCATCTTGAAAACAATATATTTTTTCAAAATTTAATTTAATTTTCATTTTATTCCTTCTTGAAGTTCCTCTATTACATCCAAAAAGTATTTCCCTTAAAACTTTTCAGTACAGTGTTAGGCCATTATTATCAAAGAGTTGTAAAAATGGACACATTCGATAAAAAAACGAAGAGAAATAGTCAACAAACAATTATTGAAAAGTTTATTTTAGGCCCCTATAATAAATCTATCAAAATATGAAATTGTTAACGTTACGATTAATAGATTTGCGGCCAGTTGCACGAAAGAAAATTAAATTTAACCACCGTAAAATGACGCCATCTTACGGAGCTCAATAAGGAAGTCGTTGCACTGGCTCCGTCAAATGACGTCATTTTACGGTGGTCAAATTTAATTTTCTTTCGTGCAACTGGCCGTTGATTTTCTATTTTTCAAATGCATTTTTTACCTAATATTGAACAGCTGACCAATAGCTGTGCCTGAAGAACCGTTTAAATAGTATTTTTCCAATAGTAAATTCAACTCTACAATATTTTCAAATTTAAATTTTTAATATTTGCATGAAATTTGATTAAGTTGTGGGATGGAGAATCAATTGGTGGTCAAATAATAAAAAAGAGAAGCAGCGAATGAATCAACTTCAAGATCGTGATGACAAAGATAATTATTTTTATTGTCATTCTCAACACTTGGCGGTTCCGTTGAGAAAGTCTGAAGCCGTCTGCATGACAATATACTTTTCTTACCTTCATCTTTTTTATACTCTTTAGAATCTTGGCAAGAGACAAAAGCTGAGGAGTTTCTTCCATTTCGAGCAGTGGTGGTTGCGTAGCTGCTTTCCTTGTCTGAAAATTGGGTAAAAATATCTATGCAAAAGCCAATAACATATTGTATTATGGCATTTAATTTTTATTATTATTTTACTATTAGTTTTCAACATAAATTATTATTATCACTATTATTATTTTTTTAATTATTATTATTATTATTATTATTAAGTAATCTAAGGCAATAAGGTACCTTATTAGCTCATTTAAGTAAGAACCAGCCATAATTATTGTGAAAATAGAGTTCACTCTACTTATGAATGAAATATCTCATAATTTGTATATTTAACAGAATAATTAATTTTGTAAGCTTAGAATATATCAGTTGTTTTAATCATTGCACTTTAAAGGTTGATTCACACATATAGGACTGTGTTACGACCGTGCACCGACCGTGCTGTGTAGCTATCATTCACACATATAGGACTGTGCGCCGACTGTGCTGCGACCGTTTTGTTCTGCAATGACGCAATTTCAGTGGAATTTTACTCCAGTCTTAGAGAAGGATTCAGCATTAATTGTTTTGCAAGAGAAAGAGAGGAAGATACAAAAATTCAAAAACAAGAAATATTTTTAAAAATGAATGAAACATACTTCAAAAAAATTATATGATATGCATTCAAAGTGCATGCACACTGCTTGGCCTCTACACTTGAGGTTGTAATCTATAACATGTCTGAGTACGTAATGCAAGACATGCATAGAATGAGTTTGTAAGTTTTTTGGCCAGCAAAAAAGACACTGTTCTCTGCTGTAAAATCACTTCCCGGTGGTTCGGAACCCACCTAAAACTGTAGGTCCAACTCATCAATCACCATCATCCAACTCATTACCCACGCACAGGTCTCAGACCTATGTGAGCTTCATCCACAAAAAAAAAAATATATTATCATTCATTTTTAAATGTTTTTATTCAAAAAACACAGAATGTTTTTAATTTTTTTTACAATCTGAAGTACAAATAATAACAATAGGATAACAGATAAAAAGGATGTTGGATTTGGAAAATTATTTTTGGAAAAAAAAGCCTTTTCTTTTTAACGAAAATGCCCGAGGCTCTACGGAAACACCCGAAACTTCACTTGGCTAAGACTGGTCGCCCTATCGTCGCCCTACGTTGATTCACACATGCAGGACTGTGCACAGGCATCACTCTGAAAGAGCTCGGCCACGACACAGTATGCGCACGGTTGGTGCACAGTCCTATATGTGTGAATCACTTGAGGCTGTGGCCGTGTATTTTAAATGGAAAGACTGCTTTGGCGAATCCATCCAAAACGACACAGTCGCAGCACAGTCGGCGCACACTCTTATATGTGTGAATCAACCGTAAGTGGTGTTACCACTCGATGCGCATGTCCACTTCAGTGCATTGAGTCAAAATAACTTTTTTATTTCTAATTGTGTTTTTATATTTCTGCCTGTAAGAATGTTAGTGAAATGAGTGAAATCAGAGCAGTTTCAAGACATGAGGAAGGGGTTTTGTGTTCCCTCATTTCTGGAATGGGAAGCAAAGATGCCTCACTATTAGATCACTCACTCATCAACTAATACATGAGTGAAAGTTAGAATTAGATCGTTGGATTAACTTCAAGTCACTACCCAAATCTGAAGTTTTTTATACAGTAGTCATTGTTATTTTGGGCATCCGTTGAGTATAAGAGTGAAGTAAGTCCACTTACTGTTATTCTAAACACATGATGGGTTCTGCTGAAAACAGCCTTTTGCAGAACAATTTTAAAACAAATTTGATTAGTACCATACTTTTATATTTAACCGACTTTCAAACAAGAGGAGGTTCTCAATTCAAACTGTTTTTTATGTTTTTACATCAATTATTCGAGCACTATTGAACCGATTTCGATAAAAAGAAATGTAAATGAAAAAGCATCATTCAGCTGTAGTCCCATCCAAGTTTCGGAAGGATCGGCCCAATACTTAGCCTATCAAACAAAAAGGAGCATTCATCGATGTCTTCATTTCAATTTTGTTCGAATAGGATAGTTTCACACATAACAACTGGCAGTCGGATAACCGGTGTCGTTTAGCAGGCCAATCATTGTATCATATGGAGCGCTTCACACCCACCCGATTTTTGAAAACATGATGCAATGTAATTATGCCGGGTGAACCAAAGCCGGTTACCCAGAGCCAGTTTTGTGTGAAACAAGCCTATAATGTCCTGTTTATACCGGTGTTGTTTAGCAGGCCAATCATTGTATCATATGGAGCGCTTCACACCCACCCGATTTTTTAAAACATGATGCCGAGTGAACCAAAGCCGGTTACCCAAAGACAGTTATGTGTGAAACAAGCCTATAATGTCCTGTTTTGGCCAATCAGGTCAACTTATTTTGAATTAAGAATAAGGAAGATTTTAATACTGCAGTTTATATGAACATTGTAAATAATTTAGTTGATGTTATGAAGTCATAGGAATAAGGTTATATAGCTTCAATCATGAGTCTGAGTGAAAAATGTTTGATAGTTAATTTTCAAAAAATGATAGAATTTAGGTTATTTATTTTATAGAGTAAGTATACTCTGAAAAAAGCAAAATTAAAATATAGAATCAAAAGCCATTCCACTCTTATGCCATTTGCAATTATAACTTTCCTAAATACTCTTGCAGGTTTGTTTAGAGTAGTTTCTAGACAAGGTTATTAAAAACAAGGTTGTTTCGTTTTGTGAGAGCTAGAAAAATGGTTAGGTATGACGTATTTCAGTTCAGTAGCATTGCGTAAAGTTTACTCAAGCATAGAAAGGTTTTTAATAATCTTAGCATTGAGTAACCCATATCAATGACAGCTGATCAAGGTATAGAGCAAAAAACTTAATTTCCATACTGAAAAAGTGTATTAGAGCTGAAATTGGCAAGTTAAGGGAGTGACGTCATGACTTTTCTATTTTGCAAATTTGAGCGGTTATGAAACAATCTTGCTTCTAGTAACCTTGGTTTCTAGAGACAATAACTACCCGTCAACCGCTTCTTTTTCTCAGAAAAGAAAATATCGAAGATACTAAATCTGGTCAAAACACATTTTTGACAATATATGGACTTACTTAACTTTCCTACTCAACGCTTCATTTAGGGGTTCGGTTTTTGCTTGTTCCAATGCCATATTAGAAATACTAAAATAAGTTACAGTACTCACTTTGTGTTTGATTTTGCTGTTTGCCGGATGTTTGCAGATTCTTTGCATTGGCTATTCGCTGGCCATGACTCAAATTAATGAACGATTGCTTTAATGCTCTGCTGCACCTCTTGCCAGAGCCGTTCAAGCTAAGTCCTCCAGGGAATTCTTTATCATAAAGTATATCATAGCTGGTATCACACTCCTTTTCAGCTTGATGAATTCCTGAAACATCGAAAATATAATTCATTCATTTCAAAGGACAGCTTTCTTCAATAATGTTATATTTTAATTAATAAAAAGTAAATGCGTATGGCTTTTATTGATGAGGAGGGTTACGGGTAGTTCCAACTCGCTGCTTGAGCCATGTTATTGGAAACATGGTAGACCTACAATTTAAGGTGGGTTTCGAACCACCAGGAAGTGATTTTAAAGCAGAGAACAGAGTTTTCTTTGCTAGCCATCCAATCGGTCACCCTTACAGAGAGGGCCCAGGAGAGCGTTGTTTATCAAATATTTTTTTTTCTTGAGGATGAAGCCCACATAGGTCTGAGACCTGTGCGTGGGTAATGAGTTGGATGATTGTGATTTATGAGTTGGACCTACAGTTTTAGGTGGGTTCCGAACCATATGAAAATATGATTGAAGAAGCCTGCTTCAGCTCACGGCTATCACTTCTCTTTCAATTAATAATAATACTTTCAATTAATAATTGAAAAAAATGCATCAATTTTTGAAAAAAATGCATCGATTTTTGAAAAAAATGCATCGATTTTTTAAAAAATGCATCGGTTCAATAAATGTTAATGCACTGAGTAAATGTAATTATAGAGTAGAGTAAATGTTAAGTATAGAGTAGAGCTTCGATCAAATTTAAACTTGAAACCTTGCTAGAATAATATGCCTTTATCAAAGAATAGATATATCTACATTCTGACCTTTATATATCAAAGTTTATGTATTTTGGATCTTTGCAGAAAGATTCCGCCAATAATAAAGCTAACCTCAAACTGCAAAACCTAAATCTGTGTTCCAAATCAAAATTATTTAAAAAATATTTAATTTTTTTATAATAAAAATAATAAAATAATTTACGCTAATGAGCTAATTAAGAATTTCCTGTGTAAGAATGAGCTTGAGAAAATTAAATTTAATCTACTCACAAACAGTGACTCGCTCAGTTGGGAAGAGTGGTGCGTTGCATTAATTACAGTATCCCGCAATGATAATCACTTGAAAGATGTTATTTCTTGTAAATGGCCCTCTCTTTATATCATAGTTAAAGCTATCTTTTTAAATACTTTAATAAATTTTACATATAAAATAGCCATATGCTGGCCATTTTTCAAGTATCCGTTTCCCACAACTCATTATGTGCCCATGAATGAAGTTTTGTATTTTATTTGTTATATAATTTGTATTTCAATAAATACAATATAAAAAATACCCACTTTCTAGTTATTTTTAAAATTTCTGTTTCCCACAATTGAGGAGTTTGATGAAATAGTCCAATTCGCCCTTTTTCCATCAAACAGATATTCAGAATCGCCATGTTTTAAACTAATTTTCATATATTACTACTAAGTTTCATACAGAAAGCTCAACTCTTGGCTTTTTTACAGCTGATTGTGAAAGTTGATGTTTTGGTCTGTGTGTTGAGGTTATGTTATCCATTTTTGTTCTAACAAACAAAGTGTCAATAGTGTTATACTTTTTTTTATTTCTGAGGATGAAGCCCACATAGGTTTGAGACCTGTGCGTGGGTAATGAGTTGGATGATGGTGATTGATGAGTTGGACCTACAGTTTTAAGTTTCCCGTGTTTCGGAGGACACGCTAAGCCGTCGGTCCCGGTTGCATATAAAAAAAGCAGTCGTTAAAAAAAACGGCGAGGTAGAACTACCCGTAAGGGTCTCCCCACCATGAAAAGCCATACGAATTTACTTTTTTTAGCGGGTTCCGAACTAGTTTATACTAATACTACTAGTTTATTTTTTTGAACTAGTATTATAACTAATTAAAATGATTGAAAGTGACACAGAAAGTGAAGATTTGGGAAGATAAAAAAAAAAATTCAGGGAGTCTACAGGAACAAAGCTGCTGTTGTGGAAAGTAAAAAATTCAACCTCATTGATTCTTGTTGTACGAAAAAATGTTTCTAGCAATAATTCACCTCACACTAATATCCCCATTTTATATTTATTCTGTTGCTTCCATCCCTGATAGGAACATTGTCGCCTTGTATTAAAAATAAATGTATAAACTTACTCTTGACAATCTACTTTACTATAGTTTTATATGAGAGTTTATACTTTACCATAATAAATTTTATGCAGAATTTATTTATGCACAATAATAAATGATATTTAGATATGAATAACTCACCTACAATAGTGCCCTTCATGCCAAGAGGAACTATGTAAGATTCTCTGATGGATCTCACTCTGTCAAATAGTTTGTGTTCAGCTCCAGGATCAGGACACTGCCTTCCAAGGCTAACAACAGGCTTGAGAGAAACAGGACAAAATTTTTTTTAGAACTTTGTAAATTAATAATTAAATAGTAATAATAATTTTACGAGCCCTTTCACAATTTTTTCAACTATACATACATGATAAGCCAGAAGAAACATCAAGCATAAAATTAATAAATTGTACTCAATAAAACAAGGACTTTTTGATCAGTGCTGTCAATTTGTGCTGTTGATAAACTTGAACTTGACAACACTTGTTTTTCATATTTAACTATAAATTTTTTATGTAATGTCTCTATAAAAAAAATAGCATTATTATTTAAGCAGCTGTCTCGTCAGCAACAAAGCAATTTCATGCACTCGCGTTATTTCATAGCCGCTTTTTCAGTTAACCATCATAGAGAACGATCTGAGCTACTTTGAAATCGACATTAAAGTATTTTTGCAAAAATGTACTTAAAGTCAAGTTGAAATATGAAATTGAAACTATCAGGCGGAAAAACTCAAAATCCAACCATTTTTACTTTTGTTGATACTACTGATTCTGGTAATAATATAAATATAAGTTGGATATAAAATTATTGATAGATATTGTTATGAATTTATGTGAATGAAACAGTCAGAGGCGTTTTAAACATGGATTTTATTAAAGAATAACTTTTGGAAAATTAACACTTGAACTGCTTAACACGAACTCAACTATTTATACTTCTATTGGAAAACCTTCTGAAGCTTTCAAACATTGCAAACATTATATTTGCTATTACCAGCTGATTTTTACATAAACAACTTGTCACCTGGCCGTAGCACTGCTCCCTCCTTAAGACTGTTCTGTCCCAGAACAGTTACAGGTCTGCAGATTGGGGGTGGCCTTACTGGATACAACTGACTAGCTGCCCATGGAGCAAACATGCAAACTGAGATGGTAATCCCAGTTTCTTTGAAGATTGTTTCAATCATTGGCCTCACGATTTTCCAGTCCAACCCATCATAGCCACAACCTAATCGGGGAATTCCAAGCTGCTTCACTCCCAGAGTTTGAAGACAATTCCGCAGATGATTTAGGCTCTCCCACAAGGCTTGATAGGTGGACTCCTGCTGAGGTTGATCTTTTGTCACCAAGCAGAAGAGCTGTTTTCCTTGCCTCTGAAGGTGTAGTGTTGTTCCAACAGCTGGTCTCTGAAGTTCCAGATCATTCAGTCCTCCAAACTTTTTCCTAAATACTGAAGCAATACCCCGAGAAGCTCCAAGATTTTTAGCTACACAGTGAGCCAGAGCATAGTCTTTTGGTAGGGTGAACAAATCTTGATAACAGACTTTTGTAACCTCAGCTTTCTGGAACATGTCCCAATTGGCCATAAATTCTTCAAAGTTGTGATCAACTGGTTGAATAGTTCTCACATCTTGGGCATTACCTGCAGTATTGTCTCCCTGGAATGGTGCCAGTCGATTGAAGTGGACAACTCTTGGTTTTCCTCTAGGTTTCTTGATCCGGTAGACTACATCATTGATTCTAGTAACCACTTCAAAAGGTCCATCCCAGGAAGTCTGTAATTTGGGGGAGTACCCTTGACGTCGCTGTGGGTTGTAGAACCAAACTAAGTCTCCAGGCTGGTATCCACCATGATCTGCCTTGATATCATAGCGTTCTTTCATCTTGTCACTGGTTCCTTGGATGTTGGTTCGAACAATCTCATGAATCTCATCCATCTGTTTCCGAAACTGGGTGACATAGTCCTCTCCTACCAAATCCTCTCCAGGTGTACATCCAAACTTTAAGTCACAAGGCAGTCTAATATCTCGCCCAAACACTACCTTGGCTGGTGAAAGTTTTGTAGACTCATTGACAGAGCTTCGGTATGCCATCAGGAATAGGTGAAGATATTGATCCCAGTCTCGTTGATGCTTGGATACAACTTTTGACAGGTATTTTCCCATGGTCCTGTTCATACGCTCCACCATTCCATCTGACTGAGGGTGAAGGGGTGTAGTCCTTGTCTTATGGATTCCCAGCACCTCACATATACAGGAAAACACTGAAGACTCAAAGTTCCTTCCTTGATCAGAATGTAACTCTAATGGGACACCAAACCGACTGACAAATTCCTTGATTATTACATCAGCAACACTGACTGCTTCTTGATTTGGCAAGGCATAGGCTTCGACCCATTTGCTGAAATAATCCATCACTACCAGGATATACTTATTCCCACTGTCAGACAATGGAAATGGTCCAGCTATGTCAATGGCTATTCGCTCAAAAGGTGCTCCAACATTGTATTGTTTCATGGGGGCCTTCTTTCTATGCAAGGGGCCATTTGCAGATGCACAAACAGTGCAATTGCGACACCAGTTCTTGACATCTTTGCTTGAATTTGGCCAGTAAAACCTCTCTCGTACTTTCTCCAGTGTCTTATGAACTCCAAAATGGCCCCCAGAGACTCCATCATGTATTTGTCTCAGCACTTCAGGAATCCTTTTCCTGGGAACAATAATTTGCAGCTTATGCTGATCACCAGCTGCATTCTCTAGCTTCCTTTTCAGGATTCCTCTGTCTTCCACAATAGAGTCCCATTGTGCCCAGAGGGACTTGACATGTGGTGGAAAAGGTGCTATTTCTTGCCAACTAGGTCGTCTTGCAGAACGTTTCCACAACCAAAGGTGCTTCAGATCAGGGTCTTCTTCCTGATCCTTAAGTAACTCAGCACCTTGCCAGTGGTCATTGGCAATAGTTGTCCTATGTACCAAAACTTCCTTCCCATCCTGGCGTGAGCAGTGTTTGCAGTCCTCCTCACAGGGTCTTCGAGAAAGGGCATCAGCATTCAGGCGTCTATTTCCAGCTCGGTGTACAAATTTAAAGTCATATTCTTGTAAGTGCTGGATCCATCTTGCCACTTGTCCTTCAGGAGACTTGAACCGGAGAAGCCATGTCAAGGATGCATGATCAGTTCTCAGCAGGAATTGACGTCCATATAAGTATTTGTGGAAGTGGCTGATTGATTTCACTACTGCTAGCAGTTCTCTTCTAGTAACACAGTAGTTACGCTCAGGTTTTGACAGCACCTTGTTAAAATATCCAATGACCTTTTCCTCCCCATCTTGCTCTTGAGAAAGTACTCCACCAATTGCTGTGTTGCTGGCATCAGTGTCAAGAATGAACTTGCCTTCAACTCTTGGGTAAGCCAATATAGGTGCTTGGCAAAGTGTCTCCTTTAGTCTGTTGAAGGCCTGCTGGCAATTTTTGTCCCAGAGAAAACTCTGTTTCTCCTCTGTCAGCTTGATGAGGGGTTTTGCTATACCAGAGAATCCCATCACAAACCGTCGATAATATGTGCAAAGGCCAAGGAAACTCCGCACTTCTGATTTGTCTTTGGGCACTGGCCACTTGGTTATGGCTGTTACCTTCTCAGGATCCATAGACACACCTTTATCAGATACCACATGCCCTAGGTAATTAACCTGTCTTTTAAACAGATGGCACTTCTTTGGGTTGAGCTTCAGGTTAGCTTGTCTTAGTCTTTCAAATACTTGCTTCAAGTTTTCCAGCTGATGTTGGAAAGACTTTCCCAAGACAATGATGTCATCCAGGTAGACCAGGCAAGTTTCCCATGACAGTCCCCTCAACACATTCTCCATTAATCTTTCAAAGGTTGCTGGAGCATTACACAAGCCAAATGGCATCACAGTGAATTGCCAAAGACCTTCTCCGATTGAAAATGCAGTCTTTTCTTTGTCCTTAGGTTCAAGTCCAACTTGCCAGTATCCACTTTTCAGGTCCAGAGTCGAAAACAACTTGCAACCTTCCAGGCTATCCAGTGTGTCATCAATTCGAGGTAGAGGGTAACTGTCTTTTTTGGTGACGTCATTCAGAAGACGATAGTCCACACAGAACCGGAGTGTATTATCCTTTTTTTTTACAAGCACCACTGGTGAAATCCAAGGGCTATTGGATGGTTCAATTATACCTTCATTTTCCATTTCCTTAATTATTTTTCTAGCTTCCTCTCTTTTAGCCAGAGGTAACCTTCTAGGGTTCTGGCAGATGGGTTTGGCATTTCCAGTATCTATTGCATGCTCAACTATGTTGGTTCTGCCTTTTGGGCCCTCTCCTATATCAAAAATATCCTGATAATTAGTTATGAGGTCCCTTACTTCATTTTGTTGTTCTTTGACTAGATCTTGACAGGATACTTCAACAAAGGCCTTCAGCTTCTCTGGGAGACACTTCTTCTGTGGTTGAGTTGTCTGCATTTGTTGTATGACAGATGTGACTGGTGAGCAATGTCCCAAAGTACTACTTCTCTTCAAAGTAACTTCATAATCATTCACATTCATCAAGAGGACAGGGAATTCTTGGCTAGTAAGAAAAAGTGTCCTAGCCACTAGGACACCATGACCAAGCTCCTCCTCATGGATTTCTGGCTCTAGCAACACATTAATCCCCACAGGGACATCCTCCTTTGTCATAGCATGAGTCACAATCTGGCTCCTTGCTGGTATTGTGATTTCTTTCAGCAGTTGTATTTGGGCTGTACAGTCTTTTCCAGAGTGTAGAACAACTTCATCTCCACCAATGGTCAATGTCTTCCTTCTAAGATCCAACTCTAGGCCAAAAGTAGAAAGAAAATCCAAGCCTAGTATGACTTCTTCACTAATCTCTGCCACAAGTACACAATGTTTAAAACAGGCCTTACCAATCTTGAAGGTGGCAATCATCTCTCCACAGACACTCACAGGCCCACCTGTAGCAGTTTTCAGCTTCCAGGTTGTTGGTGAGATATCTTGCTGGTTAGCTACTGTTTTGGAGTTTATTATTGTCTTAGTGGCTCCAGTATCTATAAGTAATTTATAGGAGCTTCCATTCACCATTCCATTAATGTAAAGACTGTGGGGTTTATCAGATAACATTGCAATGACTGGTTTTGTACATGGGGAGAGGGTCTTCTGTCTACAGGTTGATGGTTGCCCCCTTTACATCAACCCTCTTTAGTTTTCCTGATTCTTCTCAGTGGTTGATTTATTTGGGCACTTATTACACAGGTGCCCTCTCTCTCCACAGCGCCAGCAACGTATCTCCCTCCTTCCTGTTCTTAACTTTTCTATGACTTTCTTCACCAATTCTTCCAGAGACTCATCACTACTATCCTTTGCTTCAACAGCCCGGACTCGGGCATTACCCTTCACTGATTGTCGTACTGCTTCGAATTCCAAAGCCTGGGTGAGGGCCTCACTGAGTGTCTGAGGGCGAGCCAATTTAATAGCTTGTTGAGTTTCAGGTTCCCAAAGACCATCCAGGAACCTCTCAATGGCTAGAATCTCATATACTCTATCATCCACAGATGGGTAGGCTTTTCTTACCAGGTGGGCAATATCACTTTTGAACTCTTGGAGTGATTCGTTTGGCTTCTGGATCCTATTCTTGAGTTGTGAACGGTAAAGTTGATCCATGTGTTGATGGCCAAACCTCATTTCTATGTGTCTCAGAAGCACATCGAAGTTCTGCCTATCAGCCATAGGGATTGTTTGGAGAACTGCTAATGCATCTCCACGGAGTGACAGGCTAAGCATTGCAGCTTTCACTGCAGGTGTCCAGCCATGTATGTCAGCAGCTGTCTCAAGCAAGGAACGGTAATCTTCCCATGGCATCTTTCCATCAAAAGTGGGTAGCCCAATTGGATGACTTGGCAGGATGATAGGTGCTTTTTGATAACTTACAGAAGTGTCTTCTCTAATTTGATTAACAGAGGCAACATCAACCATAGAGATTGATCTTTCAATGCCATTATTGTGTTTCTGTAGTTTTTCAAACTTCTTTTCAAATTTATCTTCCATGTTTTTCATTTTCTCTTCCATGTCTTTCATTTTATTTCTTACAAAATTATGATTTTTCTCAAATTTATCTTCCATGTTTTTTATTTCATTTCTTAAGAAATTATGATTTTCCTGCAATTTTTCCTCAAATATATCTCTGTTCTCTTCTAATTTTCTTTCCAAAGCTGACTTTAACTCACCATATGGGGTTTCAAAGAGGAATATGTCCGGATCCAAACCTTCCTCAACCAATGCCACACGAAGTCGTTCTTGCAGAATAGCTTTATTACCACTTATTTCAAGATCTCGTTCTTCTAATTCTTGTTTTAATTCACTCACTTTCAAACATGAAAGTTTTAAACCTTTTCCAGCCATTTTAAATCTCAAACCAGTATAACTGTTAAAAGTAAACACAAAAAATGGATGAACAAATGAATAGTTGAAAAACACTAATAAAATCACTTTTCGAATAGATAAACCCACCTCAAATGCACTTATCCCACTTCTGACACCAATTGTTATGAATTTATGTGAATGAAACAGTCAGAGGCGTTTTAAACATGGATTTTATTAAAGAATAACTTTTGGAAAATTAACACTTGAACTGCTTAACACGAACTCAACTATTTATACTTCTATTGGAAAACCTTCTGAAGCTTTCAAACATTGCAAACATTATATTTGCTATTACCAGCTGATTTTTACATAAACAACTTGTCACCTGGCCGTAGCAATATAATTATGGTTCACGAGATTACTATTATTGAGTGATATACTTAACCGGTGGTTATAATAATAATAATTATTATTATAATTTATTTATTTATTTTTCCCATGAAGGAAGACGCTAAGCAATGCTAACTTGCTATTCTTTTTCCCTTTCTTTCTTGCCATTGTTGCCTCATTATTTGGCTGAATACTTGTTTCCTTTCATCAGACCATTTGGGTTGGTATTGTTTTGGTTTGTCTGGATCTGCTTTAATTTCCCATTTGTTTACCTTGTTTCTGAAAATGTTTCTATTTAGGATTTATTCTTATTTTATGTCTGCCTTTTGGAGATATTTCTGTGTTTTATAATAATAATTATTATTAGACTAATAAGCTGCCTGTACAAATATGAATAAATTATGATAAGCTGAAATCCACAGGTTGGGTGGTCTACATGTTATTTTTCAGCAAAAATAATTCTCGACATGAGGCCATCATTGAAATTCAAAACTAAATAAATATAGAATAAATAAATAAATTTCCACTGCTCTATCATCAATTATTGCGATTAAAGAACAAGTGTTATTCCAATACAAAGACTGCACATTTGATTTTCAATCAATGCACAAGAGCATTCAAGTAAAAATTTAATTATGCTTTATTATCGAGTTCAAGGATTAAAATTTGGAAGGGCAACGGATGAATTATATGAATTATGATATTGGGAACTCTTGTAAATATTTCAAAGTCACACTTACTAAAACCAAGAAGTGAGGTTTGCATTGAACGATGGACGTTTTTGTTTCTGGTGACTGGAAGACGTCGACGGTCTTTTCCACAATTTTAATTACTTCATCATCTAAAACTTCGGATCCACACTTCTGTCGCATCAGCTTTGACGTTGATTCTTTTAACCAAGATGTTATTTCGGAAAGTCGTTTCTCCCTGTATAGTATAAACTAACTTTGTAATTTCCAGGTTACAATATAACGATACATTATTGCATTAAGTATACATTATTGTATGAATACCAACTACACATACCAATACATTATTGAAAAAGGATAATAATAAAATAGTGACTAACATAATAATAATAATAATAATAATAATACGAATAAAATAATATTTTGCGAAAATAAATAATATTTTCTCATAGCAGCGAGATCAGTATTTTTCGGCTCAAAAGTTTTCATCAAAATTTAATACCATAACTTTTTTAATTGTATTTAGTGAACAATTCTATTTGCAGTGAACTTTCAAACTAATAGCCTTCAAGTAAAAAAGAGCCATTTTTTTTTTTTTTTGAGTGAAGTTTTTATAAATTTTTAATGAAAATTAAACGCAATGTTTTTGACATTATAACGTAGTCAAAATGTGTGAAGAGATTAGTTTTGGACTTTGTCTGCTACATTTTCACTTCATTGTTATTTAGTCAATAATAAATAAGAGACAAGATAAAGATCTGTTGATACAGGTAATCTATATGAATGATGGATTCAATTTATCAACTAAAAATTTCATGCAATCTCTTCGTTTATTCCATTGAGAAAGGTAACTTGAATTAAAACTAGTTATGATGAGTATATATTTTTTTGAGGATGAAGCCCACAAAGGTCGGAGAACTGTGAGTGGGTAATGAGTTGGATGATGGTGATTGATGAGCTGGAGCTACAGTTTTAGGTGGGTTCTGAACCACCGGGAAGTGATTTTACAGCAGAGAACAGTGTCTTTTTGCTCGCCAATCTAATCGGTCACCCTGAGAAAAAGTGCCTAGGAGAAGGCAGCTTATCTCAATCTGATTGAACAGATACCTGCTACGGCTCACGGCTATCAATTCCCTTCAATTGAGTAAATTTATAAAATTTCAGACTTTAAACAACTACTTCAACCAGAAAATATCACCTTCACTTGATTATAATGGCCTCACAATATTTTAAAAGTACCGTATTTATATGAGAATAATCTATTCTCCCTTATTAGATTAAATTTTTCAAAAATTAAGTCTGTTGCACATAATATGCCATCTACTGTGTAACCACATGATTTATGATATCTATATCTACATTTGTTCATTGTTTACCATAACAATGCAGTTACTTTTCTGGAGCACTAAAATAGACAATACTATGTGAATAGAAGTAAAAGTGGTGTCCAATTCAATGAAATCAAAATTTCAACAGAAATCAATTGGACTCGCTTTATTTACATCTATGCTACAGAAAAAGTAGAGCAGTGATTGAATATCCCAAGCTGCGTTTTATTTGCGCCAGGCACAACTCGCATCTAATTCAAAAAGAAAGTAATTCTAATTAGAACTAGAGAAAATAATCTAATTCTAATTCAAAAAAATTGTTTGCACGCGGAATATTCTAGTACATGCATCTTTTTTATCATGAAACAGTGTAGTTCATGATAATAGTATAGAGTCAAAGAATCAAGAACATAATTTAAAATTACTCATTATTCTAAGATGTAAGTTTCAGTAACGATTGATTCTTATGGCTATAGTACGGCGAAGATTGAAAAAAATACAATACAAGAAAACATAGAAACCGTTATTGCATATTTCTGTATAAATTAATCAATTTTTCGAGTGAAGTTTTTTTTTAGCAAATCTAAATTTTTAGTCTGTGTTAACCTCAATGTTTTGGACAAAGTAAAATATTCAAGATTTGTGAAGAGAGCAGTTTTGTACGTGCTCCTTCACATTTATTGTAATTTTGTCTAAATAAATAAATTTTGAACTAATCTAGTCGAAAAGCATGATGATACTAGGAATGGTGGCACACTTATGCTTTGTAGTTATTGACTCTTAATTAATTAAGCATTTTCCCTAGTGCATTAAAATTGTAAGTCAATACGGAGCCATCAATTGAAAGCCTTTTTCAGTGAGTTCAAGCAAGAATACATTGCAAAATTTATTTTGATATAGATGTCTCAGTTAATTTTTTAGATAAGATTTATTTCCCAATCAAACAAAAATACATCAATTTAAATAATAAGAAATTGACTAAGATTCTCGACTATTCAGGTATCCATATCTCGACCCAGCAAAGCATAGCTTGAGCGCCACCAGACCGACCAAGAAACACAAAATAGTCAAATCATTACAACTACAATTTAAGAAAATGATAAAATAAACATAGTAAAAAGTGAGGACAAAAAATTACAAATAACCCATAAAAAGAAAAAGAACTAGATTAAATATCCTATTTTAAAGAAGATGTATCTTTGATCCACTCAAAATTTTAAAAATAGATGATTTTTTATTACATAATAATAGTTCAGTTGGTAATAATAGTTTAATAATAAACTATTATAAACTAATTATAAATAATAAACTATATTATTATATATAATAATAATAAACTAAATAAACTAATAATATAATAAAAATAAAATAAATATAGTTTATTATAAATAATAAACTATATGTATAATAATAGTTTACAGCAGATATTATGTGTTTGGTGCCTGCAAATACTTTTATTCCAGTTAGGTATGATTTGTTAACGATGTTATGTTGTAAATTGTCTTATTCTGAATGCATCTCTATTAAAAAGCAGAGGTCATATATTTTCATCAGTAAGAAATGGAAGTGAATGAAAAGTGAACGAATAGACTAAAATTCTGTGGGAAACATTTTAAATCACATAGTAATGTTATTTAAACCAAAAATAGACAACCGACATGCAAAGGGTATTTAGAAATGAAGAACGTCAGAGAATGAAAAAGTATTGGACAATGCGGAAAGATAACTTATTGCGGAGGACCAGGAAATGACTCAAGTGGTCCAATGTGGCCGTAAAAGAAGAATAAATAAATGGTACTTACCCATTTTCAGGAAAGATGTCATCCAGAACGAATACATCGTTACCAACATTTGATGAAAGATATCTTATGAGATCTGATGCAACTTTCAAGTAGCCTATCAACAGTTCTTCAGCTTTTGGTGAATAAAGCCACATACCATTTTGCAATCGTTTTGTGTAACCACAAACCTGAAAAAAGTATACTATTTGAAATGCCGCAAACATAAGTCATAAAAAATTTATATGTAAAACCTCTACCCGTTCTTTAGGTTTAGCTAAAATAGCGGATAAAAGGAAAACTACGGGGAAACTGACGCATAGTGCGTGCGTTATATCAGAGTTTTTAGAATTTTCTTTTCATTATATTTTACCTCTTCATTTCTTTTATTGAATTTCAAGTTCAGTCCCACATTCACTTTTTTGGCATCTTCGTCATCATCTTTCGATATAAATATCGAGCCAGTTATCCTTGAAATAAGATGGCCGGACAGTCCTACTTTACTAGCCAGGGCATTTCCTGAAAAATATCAAAATGATTGTTACAAATATCTGACCATGCAGGATTCAATTTGTTGTCAATAAATAACACTCGTGTGATGCAAGATTTATATGGAAGAGATAAAGATACTCTTTCATGTAATATCTTCTAATTTATACTGTTCAGTTTACTAAACTAAAAGGAGTAAATCTAGCAAAATTTTCAATGTAGATCACAAGTTTCATTGAAAATTAGTTCGAAACACGAACTATCGCATAGCTATTACTTTTGAATGATGGAATATTGCCTTTGGCAAAATATCCTTCCATCCACCTGTACCTTGAACATACTTGTTCAAAACATTTCGAAAACATTTCGTGAAAATCGCTTATTCCTCTTTTATATGAAAGAAACCTGCAGATTTCAACAATGCATTTTTCTCTAATTACCATTTCATTAGATAAGAACGTTATAAGTTACGTTCATAAGTACGGCCCTGAGTGTAGTTTTAATTGAATTTTTCTATTGAAAAATTCTATTTACCTGTTACGTAGAGCCCTTTTAGTTGCTGAGCAATCGCTCTAGGAGACCTGAAATCTGGTTCGGAAGTATGACAAATGGTCAGTTTGATTTTTCCATCACATTGTCCTGGATCAATCTGGAATGAACAAAACCCATCATTTTCTACAGGCTATCGATTTTTTATTTTAATATTCATTTCTCAAAATAACAGAACATAACCCTTCATTTCCTATGCATAATTAGCGTTAATGTGATCAATACTACTGCTAAATCTTGATGCTTACAAAAAATCATTTTGAGAAGCAAATCGTTTTCCACAGATAATAAGCGTAGTTCAAACTTTTGAACTGAAAAAGTGAAATCTTGTAAATGTGATCTTAGTTTGAAATTCGCGGTGATATAGCAGTAGGGCCTTGCTTGTTTCTAACTCCGGTTACACCTTTTTAACATTGGTAGTATACGTCACGCTCCCTCCACTTTCTCATACCTCCATGGGGCTCAACTTTTCTTCATCTTTTCATTTACTGTCTCAGGCTAGGAACAGAACTATCTGCATAAAAAGAGAAAATCATTGTCCTACAAAAAAAATAATTCTTTCTTGAACATTGTAACCTCTACTACTTCCATGGAGCTTTTGCATCACAAGGAAAGCTTTCGAAATAATCTAACAAACTTCAAATTGTTTGAGTTTACAGCGAGGAAATGAGTCAGGAGCGATCCCATCTCTGGAGTTTGAGGGGGGAGGTCACAAATAGGTTTTGTTGACCTTTTTTGAGAGATTGTCCCTCCTTCCGACCCCTTCTCCAGTAAATTTCCTTTGGGGGGGGGGGTGGCTCCTTCCGATTTTGCCCCCCCCCTTCCAAGAACACCTTTGAATGAGATTTCACTTGAAATGTGAAACAACTTCATTTATACAGAGAGGTTAATATCGTCTCCCATATAAAAGAACGACTTTTCATGCTTGAACAATATTTTGTTACAAAACTCTATGTAAGTGTGAACAAATCGTTTTTAAAACATTTTCTTTGTGTAAATTTGCTAGAAAGGAATGTATTTCGCTAAACATGTCTCTAAAATGAAATAACCATCCAAATCAATACTAACCAGACCCATATCACCATAAAATTTTGTAGCCAGAAGAAAGCAAAAGCCTCCAGGTTTGAAAATGTCTTCAATGCTCAATTCGCGACCTTTTACATCCTCTTGAACTTTCAAGTTTTCAACAACAGTTTGATATGCGAATGGGGTTGGAACTGATTCCCACTGGAAAAAGGGCAATATTCAATAAGCACAGACAACAAAGACAAATGTGAAATACAATATTGTACAATTAAAAAAAAAATATCACATGCTTATACTTTAATAATAATAATAATTTCTCTGAGCAAATTTCAATTGTCCAGAGGAGATTTTTGTAATGAAACAAAAACAAAAGCATATAACAAATTGAGAATAAAATTTTTAGTTTCTATATTAAGCAATATTGTTAAGTATGATCAACCCTTAAAAGAAAATATGTATCGGGGTGAACAGTCTAGAAATCCATCACAAACTATGAATATAGTGCTGAATTCAGTACTACAATTAGCACCACTACTACTAAGCTACTACTAAGCCACCACGACTACGTTAGTTTCTACTACTAATATGTAATACTAAACACTAAAAATATCAATACTAATACCACTACCACTCCTATAATAAACATAAATTTATCCAGTCAAGTCTTAATCGCATTATTTCTGTAACTTTATAAAGTTATCAAATAATTATTGTATTATTATAAATTAAAGAACTTTAGAATAATGAGATAATAAGGATAGAATAATGTGAGATACATTAGTTAGAAAAACAAACATTTGGAATTACTCACTTGCTTTTTCAAAGTAACCTTTCCGGTTGGCAAATAAAGATATTTTTTGCCTTCTAGAAACGAAGCGTAGACAATGACTTCGGTTTCACCAACTTCCACACCTAGCTTCCTTTTATAGCTGGAATACAGAATGGAAAAGCATTACAAGACAATTGTGAAAATTCAATTTAAAAGTTATCTCGTCTAGGCATCTCTACCTCATAATTTTACGGCCACAGTGAAATTACTGTGCTAGTCTCATAGTATGTATAATTTAGGCTACATGAAATAATATTTATTATTTATTATATTTATATTTATTTATTTACCTATTCATCACAAACACAATCAAGAAAAGATACAACAGGCACAGCCCACTACTGCTTTCTTTACAAATTTTCAATTAAAAAATCTAAACTTTAGGTTATGACCAAGTTGAACTGGAAATTTCACAACCGGACAATAATTCCGAATTCTTTCCAAAACATGAATATTAATTTAGATGTTCACGAAAAAAACGTAGCACTAAAACAGTCCGATAGTCCAAAGAAAGTGGATATAATTTTGAATTTTATTCAAAATTTTAGAGCGGAAAATGTAGAAGTCAAGCCAATTAATCACATTTTTAACAAGTGAAAATATTATTAATAATAATTTAATAATTGTATCAATCGAAAAATTATTTTTATGATATTTGACTGTAAAAGCATAAGATAACAAAAAATAAGACATATAAAGTGAATATAGTAATAGAATATATAATATAAGTAATAAAGTGAATAAATAAGCTCAGCATGAACAACATTGAAAGAACTTACTCCAATGCTATAGTTCTGCTTTCGGCTTTCCAAAGTTCCCACTTTTCCGTGCTCAATTCTTCAATTGATAGCTCCCTTTTATCACTAGAAACATTGCCAACTGAGTAGTAATTTTCGCCATCAGAAACAGCTCGTATCCTGGAAAACATTTAAATAAATGATTGCAGATAATATCAAAATAATAATAATTCAAAAACTATGAATGACAATTTCATTTACATAAATAATCGAGAGTATTTGAAAAAATCAATACAATAAGGTCAAATAAATTGAACTAATGGTATGGAGAATCACAGTACAATAGCAAAACACACACTATGTACAAAATGGCATTCGATTATTTAATTGCAAAAATTTATTGACTAACTGTTCACAGCTACACATCAAATTATTCTTGTTTTTCCTTGTTAGTCAATTTAATTATGCGCTCGCAACAAAAGTATGTCAAAATTCGTTTTACAATCAATTTTCCCGACCAAATTCAAAAAATTTCAAAATTCCCGACCATTTCCCGGTTTTCCCCGGCCTATTAGAATTCCCGACCTTTTTCCGACTTCCCGACTTATCCCGACCAGTAGACACCCTGATACTATATTACTTAGGACTTCAACAATGTCTTGAAGCAGATATTGTAGACAAGTATAGACAAGTACAAAGTGAGTTGAGAGTATATAAATCTGAAATATGATATACAAGTATAATAATAAATAATATCGTGTGACCTGGCTGGCTCAGGTCTGGTGTCAGAGTTATCAGGTCGCACCTGAATAAGTTCAGGGCCTCTGACGTGACTTAACGAGTTTTTAGGCATCCGGGACCGACAGCTTAACGTGTCCTCCGAAAAACGGGAGTGGCCCGAGGTAAAATCTTTCGGTCAGAACTGGGATCGAACCCGAGACCTTTGGATTAGCGAACCATCACTTAACCCACTCGGCAACGGCTACTCCATATAAAGTATAAATTTATCAAGAGTATTTCGAGGTTAATTTCACCGGGTATTGAGATATATTAGTAGTATTAGATATTATTATTATAGCTATAGTAAAGGAATGCATTTTAGTAGTACAGTATTTAAATGATTTACATGCGTGAAAAATATTACTGATGTTTGCATTTGATGAAAGTGTTATTGATAATGAATAATTAGACGAAATTGTCCCAACCACATTTATTAAAAAATATTGAGAAACTAGTTTCGGTTGTTATACCATTATCAATCTCAATTAAAAACCATTATCAATCTCAATTAAAAACCATTATCAACCTCAATTAAAAACCGGGTTTGATTGAGATTTATAATGGTACAACAATCGAAACTAGTTTCTCAATATTTTTTAATAAATGTGGTTGACAATTTCGTCTAATTATTCATTATGGATACCTTCCACAATATCACCTTCGCCACTACAAAGGAATGTTATTGATAAGCATGAAATAGATCTGTTTTTTGTTGAAATGTGATGAATTATAACAAAAGAGGCTTGTTTTGCAAATGAGCTGCTTTAACACAGGGTTAATGTACCTTAAATTAATGCAAACTAAGGATTTGTCTTCTTGACATTTTTTTCTCTACAAAATAATTTAACTTTTTATTGTAAATTCAACGACTTGCAGTCACTTTTAATATTGTGAATAAATAATATTTCTACTCACTTTTGGCCAAACGTTTTCGAGTAATGGAGACTCATCTTTAAATGCCTTTGAAGATGAGTCTCCAAAAGTGAGTAGAAATATTATTTATTCACAATATTAAAAGTGACTGCAAGTCATTGAATTTACAAAAAAAAATTAATTTTGATAACGCAGATCGTTTTGGAACAAAAAATCCAACAACAAAATAATTTCTATATTATATCTTTTCTACCAATTCCAATAAAGTAATTATTAGTAGTTTGTGCAACGATTGTATTTTGACTGCCTTTAAGCATAGACGAACCATCAAAGAGACTAGTCACGGTAATGGCCCGGCTTAGTCCAGCTTTTTGCTGTAGCTCGCCATACATTGCAGGTAGTTGGTGTCCGGTCAAACCAGATTGCGCTACCGACTCGCTCTTCTCCTCCTACCACTTCAAGAATGACCCGCTAGCAACATACCACCACCACTGGTAACTTGGCCACTGTAGATTTCAGCGCCAGAGGGGAAGGAAGTTTGAATGACGAGTTGGCAACAACTTGCCAGGCCAGATTGTCTGTTTACGTTCTAAAAATAGATGAGTGCATTGCTTCCGAGACGAATCATCAAGTTACTATCCCTGATCAACGCTGTCAGGCACTTGTCCTACTGCATGTTTGCGTGTATGATAGACTCCTGATCTACAGTAGTGACAGCGACTTAACTTTTTGACATTTTTGTTACTGGTAAATTAATCTTACTTTCTCACTTTCATAAGTAATAAATGAAGGGATCATTTAAGTATTTCTATTTAACTGATAACATGCTAGATTAACCCTGAAATGATAATCATTCGTGGATTTTTCATTAAAAAAAATTCTTTCTCTTCTTCTTTGTTGTTGTTGTTGTTGTTCTTCTTCTTCTTCTTCTGTACCAGTGATTCTTAAATAAATAAATAAAGAAATACTTGTGTACTAAATAGTTTGAAATTAAGTAATTACTTTAAACTGATTTTTTTTTTTTAAATTTAATGCAGATTCCTTTTTAAAAAGTTAGTGCCAAATTAATATTTCATTCGTTTTATTAATGTAATTGTAATGAATTTAAAACTTTATCAGTTTAAAGTAAATGCTTCATTTTGAACTTTTTAGTACATGAGTACTTCTTAATTAATTTATTTATTCAAGAATCACTGGTAAAGAAGAAGAAGAAGAAGAAAAATAGGATTAAGAAGAAAGGAAAAAGCATGTAAGTGCATTTAATTCAAATTGACTTTCGTGTAGGATGTTAAAATTTTCTGAAAACATGATAAATTTTCAACTGCTCGCATGTTTTCATCAGCGACGGATTTAAGAGTATGCCGCCTATAGGCTAGTCAATTTTCCGCCCCCTCTATAGATAGTTCGAAACTACAAAAGGATAGAGTTCATTGGCGTTTTCATCTTTTTTAAACCCGAAGTACATTTAGTGATAAAATCAAATTAGTTACAGTAACTACTTGTTTTTACCTGGGCTTCTTTTTTAAAGATTCGTTTAAAAATTAAAGTGATCTCTATTATACAAATATTTTTATATTTTAATGCTAATGACTCTCTTTAGCGTAATTGCAGAGCTGTGGGCAATTCCGATTAAGCTGTTCTACAGAGTGAAATGTAATTACACAAAATTCTATGTAGTTAATGACTGGATCATTTTTGTTTAAAAATAAATAAAAATACAAACTTCTCTGAAACAACTCACGCCATGTTATCTTGATGTTGAAATTCACATAGCTTTCTTTATGGCAAACTCGTTAATAATGTCCTCATATATGGAAGTGCTTTTGTTGTAGTTGCCTCAATATAAAGTAATAAAAGTTAGTTTAACCGTATTTCATAAATACTAGTTCGCATAGTTCTTGAGTCTTCTGGGCAGGAAAAACTGCGTTCTCCCGTGCAATTTGTAGCAGGTTTGCTAAGTAGCAAATTTACTTTGAAAAATTTCAAGTGGAGTTAAATTTTCATTGAAAAAGGCCTACTTTCGAAACAATTCGATTTTATCAATTTCGTTGTGAGGAGAGATTCAAATTTGAAACTTTTGTAGACCTAGGTATTGTTTTTTTCTATGTAGGCCTATAAATCAAATCACGCTTCATCATATCATCACAGTTCATTGCCCATCAATAACAGTTTTGAATGCGAACAGTTTTGATAAAGTGATTGAATTTTCATTCATTGAATAATTTATTATTGTAATCTTGAAGAGTGTCAGTGTTGAAAAGTATTGTAGTAATTGAGTTTAGTGCTTATTTTTTTTAAATTCAATTGTCAATAATGAAAACATAATATGAGTAACATAGGTTTGCGATGAATTTATCAGTGTCAAACATTATTTTCGTAATTTTCTAATCGAACCAAAACGTGACAACTTGTTGTTTATAAAATGAAGCCTATATTCGAGACTCGAGGCGGCTGAAGTACAGTCCCAGTTGGAACTTGGCTGTTTATCGGCAGCAAACATAAGACATGAAATTGGTTTTTGTTTGAATAAGCTACTATTGTGACTCACCCAAGTGTTAATCTTCATGTATTATTTTCGTGATTTTGGTTAATATCACTCTTCTTTACATATAGAGTAGCTTCATACACATATAAGCAGGGTACTGTCAGGAGACAAGTCCCATTCCCCATTTGGTGACCTGTAAATACCTAACACTGATACTTCGAAATTATTGTCGATTTTGACTCTTAAACCAGTAAATTCGAAATCCATTTCCACAGAAAATTTCTCTACATATTCTAAATTAAATGTTTGCATATACGTAGCATTTTTAGTGAAGATACCTACTCCCCCACTCAGTGCCGGATTTAGGGTACTTGCGGCCCTAGGCCAAATTACCCCGAGCGGCCCCCCCCCCCCCCCCCCGATAACTTCACGATTATGTCATTAAAGCATAAAGCACATTTCATATTAATACATAACGTTTGTTTTAATTTTTAAAATTGGTACAACATACAAAGCATAACATAAATGAATAGAAATGGCACTAATGTTCTATTTTAATACGGTACATAAATGGGTTGAAATGTTGTATTCGCTAATTAAATAATCTTGGTTTACAAATTTGGCTAAAACCCCAAAACAGCTCTAACAACAATTTCTATATTTATAGAAAATAAAATTCAAAAAGATAGCAAACAGCAGTTATTTGTAAAATTATTAATATTGCTAAAAGTATCATGTTATAAATTAGTATTTCAGTTAATTGTTAAAATTAAATAACATTTTGTTTCGGGGGGAAAAGTTCAGGTGACAACAAAAGACTAAAATAAGCCAAGTTTAAAAGACATTATAAGTAAAAGAACAAGCAAAATAATAATATGAACTGTAAAAATAATAGGCTACGGTTCTGAAAAATAAAAATATCAAGAATACAACAAATAAACTTCTAGATCATTCAATTCTCACATTATTCTCTTATACTGAAAAACGTCAATGTCATATTCTTAATAATAAAGTTGGATTAGTGATTAACATTGACACTCACTCCACTCCATACTCATAATTAATACCATATCTAAACTCTAAACACTCACTTTTCTAGCTTTTTTGGCTGCAAAATCTTTAATCAAATCGTTAAAGTCTAAGGCTTGAAAAAGCTCAGCATTTGAAACAAAACTAGCCAAACTAGACAATCTAGAATCTTCGTCAGAAGTCGAGTTGCTCAAGTAGTTTTTGATTCTTTTCAACACGCTGAATGATCTTTCTCCAGAAGCATTAGATGTCATCATGCATAGTAGAATGCGCAAAGCCGTGTCTATATTCGGAAATAATGGTGTTAACTTTTTTCACGAATGAGTTTCAGATACTCCAAAAGTGTATTCCTCGGAGGTTTGGTAATCTTGTTATCATGAGGTTCCCTTTCTTCATCAAAGCCTTTGAACTGTACACACTCTTCTCCAAAGTCACCATCTATGTCGATTCGATACTTTTTAGCCAAAATAGAAGCTTCCCCTGATTTCTTAATTGGAAATTGACTATATCCAAATTGGTTATTTTAATTAGATTGTATTGTTTATATACAAAAGTAATGTACTCGATTCACAGTAGCAGTAATTATTAATTAATTTTGGAAAATAAAAATTCAATTTTTTTACAAAACGCTGCGGCCCCCGTTTGCTTGCGGCCCTAAATCCGGTGGTAAATCCGGCACTGCCCCCACTTCGATGAGATGTCCTGCAATACGATGCTTTCAATGACTAGTTTGGAATATTAAGTTGTAACATTTCATATTCTTTTAAACCATGTTCTGTGAGAATAATTACATCAGGAGGACTGATGTTATATGTGACTTATGACTGACTTATATGTTGGACTTTAGATACATTCTTGGGAATTTGATCTCAATCAGTATCTTCGAAACGGCCATTTTTTGTAACCACCTTCCCCTAGGATAAGCTGGGAATGAATTACCCTCTAATTAAATTAAATCCTCAAATATCTCAATATTTAAGTCTTTCAAGACCCTACAATAAAAATTGCCCCAAAAATCAATTGGCATTGTAAAAACCTTCACTTCTGTACTTTGCGATTATTGATTATGTTAATTGATAATTTGATAAGTTGATTTATTTATAAAATATATTAATAATAATAATAATAGTAATTAATCAATAATTATATTTTATAAGTTGCTAATAATGCATTTATTGGTTTAGAAAATTTGTTAATTACAGTAATAATTTTTTTTTTCAACTTTTGTACAGTTTTTAATTGTAGCTTTTAGTGGAGTTTTTTTAGCCGGTAAAAGTATGAGACTATTCATTAACACGGGTTTCTGAGTGTCCATGAGGATTTCGTCTCTGCTCGTTGAAATTAAAAGTAAATAGATTATAAATCATTGAGGATAATATATATAAATAAAGTTCCGCAAAGAATGATGTTCGATTGAAAAGGATTAGTTCAAAACAATCTGCAGAGGTTGAATAATGAAAAAGGGAATTGAGAACGATTGTGCATTCGTCACATCTTCCTTGCATTTTTGTTTCGTTGACTTGTCATTGAGCTGTTGAACAGTGGCTGCCGGTTGTCCTCATTTTTTCTCTCTTGCACACAGCTTATGTCTCTCACTCGCATAGTGCAGTGGAGTGGGGTCCAGCCGGTTGATCACCTTCTCTCTCGCACACAGCTTCTCTTTCACTCGCTCCAAGTCGTTTCCACCAGATTGCGCTACTCTACTTGTGCCGGTACGACCAGATATCGAAAGATGCCACTAGATCGCGCCAAAACTTTTCCGTCCAATATTTTAACATTGAGGTGGGACATCTACTTACTATCCCTGATCAATGCTTTAAGTCACAAGTGAGATGTAAGTTAGGACACAAGCGAAGCGAGCATTGATCATCGATGATGATTCTCAATTGAGGAGGTGAAGGAGTGTTATAATACTGCTTTGAACTTAATCAAACTAATATAACCTAGAATGCTTCAATGTTGTCGTTTGGTAATAAAAAAATATAATCAGTTTTCTCACATCAGCTGATGTTGACTATTGTATATTATTCATTTTTATAAAAGTTTGAGAAATCCTGAACTCTGATTGGTCTAGAGCCCATATCAAAAAGTAACTCCTGTTGCATAATTGCTTCATTGTGCAACGGGTTTTATGAAGCCCACATAGGTCTGAGATCTGTGCGTGGGTAATGAGTTGGATGATGATGATGATGATGTTTGATGAGCTGGACCTACAGTAGTAGGTGGGTTTCGAACCAACTCTTCTCAACCTACTTCTTACATTACTTCTACAACTTACTTCCCAAACTATTATAACTACTTTATAACGTAGTCACAGATAAAAGTCTGTTCAATTAATTCCTGTTTGTAGAAAAAATATTTGACAAACAAGTTTGATTTTAACTCAGTTAAGGGTATCAAAGATTACAAAATAATGCTGAACGAATCTTCAACATACCTTGCTTCTCTCAGATGAGGCCAACTAACATGAACTATTCGGTCCATCAATCCATTGGCGAATTTCTTCATGTTGTTGAATGTTTTTGGAGACAAAGTCAAAATCATGTTCTCACCTTGACTTTGCTGCTCAAAGACCTTCACTTTGGCTTTCTCCAGTTTTCCCTGAAAACCCAATCAATATCAGAGAGAATAGTATAACAACCACGATAATAACAATAGTAAATGAGTAGCTCACAAATATATAGCCATTTATATAATCATATTATATACTTTTCTAGGTTCTTTAATTTTAGTTTGAAGTGACTGACAATTGAATAAACTGACAAATATACATAAACAGAATTTATTAATTTCGAATTCTAGTGGTTAAGGGCGCTCAACCGGCAATTGAGAGGTCCGTGGTTCGATTCCCGGTGGTGACTGATATTTTTGTACAGTACCATTCATCGATTCCCATCAGCTGTTCAATGCTGTTGTCAATATCCGCCATTGCGGAAGTCTTCAGTACAAAGTAATAGCAATTAAAGGAATTCGAAATTAATAAATTCTTTAATTTGATAACAAATTCAAACCCTATTTCAATTTTTTTATTATGGAAAAAGGCTACTGGCCTTGTTAGTATTGTAGGTGGATTTTTACTTTAATGTGATTACACATGAAATAACTGAAATGTTTTACAATATTCACAACCTATCACTGTAAGACAATAGAACAAATTATTTTCACCAATTATTATATTTCCCATAATTTTAATTGAATCTAAGATTATAAGTCTAAAAATTATTATTCGTCTAGAAATCGAAAATAAAATATTACTTCCTATGAATTTTAACCAACATTTTTGACTAAAAAGTAATACACTCAAGAGTCTCCCACCAATAAAAGCCACTCATTTACTTACTAAAAAGTAATCAAATGTACGTTTTTCTATTTTTACATTCAATAAAGAATCTTTTTTCTGGATGATGCTCACATGAGTTATCAGACTTGTGCGTGGGTTATTACGTGAATGATGACAGAAAATATCCAAGGTTGAACACGATTTAAAATCAAGACCGCAGAAATAGCAGCCAGTCATAATCTTATCTAATCAAAAACAAGGACTCCAGCCGACTGTGCTACCACGAACGCCAATTTTTAGGACAATTTGTTTGTTGTTCGACAAAGTAAGAGGGGAAATTAACTGTGCGTTTCTTCCAGATTCGTTTCAGAATTCTCAGGAAATTCTATTGTGTGAAAATGAGAGCTATGTATTCTTACCTTAAATTTCAGATGTTTCAATGTTGGAAATCCAGGAAAGTAAGTATCAAGTTTGACACCATTACATAAGCCACGAGTTAGCTTACTTCTTTCAACATAGATATCTTCCCTGTACATTGTTGTCACTTCAACATGATTGTTTTTTATCTTGGGAAATAATTCTGACAGATCACATGAACCTATAAAATGAAAATACTGTTAAGTACACACAGCACTATATAACAGCACAGAACATTGATATTCAGCACAATTCATTAATTTATAATTCCTTGGATTATATTATTATACAGTCAAACCTGTCCTTAGCGGACCCTGTAATTGGCGGAATCTTGTCTGCAACGGAAAATTTTCCTGGTCCGTTCATTTATGTAGCCTATGTAATGTAATTCCACCTGTATTAGGCGGAACCTTTCTAACGTGGAAACGGAATAAAATATAACTAAATATAATATAACTAAAATATAAATACGAAAACTAGTGATAAAATTGTCGCCATTAGACAAAACCAAACACTACGATTTCGTGGTAAACAGGAATCTGAATAAGGATGATTTCGTAGGCTAGTAGGCCAACAGTATTCTACTGATTCAGTACATGAATGTAAACATTTTCTCTCCTTAAAGGTGATGCAGAGTTATTCAATATTATTTGCCATGCTAGAATTCTCACAGAGAACCGCTCTGTAGCAGCTGAATCAAGCAAACAATCTACACTGTTTGATTTTTGGTGAAAATAAATTTAAATGGAAAAGATTAATAATTTACACTGAACATTTACTTAGAGACATGATTTGTGTTTAAGTTTATTGAAAAAATACAGTGCAATACAGTACCGGTACCTTTCAAATGACTCATACTGTAAGTTACTAGTTTTTTTTCTAAAAAAATACAGCGGTAATAATACACTATAGTAGGCTAATTATAGAATTGACGCTTTTTTAATTTTTCAAGTGGACAATAATTGTTCAATAGAACATACACAGTAGTATCTACAGTAAAAATTAATTTTGGCAGTAACAAACATAGGCCTCATGTACTGAATTTTCGAAGTACAGTAACTTACATACTGGACTTCAGTGAAATAAATGAAGTGTGAATAGGTTGTTTTTCTCTTGATACAGTTCTCCAAACAATATGGATTACCCGATACACAGTACAGTATTAAGGTATGTAATTTTGCAACATTTTATATTTTTGAGTTTTGGACCTGTATTCAGCGGAAACCTGTCCAAAATGGAAAGTTTGTACGGTCCCGAGCCTTTCTGTTATAGGCAGTTTTGACTGTATATATTCCTTAATTATATAATTGAATATATTCCTTGGATTTATTCATCGGAATGGTGATGTGAATAAAGTAAGTAACTCATATTTTTGACTCGGGGTTTGGGATTCTTGTTATTTGATGTCAATGAAATTTGAGTCGACCATAGCAATCTCTCACGTCTTCCGATCGGACTCCCGTCGACTCGCAGATCAACAGCTCACTCCAGTCACTCAACAGAGTCCACTCACTCAACGTATTCTACTTTATTCACACCACCTAATATCTTTGTGTAGTAGTGTTCATCTATTTCTATAAGCTATTCAATTTAATGCTTTTTGTACGCCATTGCGGAAGTCTTCAGTACAACTGGTAGCACTACAAGAAACTCGAAATTTGATGGTAATATATAAATTCTAATACAATAATTTGGTGGTATAATATAATAAATTATATTGTTGGTAATATATTTGGCAGTATGATAAATTGCAAGTTCTTTTAAAACCAACTTCAAATTAATATTCTTCGATGTTGATAAGAATTGGTATGCGATTCAGCAATAATGAATACATAGGTCACAAAAGTGTGATCCTTGTAATCTGTTTCACGTTTTTATACACAATGTATATAAAGTTAATAAGTACTGTAAATTTATTTTCCATTAAATTTTTACAAATAGTAAGATATGTAGAATATTATGGAACACTAGCAATCTGAACCAGTAGTGATGGCTAGTATAAGCTGCACAACTACATATTATTTATACATTTATTATTATTATTATTATTATTTTTATGTATATTTATTACATTCAAGTACTAATAAGTAGCTTATTACTTATTTCACAGAAAACTGTTAAAAATGAAACAGAGCTTCAGCCTAAAGCCGGCTACACACGTTCAAGCCGGTCGGCCGGTTTGTCGTGAGGTCAGCCAGCCTTGGGATACACCATGGCGTGTACTGTAGCGAAATAGGCTGAATGGGCCGCCAAAATTTTTGGATAATCGGTAAAAGAAGTCAAATTGCGAATATAAATAATCAACTGAATTAGAACAACACACTGACAAATCCTTACCTAAATCTTCTAGAGTGTAATTGAACAGATGCATAGGTCCATGGCAGTTCCTTCTCTTTTCCTCATCTGTTAAACGATCATAGCGAGGTTCCATTGCTTTCAAAAGTTTTTTCTAAGAAAACGACAAACAAAATTCAAATTCATTTATTCACCATATTCACAAAAACATTAACAATGAAACAAAATAAAAACATACATACTTAAAGTTGATAGCAAATCCAAACAATAAATTATATAATAAAAACTTAAAAAATACTCAAGTGGAAATTGTGACTCACGTTATGACGTGACGGCGTTTCACTCTGGTGTTTAGAGCATCATCAGACGACGCTCTCAACATCAGAGTGAAGTGGCCGTCACGCCATAACGTGAGTCACAATGTCCATTTTAAAGTGTTTATTAAGTTTTTATTATATATAAGTGGAAATGTTGAAGATCCATTATAATGTATAATGTACGGCACTACTGGCAGAAGTAGGACTTGATCGCCAGCAGTGAGTACAAGATTTAGTTAAATTTGGAAAAGCAAGAAAATGAACAGAGCACTGTAAAACAGTCAAAAACAAATAAGAAAGAATATGCAGGAAAAGGAAGGGAGACAAGTTATTAAGAATGCATTAAACTAATTTGTAGTAAATGTTAGTTTTTATCCATTCGTCTATTTCATTGCTGAGTTTCTTAGTAAATCTACTATTTATGAAGTGATTGGGGACTTTATTAGCTAGATACTCCATGTAATATGTAAATTGGTGTTTATTTATAGTTAATCTGGTGAATGATCTATTATAAACATTGAATGCAGATGAGACGTATATTATGTAAATTAGTATTTAATATGAGAATATCTTTATTTCTATTAATAAGAGTAATAATTTTTTTAGCAAAGACATGTCTGAGCGTAGGCATTCTAAATTCGACAAATAGACGCTGGGATATAATCTGGGTCTTCTTCTCTTCAAGCTACTCTAAAAAATGTTCTTCGAGAATGAATCGTGTATTGATTCAGGTAAAAAGGACAACATACACTCAACTTGAATACAAAGGATTCCATACTTGAACGAGAATGCAGTAATTCCACAATTCCGTTCAATCACGAACGTTTTGATCAATTACCCATTCAAAAATAGCTGGATCATCTTTATAAAATTGAATAATATAATATTGCGATGCTGAAGCTAAAAGCCAAAGGATATTTACTAAATATTTTTTCAAGGATGTGAAAAATAATTATGAAATAAACATTCACATCAGTGCAAGAATAAGAGCGTGTCTTTCTAAAATTATCTTACCATATACGTGCATTAACAATAGAAAGACGAATTGGAAGAATATAACTTTGATTTCAAGTAATTTCAACAGCTTGTTTTTTCGGAGGATGAAGTCCAGGTAGGTTTGAGACCTGTGCGTGGGTAACGAATTGGATGATGGTGATTGATGAATAAGAAACAGAAACAGTTGAGAAACAGGGAACAGGGAAGAGATATAACAAAAACTTATTCCACTTAATTATAGTTGAAAAAATATGGTTAAGGAACAATGAATAAAGCCGGGCAAAGACTAGTCAATTTCTGGCACGAGCAAGGACTAAGATAAATTAATAATTATGCCTGTAATGTGGGTCAGACCGGTAAAAGATTCAAACATAGAATAAATAAACATATTAGAGATTGGACCCAAAAATGTGACGCAAATTTTGCAGAGCATCTCATTACTAATGGACGCAATTTCAAGGCCGAAGAAAATGTTGAATTTCTGCATTTGATTGGAAAAATCAGACAATTGAAAATTTCAGAATCTTTGGAGATAACTAGGTTGGTAAAAAATGACTCCAATACTAGTTTAAACGATCAAATTTATTTCAACCAATTCAATACTACTAACTTCGTTTCATCATAATTCTGGCCTACATTTTAATTTCGGTACTTTCGTGTTTTTGTTTTCGGTTGACCTCGACAGCAATTCATTTAGCTTCAAGTTTTTAATTAATTTTTTTTAATTCTATCCTATTTTTGTTTTGTTCTCGTTTGCTGCTTTCTATGTGTTCATGGTTTTTGGTTCTTGATTTTGACACTTATTTTTGCTTGTTGCAACCCCCACTAGTGGGCGTGACTTGTTATGGCCTTCAGCCAATCAAAGACATTCAATAAAAGTCAGTCTATCAGAGGCACTTTCTCCCTCAGCCAATAGTATCATTTTGTGTTTAGTATATCATAGTAAGCTACTCTGTACTTTAGTTTTAGGTTGTTTGAGATTGATAATGGTGTCTAGTGTCTAGTTTCTTTCAATAAATGTGTTTGTGACAACTTCAAGTATAATTATTCATTAATAATTAACGTTCTTCAAAAAGAGGGCCAGTTTGAGCTGGACTTGAATTTAAAAAAATTTATAGGTTAAAAATGAAATTGGTTAATTACTGACTAGTCACAAGTGAGTTCTAATACATTCTAAGCACCATTCTACTACAATAGTTTGCAAATGAGATTGGCGACGCCCAAGTATCTTTCTCAAATGATCTTTCATTTGGTAGATTTGAATTTTCTATGAACATAGTAGGTAGGTATACAAATTTGAGAACTCAACTATGTTTAAACACAATAGTAGAGAAAGAGAATAATAATTTAAGATTTCAAGTCAGCTGTATGATTTCAATATATTACCTCATCAATAAATGGTATGAGAACTACAGCTTCCCAGTGTTGCCTTTTTCCATTCAGATCTGTTTCGAAGTCAATAGGATAAAAATCAATTATTGGAGAGTCCATGTCTGTCATGAGTTCTTGAAATGGTTCAGGCAGAAGTTTTTTGCTGAAAAGTGATTGAAAAAACTATTAAATTTTTGTATATTTTCATATACATATCCAACATTCTCGTGCTAATAAAGCACTACAGTACCACAAAATAGGGATTACTAATTTATACAATTTTTTTTTTTGAGGATGAAGCCCACATAGGTCTGAGACCTGTGCGTGGGTAATGAGGTAGATGATGGTGATTGATGAGTTGGACCTACAGTTTTTAGGTGGGTTCCGAACCACCGGGAAGTGATTTTACAGCAGAGAAGTGTCTTTTTTTGCTGGCCGATCTAATCGGTCACCGTTGCAAACAGGACCTACGAGAACGCAGCTTATCTCTATCTGATTGAACAGATACCTGCTACGGCTCGCGGCTATCACTTCCCCAATTCAACGTCAAACCACCGAACATTAATTTTATTCCAATATCAAAACTAACACTGTATTTCTATTAAAATATTATTTTCACTCACTTATACTGGAGATACTGGAGGGATGCATTTAACTTCTGAAGAGAAGCTTCGTCACCCTCAATCAGAAGTGAAATGCATCCCTCCAGCATCTCTAATATAAATGAGTGGAAAAAATATTTTAATAGAAATACAGTGTCAGTTTTGATATTAGATTGTTTATCAATTATTTCGTCATGGAAAGCATCACAAATTTATTCTGAATAAACAAATCCAACATAGTGCTGACTGAATCTACAATTTGAGTAGCAGTTTGATGATTTTTTTTAATTTAAAGGTTTCATCTCATCAATAGTTCGGATAAAGGACAAGTACTTGACATAAACTTGACTTGAATGACACAAAATAATCAAGAATAATTTTAGCAAATACAGTGCATATAATAGGCACTTGTCTTTAACATGTAAATGCAACAAGTACGGTACATTAGCGCGTCCCTCATCCAGAATTGTCACAGTTCATGCTGATTAATATAAAAAATCGGTACATCCAGACGGATAGACTTATTGCGATAGAGCACTCTATAATCTTAATACACGTACAATTATATCTCTTGCTAGTTGGTCTACACTAGTCTAGCAAGATTGTTTTACTAGAGCACTCAATCGCAATAAATTCTCTGTTTGGACAGGACTTAATATTTAGTTTAAAATCAGAAACACTCACTAATATTATTGTTACATTTATGATTTATTATCATTTTTTACTTCTACTTTTTAACTGGAGAAGAGTAAAGTTATATTTTTTCAAATGCATTCAGAAACACTAAGAACAATTCAAAAGAGTTGATAGTATTAAATTTTGTATGAAATTTTGAAGTGAAAATATAGTAGTCAACTGATGGGGATTGATAGCCGTGAGTTGTAGCAGGTATCTGTTCAATCAGAGATAAGCTACGGTCTCCTAGGCACTCTTTGTAAGGGTGACCGATTAGATTGGCCAACAAAAAGAAACTATTCTCTGCTGTAAATTCACTTCCCAGTTGTTCGGAACCCACCTAAAACTGTAGGTCCAACGCATCATTCGCAATCATCCAACTCATTACCACGCACAGGTCTCATACCTATGTAAATTATGTATGTATTTATGAATACCTCCAAAAAAAATTGGATGTTTTACAATGGCTATTAAAAAGGATGTTTCCAATATTGAAAATTAGGAAACTTCTACAAAGTCATAGTATATTAGAAAAATGTGTATAAATTCAACATTTATTCAGTACCTAAGACCAAGATCTCACTAGTCTCCAAGTTTCTACTCAAGGAGAAGAATTCAATGAACTAACCTTCCAGATGGAAGCACTGCCAATAGTTGTTGGAAAGGAAGAAAGGGCTCTCCAAGGTCAAAGTCCAATTTGAAATCGGCGAAATTTCGGATGTCAGACATGTATGGTGCGTAATGGTGAGGATAGAACCAAGACCACGAACAGCATCCGTTGTAGTAATAGTTCAAGTTCCATTGGATTGCACGCACATAGCATTCAGCTTGGGACCGGAGAACATTTCTATACAAATAAATAAATAAATGTTTTATTCCTCGAAAATGACATAATAAAAACACTTCACAATTCAATTCATTGTACAATTTATATAAATAAATAATAAACAAATGTTTTATTCCTCGAAAATTACATAATAAAAACACTTCACAATTCAATTCATTGTACAATTTTTAAGAGTTCGCCACATGAAAAATTACCAAGAAATGAATAACCTATAAATCATAAAAATATATAACTTGAAAAATAATAACACAAAATTAGAATCAAGAATATTTATTGGCCATTAAGTACAGTGTCATTATACAATAGGCTTTGTCAATATTGAGGAAGTCGCAATGCACAAAAAAATGCAAAAATGCAAAACCTATGTTTGGTGAGACGTTAGAAATATAGATTTACGAAGTATTGTATTGCCGTTCGTGAAAAAAAGAAATGCAAGTGAAGCCAACCAAGAAAAAAATGATAGGAATATACACACTCAAAAAAGGTGATACAGCAAGTCTACTATATATACTACATAAACTGCGTATGTGTCTCATCAACTCAATCTCATTTGTATGGTTTTCCGTGTACAAATAAAATGATTTATTATTATTATTATATATGAGCGGGAGTTCAACATAAAACAATTTTGTAATGATAATGCAAACGATTTGACAGAAAGATATATGAAAAGATGAGTAATGTATGGAGAAGAATGACAATGAGTTAGTGAAAGGAGGCGAAAGGATGAACAGAGAAACAGCAAAACTAAAGAGAAAAATAACTAAGAAGGAATTCAGAAATAGACAATTTTAGCTGATGAAACAAAGAAAGTTAAATTAAAGTGTTTAGCTTATTACAGATAAACAAACTGAATCAGGAAATTACCCGGAAAAACAGCTCAACAGCATCGTGATTTCAGCTGCATAGCAACGCAACAAACACGTCACATCAAAATATTTTCTTTCTCAGATAGAATCTATGAAAGGTATATTACGTGGCAGATCCGAACTGATACAGGGTCTTTTGGGACCTATAAAAGCTTTTGTAACTAAAGCCGCGTCTCCACCAACCGAACATGCTCGGCGAACAGTGTTCGCTGGAATTATCTGATGTCGCCAACATTGTTTGGTGTGGACGCCTTCTCGAACATTATGATCGGAGTGGCGGGATCCTGTTGTTGGTCGTCACTGTTCGCTCACAGACCGAATATTTCAATTGAACTCACGAACATGTTCGGTGACCCATAAGTTTAATGCTTGTCCGTTTTCTGTATTCGCCAACAATGTTCGGCAGACATGTTCGGTTGGTGGAGACGCGGCTTTAGAGATGCTAAGGAAGGACCTTCCAGAGATGTATTATTATTATTATTATTATTATTATTATTATTAAAAATGGTTAACTCATATTATTTATCAATTAAGACTAAATAATGAGATGAGAAGTTGAGCTTTAAGCTAAAAGCTGATTTCTTCACAACATTTTGACTACAGAATCCATATCTTTGTAGGTTAGACTACAATAATGTGATTTAATAACATGAGTATTATTATTAAAAAGTGGTTTTCGCTCAAGCTCGCTCTCTCACTCTCCCTCCCAGGTTTTTCCGATTGGAGTGAAAGGTAACTCTTCCCGAACAAGGTTTACACTGAGTTACTCTCTGTTTATTGATTAGTGGGGAGGAAAATTTGTAAATATTGCGAAATTTTTTTGATTATTTTGTATATAAACAATTAAGACTTTTCATGATTGAAAGTCAGTATTAAAATCAGACTGATGCTGAAAATGCATAGTAACTAGGTTAAGTATAAGAAGTGGTTTCTTGAGTGTCAAAAATTTTGAAGTTTTCCAATAGTGTTTTTGCGAATATTATTATTGAAAATCGATTTCGTTTGTAATCGAGCAATAAAAATTGCTCAACATTTTTTGAAAGAATCATCCACTATTTATAAAGTTGATATAATTTTGAATTTTTAAAATTGCAGTAGTAGTAGTACAGTGAACTATCAGTACACATTCAGTTGCTTGACAAATGTTGTCTATGTGAAAGTGAATCACAAATAGAAAAATCAATTACTTACTGTGTTACTTCGGAATACTCCATTTTACTCTTATAGTAATCACTTTTATGTTGACTAAATTCAGCTTTCATTATGGAGCTATCGTGAAATTCTTCATCGCTTGAGTCTGTATAGTATAACTCCTCGTCAGCCAGGTACTAAAAATCGAGGGAAAAAACATTTAATTTGACGAAATGAATAATAAGATGAAATTGTCACAACCACATTTATTAAAAATTAATAAGACAAACTAGTTTCAGTTGTTACACCATTATCAATCTCAATCAAACAGATTGATAATGCTGTAACAACCAAAACTAGTTTCTCAAAGTTTTAATAAATGTGGTTGTGACAATTTCATCTTATTATTCATTATGGATACCTTCCACAATATCACCTTCGCCACTACAAAGGAAATTTAATTTGACATTTTGAGTATTAAAAACTATTTTTCAACAAAGAATAGCTTGAAATAATCGGCATATACGCCATAAAAGACGGCAAGTCTACTCTGAGCCCTTATGCTGAATTGCACAAATTTAGATCAAAATTCAAAGTTGATTAAAATTCTCTTTTGATAGCATTAGGTATACAATATACAAGCACTTGATATCGTATTATTATAGTAGAAAATTATTCCAAAATAATGGAGTATTTTTTCGCATCACCACAATATTGTAATGGACATGTTATTAAAATCTCGCGCATGCGCAGAACACGAGGTACGAAAACTCCCCGCTGTCTATTATCATATTTTTAGTGCTATAATACAATAATATCTTTCTATTAGAGAGGTGAAGAGATATCAAAGATGAGACTTCTCTAACAATAGAACAGTCATAATAATTTATCTCGACCCTAAAACATGAAAAATAACAAAAAAATAAAAATAGGATTACAATGTGTAAGTATAATAATACAATATTTAAAAATAAATTTAATTATTTAAATATTTAAAAATAAATTTGATATTTAAAAACAAATAAACTAAAAAATAAAAATAGGATTACAATGTGCTTCCAAGTATAAAAAACAATATTTTACTACCAATTACAATACAAGTGATGCAATTAATATTTTGTAAATATGTTCATTTATACAATGCTATAAATTATTAGTGCTGAAAAGTACCGTATTCTAAGGCACAGCAACAAAAAAGTAAAACAAATAAATCCAAGATTAATGTAACATTCTACTTCTTGTCTACTAGATAGAATAAATTACCTCTTCTGTTTCTTGGATTAAAGCTTCCAGTTCGGAATTCTTTTTCTGGGATACATTATTCCCATTCTGTGAACAAAAGAGAAAATTTCAGTTCAAAAGTTCTTTCATTAATACCATATCTGACTAATGAAAGGCTGCAAATAGACATAGAGGTAGCAAATATAATAGATTATAGTGAATTTACAGAAAAAAGAAAAAGGTTTTTTCAACTTTCAAACTTACCAGTTCGAATATGAGTTGGAATGCCAATTACCGTAGCGTACATTGAAAAAATAAGTACCGTACTCTAGTGCAGAGTAACAAAACGTAGAACAAAAATGATGAAGCTTGCTCACCTGAGTTTCTCCAAGACGAGATGCTTTCCTTCCAGTCTTTCCTTCGAAATATTTCAAATCAGTAAAATGATCTTTGAACTGATTGTAATCGAAATTCGAAAGTTTTTCCATATATTTTTGGAATCTCAAGAGATTCAATGTACCATCTTCATTGATATACCCTGAAAGGATCAAATCACACACAGTATTAACGTCAAATTGAAATGCAATAATTAATAAAAACAAATGCTGTAATTATTTTGATCACGAAGTATGCAATTCGAAAACAAAAAATCTTAAAAGCATTTCCGATTTGAAAAGGAATGTAAAACTGTACAAGGTTTAAACTTTAGTTAACAGCAGAGAGCGTTAGATGAGCTAATTAATGTACAGGGTGTTTGAAAAAGAACCCCCTAGTCTTAATATGTCATAGAATCTGTACGTCGAAATTTATTACAACATGTTGACAGAGTATGTCTTTCCCCAATTGAAAGATATTGAGGCGGAAAAAGGGCTTGTGTTTCTCCAACAAGATGGCGCCCCGCCTCATTACAGTAACCATGCTGATATGTTGGTGAATACGTGGCGAGAAGTGAAATATCGTCTTGACGTGTGCAAGGCAACAAATGGATACTACGTTGAAGTCTACTTACATTCAAACAAAACTCGAAGGTACTCTCTTTCATTGTATGTAATCATTGATTTAGTTTTTGATTAATTTTACCAATTCTTTTATACTTGAAACTGGGGAGTTATTTTTCAAACATCCTGTATTCTTGATTACAGTCACTCTCCAAAGGTACAATAATAGTTGAGACTTGGGAAATGTTTTTATAAAATACTGTACTTCAAGCTGACGATTGATAAGTGTCATATGCACCTTATACATTTTCTAATAATGTTTTAGGATAATTATTTTTTATCTTAGCTGAAAAAGGTTCAGTAATAAATTATGCATACTGTAATATATATTAATATGTAAAATCTGATATGTAATGAATAGTTTATTTACCATCGAGTGTTGGCATGACTTCAATGTATGCCCTATACAAGATTGGCAGGGCTCCAGAAGCTATATGAAGATGTGGAAGATTAGGAATAAAATCATTTCCTACAAGAAATCCCATTAGAACCTGAAACATCGATACATAGTATGATAGTACATAGAGATGGGTCGTACTAGGTTTTTCTGATACTAAGTATTCCGAGTACTAGTACGTTCTAATACCTATTCCAAATACCTGTTCCAAAATACTAGGTAGTATTTTATATTAGCCAGTTCGCCAGAGTAGACGTACAAGAGTACACGTACAAGAGAGTATCGTACTGCGGTACTGGTACTGTTTCTCGCGTTAAATACAGCACGAATCTTTATTACTCGTGTTAAATACAGCACAAATCTAATTATTGAGTTGCTCTCAAATGTGCTGCAGCGAAATGAGACGCGGACGGCAAGACCTTGAGACGCTTGAGTAACAAACTACTCGTACTCAAGTACTCAAGAAGTATTTGTACTGGAAAAGTACGCGCGTACGCCATACGCAACCAAAGACAATCTAGACGCATGCGCCTACAATCGAGTATAGTGAATAGAGAGAGAGAGCGTGAGAGTGAGCGAGAAAGAGTGAGTGAGTAGTTGAATAGTTCTATAACGAGAAATGAGCTATTAATAGCTACTGTACAACTGCAAATTACAAAGCTCCACTCCCACTCCGTGAATTGGAGTGGGGACTTGAAGTCGCGTAGTTTACTAGTTTCTAGAAATACTCACAGATATCTGAGTATTTTGTTCTTCGAATACTAGGTGCTAGTCCGTACGTTCAAATACTCAGTAAAAATACCTGTTCCAGTAAATACGCCTCATCTCTAATAGTACATTAGAAATCAATAAGAATCACTTTATTCAACAATTTATAAACATTCGAGAATAATTATTTTATGGACCTGTTATGAACGATAGGTAATCTTTACATCTTATAAAATCAGATCTTTTGAATAAAGTGAGAATATAAATGGGATATAAAGAAATCAGTTTAACCTTCAATAATTATCAATCAATCAACATCAGTAGCCTGTTGCATAAAATTTATTTGCATAAAAATTACAATTCAGTTAAAATAGTCAAGTTAATACTTTAAAAATGTTTCGCAATAGCTACTTTTTTCAAAAACTGAGAGAATCAGTTTGTAAATTATCAAACAACAGGCCTCTAATCCTTAAAATTTAAATTCTATTTAACAAAATTTACTTAAAAACTTGTGTAAACAATTAAAACTATGTATATATCACTTTTCATTCAAGGATTGAGAATAATGAAAAGAATAAGATGTATAACAACTGTATGAAGAACGGCAAAAATTCAACTACTTACCCAATCGTCTATTATTTTTTCCAAATCGAATCCAAATTTCAGGGTCTCTTTCAATTCTTGGAATTCCAGTTCGATGTATTCCCTCATGAGTGACAGGTGGAGGAGAAAGAACGTGATTTCTTCAGGTGCATTTGAACGTTTCTTTTGTGCGGTTTTACGGAACTTTACCTGAAAAGTGAAACGTATAAAAAAATTATATAGTCGACAAATCCCAATAGGCAACGTCTGTTTTGCATTTTCTTCCTATTTTTTTTTTTTTTTTTTTTTTTTTTTATTTGAGGATGAAGCCCACATAGGTCTGAGACCTGTGCGTGGGTAATGAGTTGGATGATTGTGATTTATGAGTTGGACCTACAGTTTTAGGTGGGTTCCGAACCACCGGGAAGTGATTTTACAGCGGAGAATAGTGTCTTTTTTGCTGGCCAATCTAATCGGTCACCGTTACAAACAGGACCTACGAGAACGCAGCTTATCTATCTGATTGAACAGATACCTGCTACGGCTCGCGGCTATCACTTCCGCTATTAACACTATAGTCTGTTCAGCGAGCCTACGGGGTAGAGTAAACAAACATTTACGTACGTGCAAGCCGAGACCCAACGAAGCCCAATTCACAGAATAGTTTTCTAAACGCATCGAACAGGCAACAGGCCTACCCATTGAAAACGCCTAAACTACCTAATGGAACAAAGAACTTACAAATAACATTATTTTTTTAAAACTACTTGAGAAATCAAATTATATTTATACTGCAAGCTACTGTACTTAAACACAAACATAACGAATTGTTAATCACAATGTAGGTCTTTCGTAAGCTGTTGAGAACTGTAGGTGGCAATGAGTGTGCCAGACTATTTTCAGTACAATTCTCGGAATTCCTCACTCACACACATGCAACGTTTGGATCACTCCGTAGGCTCGCTGAACAGACTATAGAAACAATTTTTGATGAAACATAATATTTGAAATCCAAGGAATTTGCGTCTATGGTATCATTTATACAAATCAGTCTTTTGTGAGTTGGGGGGGGGGGGGGGGGAGAGACTCATGAAACGTTGCGTTGGGCATTGTGTTTTCAAGTTTAAAATGCTTTCCGAATCTTCGAAGTATTTCACTTTTTGAAAAATACAAACAAACCTTCTAAATGTATTTCAATTTTATGCTTGGTTTTAAACAGTAATTCGTAGCAGGTTCTGATTGGATAGGGTACAAATACGAGAAGGCCGCATCAGGAATGGGGTTATAAGTGAGGAATGTGGAGCACTTGCTTATTTAATCAAAATTTAGAAGGAAAAGTGGTCAAAACATCTTTAGAATGTCGCAGGATCGTCTCCCACTAAACGCATGGCTTCATATATTTTGACGATTGTGATGTATTTTTGATGAAAATTGAAGTATGCTGTGATTGAAACTCACAAGTTTTATCGTAATATACTGGAGTTGAATTAAATATTAGATATTCTTGTTTTTTGTTTCTAAGTTTCCCTCTGGATCTAGATGAGTTTCGAAAACATTGTAAGCAATCAATTATTGGAATGAAACAAAAATTCATTCCTCATACTATGTAGTCACAGGTACTCAGTACACTGTGTTTAACAGGCCTACAATTAACCAGGTTTATCCACTTCAAACTTGAAAATACATGTTTTTGTGTATTTTTTTAAATATTTTGCCAAATATCCCAAAAATTACTGTAGTTACCGACTTCTAACTAGTTTTATTCGATTTACATTAAACTTATTTATTCGATTTTTCAACTCATTCTACATGAAACCCGACCTTTTTACAAGTAAAATAAAGGTACTAGGAATTTCTAAATGAGAAAATTAATTAAGATACCTGCTAACTTTTCAATTTTTAATTCTTCATTAAATTGGAGGCACTAGGAATTAATTCTAAATAAGATCATTGATCAAGATAGCTGCTAGCTTTTGCCATAATAATATCGTATGACCTGGCTGGCCCAGGTCTGGTGTCAGAGTTATCAGGTCGCACCTGAATAAGTTCAGGGCCTCTTAACGACTTAACGATTGTTTTTAGGCAGCCGGGACCGACAGGCTTAAACTTTTGCCATGTTTAATTCTGCAACGGAGCATTAAGGTTTAATGGTAGAGAAGACTAGTTTTAACACCGCCTAATATAGATTTATTTCATTTCCGGATCAATGGGAAAGTGAAAGCCGAGTGCCGTAGCAGGTCTATATTTAATCAGAGATAAGCTACGAAACTCCTGGGCGCTCTTTGTGAGGGTGACTGATTGGATTGGCCAGCAAAAAAGGACTCTGTTCTCTGCTGTAAAATCACTTCCCGGTGGTTCGGAACCCACCTAAAACTGTAGGTCCAACTCATCAATCACAATCATACAATTCATTATGTTTGAAGGGACGGATTCAAAGATCCAGAAGATTCAAAGATCCTCACACGTCAACCGAAGCTTATTGTGTACAATTCATTACTCACGCACAGATCTCAGACCTATGTGGGCTTCATCCTCCGAAAAAAGAAAAAAAATGTTTATATTAACGTTTTTATTACTTTGGTGAGTTCAACAAGCCCAACAAGTATTGGTGACTAATGCGAAACACTCTGTATAATAATTTTGATAAATATAGCATAATTATTTGCATAGAACCTACCTCCTCACGCAGCAGAGAGAAATGAGGCTCATGCGTGCACAGGCCAAGCATTATCAGATCAGCATCAAGTCCATAAAGGCAATGCCTAGTGTTGTTATCGTAATCTGGGTTTGATTTCAAATAACGTATATAATCCATGATTTTATGTTCGCCTTCACCAGGTGTCTGAAAAATCCAAGTTCTTTCAATTATCATCAGTTTGAGAGCAAATGAAATGATACATTGTTTATAAAATTCAACAAATATTTAAATGTAAATGTATTTTGAAGTACAATAATATTATACTAATATTTTCAGTGATTGAAATGCAACAATATTATACTACTATTTTTAGTGATTAGACTTTTAAGAGTATACGAAACTTAAACTTTTTTAAAACACAAAACAACAACACACTTTCTCATTCTTAAAATCACTTTCAACAACACACTCTTTAAACAAAGCAACACAACATAACAACACTCAACAACAACATTGTCTCAACATACTCTTCTAGGCTTTAATTTAAACTCAACATTTATTCAGCCTGAACTTTTATTAAATTTACACTGAACTGGGCCTAAAATTCCTCAAAAGTATACACAGAGGAAAGTAGCAAATATCTTGTTCTTTAGATAGCCTATTTCACTAAGAAAGAACAAATTTCACACTTGTGCCAATATAATGAAATGATTAAATGCAGATATGAAGAAATGATTCTAACAACCAATTTTAATTTTAAAAAAATATATAATAATAATACATCAAGGGTAATACTCAATCCTTATGGTTTTCAGTAGGCGTCCATACAAGCAAACCGGTTACTCATATTGGAGCGTAATAGATTATATTTTGACATGTAAGTTAACAGGTATTATAAAATTCTCTTTGCAATAATAAAGTATTTGGTAGACCAAAATATACAAGATATGTATATACGAATATCCATATCTATAAATTTGAATAAATAAATCACAAAACTACTGCCTAGTGAATGTAGGTTAGGCTCTGATTACAATATAATAATTATTTTATAATATACATCTCAATGTATATGAGCAACGAGCAAGCAAAGGGGTTGCAATTTGCAATTACAGAAGTTGCCTTAATTTTTCATAGTTATTTTTCAATGTTTCGTTCATTTATCAAATTAACTGCATCATTTCTGATTGTACACTGTATTACATATCCCTCCGAATTTGGAAAAAAATACAATCAATTCAATCACTTCCCGGTGGTTCGGAACCCACCTAAAACTGTAGGTCCAACTCATCAATCACCGGCACCCAACTCATTAGCCACGCACAGGTTTCAGACCTATGTGGGCTTCATCCTCAAAAAAAATGTTTTGTTGTAACGTTTTCTTGCACAGAAAGCTGTTTACGCAAACTCTTTATGACAACAAATATAACGATAATGTAGGAGCATGTGCACAAGTATTTAGAATTATTATTATTATTAGCTTTAAGGGAATTTGCTATTGGTGATTCGCGCCAACTCTCTCATTTACTTTTCATGAAACCGAAAACATATAAGAAAATATTATCCTGTCCACCCCTAGAAAAATGTTATTTTCGACCCAGTAAAACGATGTATGAAGATGGGATTTTTCATTTATGCATATGAAAAATCTTTGAATTCGTTATTCTGAAACTGGTAGAAAATAAATGGGTTTGTGGTTTTTAGTAATGATTACTCATCCTGCGGGTACTGGTTCGATTCCTTTCGAGCCTGCCATATTTTGTGTCAGCATTCCATCATTCACCACATTATCCACGCAAAAGTTTCCGACTTAATCATCCAAAAAACCATTCTTGAAAACATAATCAAAAACGCGTAGCCGAACAGTGATTAACAGAACAGGTTCCAAACTAGAGCAGACATTTTATTATTATTATTATCATCTCATCTTAATTTACCTAGCAAGATGAAGCTCCACATCTTCTACATAAAAAGAGAGAGTAGAGAGTGTGTGTATGTTTTTTGTCATACGGATTTCACAAAAACAGCAAGGATTTGAAACACTAAATTTGGCACATAGCTACCTCTAAACTCGATTTAGTGCACCTCGAAGCCCGATTTTTCATTTTCCTTTCAGAATTTTCAAAATTAATTTTCAAATTTCACTTATGGGATGATACGCCGAAATGTCTTAAGCCAACGTAACAGATTAGGGGCTGCATCAATATTACAGCTGTTAATTACCCAGCATCATGCGAACTTACTTATTGCGTGTATTTTTCCTTTTCCTGTAATACATTATTCTAAAGAACTAAACACAAAAGTATGCAGGTGGGGAGAGCTGCAAACTTGCTAAAAAGTTAGTTTACTTATAAAAAGCACTTAAAATTCACATCACCAATGCAACAAAAAACTTTCTTTTTTGTGAACTTCTCTTTCAAACAGATGTACTGTATGGTTCAAAACTTTGTGGTATTTCACTCACCCTTACCAATTTCGTAATTTGTGACCACTACCATAAGATTTCTACCAGGAAAGAAAAACTCCAAACTGGATTCCCGGGCAAGACCGGATAAAATTCTAACTTTAGAATAATTGTTTAATCTGGCTATTTAACCATTCATGATTCGATTAACATTTTTTTCTATTTTTCAAGAATAATTTACACATTCACTAGGTAGTGATACTGTTCATTCAATTCAAACAAGACTAAATATATATATACATGTAATCGTTTCTTCCCCTAATCAAAATTTTAGTATGATAATAGTCTCATTATCCATATACATAAGCAGGCATTATCCCCAACAGAAATCGCAATTACATATCTAATAGTTTCGTGTTAATTTTAAATACAAATAATGTAATAAGACAATCACTCACCTCATGACCAGACAGAATGATGGTTGGTGTTCTCCAAATTTTGTCTGTGTTTATTTTATATGTAATAAAATATTTCAGTTCAGTCTGCAGCTTTGCCATGAAAGCTGTTCCTGGTGTGATGCAATTAGAATCGAACCTTTCAACATCAGGAAGTGTCTCTCCTTTGGCAAGAGCAGCCTTCTCCAGATCCTCTGCCTCTTTTGCTGATTTGAATCTGAAATTGGAAAAATAATAGTCACAAGTCACTGACAAACAGGAAAAAATAGATAAAACCGCTAGAGAGGCTCATTTCATTTCATTATTTCTTTATTCATTTCATACAAAATTTTGTAAGTTACATGAACAGAATTTATAATTTCGAATTCCTTTAATTGCTATTACTTTATACTGAAGACTTCCGCAATGGCGGATATTGACAACAGCATTGAACAGCTGATGGGAATCGATGAATGCTACTGTACAAAAATATCAGTCACCACCAGGAATCGAACCACGGACCTCTCAATTGCCGGTTGAGCGCCTTAACCACTAGACCATGGAGACCTTTCTGAATGGTCTAGTGGTTAAGGCGCTCAACCGGCAATTGAGAGGTCCGTGGTTCGATTCCCGGTGGTGACTGATATTTTTGTACAGTAGCATTCATCGATTCCCATCAGCTGTTCAATGCTGTTGTCAATATCCGCCATTGCGGAAGTCTTCAGTATAAAGTAATAGCAATTAAAGGAATTCGAAATTAATAAATTCTGTTTATGTATATTTGTCAGTTTATTCAATTGTCAGTCACTTCAAACTAACTTGTGAAATTTTGTACATTGAATAGTGTCAAAGTATAAAATATATTTTAGTAAATATATAAATAAATAAAGAGTTTAACAACTACAACTAATATTATAACTATCAGAGTTACAGTTACTACATCTAATAAAATAATACAATATTTTAATGTCAATTACCAACATGGGAATAAAATTCTTCTATATTATAGAGGGCTCTCTTCGTCAAATATTCTTTCAATTTACTTCTAAATTTATTAAAATTTGATTCTTCTTGAATGTGAAGGGGCAAATGATTATAGAAATTGGCTCCAACGTAAGAGGGCTTCTTGAGATAAAATTCAAGATTATGCCTATTTAAGTAAAGCTTGTCTCTATTCCTTGTATTATAATCATGATTGTGTCCCTGCTTTAAAATACATTCAAGTTTTTCCTTCACACAGAACGGTTTCAAACACATAGAGGCTATACACTGTCATAATATTCAATGATGCAAAATGTTCTTCAACTGTTTCTCTGTAACCCAAGTGTAAAATTAATCTTATTGCCTTTTTTTGCATTATTAATATTGAGTCCATATTCCTGTTTGAGGTCGCTCCATAAAGGCTTATTCCAAAAGAGATTATTGTATGTATGTGAGCAAATTATACAGTTTTTAGAGTTTCAGAATTGCAGATAAAAGACATGTTTCTAAGAGCATAAAGACCACTTGAAATTCTTGATAACACAGTTGTAACATGGTCTGTCCAATTCAGATGTTGATCAATTATTGTTATTTCTATTGGGGATGATACCTGCTTATGTGTGTGTGAATAATGAGGCTACTATCATGTCTTTATAGATATCGCATATCTTTAGTCACTGTGAATTGTATTTTAGACTAAATAATGTAGGCGTGCTTGATTGTATGCTATTCGATCGTTTTTATATAAATATTGATCAAAACCCCATTGCAATCATAAGAAAGTCTCTATTTCTGTCAATTTTTTTAAGCACAGACTTTCGGTTTCTCGAGAAGCAATTATTTTCAGAATATTATTTCCTAGATTGATCTTCATGTCAATGAGTTTTGAATGTTTGCTGGATTAATAAGCATTTTTATTTTAATTCTAGACTTACGTTGACTTTGCCTATTCAAACTTCGGTGTATTTTTATCTTCGTATAGAGTGTTATTTGTTTTTAGCTTCGCGATGATTGCTCATGAATGAAACGAAACCTATTTAAGAATTTATTTTGTTTCAGTTAACTCAATCTGATGTAATTCTAAATCACTTTTTCAGCAGTTCCTTATGCAGCAGGCCTCCAGCCGTGTTTGAGGAAGCATTACAACAATTCGAAATGGTCATCACACGAATATGTAAGTGTTAAATTCACTAGCAAATCATTTTCAACAGTTATTCATCTCCAAAACTCAGTTTTTCAAACAATTGAAACTCAGGAGATATTCTGAATCAGGAATCGTTTTAGAATTGAAGTTATAAGCCCAATTTTTCTGCAACCATAAGCAAAACATAAAAATCACTCTCTAAAATTGTAGATCCACCATGTTTTCAATAACATGGCCCATCGGCGAGGTGGAACTACCCGTAAGGATCTCCCCACCAATAAAAGCCATACGCATTTACTTTTTACTTACTCTCTCTGAAGATAAATACACCAAATTTATGAATAGGCTAAGTAGACCTATTAACAACAGGTGTATTTAACTAATGATTCAAGGTGTTTTAAATTTGTTTAAACAAATAACTTAATAGATCAAATTCACCACCTCCACCTCTGGTCAATGGTACAATTGTAAAAATATTCAAACAGGTTAATCTACGAATATTGCTGGTCAGCATTTTTGTTGGTCGATACCAACATAAATCTCCCATCCCAGTAATAGTAAGTGAGATTATTAATAATTTTTAATATTGTTTAGCAAATTAAAGCATTCAATTGCATTTTAAAGGAAATAATTCTTATACAATGCTTATTTTGTGGCTGATTAATTATCCTTGAGCGAAATGCCTTGGGGGATACAGTGAGGCATAAAGAACAGAGATGATAGCTGCAATATCAAGCACATGCTGTGGAATGGAACCTAACTAACATAACGTCCAATAAGCGATTATCAAATGAATGCTGAATCAGGAAATGGGGTATTAAGCACTCTTCACTGTGCAATCGCCCCAGTAATTTAGGTATTAAGCGACACACTTGAGATACAGCAATCAATTGAGATACAGTAGAGCGTCGATAATCCGGATTGATTGGGACCAAACCTCATCCGGATTATCCGAAAAATCCGGACTTTCGAAAATAGGCTTTTTTCATGATTTAAATTAATAGAAACTTATCTGAAACCTTGAGAATTCACTTAAATGTGTGTGTATACAAGTACAGTAGGTAAATACAGTTTAAGCTGTTGTGTATTACTTAGTACTGCACTTTAATGAAACCGAAACAATACACAATACAATACAGCACAAAACGTTAAGTTTAGTACCTAAAAAAAACTGTACAGTACGAAGTTAAAACATATTACGCATATTACATTGTCAGGGCTCTTAAAAAGTCTTTAAATGATTTTTGTACTGCAGTAGTTGTTCGCTTTTTTGCAACCAAGTCTTTAATACGTTTTAACAAAATGAGCTGGGAAGTTGAACGTGAATCTGGATTATCGACGGTCCGGATTTTCAACGTTCTACTGTATTAGCAGCGAGCAAAGCAAGTATTAGCAGGTAATCCTGCTATATAGATAATCCTGTCCGAATAGATTGCGAGTTTGAGGTAAATAGTGAAAAACTGGATAAGGAATGCAAGTGTTCAAAGCCAAACCTGAATGTCGCAAGAGAATAAGTGATTCAACAATGTACTTGCATACTAATTATTGACTAAATAAGTTTGATAAATATAAAATGTTTGTTAGAACTCTATTTACAATCTTCATTGATCTAGATTTACAACCATAATTTGAAAAATGTATAGTGACGTACCAATTAAACCTTGGTCTCATGTACAGTACCTACGTTTTTAAATGAAATGTCAACCAATAGGATGATAGGAAGCACACAACAGTGAATCGAGTGTTCTCATATTCACCAAGATAACAATGTGTATGTTGATAAAAAATGTTCATTTCTTTTTAATCTAGGATTTTGGATCTATTGTTCTTTAAGGATAACAGTTGTTTTTAATAACCTTGACTGTTCTGATCATCATCAAAACAAATCCACAAATTGATGATTATTGTAATGAATCGTTCTACCGTAATTAAGTTGTTGAAAATAATTTTAATGAATAATAAGACGAAGTTGTAACACCCGCCTTTATTAAAAAAGTGAGATACTAGTTTCGGTTGTTACTCCATTATCAATCTCAAACAGACTCTGAAGTTGTCACACCCGCCTTTATTAAAAAAGTGAGATACTAGTTTCGGATGTTACTCCATTATCAATCTCAAACTCACAGTTTGAGATTGATAATGGAGTAACATTCGAAACTAGTGTCTCACTTTTTTAAATAAATGTGGTTGTAACAACTTCGTCTTATTATTCATTATGGATATCTTCCACAATATCACCTTCACGACTACTAAGAAAGATAATTTTCTTCATCGATAATTCTTTTTTTTTAGTTGTAATAAGACTGCTATCTAGTACAACTAATGAACAGTTTTGATTTAACCTAATATTTACTAAAGAATACTTTAAACTAAAGAAGCCTTTAACCAGTTTTTAGCAAATGGAACACATATTTACTTACTGTAGCCTGCACATTTGTGAACATTACAGGTTCAATATTAACAGTTTTAATAATTGATCCAGTTACTCAAGTCGACTAAATTATATTTATTACATAGAATTCTCATGCATCTTACAGAACCTACCTTCTTCCTCGTTGTTGGTTCATTTTAGCTCGGGGCGCAACACCGTCCACAGCTAAGAAAAATAACTTTTTGGGTTGAATCATACGAAACAACGTCTGAAATGGAATAAATTTCAATACTTTTAGGGTGTGATCGTGGAATCAATCGGTGTAGACATTTGTATTCATGTAGAAATTTGATGTATTTATTCTTCAATTGTATGAAATTTTCTTGGCTGCTAATTGAAAGTTTCTTATAATAACTTCAATAATTATTGTTTTAATAAAAGGGAAGTGATAGCCGCGAGCCGTAGCTGGTATCTGTTCAATCAGAGAGATAAGCTGCGTTCTCGTAGGTCCCGTTCGTAACGGTGATTGATTAGATTGGCCAGCAAAAAAGGCACTGTTCTCTGCTGTAAAATCACTTCCCGGTGGTTCGGAACCCACCTAAAACTGTAGGTCCAACTCATCAATCACCATCATCCAACTCATTACCCACGCACAGGTCTCAGAACTATGTGGGCTTCATCCTCAAAAAAAAAAAAAAAAAAAAAAAACTTCAATAATTATTATATTAAGTACAATTATTGTACTTATTTTATGTTCGATCTAACGAGTGTCGCGTGTCGCAGCTAAACACTCATTAGAGATAAGGAGTTTCCAGAGTCACTGTAAGTTAACAATGCCAAATGAAAATATCTCTCAGTTAGGGTTCTTGCTCAGTGGAGCACCCAATACTCGAGGATAATCACCATGGCGAAATTAAGCAAATGCGGTAGTAAGTTGGTATTCACGCTGTTGTCATACACTACATCATGTGATGCATTTTTACGATGGTTATTATCATCGAGTATTGGATACTCCATTGAGCAAGCACCCTCAAGAGATATCTATACAGCTATATACAGTATATAGATATCTATAAGCTATATATACCACGAACTGCAGGAAAAATGTAAACTGCCAGTACTTGAAAAGAGAATTGATTACCGTTGATGCAGGTACGTTTCCTCTTCCAGTGTATAATAAAACTAAAAAATGTATATATTTCATTTGAATAATTTCAACATCTATTACTTTGAGCTATAAATATTTACTCGACCACTCATAATTCTAATTTGAAGAGGAAATTGGCATTAGCAACAAGCAGGAAATCAACAAAACCATAAAAGTACTTAAAATTTCTTCAGCCGACTTTCATAATTTGAAAGTTAATGAATGAAATTCAGAGATTATTTATGATTAAGAATATTGGATTAGCAAGAAACCCAAGCAACTCAACACAAAAAAGCAATAGCTAAAAATATGAATTTTCACCCAAGCTTGAAAATTATGACAAACTTATGTCATTTCTCTGTTTCATACAGTTATAAAATACTTCAAAACAATAAATTATGAAAAAAATATTCATTAGCTTGACTTTCATTAAAAGAAAGTTTTTGTTGATATGAAACTCTGAATTGCAATAGTAATAAATTGTTGGTTGAAATATTCAAGTACCGGTACCTACTGATTGATAAATATAATTTTGCGAATACAGATGAATCTGGACCAAGTTTATTGTAAAGTACAGATGAATGTTTAAACAGGCCTTCGATTGTACAAACGCCCTACTATTATTATGTACCAGTATGTAGACAAGTATAATATCGAGCTACTATGTACCTCATCATTCTTTATGAAGGTGTACCAGTATTTAGCCAAGAGCGCCCGGCAACCAAAAGCTATGCTGCGCTGGGTCAGCTTTTCAAAACAAACTAATGGTTGAACGCTAGGTTGCCAGGACAAACCTGTGCCGGGCTAGCACAGAAAAACTTCCAACCGGCTGAAGTCTGGTTTTGTAGCCTTATATAGCTTTCCCCAGCACACTCACAGTTCTGAAAGTGCTGAAAAACTCAGCTCTGCTTCGCTTCCCGTTGCCGACACAGCTCAGCACAGCACAGTACAGCTTTTGGTGGCCGGGAGCTCTAATAGTGTGCTAGTACTCAGCCCAGTGTCATCAATTCTTAGATAAATATGAGCGAAGTAGCTACCAATTGACTGCCAAATTATAAATGATTGACGCATTACATTTTTGTATTCAAATATCAAAGAAAGTATTAATTCAAAGAATATCATTTATTCAATAGGAAGTTGAGTTTCAACGTACTTTTCAATCATTCAAATCCCAAATAAACACAGTGAAATCACACAAGTTCACAACAAAACAAATTAGCCTTCAATGTGTGTAGCTAGAAAATAAATTTGGAGTAAATCGTGAATAATAGCCTATAAAGTACATGACTTACTACCATGAAACTTGAATGAAGTACAACAACATACGTTACCTCAATGTAATTGAAAATGTCCTTGAAAATATCTTCTTCACTGATCCTGAAATGAGGATCAAAGTCATTTGGATGAGAGCAAACATGAATAATTCCATTCATGTCCAGATACAAATTGTCAAACTCTGGGATCTGAAAAAGAAAATAGTTAACACAGATTAAATTATGGTCACTATTCTTCTGAATGTTGATCTACTTTGGTTTAATTGGAAAAGTTGGTTTTGATTTTTAGTTCGAAGCACTTATTCACTTGAGCAGTTGTAGTTTTTGAAATTGCTGAATTTCCTTGTAAAAATCCAAAATTTTATAATTAGAGAGTAACCAAGAAATTGAAAAGTACAGATACTAAATAATTAATATAATTACCACAAAAACAATATTATTGTTTTTTAATTTGTTCTGACAAAATAACCTATATTTGGTGATTCTGAAGAAAATGCAGGTCAACTCCGATTTTCTTGAAACTCGGATATAATTTGTACAAAATTGAGCTATTTAAAATACAAACACCATAACTATAAAAGTGAAGCAAATGCCAAGCTTAATAACTTTTGGATCTTCTTGATATTGATGAGGTGATATTGTGGTAGATATCCATAATGAGTAAGCCTGATGTTGGCACAAACACTTTTCTTATTAAAACACGAGATACTATGGTTTCAACTGTCACGTCACTTACAATCACAATAAAACTGGAGATTTTGAGTTTGATTAAGATTGAAAATGATATGACAGTCGAAACTATAGTATCTCGTGTGTTTATAACAAAAATTGGTTATGATGTTGAAGATCCATCTTGTTTCCACTAATATGTATTATAAACTTAAAAAACACTTTTGAATGGAAATTGACTCACGTTATGGCGTGACGGCCGTTTCGCTCTGTTGTCTAGAGCATCATCAGACGACCCACAGTACACTGATTCAAGGCATGAGTTTGAGGGTTAGTTATGTTGGAATGGTGAAGGGGTGGGGGGATGAGTAGGCAGGAGGTTTGAAATTGGGATTATTTTGTCATATAGAGTATGTGAGAAGAAGTTAAGTTGATCATTTAAAATGTTGTCAGGTTGCTGCTTTGCATGTTTGTATATCTCATATTGTTCTGAAACATTGAGTTTCTGTCTAAATTAGTGTCAATGTCTGTATAACTGTGGCCTGTTGAAATGATGAGTTCAGCAAAACCCGCCTACTCATCCCCCCACCCCTTCACCATTCCAACATAACTAACCCTCAAACTCATGCCTTGAATCAGTGTACTGTGGGTCGTCTGATGATGCTCTAGACAACAGAGCGAAACGGCCGTCACGCCATAACGTGAGTCAATTTCCATTCAAAAGTGTTTTTTAAGTTTATAATAAAAATTGGTTGTGACAACATCAGTATTATTCATTATCCTCTGGAGATTATGGCAAATTTCCATTACCATTTCTTCACCTTTTTCTGTCACAATTTGTTCTCTAGGAGCGACGATTAGTGAGTTTAATAAGAACCCAGCGAGTAAAGCGTCGATTACACTGAGCGAGTTTAGTAGCTAGGAAGCCAGCAAGTAGCAACACTAGAAGCCGCCACAACCTCCTCCCATCAAAGCCCTGACTTCTGAGAATTGACACAAGTACCTGAAAAATGCTCGCCACGTGGCCTTTAATGGGGGAGCTGGGTCATTGCTACTCGCTGGCTTGTGAGCTAGTAAACTAGTCCACGGTCAAAATCCGTTATGTGCCCACAACTCTATTTTTTTCATATAGGCTTGTATAACCAGTTAATACAAACTGCAAGCGCTAAATAATGAAAAGAAAACTTAGAGAAATCGAATATATTTTAGGGCAAATCCAACTTGTAAAAACACACCACTTCGACAGGACTGAGTAACTGAATGAAAGTGGATCGTTATCTTATAGTTGAGACAGGTCAGGTGCTTCGGCGGACCGTTATCTCTCCGGGACAGATAAGAGCGACAACAATATCAACTTTAAATGTTTCCATTCTATTTCAAAAATCACTCAGTCACTGAAAAACAGGATGGCAGTTGCACTGCTGAATAATAAAAAACTGTTTTATACAGTTAAAATTCAATACACTGTTCTCTGCTGTAAAATCACTTCCCGGTGGTTCGGAACCCACCTAAAAATGTAGGTCCAACTCATCAATCACCATCATCCAACTCATTACCCACGCACAGGTCTCAGACCTATGTGGGCTTCATCATAAAAAAAATAAAAATAGGAACAAATTTAAGAGTTGTGGGCAAATAACGGATTTTGACTCTAGTCCAATGTTATCAAGGCCAAAAAACACTACAAGCAGCTCCCCCCACAAAAATCTTACCCCTGAGACTTGTCACTGCAAAACCAAGATCGATTTGAGGCTGGATCGGCTTGTAGTGCTGCTACTCGCTGGCTTGATAGCTACTAAACTCACCCAGTATAATCGACGCATAAGGGCACCGCCGATTTGGGCCCAATTCCCTTGTAAATTTGTTGGTATCAATAAATAACATAATAGAAATATTGATAAATGATGTCTGATACCAACTCCACAAGCTGTACCTAACTTCTTGGATTTCTTGTTCCATGACGAACTGCGTTGTTAATATTAACTTTTCATGTGAAATTTAACGACTTGCAGTCAAATATTTGACTGCAAGTCGTTAAATTTCACATGAAAAGTTAATAATAACTGTACCTAACCTCGCTTGTTTGGTTAGAATGGAAGTGGTCTTGAAGTTGAAAAATAAAAGAGGATGAGGATTTCAACTTTGAGACAAAGATATAGAGATGGGCTAATACACTTTTAGCAAGTACATTTGAGTTTCATTTTTGACGGAGAATCAAGAAAAACCATAATAGCAAGCAACCATAACCTCGAAAAAGTAACTTTGAATGCATGTTTGTACTCTTTCCGACATTTGAGACACTTTTTTTGGTCATTCCATTTATTTCGGTTTCAAATAGTATTCTACATGAAATAACATATAACTTATATATGTTTAGAATTTCAAGAAAATCGGAGTTGACCCGCCTTTGCTTCAGAATTGACTTATCAAATTCTTTCAATTTCCATCGACAAAAATGTAATTCAATGAGATAATAATGGAGCTTACCTGATACTCCCTGACAATTTCACTCAAGCAGGGGTACCTTTCACTAATGTATCGGAAGAACTTTGGAACCCCCATTTTAAGGTTACTGACTTATTAGGAGAACTAAATATTCAATTCATTAAAACATTAACTACCGTATTTATCTGAAATCTAATTCACGAATTAACCGTAGTACATTATTATTCTTGAAATCCGCAAACTAAACCAGCGTAGTTAAGCAATAGCATAGTTGTATTCATCCCTTATCCACATTTCCACAATAAGAAAATTTGGGATAAGCAGCAGGCGAGGGCGCGAGGTACCATTTGTGGTGGTTTCGTGGTTTATTTGGCGCAGTGATGCCAGAAATACGGTAGTTGTGGGTCGTACGGTAATTTGGACTTCTGTACGGAAGGCGGAAATAAGTTTTCTTTAACGGTGAAATGTACGGTAATTTAACTTTATTCAAATTTAGTGCCATTTTTTCTAAGTAAATATCTTTGTACCAAATTTTCACAGGTCTGTTATCCCATTTCTTCACTCTTTTCCTGATTTTTATCAAATCTGGTTTCCAACTTTGAGAGGTGACAGTGAAACTTTGTATACTCGGCCCAAGGATGAGTGAAAATAATATGAAATCATTTTTTCAATCAAGAATAATAAACTCAATCAAATATTTATCAATAATTCTAATGAAACAGAAGATAATGGAGTTATTGGTGAGCCACAACTCACATAAAGCCATATGAGAAGAGAGTTGTAGAATTTCAAATCATGAGAGTCCCAAGACTATAACATTTATTTATAAAGATTTAATTTCTGCCACATTCAATCGAATGTACTCTTGTCAACCTGGGTCGCCGAAATTCTACTACTACTACTAACCTGCATACGGTATATAGCACGGTTGCGTACGGTAATTTTGAGAAAAATTAAGCATTAGTGTTGCCATACCGTACGGTAATTGTGGAACGTACGTTAATTTGGACCTTTGTACCGTATTCTGTAATGAGTTTGCCGTAATCAGACAATATACTATGTAATATACTATGGCTGTAATGGTGAAATTTTCGATATTCAAATTTAGTGGTATTCTTTTCTGATCTTTTCAAAATATCTTTGTTCCAAATTTTCAGAGGTTCATCTCCAATTTATTCACTTTTTTCATGATTTGAAGTATTTTATTAAAAATCTAGATTCCAACTTTGAGTGGTGACTGCGTTACCGTACCTTTTTGTATGCTGCCTGCATGTTCGGCCCAACAATCAAAGCTGAGTGAAAATATGAAGTCATTCTTTTCAATTGAGCCTGGCTGATTGAAGTAAAGAATTCAATCGGACATTCAACTCCAACCAGTGGCGGCAATAAATCCCCCACAAGTGATGTAAGGGTGAAGCCTAGCCCCAAGAGTTGGAATTTGGAAAGTTTGTAGCCTAATATGCAACTTACTATCCAGTATCATGATGAAAGCTGCAAAATTAATTTCAGAATGAATTAGAAAAATTCTTGAAAATAAAACATTCACAATTTATTGCAAACACACTATAGTAGCAGTCACCATATTAGACAAGTGATGAGGTTTATGGTATTGCTAATCAGATAGGTGGCCTTTCAAAGAGTTGAATTCCTTTATTTAAGTGCTATTAATTTATACTGAAAACTTCCGCAATGGCAGATATTGGCAACAGTAGTTTGTATTGTTGTACTGTTACCAATATGCCAATATATAGCTTATGAAATAGGTGAATAAATAAATAAATATCCGCCATTGAGGAAGTCTTCAGTATAAATTAATAGCACTTAAATGAATTCATAATTAATAAAATTCTGTTTGAGTATATTTGTCAGTTATTTCAAACTTGTGAGATACGAGCCGATAGGGCCAAGTTTGAAATGAATGCTGCTGTGCAGAAGGGTCATCATAATCTAGTGGTCAAGGCGCCCGACCGGCAATTGGGAGGTCCGTGGTTCGATTCTCGGTGGTGACTGGTATTGTTGTACAGCAGCATTCATTGATTTCCATCAGCTATTCAATACTGTTGCCAATATCCACCATTGCGGAAATCTTCACTATACATTAATAGCACTTGGAGGTATTCAAAATTAATAAAATTCTGTTTCTGTATATTTGTCAGTTTGTTAAATTGTCAGTCATCTCAAACTTACTTGTGAGAATTGTTGAATTTACATTAGCAATTCTATTCATCTGCCTAATATGGTGACCGCTACCAAAACCTTGTTTTAAAAGGGTAAAAAATGAATACTAAATGTTAAATTATGATTTTTTATACTTTTGCTATTCAACAATATAATCGTAGGCCTATTGTAAACGGATATCAAATTATACAAAAGCGTTAACAATGGAATACCTACAGTATAAGTCAAGTGAGAAAACTTGGATGTTATTGTGAACATCTAAAGCCTTGGTTTCCTAGAAGGCGGATTTGGACTAAATGCTCAGCGTACAGGGCTGCATATACTACAATGTAAGCTCTATTTGCTTTCGAAATCTAGTTTATAATAATATAATATAAATCTATTTTATATTAGAAGAAGACCAGACAAATACTTGTTCCAAAATCCACTGTAGAGGTATTTAGTTTACACTCCAGGAATACAACCGAAAGGATGTCCTACCTAGCAGCAGACATGAGAAAAAGGTTAAAATTCTATGACCATATAAATAGGCTTACAGCAACAATACTTACCAACAGGATCTTTTACATACATAAAAAAGAGTCAAATCAACAACATTATGGATTAAATAAGTGCACATAAACCTACAACAGGCACTAATTTTACAATCGAAAATTCAAAACAGAATCTCATACAGAGACAGGATACACAAGTGAAATGTAAAATCAGTGAGAGAACGCCTAAAGAAACCAGAAACAAAGTGAACGGAGCAGCGAAAGAGAATCTATGCAGAGAGAATGCGAGAAGTTTGGAGACTTATGAAGAACCAAAATGCCTTGCATGATCCATTGGAGTTCATACGCGCAGTAATAATAATAATAAAATATTCGATTCTATTGTTATTCACTTTTTTCTTTGTCTTTTCAAACAATTTTTGACAAGAGACAAAGACAGTATCTGGAATCGCTAAAAATATGGTTTTAGAGGGACTAGTTTTCAAAAAAAAATTCCCTTTACAAATAAAATTTTCATTTTATTTGTAAATAGCAGAGTGAAAATAGTTTCAAGTAGGCCTGCTTTAAAGTTTAAAGTTTGTCTACTTGAACAATAAATTTTTAGCACAAGAGCCTGGATCTCCCATTAACAATGAGGCAAAAACTAGATGAAAATCTCTTTGACACACAATGTCGGTTAAAATAATGTTGAAATGGATGAATTCGGTCTAGAATTGTTAAAGTGTTGTTTCAGAGTTTGGAGACTATTTTTCCAAAACTTTCCGGGGGAGCACCCCAAAACACCCTCGAAAATAGAGAACCCTCCTTCTCTACTCCTTTAATTGCAGGATCTATTGCTGTGAGCCATCATTGGTCATCCCCAACCCCAGACTTGTTATATACATTCTTTGCATGACTTTTACAGTATTTTTCCATTTTCTGTCTTAAAAATGTATAAATGTATGGTATCTTTAATTTTAATGATTATACAGTTAAATGATTTTATGTAAACTGTGTTAAGGAAGCTTTTTTGGGCGTAGGCCTGTAAGCTTCCATCTATGCTTTGTACTAAATAAATAAATAAATAAATAAATATAAGTGTACTCTAAAAGACTAGGTGATCATTAATATAACGTTGTAGGCTATGTATTGGTAGGGACGACTACAGTCCCCCATGATTCTATGAACAGTTCATGTTATATGTTACGATTGTCGACGGAATGGAGAGGAGGGATGCAGATGGCAGCAGGTGGGAAGATCGAGGAAGATGGAGAGGGATTGTTAACACCCAGACCCGGCATTAGCTGGAACGGGATCAGGATATGTATGCACGATTGTACTAAATAGAATAGTAACATAATTAACATCATAATAAATTAAGTGTTCTAATTTCACCACATAAAAATAATACAAGACTGACCTTCTAGTTACGCTACTGTTGGAAGCAGATTATGTATAATAGAAGATATATGAATTTGATAGCAGATTATGTATAATTAATCGAATATATTATTATAAACTATATTTCGAAAGCAAATCGAGCTATATATTGAAGTGTATGCGTCCCTTTCCGCTGTCCATTTCATCCAAATCAGCGTTCTAGGAAACCGAAGCTTAATGGATCTTACAGTTTTGTTTGGAACCATGCTTTTTTGTAAGTTTACTGATGACGGTGTCGTAGTGCGCCATATTGTGCGACTGGTGAGTGCGACGCCAGCTTTTTTCCTGCAGACTGTCGCGACGCTTCATGCCCGGTGCATGGACAAGGAACGCGCCATCCAGTATCACAAACCGATATCCCAGAAGGCACATCTCATGCATCTGAATCAGAAAATTAACATTACTAATTATCATAAATAATTGTTGAAAATACTTTGATGTGAATTTGGCACACATATTCGTGTGATGGCCTTTTCACATTGTTGTAATGCTTCCTCTGTTGTAATGAGGCCTACTGAATCAGGTTTGAAAATTAGGGTCAAGGTTGTTGGTGGGGTGGGGTGGTGGGTGGATGAGAAGGCGGGAGATTTGGAATTATGTAATCCAAAAGGGTCTGTGAGGTGATTTAGAGTTGATCATTCAGTATTGAGTCAGGCTGTAGTTTTGTGTTTTTATAATCTAATATCGCACTGTTATTTCTATTTTTTTCGGAGGATGAAGCCCACATAGGTCTGAGACCTGTGCGTAGGTAATGAATTGGATCATGACGATTGATGAGTTCGACCTACAATTTTAGGTGGGTTCCGAACCACCGGGAAGTGATTTTACAGCAGAGAACCACCATGATTTTCACTCACTTATACTGGAGGGATGTATTTCACTTCTAAAGAGAAGCTTCATAGGCCTCCACCGCGTTTATAAATTTTATATAGCCCTAATACAGTTATTAATAAACATAAATAATTGTTGAAAATACTTTACTTGTGAATTTGACACATATTCGTGTAATGGCCATTTCCCATTGATTTTTTTTTCAACTAAATGTAATATATCTAGATAATAGAGTTGATTACTGTCTAAGTGTGGTTGGTTGTAATGCTGTTGTTCTGCTAAGGTGGAATGGGTGTTCTTTAAATCTAGTGGTAATTTTTTTTTTTTTTTTTTTTTTTTTGTAGATTACGTCTTGGAGACTCCAGTTAAGGAGTATAAGACAAGTCAGATCAACAATATTATACACTAGATACCATAATTACTTCAATTAGTTGAGGTGAGGCTTAATTTTGATGTGAAAGGAACTCTTGTACACTATAAAAAGCTTTATCAACTAAATATTTCTTCAATTGTTTTTTAAATATTTCTATATTTTCAAGACTCTTCAAAAACTGCGGTAGCTTGTTGTAGAATTTCCTACCAATATAACTAGGTTTTTGTTTGAATAAGCTACTATTGTGACTCACCAAGTGATAATCTCCTCGGCTTCTTGTATTATAATCATGTACATCAAGATTTTGGTTAATATCATTCGTTTTTACATATAAAGTAGCTTCATACACATATAAGCAGGGTACAGTTAGGAGACCAAGTCTCTTGAACAACGGCCTACATGAATCTAATCTATTTACTCTTTCTATACACCTAACCGCTTTCTTTTGGATCTTAAACACCCTATCAAGATTTTGTTTTGATGAATTACCCCATACTAAGATAGCATACCTAATATGTGACAGTAAGAGCCCATGGTAAGCTGTAAAAAGTAACTTTTTGTCATTCAATCTAGCGAGCTGTCGCAGGACAAATACCCAAGATGTAATTTTACTACATATTTTCTCAATGTATGGAGTCCAGGTCAATCGTCTATCCAACATAACTCCTAGAAATGCAATTTTTTCATCCTGGTCTAATTGATTATCGTTTACAAACACGTTTATAGCCCTATCTTCATTTAAATTATGTTTGTTTTTGAATTGAAGGTATTGGCATTTTTTACTATTTATAGTTAATTTCAACTGATTTAAAAATTGGACAATGGACTGCACACCTATATAGGCACTTATTTCTAAATTATCTAGAATGGAATTGCTGAAAATGTATCATCAGCAAATAAGAGGGCTCTACCACTAATTAATTCTTTAGGTAAACGGTTGACATATAACAAAAAAAGCAATGGACCTAGTATTGACCCCTGAGGCACTCCAGCTTGCACCTCTAATTTATTAGATTTATTCTTTACTATCCTATTACCAACTACTGTAGTTAGTTCTACACATTGTTTTCTCCCAATAAGATATGATTCAAACCATTTCAGTTCAACCCCATTTACACCTACATTTTGCAGTATTTCCAATAAAGTTCTATGATTAACACAATCAAATGCCTTTGACAAATCTAAGAAGATTGCAGTAGCTTTATCACCTGAATCTATTATATCTATTAGTTTTTCAACTAGGGAAACTATGGCTGTTTTTGTTGATCTCCCTTTCTGGAAGCCATGCTGTTCATCACAGATAAAGTTAGCTTCTTGAAGGTGCAGAAGTAACCTATTTAGAACTACTCTTTCAAAAATTTTACTTATTACATTTAAAATACTAATGGGCAGAAGTAACCTATTTAGAACTACTCTTTCAAAAATTTTACTTATTACATTTAAAAGTAAACCTATAAAAGTAAACCCATAAAAGTAACCTATTTAGAACTACTCTTTCAAAAATTTTACTTATTACATTTAAAATACTAATGGGCAGAAGTAACCTATTGTTATGAATTTACGTAAATAAAACAGTCAGAGGCGTTTTAAACATGGATTTTATTAAAGAATAACTTTTGGAAAATTAACACTTGAACTGCTTAACACGAACTCAACTATTTATACTTCTATTGGAAAACCTTCTCGAGCTTTCAAACATTGCAAACATTATATTTGCTATTACCAGCTGATTTTTACATAAACAACTTGTCACCTGGCCGTAGCACTGCTCCCTCCTTAAGACTGTTCTGTCCCAGAACAGTTACAGGTCTGCAGATTGGGGGTGGCCTTACTGGATACAACTGACTAGCTGCCCATGGAGCAAACATGCAAACTGAGATGGTAATCCCAGTTTCTTTGAAGATTGTTTCAATCATTGGCCTCACGATTTTCCAGTCCAACCCATCATAGCCACAACCTAATCGGGGAATTCCAAGCTGCTTCACTCCCAGAGTTTGAAGACAATTCCGCAGATGATTTAGGCTCTCCCACAAGGCTTGATAGGTGGACTCCTGCTGAGGTTGATCTTTTGTCACCAAGCAGAAGAGCTGTTTTCCTTGCCTCTGAAGGTGTAGTGTTCTTCCAACAGCTGGTCTCTGAAGTTCCAGATCATTCAGTCCTCCAAACTTTTTCCTAAATACTGTAGCAATACCCCGAGAAGCTCCAAGATTTTTAGCTACACAGTGAGCCAGAGCATAGTCTTTTGGTAGGGTGAACAAATCTTGATAACAGACTTTTGTAACCTCAGCTTTCTGGAACATGTCCAAATTGGCCATAAATTCTTCAAAGTTGGGCTCAACTGGTTGAATAGTTCTCACATCTTGGGCATTACCTGCAGTATTGTCTCCCTGGAATGGTGCCAGTCGATTGAAGTGGACAACTCTTGGTTTTCTTCTAGGTTTCTTGATCCGGTAGACTACATCATTGATTCTAGTAACCACTTCAAAAGGTCCATCCCAGGAAGTCTGTAATTTGGGGGAGTACCCTTGACGTCGCTGTGGGTTGTAGAACCAAACTAAGTCTCCAGGCTGGTATCCACCATGATCTGCCTTGATATCATAGCGTTCTTTCATCTTGTCACTGGTTCCTTGGATGTTGGTTCGAACAATCTCATGAATCTCATCCATCTGTTTCCGAAACTGGGTGACATAGTCCTCTCCTACCAAATCCTCTCCAGGTGTACATCCAAACTTTAAGTCACAAGGCAGTCTAATATCTCGCCCAAACACTACCTTGGCTGGTGAAAGTTTTGTAGACTCATTGACAGAGCTTCGGTATGCCATCAGGAATAGGTGAAGATATTGATCCCAGTCTCGTTGATGCTTGGATACAACTTTTGACAGGTATTTTCCCATGGTCCTGTTCATACGCTCCACCATTCCATCTGACTGAGGGTGAAGGGGTGTAGTCCTTGTCTTATGGATTCCCAGCACCTCACATATACGGGAAAACACTGAAGACTCAAAGTTCCTTCCTTGATCAGAATGTAACTCTAATGGGACACCAAACCGACTGACAAATTCCTTGATTATTACATCAGCAACACTGACTGCTTCTTGATTTGGCAAGGCATAGGCTTCGACCCATTTGCTGAAATAATCCATCACTACCAGGATATACTTATTCCCACTGTCAGACAATGGAAATGGTCCAGCTATGTCAATGGCTATTCGCTCAAAAGGTGCTCCAACATTGTATTGTTTCATGGGGGCCTTCTTTCTATGCAAGGGGCCATTTGCAGATGCACAAACAGTGCAATTGCGACACCAGTTCTTGACATCTTTGCTTGAATTTGGCCAGTAAAACCTCTCTCGTACTTTCTCCAGTGTCTTATGAACTCCAAAATGGCCCCCAGAGACTCCATCATGTATTTGTCTCAGCACTTCAGGAATCCTTTTCCTGGGAACAATAATTTGCAGCTTATGCTGATCACCAGCTGCATTCTCTAGCTTCCTTTTCAGGATTCCTCTGTCTTCCACAATAGAGTCCCATTGTGCCCAGAGGGACTTGACATGTGGTGGAAAAGGTGCTATTTCTTGCCAACTAGGTCGTCTTGCAGAACGTTTCCACAACCAAAGGTGCTTCAGATCAGGGTCTTCTTCCTGATCCTTAAGTAACTCAGCACCTTGCCAGTGGTCATTGGCAATAGTTGTCCTATATACCAAAACTTCCTTCCCATCCTGGCGTGAGCAGTGTTTGCAGTCCTCCTCACAGGGTCTTCGAGAAAGGGCATCAGCATTCAGGTGACTATTTCCAGCTCGGTGTACAAATTTAAAGTCATATTCTTGTAAGTGCTGGATCCATCTTGCCACTTGTCCTTCAGGAGACTTGAACCGGAGAAGCCATGTCAAGGATGCATGATCAGTTCTCAGCAGGAATTGACGTCCATATAAGTATTTGTGGAAGTGGCTGATTGATTTCACTACTGCTAGCAGTTCTCTTCTAGTAACACAGTAGTTACGCTCAGGTTTTGACAGCACCTTGTTAAAATATCCAATGACCTTTTCCTCTCCATCTTGCTCTTGAGAAAGTACTCCACCAATTGCTGTGTTGCTGGCATCAGTGTCAAGAATGAACTTGCCTTCAACTCTTGGGTAAGCCAATATAGGTGCTTGGCAAAGTGTCTCCTTTAGTCTGTTGAAGGCCTGCTGGCAATTTTTGTCCCAGAGAAAACTCTGTTTCTCCTCTGTCAGCTTGATGAGGGGTTTTGCTATACCAGAGAATCCCATCACAAACCGTCGATAATATGTGCAAAGGCCAAGGAAACTCCGCACTTCTGATTTGTCTTTGGGCACTGGCCACTTGGTTATGGCTGTTACCTTCTCAGGATCCATAGACACACCTTTATCAGATACCACATGCCCTAGGTAATTAACCTGTCTTTTAAACAGATGGCACTTCTTTGGGTTGAGCTTCAGGTTAGCTTGTCTTAGTCTTTCAAATACTTGCTTCAAGTTTTCCAGCTGATGTTGGAAAGACTTTCCCAAGACAATGATGTCATCCAGGTAGACCAGGCAAGTTTCCCATGACAGTCCCCTCAACACATTCTCCATTAATCTTTCAAAGGTTGCTGGAGCATTACACAAGCCAAATGGCATCACAGTGAATTGCCAAAGACCTTCTCCGATTGAAAATGCAGTCTTTTCTTTGTCCTTAGGTTCAAGTCCAACTTGCCAGTATCCACTTTTCAGGTCCAGAGTCGAAAACAACTTGCAACCTTCCAGGCTATCCAGTGTGTCATCAATTCGAGGTAGAGGGTAACTGTCTTTTTTGGTGACGTCATTCAGAAGACGATAGTCCACACAGAACCGGAGTGTATTATCCTTTTTTTTTACAAGCACCACTGGTGAAATCCAAGGGCTATTGGATGGTTCAATTATACCTTCATTTTCCATTTCCTTAATTATTTTTCTAGCTTCCTCTCTTTTAGCCAGAGGTAACCTTCTAGGGTTCTGGCGGATGGGTTTGGCATTTCCAGTATCTATTGCATGCTCAACTATGTTGGTTCTGCCTTTTGGGCCCTCTCCTATATCAAAAATATCCTGATAATTAGTTATGAGGTCCCTTACTTCATTTTGTTGTTCTTTGACTAGATCTTGACAGGATACTTCAACAAAGGCCTTCAGCTTCTCTGGGAGACACTTCTTCTGTGGTTGAGTTGTCTGCATTTGTTGTATGACAGATGTGACTGGTGAGCAATGTCCCAAAGTACTACTTCTCTTCAAAGTAACTTCATAATCATTCACATTCATCAAGAGGACAGGGAATTCTTGGCTAGTAAGAAAAAGTGTCCTAGCCACTAGGACACCATGACCAAGCTCCTCCTCATGGATTTCTGGCTCTAGCAACACATTAATCCCCACAGGGACATCCTCCTTTGTCGTAGCATGAGTCACAATCTGGCTCCTTGCTGGTATTGTGATTTCTTTCAGCAGTTGTATTTGGGCTGTACAGTCTTTTCCAGAGTGTAGAACAACTTCATCTCCACCAATGGTCAATGTCTTCCTTCTAAGATCCAACTCTAGGCCAAAAGTAGAAAGAAAATCCAAGCCTAGTATGACTTCTTCACTAATCTCTGCCACAAGTACACAATGTTTAAAACAGGCCTTACCAATCTTGAAGGTGGCAATCATCTCTCCACAGACACTCACAGGCCCACCTGTAGCAGTTTTCAGCTTCCAGGTTGTTGGTGAGATATCTTGCTGGTTAGCTACTGTTTTGGAGTTTATTATTGTCTTAGTGGCTCCAGTATCTATAAGTAATTTATAGGAGCTTCCATTCACCATTCCATTAATGTAAAGACTGTGGGGTTTATCAGATAACATTGCAATGACTGGTTTTGTACATGGGGAGAGGGTCTTCTGTCTACAGGTTGATGGTTGCCCCTTTACATCAACCCTCTTTAGTTTTCCTGATTCTTCTCAGTGGTTGATTTATTTGGGCACTTATTACGCAGGTGCCCTCTCTCTCCACAGTGCCAGCAACGTATCTCCCTCCTTCCTGTTCTTAACTTTTCTATGACTTTCTTCACCAATTCTTCCAGAAACTCATCACTACTATCCTTTGCTTCAACAGCCCGGACTCGGGCATTACCCTTCACTGATTGTCGTACTGCTTCGAATTCCAAAGCCTGGGTGAGGGCCTCGCTGAGTGTCTGAGGGCGAGCCAATTTAATAGCTTGTTGAGTTTCAGGTTCCCAAAGACCATCCAGGAACCTCTCAATGGCTAGAATCTCATATACTCTATCATCCACAGATGGGTAGGCTTTTCTTACCAGGTGGGCAATATCACTTTCGAACTCTTGGAGTGATTCGTTTGGCTTCTGGATCCTATTCTTGAGTTGTGAACGGTAAAGTTGATCCATGTGTTGATGGCCAAACCTCATTTCTATGTGTCTCAGAAGCACATCGAAGTTCTGCCTATCAGCCATAGGGATTGTTTGGAGAACTGCTAATGCATCTCCACGGAGTGACAGGCTAAGCATTGCAGCTTTCACTGCAGGTGTCCAGCCATGTATGTCAGCAGCTGTCTCAAGCAAGGAACGGTAATCTTCCCATGGCATCTTTCCATCAAAAGTGGGTAGCCCAATTGGATGACTTGGCAGGATGATAGGTGCTTTTTGATAACTTACAGAAGTGTCTTCTCTAATTTGATTAACAGAGGCAACATCAACCATAGAGATTGATCTTTCAATGCCATTATTGTGTTCCTGTAGTTTTTCAAACTTCTTTTCAAATTTATCTTCCATGTTTTTCATTTTCTCTTCCATGTCTTTCATTTCATTTCTTACAAAATTATGATTTTTCTCAAATTTATCTTCCATGTTTTTTATTTCATTTCTTAAGAAATTATGATTTTCCTGCAATTTTTCCTCAAATATATCTCTGTTCTCTTCTAATTTTCTTTCCAAAGCTGACTTTAACTCACCATATGGGGTTTCAAAGAGGAATATGTCTGGATCCAAACCTTCCTCAACCAATGCCACACGAAGTCGTTCTTGCAGAATAGCTTTATTACCACTTATTTCAAGATCTCGTTCTTCTAATTCTTGTTTTAATTCACTCACTTTCAAACATGAAAGTTTTAAACCTTTTCCAGCCATTTTAAATCTCAAACCAGTATAACTCAAATGCACTTATCCCACTTCTGACACCAATTGTTATGAATTTACGTAAATAAAACAGTCAGAGGCGTTTTAAACATGGATTTTATTAAAGAATAACTTTTGGAAAATTAACACTTGAACTGCTTAACACGAACTCAACTATTTATACTTCTATTGGAAAACCTTCTCGAGCTTTCAAACATTGCAAACATTATATTTGCTATTACCAGCTGATTTTTACATAAACAACTTGTCACCTGGCCGTAGCACTATTTAGAACTACTCTTTCAAAAATTTTACTTATTACATTAAAAATACTAATGGGCAGAAGTAACCTATTTAGAACTACTCTTTCAAAAATTTTACTTATTACATTTAAAATACTAATGGGCAGAAGTAACCTATTTAGAACTACTCTTTCAAAAATTTTACTTATTACATTTAAAAGTAAACCTATAAAAGTAAACCCATAAAAGTAACCTATTTAGAACTACTCTTTCAAAAATTTTACTTATTACATTTAAAATACTAATGGGCAGAAGTAACCTATTTAGAACTACTCTTTCAAAAATTTTACTTATTACATTTAAAATACTAATGGGCAGAAGTAACCTATTTAGAACTACTCTTTCAAAAATTTTACTTATTACATTTAAAATACTAATGGGCCTATAGTTTTCTACCTTTTCTCTATCACCACTTTTGAAGATTGGCAAGATCTTCCCCTCTTTTAAGTTATCTGGAAAAACACCTTGTTCTAATGAATGATTGATCAGATGAATCAAAGGGTCTAACAATTGATCTTTACATTCTTTCAGAATTTTACTGGATACCCCATCCATTCCCACAGTTTTTTTATTATTTAAACTATCAATGATATTTGACAACTCGTCTTGGCATACTGGGTGGAATTTTAATTCGTTCTGAATCCCCTCAGTATTCCTCATGTTTGCATCACTAATACCTGTATTAAGAGATTTTTGAAGATCCTTAGCAACCAGTTGATAATATCTGTTAAAGAAATTACAAATGTCTACACTATCATCAATATATTTGTTATTTTCGTTAATTATTCTGGGGACACTAGTATAAGCATCTACATGAGCTACTTGCCTATTTTTGTTTATTACATCCCACACTGCTGTGTTAAAGTACACACTATTATTCAAAATTTCAGCTGTTTTCTTACATTTCGCTCTTTTCACTTCTTTCATATAGTTTTTCTTTAGAGCTTTGTAATTATCTTCACTTAACATATTTCTAGATAGTTTGAATTCATCATATGCATCTTTAACCCTATTTCTTTCTGCAAGGATATCATCAGTTATCCACTCTTCAATCTTGTCTAATTTGTTCTTTACAGGGACTTTTTTAACTGGACAACTCATAGTAATATGAAACCTTAAAATATTAATGAAACTATCATATTTGTCATTTAAACTATTGCTATTGTAAACCCTACTCCAGTTTTCTTGTAGCAGATTCTGCTTCAAACAATCGATATTCCCCTGTTCACATAGTTGAATTTCTTTCATTACTCTACTCTTTTTAATTGATTTATGACCTTGCAACCCCACCTCTAAGATTTGATAGTCATGATCAGATAGTTCCGAGCCGCCTAATCTTGTTTTAGAGTAATCTATATTAGTAAGGATGTTATCAATTATTGTTTGTGATGTTCTTGTGACTCTGGTATATTCATGAACTTTTATTTCCAAGTTATCCATGTATATAATATCCTTTAAATCTTCTGTCATTTTATTCTGTGTTGCAAAGTCTGTATTGAAATCTCCCGCTACAATAACGTTTGTAAAACGAGTAGTAGTAATCTCTAAAAGCCTATTGAATAGTTCACAAAAATTGTTCCATTCCCCATTTGGTGACCTGTAAATACCTAACACCGCTACTTCGAAATTATTGTCGATTTTTACTCTCAAACCAGTAACTTCTAAATCCATTTCCACAGCATATTTCTCTACATATTCTAAATTAAATGTTTGCATATTCTTAGCATTTTTAGTGAAGATAGCTACTCCCCCACTTCGATGCGATGTCTTGCAATACGAAGTTTTCAATGAATAGTTTGGAATATTAAGTTGTGACAATTCATCTTCTTTTAAACCATGCTCTGTGAAAATAGCTATATCAGGAGCCTCTTCTTTAAAAAATACTTCGATTCTATCTATTTTGTTACGAATGTATTGAATATTCTGATGGAACACAGTGAGTACCGGTACTTCCCTATCATCCCTTATTACTTTATCGTTGCTTTTGCATATTGAAGTAGATTTACTTAATCTCTTAGAATCTTGAGAGCCTATCAGATTGCTACAAGAGTTCCTTCCACTAATGTTATCCTGATTTTTTGATCGATTAACGTATTTTAATACAATTGAACATATGAATTTATCATCTGAAACTAGTTTCCCTTCCCGGTTTTGAGCCACTTTACTAAAAAAGGTTCGTTAGATGATTGTTTAGGAGAATTATTGACAGTAGATTGCAAGCGACTTTCAATCAGCTCTGCCAGCCTATTACAAAATATTACTTTGCCAGATTGATTTAGATGTAGACCATGATTAGTGAAGTTTTGTTTTTTCAGCCTTTCATTTAGAAAACAAATCACCAACTGCTTAGAATTCTTATTTTTTAGGCTGTTGATTGTATTATAATTGTCCTGCCGTTTGTCCGATGTTTTTATTTAGAACTTGTAAATAAATAAATGATTGATTGATTGTAGAACTTGTTGCAGTCGTAACATTTCAATTGACAATATATTCCTGGTCAATTGTGTTTGTCTGTGAATGCAATTGTTGGGTATAAGAGTTTTTTTTTTAAAGTGAGTTGGTTGTTTTGTATGCTATCTTATATTCAATTTTTTTTTGAAGGACGATGCTATTTTGTGGGTTCCAGTGTTATGGTATGTGAGTGTGATGTATGAATTGGGGTTGTCATTTTCATTTGTATTTTTTATGATGTTCGGTTTGTTTTATTTTCTTGATCATATTGTCAATGGAGGTGTGTTTATAGCCATTCTGTTGAGCAAAGAATGTTATGGTATTCAATTCATCATTATAGACATGGGTACGTGTTCTAAGCGGTGAAGCATGTATATGAAGACGGCATGTTTATGTTAGGTTGAACGATTTGATGTACTGTGCATGATTATGTCTAATATAATCAATTAATACATTTATTTTTAATAAATATGGATGTTCGCTGAAACAACCCCAATATTATTATTCTTGCCGAGTGTGGTGTAGCATCAAAGAAAGTCACCCCTTCTCATCCACCCTGATATCACATCCTTTACCCATATAATGCCACCCCACAACTCTGTCTGGAAGATTGCACAGAGATTGGCTTTGATAACACATTGGCATGGAGGGAAGGCAATTGAATACTAACCTTAGTAAATCTAGTTTTCAACTAAATAGGCACATGCCAAGCATGGTGGCCAAGAGCAGAAAATTTTAGAAGAGTTGCGGCAGCTTGTCTTATACCCATGAAAGGAGAAAACTTAAATCCGGGCCTGGATATCAAGCCCATTTAAATTGGTCTGCGTATACTCTCTCAAGACATTTATAAAGTTTATTTTCAAGAGGTAAAGAGTTATAACTTTTAAGCACTCTACCGTCTATTTTGTACTTACATTTATGGGATTTATATACTTTGGTAAATTAGGTTGAAATTATTCTATTATTTCATCACTGAAACAATGCATTTAGTTGAGAAAAAAGAAGTGCAGATGCTTAGCAGTACCCTCTGATTATTTACTGGTAAAAACAAATTGAAAAAGGCTTCATAATTGAGTTTCATGTGTAGGATGTCACCTAATTCATGCTAATAATTGTTATATTTTAGGTAAGAACACTGTTTACTCAAAAATAAAAAATTACACCAAAAAAAGTTGAAATAAAAATTTATATTTATTCAATTATAAAATATCAATAATTGGTCAACTTGATAACATTGAAGCTAGGAGCTGAAAAGAACCCTTTCAAGTTCGTTTTTGTAGGTTTTTTGAGGTTGATCAATGAGCTAGCGCTTAGCTGAGATCAATGGATATCATTCTTCGATTCTAGAGAAAAGTTCTTGCTTCAACTTCCATGTATACGAGTAATTATGTTTATTTGTTGTTTTAAGATTATGTCTTGAAGACTCCAGTTAAGGAGTATAAGACAAGTCAGAATAACATACAATATTACCAATCTTATACATTTTAGCTGCCATAATTACAAAATCAATTAGTTGAGATGAAGCTTGATTTTGATCTGAATGGATTATCTAAGTAGCTTCACTTTGTAAAATAGTACGATCTGACTATTATAAACTATATTATGCAGCAGGATTGTTGTAATATAAAAAAATCTATAATTTAGTTACAACCTGAGTCATCTTATCTTGTTGGCCTTCCCAGCTTAGAAGTTCACTGTAAAATGGCTCTTGATGAGTTCCTATGTACACTGGTTCCCATCGATGGTAAGGGAATTCTCGCTTAACCACTAGAAACGGCTGCAACACAAGCAAAGCACACCAAAATAAATATGAAGTATACTAAGGAAATTCACGTGTTTACAAGACATAAGGATACATTTTTATGGCATGAAAAGAATGTTTGAATTCAATGATTTTTATAAAGACAAAAATATTACTTTCATTGTAAAAATAATCAAGTTGTTTTAAGGCAACCAACCGGCAATTGGGAGGTCCGTGGTTCGATTCCCGGCGGTGACTGATATTTGTGTTTAGTAGCGTTCATCGATTTCCATGAGCTATTCAATGCTGTTGACAATATCCGCCATTGCGGAAGTCTTCAGTATAATTAATAGCACTTTGAGGAATTCGAAATAATAAATTATGTTCTAAAAAATCTCTGAACTAAAGGTTCTTCCAATTCAACTTCAATATGAGAAGGTGAGCAGTTCCTTTATAACATATCGAGGCTACTTATATGCTTATGCCTATCGAATGCATATTGATAAGTTTTAGTGGTAGATACTCGTGCATATCTTTTTTTAGAATAAAAAGATAGAAATTACATTTATGAATGGAACTGATGTTCTAAATTTGGGTGGGGATAATTATAATAACCGCTCATTCCAACTTCTCCAGTATTTAATCCAGTATTGAAACTACCTTAGACCTTAGTTCATTACAAAGAAGAACTTAAATTCGTGTAAAAATTCTGAATTTCCAAATCAAAACTTCTGATGTTGCAGATCCGTATTTAATTTTTACTGGTATATTTAAACATGTAGGCTAAATTTATATTGAAATACTATTGCAGTGAATGTGAAAATTACAATACAGAATGTTTCGCTTAGAGCTACCAATACTTCGTGGGCTTGTTATACTCATGTACTAGCTTTTTCATTATTTTGGTGAGTACAAAAAGCACACGAAGTAATGGTAAAGCACCATAATGCACCAAGAGTTGTACACAACTCTGTAAATACCGTTCTCAGAATGTTCAGGAGTCAATGATATATCATAATGAAGGCCATTCGAAGCACCATAAATATTAGGCCTATGTGAGAAGGCCGATTCGCATTGATGTAATGCTTCTTCAGACAACTGGAGGCTACGACTGGTAGGCATCCAGCCATATCTGAAGAAGCATTATACATCAATGCGAAATAGCCATCAAAAATTATATAGTACATGTTCACATTCACTATTGATATATAAGCTCAAACATGACAATATATTATTAAATATAAAGCACAGTGATTTAATTGCTAAATTTGAAAAAATATGATTCCCCACTAAAAAACTATGAAAGCATTTCAATATCAATTCATGTTTAAAATAATTCATTAATCTGGACACTCTTTCTGTTTTTCTTGTTTTCTCTGTTTCTCAGATTCCAGGTCTGCCTTCTACATTTCGAGAATTAAACATTTTTACAAAAGCTCATTAAATAATCTATAAAAATCTTCAGAGATTCATTCACTATACTGCGTTTATAACTTACGATCTGAGAAAATATTCGACTCAACATTTGAAACTTCTTATCAACATTATTTACAAGTAGGTACCTGAATTATCTTATCTAATTGCGGAAGCTTTCGATGCAGCCATCTCTGGAGTCCAGGAAACCTCTGACAATGAAGGCACACCCAGCGATGGAAGTATACAGCTTTGTTTTGAGAATGGAGATTCAACAGTTCAGACTTTGTCTCAGGCACATAAGCATCACTTTCTACTTCAAAAACTGGCAGTACATAAACAAAATATTTCAATAATGTTCTAAAGTCTTTACCACTCTTCTCCTTAAGCCTTTGGAGCATTGCTAAGAATCTTGAAACTAACTGGTGAGAAGGAAAGAGTTCAACATCTGAGACTAAAACAAATGTTGTTCTTGCACTCACTCTGGCTACATTTCGAGCTACATTTACAGGGTACACTAGCCCTTCGCGATTTCTGAAGGTTTCCAGTTTTTCTTTGGCTACTACTTCAGGTACAGAGCATTTTTGAGGCACTATTAGTGAAGGCTCACATTTCCAATGGTCTGGCGGATATTCAACTGGAAAAACGAAATGAACAGCAACTCTGGACATTCCAGGTAAACAGGAACATAATTTTTCTATTAAGCATAAAGTAATGGAAGCATCTGTGCTTGGAACAAATACAGAAATACTAATTGGTCCTTCCCATCGGTCAACTATCTCTACGATGTAATAGAAGAATTCCGGTGTAATGTGAGTGCAGTAAGTGACATTATTCCTACTCTGCTCTGAAGAATTATGATAACTATCTCCATACACAACATTGTACACAACTCTGTAAATACCGTTCTCAGAATGTTCAGGAGTCAATGATATATCACTATCATCAATTCTAAAAGAATGTGTGTCCCCAAACTTAAAATTGCAGAAGTTTCTTGCACTAGGTTCAATACCTTTAAGTCGAATACCTGGGATAAAAGTTGATGAATTGGTGAACCGGTTGTAAGGCCTGTTGAAAAACATGAAATTTTCTCCATTCTTAAACATGGACTTGTACGCAAAGGCTCTCCTCTCTTGAAATAATTTCCCTAGAATAACCAAAAGGCTTATGAAAATAAGCATTACACATGGCCTAGATTGTAAGCATCGTAATACTAATATGAATAACTTCATCACTCTTTAAACTTATCCATCAATATGATCAATTCGACAGCAGTTTTTCCGATTTGCTTTTACAAGCATATCCACAGGAAACAACATATTAAGGACAAGTGTTATTTTCACTTTATAAAATATCTTATCTATCACTTTGGCACTACAATTTAAAACTGAATTCATGTTGCAGATAAGCTTCTTGAAGAATAAACAACAAGTAATACACTTGGAAATTTGAATCGGTAGACTCGTGAGGTTGAAATCAAAATTTATGTTTATCTATCACTGCTGTATGCTGTCGTCTGCTAGCGTAGGTGCTTCATTGCCAGCTGAATCACATCGTTGCCAAGGTAAAGGCATCTATATGTTTTGTATAACATACTATATAACAATTACTTAAATTCCTGAAAATTTATAATAGTTGAACAATACTCTACAACTATTCAATTATTATGATTAGATAAAATATGATTTTCAATTTTGCATTTTTTTTTAGCTCTGGCACGACGATTTCAAACTCAGTCAATCAATATGCTAGTTTCGCTACCAAGCGGTTCATTTAACTTCAGCAAAACAATACACTACTAACGTTTTGGAAATAGCTACCGTACTTGACTACTTGTGTTATTTAATTTACAAATTGAGTGATTTTTCTATTTAACAACAGTAGAAGCATTGTAATATAAAATATGATGAACCAAGTAGAAAAAAAATATTTTAAAAAAGTGTAGCGATTAAAAAATTATATTAACTTTTTGTTGTAAATGTAACGACTTGCAGTCACATTTATACCTGACTGGTATTGTGAATATATAATAAATAATGTACTACTCTTTATTATATTATATTCACAATATAAAACTGACTGCAAGCCGTTAAATTTACAACAAAAAGTTAATATTAACAACGCAGATCGTTATGGAACAAGAAATCCAAGAAAAAATTATGTCAAAAAAATGTATTATAATTTAGTTTATAACTAGCTTCAAACAACCATCATAAAATAAAATGCATTACCCTCCCTCAAAAGAATTAAAAAAAATTTAAATATTATAGTTTTTTATAATTTTCTACTGTTACCGTAGTAAAATAATAATAATAAATAAATAAATAATGGCCTTTATTGAATTAAACAATATTACAATTTTGTAAATAATCAAGTACAATAATGATCGTTATCGTCAGCATATTCTCCATGGCAGAGTGCCGTCAGGAGGAGTTGGCAAGCTTTTTTTATCTTTATTGATATATATTTTTTTAATAGAAAATTCAGATAATTACAAGAAAAGAAAAATTAAAAATTGAATTCTTGAGTCAAGAAATATCTATATTTCCAGGCCTCTTTGCAGTATTGTCCTACTAACTTCCAGTTGTACCCATTTAGGTGCGACTTCAGCTCAGCAATAGCAAGCAGGGTCTTACTGAAGTGTTGCCTTCTGATTTCTGCCAGAACCGGGCACCTGGCAATGAAGTGGACTACATCTTCTTCCTCCTTCATATTACAGAGAGAACAGAGTCTTACTGCATCCTGCCTGTAGGAATATTTGTTCAGTTGAATAAGCTCCGTCCTTGACTTCATGAACCACTTAATCACCGTGAAGTCTTCTGGTTCAAACACGTAGTTGGTGAATTGAGTCAGTTCTGGATACAAGGAGTATCTCTGACTTCTCTGTAGTCTGCCCCTGAGTCCCTCTCTCAGCCCCTCGGTGACTTTGGTGACAAGCGCTTCAACACTGCCTGCAAGGAATTCTGTTGCTGGGACTCCATAAGCCGCCTGCATATCTACCCAGTCTCTGCAAACAAACACCTTCCTCTCAATAGCCTTCTTGAGCAGAATATGTGGGTACCTGTCACTGGGTAGATTGATGCATCTCTTCATGTACTTGAAGTGGAGCCTCAATGTATAGACAAACAGTGTGTTACCGTAGTATTTGTATTATTCAATTATGATTTTTTTAAAATATGTATTAACTTAATTTTTATTAACTTACAATGAATTTAAATTAAAAAAAAATATCCAAAAATTCTGATATTTACTATCATTTTATTGTATTAATTTCCTCGTATATAATAGTTATTTATGTATTAAGAGCGTGAAGCGCGACTTTATCGCTCGAGCCAAAACATTTACTGCACGACGCGTAGCGGAGCGCAGTAATTTTGCGAGAGCGATAAAGAAGCTTCACGCGCGAATTGCATACAATATTTTTCCTAAAACTGCAGTTCTGGATTCCAACACAATAAAAGCTTGTAGTTTGTAACATCACAGACCGTGCGCGGATTTGGTTAGCGTACGCTATTTTTGAGGTTATGTGAATTTCACGGATTCCGTGATCCACCAATGAGAAGGCATCAAAATCAAAACAGAAGCGTAAAGAAAACAGCTGGCGAGCGTAAAGTACTTTACCGCTTGCTGAGCAGTAAAGAGGCATTTTACAATTAGTTTTCAGTACGTAAAGAACTACTTTACGAGCAGTTGTAGGAAAAAATTTGAATGAAACTACTGAAAAATAGGTTTTAATGGACGACTTTATTTTCTTCTTTCAAATACCGTAGCTCATCATTTCTCGCAAGTCCTTTTTCTTATCAGCTGAAGCAGGTATCCTTTCACATCAAAATTATTAAGCCTCACCTCAACTAATTGATATAGTAATTATATGGTTACTAGTGTAAAAGATTGTATAATAGTTGATCTGACTTGTCTTAAGGGTTGATTATATTGGGATAGTTACTCGCTAAGCGAGTAGCGAGTAGGACGTTACTGACCGACAGTGCTACAGCAGCTCAGCATAGCAAGCCAAATTATATTGAAAAAATTATTTCTAGAATCACCCCCATACTATGGAATTTCTAAGACAATAAATAATATCGCAGCACAAAATTAAAAGATGAAGTTTACCAACAATTATTCAATAGAATTTCATCAAAACAATATACAATATATCTCATCTGAAGTGTTATGCTGGCAGCCTGCGTGATTAAGTATCGGCTTTGGCCACAATAATATTGTATTTTGGTGTTGGCTACTCTGCCAGCGAGTACAAATGTGACCAAATTCAAAGTTGAGAGCCTGTCTACTTTGAATTTGGTCACATTTATACTCGCTGGCAGAGTAGCCAACACCAAAATACAATATTATTGTGGCCAAAGCCGATACTTAATCACGCAGGCTGCCAGCATAACACTTCAGATGAGATATATTGTATATTGTTTTGATGAAATTCTATTGAATAATTGTTGGTAAACTTCATCTTTTAATTTTGTGTTGCAATATTATTTATTGTCTTAGAAATTCCATAGTATGGGGGTGATTCTAGAAATAATTTTTTTAATATAATTTGGCTTGCTATGCTGAGCTGCTGTAGCACTGTCGGTCAGTAACGTCCTACTCGCTACTCGCTTAGCGAGTAACTATCCCAATGTAATCAACCCTTTATATTCAAGTATACTGGAGTCTCAAAGACGTAATCTACAAAAAATGTGGGTTTTTAACCTGCACAGCTTTATTCGATTTTGTTGTTGCGTAGTCCTGGCCCGATGTTCTCCATGCAAACTGCACAGAACCTTCTCATTTTTTCCTTCTTTTGGTTCGCTTACACTCATTTAAAAGAAAAATACTGCCAATAAAGCAATATCGGGGCTTAAGCCAAGAAGTTGAGGTCCTTAAAAAGTGTTGATAATTTTGAAGCAATTGACTTAGCGAGTATGTGCTCCAGGCTGATTAGTGTTGGTACATATTTCTTACATTTTTTTTACATTTTTCAAGCAGAATAATGTTCATAACCAGTGGCTTAACATGGGGGCTCTGGGGCTTAAGCCTTCCCCTCAGGTCCTGAAATCCTTATAAAAATGGTGATAATTTTCAAGCGAATAGACTACCGGTATGTATTATGGTCCTCCAGACCGTACATTTCTCACTTGTTTAAATAGAATAGCGTTTATAACAATATCGTTACACTAGAACCTCTTGGACCTGTAATACGTTTGACGTTACAATAATAATGTAATGTTTAACGAAGTCCAGATAGGTGAGGTCCGTATCACCGGGAAGTGATTTTATAGCAGAGAACCTTTTTTTTTGGTGGCCCTTACAAAGATGGCCCTGGAATTTGCAACTTATCTTATCTGACTAATCAGATAACTGCCACAGCTATCACTTTCCTAAAAAAGTTATACAGGTGTTTGCGAGAAAAGGTATAGGGAAGTCGGGGCACAACGGGATAGCGGGGTACAACGGGATAGCTATATTATTAATGCTGTATGGTGCTGCAACCTAGCGGGAAAGTGTTTAACTAACTTCTCAACTCTAGTGACAGCCAAGGAAGCCATCTTGTTTCTGTTTGGAGAGTGTGTTGCTTAGAAACTGTTGTGACAACTGTTTTTGTTGATATTTTTACAACTTTTAGCAGTTTTCTGCTTAAGGTAAGTTATTTAATATGAAATATATAGCTTTTACTGACATATATTCTGACAGTGTGTTTATTCAGCTTTACCCTAGTAATATTCAAAGATGAAATAGATGTCTTTTGAATCCAGCATAAATTCATAACCTAAAATGTGTTGTCGGGGTGGAACGGGATGGGGCAGAATGGGACGGTATCCCATTCTGCCCCATTATGTTTTTGTTGCAAAAATATTAATGTTAGTGTTGTCTTACTATTCCAGAGATGGTGAGGAATTACACTAGAAAAACTGATCGCCAGAAATGGGATGAAAACGCAATGTCGGAGGCAATTGAAGTGGTAATTTCTGGTGAAATGGGGTTTCTTAAGGCGGCCCGGCAATTTAATGTACCTAAATCATCTTTGGAAAGATACGTTAATAAGAAAAAGAAGAATGCTGAGTACAAAGTTGACAAGACAGATGGGAAATTTAAAAATGTTTTTTCTGCTGAACAAGAATCTGAACTTGTAAAATACCTCAAATCGATGGAGAGTAGGCTTTTTGGCCTAACGATGAAAGATCTGAGATCACTTGCCTTCCAACTAGCGGAACGAAACGGATTAAATCATAGATTTGATAAAAGTAGTGGATTAGCAGGGCAGGATTGGGTTAAAGGGTTTCTTAGTAGACATTCAACTTTAAGTATCAGAACCCCAGAAAGCACTTCAGGAGCGAGAGCAATGGGATTTAATAAAATTGCTGTTTCACAATTTTTTTCTTTGTTAACAGAAACCATTGACAAACACAAACTAACAAGTGAACGAATATACAATGTCGATGAAACAGGGGTCTCTGTAAACCCCAAATGTCAATCCAAAGTCATTGCTCTTAAAGGAAAGAGGCAAGTAGGGGCTTTAACCTCAGCAGAACGCGGCGAAACAGTTACTGCAACAGTATGCATGTCAGCTTCTGGATCGTATATACCTCCTATGCTCATCTTCCCTCAAATAAAAAAGAAACAGGAATTTGAACTAGGCCTGCCTCCTGGTGCCTGGTCCGAAACGCATGCAACCGGCTGGATGATTAAGGAATTGTTCCTCTCATGGTTGTCAAAGTTTATAAAGTTTTCTGGAGCCAAAAAAGAATCTCCTGTTCTTCTTCTTGTGGATGGGCATTCTACCCATACCAAAAACCTCAAACTGATTGACATGGCAAGAGAAAATGGTGTGATTCTACTGTGTTTGCCACCTCACACCTCGCACAAACTACAGCCTCTGGATGTAACGTTTTTTAAACCCTTGAGTTTGTACTATGGTGAAGAAATAAAAAAATGGCTCAGGTGCAATCCAGGAAAAGTAGTGACACTCTTCCAAATTTCTACGCTTTTTGGGGCAGCTTTTCTACATGCAGCTACTATGACAACTGCTATCAACGGCTTTGTAAAAACAGGGATATAGCCTACGGACCCCAACGTCTTCACGGATGCAGACTTCTTACCAGCAGCTACTACTGACATCCAATTGGACGACAAAGAACACCCTTCTGATGTTCCTGATCAGAGCTCCGATGTGGCTGTCCCTGAAAAGAGCTCCACATCTACAACTCAACAGGCGATTGAGCCACCATCAAAGAAAGCCAAGCCAAACCTGGATATGAACCTACATTCTCGACCTGGTTGTTCTTGGATGCCAGATGAACCCGTCCTTATGCCTCAAACTAGAGAAAAAACATCAGCATTTCACAGTGCTTCACCAGAGATTTTGATACCAATACCACTCATCAAACAAAATGTCAAGAGAACGAATCGAAAAAAGGGGAAGACTGTTGTTTTGACTGATTCCCCTTACAAAAATGAGTTAAAAGAGGCTATTGATGAAAAAGCAAGAATAGAAAAGGAAAAAGAACGCAAAAAGAAAGAGAGAGAAATGAAGGCTATGAGTAAAGAAAAGCTTGTCGCAAAACGTCTTTTTAAAACGAAAGGAACCACAACAAAGCATGGAAAGAAAATTAAAGTTAAGGTTGAAAATCGAAAACCAACTGAAAAAAAATCAAAGGACAGTGATTCTGAGTCTAATGAGGAGGAAGGTGATGCAGAGTGCTTGTACTGCAATGAACTATACTCTTCTTCAAATGAGGGTTGGATTGCCTGCCAGGTGTGCCTTAACCCTCCACTGGTGACATGCTTTTTTGTTTCACGAGTGGTGTCTATGGTCTGTGAGACCATATTCACATAATTCATGTACATTCCAGGAATTTATAAATAAAACCCTTACAGATGTTCCATATCATATATTTTACAGTATATATTTGTATTTACAGTCGTTTTTCATCAAACAGCAGTGTTGAAACAAACAAAAAACATAATTATTGTAAGGAAATGAAAAACTTCAAATATTAATTTGTTATCGAAAAATGATTTATCAGAAATATCATAATATTCTTTTTAGATAATTGATGTGGCAGTAAGAGGTAATAAACTTAACTTGATGAACTTTAAACTCATATTCCTGAAAGATATTTTCAAATAAGGATTATATAAAAAGCTTTACATAATATTTTGTAAATTTTTTGGTATTCAAAATTGAGTGCTGCTTATCTCTACTCACAGTCTTTGCAAATCACTCTGATGTGCTCCAAACAGAGATATGTGGAACATTTATGGCAGGAATACTTTGTTTTCCTGTTTTTTTTATATCCACATTCTTTGCATCGACCTGGCTCTCCTGAGGCTGGTCGTTTTTGGGTCGGCTGCTCAATCTGCAAGATCTGCATGATTCTCTCCTAAGAGAGCTTTGGAATTTGTGGCAATCCAAGTCTCTCAATCATATGCTGCTTCATCAAATCATTGGCCAAAATTGTCAAAAATTTTCTACGTATAAGTTTTGTGCCTGGATTGTTGGCTGAAAATATCACCTGGGAGTTTATGCCAGCAACATTCACTATTGAATAGAAAATTACCATTGGCCACCTTCTAGTGTTTCTAGCACAATTATAATTTGAGCAGAGTTGGTCAACCACATCAACTCCAATCTTAGTGTTGTTGTAATCCACAACAATACTAGGCTTTCCAGTTTCTTCATCCATAGAATCATCATCGTGCATTGATGAAATTAACAAAACATTTTTATTTTTTTTTGGTACATGAGACACCAATGTGCAATTTTTTCTGAATGCAAACATTGTTGATGGTACTGGCCTACATCCTTGTATAAATTGCGGAGGAATTTGTCTCTTATTTTTCTTCAAGGTTCCCAAGATTGTTATCCCATGATTCTCCACAAGATCCTCACACACCTCCACACTGGTGAACCAATTGTCCATAGTAACATTTCTATTTGTACCAAAAATTGGCTCACAAATTCTCTTCACAATATCAAATGTTTTGTTGCTCACTGCATATGGTCCAGCAGGCTGTGTGCCTACATAAACTTCCAGATTTCCTGTGTAAAACATTTTAGCATCACTCAATGCAAATATCTTTATTCCATACTTATTGGGTTTAGAAGGAATATACTGTCGGAAGCTGCATCTCCCCCTAAACCCCTCCAGTTTTTCATCAATTGTTACATATTGAGAAAGTGAGTAGTTCTCCTTACAGTTGGCAACAAATTTATCAAAAAACTCTCTAATGGGAGCTAATTTGTCAAAAGCTCGTCTTTCTTCTCGTGTTGCTTGGTCATCAAACCTCATATGCTTCAATAAAAATCGGAATCGCTGCAGGGACATACAGAGGCGAAAACGTTCAGGGGAACTCCCATCAGTAGCAAAGAGTTCTTCAGCATTGAGACGATTTGATTTTTGGACCCCTGCTAGTATAAGTATACCAATCAGAGCCTCTATCTCAGCCTTTGTGGTAGGTCTAGTGTAAGTATCACGTTGGTACTTCCCCACAGACTCAATTATTTTCACATTTGTATGCTCTACAATTTTCTCAACCATTTGCACATCAATAAATTTATTCCAAATGCCTAGAGGCTCCTTCAAATCTCTCATAACATTTCTTGGCCCAGGCAGCTGATTAACTATATTCCTAGCTCTTCTTCTTGTATTCCTTGTTGGACAATCCATATTCCATTTTGTTTGCTCTTTGCCCACATAGAAATGAGAACTATTACCTAAGTCCATGGAGCTGTCTGGATCAAGTTCTTGCTCACTTTCAGAGTCCTCCTCTCTCACCTCAACAGCATCTTCTTCAGCATCTTCTTCATCGAGTTCATCGTGGTGATTGGGATCCCCGTCTTCTTCATCAAGCACACCCTCAAGCAGTTGACGTAGTCGCTCTTGCTCTCTGTCAATATCCATGGCCTGAAAAAAAACACACACAATATTGTTAGAGAATGAAGAAAATGTTAATTTCAATTTTCAGTTATTATTATGTAATAGAAAAAAACCTAAAACTTGCTTATGCCGAGTTTACAAATGTGATGAGCCAAGGATATGGATAACAACCACCATGTTCTAGGAGCCTATTATGGTAATGGAAGCCATCAAGTAATAAAATTGGTGGATTAACGGTATACAAAAAAATTGTTATTATCAGATGAGTGATTGGAAACAAGATTTGCTACTAATTGCATACCATGATATTCAAGTTATGTAAGCCTACTTTTCAATGTACCCTGATTAAACTATCATCTCACTCATTTTTTGTATAATTATCTAGGTATCATAGAAAAAATCAATGATAAATGAATCAATCAAATCCTTATTACTCCTATAAAATTGATACATGTATGAAAACTTTGAGTCTGACAAATAATAGTAATTTATTATATTTAATTCACTTGAAATTATCAGGTACATTTTTTAGTATGTAGAAAATTCAATATAATAGTACAGCTCAACAATTTGAGTTGAATAGATAGATATTAATTATTTACTTACCGGAATGAATAATGTTTGAAAATGTAAGAGGTGACTATGGTGCCACAGACCATATACGCGACTGGTGACACTGGTGTAGCAGACCGCTTTCAGCAATAATCTACAAGAAAATAGCAGAACAGTGTTGTCACTTCAGCAGACAGTTGATGACTGCCTGTATGGAAGGTACCTGGAGTCATAGTCTCTTATCTCTAGCAGACGTACAGTCACATTCAAAACAAGTTTCATACGGTCTATGAGACCAGAAGTCACCACTGCAGGGTTAAGTGGGCCCACAACTCGTGTGCCGGCATCGACAGTGAAGAAGATAAAGACATATTAATCTGTGAAATTTGCCAATAACTGTTTTATTTCAGGGCAAATTTAACAACTGTATGCCATATCCCATTCTGCCCCACAGGCAAATCCCATTCTGCCCCACAGGCAAATCCCATTCTGCCCCACCTATGGGGCAGAACGGGAAATATGCAAGCGTTTATAAGAAATAAAATATAAAATAAAAAAAATTGTTTTTACCTACAATAATGATACCATTGTGTTCCTAGTTAAATAAAGTATTGTGTTCTACCTTTATATTGTGTCTATATTACCCTTTGTACTCTATATAGTAATGTGTACAATAAGTATCCCGTTCTGCCCCGCTTTCCCTACAGGTGTTTGCAAAACATTTCGCAAGGAATCTTCCAGATTGCAAAAGCTTATTCCTTCAGAAACGCTTCATTACAGAAATAAAGATAGCAGAAGAGTGGTGCTATCTTTATCAATAAGAAATCAATAAATTAGGTAGTACTCATTCAGAAAACTTTAGGCTTCTAGAGCTCTCATTTAGGTGGTGAATTGTACAAATGCTATGTGAAATGAGCTGAAAATCACATGAAACATTATCTACCTACCGTGGTTATTGAGTTATTCTATGAACTAGTACCGTAAAAAAGGTCGAGAGATGGCGTTTTTAAAATTGAAAGGTATGAACTTGGTTATTTACTGCAAATAACGCACCCAGAGTTCATAAAATCAGAATTTAAATTGAATCAAAACACACAATAATAGCAAGTAGAAAGCATCCGTGCAAAACTCCCCCTCCACACCAAAATTTTACCTGGTTGGACGGGTAAGACCCCCCCCCCCCCCAACCAAACGTTTGGTTGCGCCCCTGGTAAAAGGCATGTATTCTTCCGAACGGGTGTAGCACACAGCCCCTTATGTCTGAAACCACAGCAGAATGATGCTATTTCATTAAAAAAATTATCGAATCGGTTCAATAGCGCTCGAGTAATAATAATTGATTTATTACAAACATAAAAAACAAGTCGAATTGAAAACCTTGTTGGAAGTCAGTTAAAAAACAAAAACCGTTTTTTTGTCACTTGGCCTATTATATATTTCAATTCCCTCAATTAATGTTGCAAAAATGCTCAAACCTGCATTCCTTGATGATCTTCATTCTTCAGTTTAGTTTAGTACCATATTAGAACTTTCCTGTAACCGGAAATTTTTAGTGTGAAGAACTGCTTGATTGGCACTTTTAAAATACATGTAGTCTACCGTATGTTACTTGATGTTAATGACGATTGCAAATATTTTTACTATCATTTTTCTGTTGGAAGTTGAACTATGGTGAATTTCGAACCTGAAAATTGGAGTAGACTTCATAAAACTGCGTACGGTAACCATAGGCTACCAGCAAGGTTAATGAAATAACTAAATGTTGCTTAATTTTTTTTTAATAACCCTGGGCTACAAACAGTATCAACAACAGATTATTGAACGTTTTAAAATGACAACGATTTATAGCATAACAATCAAAAAATAATATTTAAAAATAAATAAAGTTTATTTTTGCGATAACTGATTTCAAAATAAACACTTCAGTTTTGAAAACAAGTTCTTTTACCACCACTATTCTTGTTTGCAAGATCCTCTAATAATTTGAATTTCTTCTTTCTGAAGTTTAAAAATTGAAATGCATAATCAAGTAAAACTTTCATTATTACACATGACTTAATTGTAAACATTTGATTAACTTTAAAAAAAGTATAATAATATTCACTCCTGTGACTTATTGTATTAAATAATAGAAATAAATCAATAACCTCAATATATTCTCAAACAAGCTGTTCTCTAATATTTAAAATTCTTTGAAAAACTATAATATACGCTGATAAAGTAGACATTGAAGACGTTTAGGCACAATGAAAATTTCATTTGCAAAACTTTATATTGAGCTTTTAAACATTGTTCTCAACAAAGTTTTTCTAGCTGTACAATAAATTGAATAAATTTATATTTAAGAAATTATCGTTCAATGGAATGGAAACTCCACTGTAGATTTATAACTATTAGGTCAGAGAGTAGTGTATTACCTTAATATTATTAGATTAACCACAACGCTTTTTTCTTCAGTTCAATCTCGCAATTCTTCTCTGCCATATTTTGAGCACCTTATTTTGAATAAGAAATATATTAACTCACTACAATATGCTACATTATATGCATCAGATTTATAATTTATTATCAACTGTTATTTAGCAAGACCTTGCTAAAAGTTAGAAAATAATTTCAATATTTCATCATTCTTTAGCTTTATGACTTATACATTCACTCTCATCTAGTAATGTTTATTGTAAATATTTTTGACAAACAATTCACAAATTTACAATTAAGACAGAAATATGGCTACAAAGAGAGTTTTACTGACAAATAATAATCTTTAATTATTAATTAAAGTCATTAATTTACATTATGTTCCATGGAAGAAATTTTTTGACTAGCAAGCACCGGTAGTTGATAATTTAATTTTATTTGTGACTCACCTAACTGATTTAGAGTTTTAATTTAGATTAATTCAACAGCTCATTTTCTATATTTAACAATTATTAAAATTATGATCAACTTTTCATAAATACTTACCAAAAACGGATCAAATTACATTAATTATTCGTCACTGTATTTCTTCATTATTATATTTACTATCCATTGCATTATATGCTCCACTTACATCTACAAAATATATTAAAATCGTCTTGAATTATTTATCAACTAGTAACAACCTTATTTTACCCAAGGTGGTAAAATATAATAGAGTCCATTGTCCACATTAACATTCGATGGTTTCCAATAGATTCTCACCTTCGATATCATGTAATTAGAAAGGTGTTTATTTGGATGAAAATAATTAATTGAATACACTTTTTGGAGTAAACATGAATGAATCAAGTAACCTTAAAATTCTCTTTCAAATAATTTTTTCAATAAAATATTGGAACAATCCTTACATATTTTTATTATTGATGATAATTGCTACATCAATAGAGGTGGAATAAATTTACACCTAACATTTTTAAGAAAATGATGGAATAATCCTTAGATATTTCAGTTATTGATAATAATTGATAAATTAATATGGGTGGGATTAATTACCACCTATTTTATCAACATCTATATTTTTAAGAAAATCTTGCAATAAAAATTAAATCTTATAAGAAAATAGTTAAATATATTTTTTGGAGTACATATGAATGAAACAAGTAACCTTGAAAAAATTTCAATTGAAATTCCAAACATGTTTAAGAAAATGGTGGAATACCTTAGATATTGTAATTAACAATATTCGCTAAATCAATACAGAAGGAATAAATTACCACCTATTTTATCACCATCTATATTTTTAAGAAAGTGACAAGAAAAGCTTGCATTGAAAATTAAATTTTCGTTGCACTATATGAAGTCTATTCAAGCATCTAATAACCGCAGGTAGGTATCAAAATCACTTTTTTCCACTAATTTCTTGATAATTATTTAATTAAATTGATTAAAAAATCTAATAATACTCACTTGAACAATACGGAATGCGTCCATTTACTAATTACAACCCATTTTCCCTGAACAATGTCTCATCATTGTGATAAGCTCAAACAAGCTAATCAACAATGTCTCATCATTGTGATAAGCTCAAACAAGCTAATCAACAATGTCTCATCATTGCAATGTCTCGTATCATAGTGATAACGCCCCACTAAAATCAATCAGAATCAGATTGTTGATTAGGACGACTAGTGTTTTCAACGGTGAACACTCGAATTGTCGAGTCCATAGGATATGCATCAGATGCCACATCCACATCTAATGAGGCGGTCGAGTCACAAATCTCAGGCTTCGTTCCCTAAGCGAATTTCTTTCGTAATCTGCTCTTGAAGAAAACCGGAACAAGGGACAGAACAGCAAAAACGCCGAGAATGATCATCGACTTCCACGACCAAGTTCCTGTCTGCGAAGTCAGCAGTTGCAGGGTCTGTCCCGCTTGTATAGCAACGAAAGAGGGTGGTGCAACACCTACAACAACAATTATCATTAACGCACATCTATATATTAGAAGAGACAGTAGGTGTGTGTGTGTGTGTGTGTGTGTGTGTGTGTTTTGTCTTTCACAAAAACGGCAACGATTTGGAACACTAAATTTGACACAAAGCTTCTTCTAAACTCGATTCAGTGCACCTCGAAGCCCGATTTTTAATTTTCCTTTTAAACTTTTAAAAATTAATGTTTAAATTTTTATTCTATTATATAAAAAATGTTTTCACCAATAAAGTTATTCGGAACACGTATTTCGCCTTTGTGCAATCTAGGTTGAGCTACGGTATTTCTTGTTGGGCTTCAACATATTTAACGCAACTTATGCCACTGATTCGACTGCAGAAGGCCTTTGTCAGAGTTATGTGTGGTGAAAGTAGGCGAGCGCACTCTTACCCTCTTTTCACAGCGACATATAAATTGCCTTTGCGTCACTTATATGTTTTTAAAGTCCTTTCAATGTTTTTTAGGCAGTGGCAATCGGGGTTCTGACATAGCTTAAAATACCAGAAGTACAAATAGAGGTTTTATAGTATTAGCCAGATCACATTGTAGTCTTATTCAGAAGAGTTTTATTTTCTTGGGTCCAACATTTTTCAACAGTTTACCTTTTTGAATAGAAAATTCAGTAAATTTTGGGTCCTTCAAGTCCAAACTGAGTGTGTGGGTGTGGGGTCTGTCACCGGATCAAGTTAAGAATTTATTTGTGATTCTTAGATGAATTGAATTGATTAGATGAATTATTACACCTTTAATCAAAAGTAATATTTCTTATTTGTTTGTGAAAACTCCTGCAGTCTTGCAGTGGATTGTCTTGGATAATTTATTACTCCATGGTGTGTGTGTGTGTGTGTGTGTATGGTAGTTTGAAATTAACTTTTAGATTAGAATTATATCAATTTTCGAGTTTATAATGTGTAATGCTCCTACTTGCAGACAATAATAAGAGTTTCTTCACCAAGCAGTACTGTATTCAGTGAGTTAGTATAGGCTTTGATTCCCTCGTATTATATGTGCATACTTTGTTGAGTCATTGAATAAAACTTGATTTGATTTGAATTTCACTTACGGGTACTATTACTGTTTCAAAATGTGTTTAGATACAGGAAGCTCAAATAACAGCTAATAAATGATACGTCACTATGATGTCAAAAAGCTTCAAGTAACAAACCAAAGAAACACATTTGTTCCGTATCAATATTGCAGCTTCCAATTCCCTTGGAATGTATTGGCATTGGTAGTTGAGATCCATATATCACATGTTTAATTTAAACATACCGTCGCAAAGCACGGGCAAACCACAAGTGAGTAATAACCGCTTTCAAAGAGAAAAGCATTGTACTTTTCCTCACAGCTTTCCAATCAGTATTTGAACAACTCCGTTTGTTTATTTATTTATCCTTTACAAATTACAGGGAAGCAACAAATATCCACATTGCTTCCATAGCAAGATTGTACAAATTGATATAGAAATATCAAGATATAGTAGGCCTAAGCTAAAACTAATTAGTTATACAAAAATTAATTCAATTATTTTTTCAGAAATACCTAATTAATTATTCTAGTAAATATGAAATACCACAAAAAAACCACGAGAAAAACAAAAAACAATAATTGTTTTCGCGCTTTCTGCCTGTCCCTTTCTGCCTCGGGAAGTGATAGCCGAGTGCCGTAGCAGGTATCTGTTCAATGGGATATAAGCTACGAAACTCCTGGGCCATCTTTATAAGGGTGACTGATGGATTGGCCAGCAAAAAAGACTCTGTTCTCTGCTGTAAAATCACTTCCCGGTGGTTCGGAACCCACCTAAAACTGTAGGTCTAACTTCCAATCACCACCATCCAATTCATTACCCACACACTGGTCTCTCAGACCTATGTGGGTTTCATCCTCCAAAAAAAAAATAAAAAAAATTAGTTAACCCATGTTTATCTTTGCCAATCTTATTTTACAGATAATTTTGTTTCGTGGATAATTATCTTGATAAGCTCATTTTATTCTGTACATAACATAGATAACTGTTTTCATCCATTCTTGATGTCATTTTTCCAATAGTGGTTTAAACTAAGGTTAAGTGACAGAAAATACTTTACAGCCTTAACTTCGCCTAATAAAGTTTTTTAATTTTCATTTCAAATTAAGTTTGAGTTAACAACAGATTCTCAGGTTGGTAGTTGCATGCGTTGCACACAAATCCTGAAGATGTCGCATATGAGAGACCATGTCATCTAATTACATAAAAACTTGCGGTCAATTTGAACTCAATTTAAAGCTTTATTAAGACCGGTCATAACCTTTTCATTACACTTGGCAATATTGTTCGTTAGAGCAACATTTAGCCCAGAATATAAATACTCAAACAAAAAACTTACACTTTGCGATTCAAGCGAAGACCACGTGATTTCTATTAATGATAGCCTACCAGAAATATTGAGAGCTCCATCAAGTAGTAAGTATACATAGATGTTATAGGGTGAAGTGATGACATGATGTTATTGGGAAGTGATAGCCGTGAGCCGTAGCAGGTATCTGTTCAATCAGATAGAGATAAGCTGCGTTCTCTTGGGCACTCTTTGTAAGGGTGACCGATTACATTGGCCAGCAAAAACGACACTGTTCTCTGCTGTAAAATCACTTCTCAATGGTTCGGAACCCACCTAAAACTGTAGGTCCAGCTCATCACTCACCATCATCCAACTCATTACCCACGCATAGGTCTCAGACCTATGTGGGCTTCATCCTCCAAAAAAAGGTTCTTAGATGGGTTGTTTGAATAAAATGTTATAATGTTATTCAAGTTTAAGAATCATAGAATGGATGATATAAACTTAAAAAACACTTTTAAATGGAAATTAACTCACGTTATGGCGTGACGGCCGTTTCGCTCTGTTGTCTAGAGCATCGTCAGACGACCCACAGTACACACGTGTCGTCAGACGTGGGTCGTCTGACGATGCTCTAGACAACAGAGCGAAACGGCCGTCACGCCATAACGTGAGTTAATTTCCATTTAAAAGTGTTTTTTAAGTTTATATTACATATTAGTGGAAACAAGATGGATCTTCAACACCAGAATGGATGATGTTACCTATGAATGTTCCAATCCAGAACGGAGCTAGAGGGACATTTATGACCGGTGAGGCTATGTTTATGAACCAGTTTGGTAGAAATGGTGTCATCCGTAGGAATAGAATATAATTAAATATGTTATCTCGATGCCTTGTCACCTGAAAAAGAAAAGAGGAATTTATTAGGTTGCATTATCTCTTGTAAAAGACTTGGTAAGGATCTGAATGGAATGAAATTAGATGAGACCATTCACAGATAACCCAAAAATATAAGTTAAAAGTTTTCCCTCGATGTTGATAACGATTGTTAGCTTGTGTTTACAACAACACTTACTTTTGTGAGTTGTATCCACAGAGCATAGAATAAAATAGAGATGGCATCTGAGACGGCTGATAAAGCCAGTGATCCAATGTTCATTGCGGACCCCTCACTATAATAGCATACGTTTGATTCTTATGTGACTAGCCAATTCCCCCTCTCTTTTGGCTTCACTTCAATGAACGCAGCCTATGGCCTATTATGACTCTATTCCATGCTCTGTGGTTGTATCGGACGCGTTTCAGAGCCTGAGCCCCATCCTCAGCAAACAGAAAATACATACTCAAATAACGAAGTACTTATAAATCCTCCCTAGGATGGGACTCAGGTCCTGAAAAGCGATTTTATATTTATAATTGGAAGATTATTGAATCAATCGTATGCTATTTAATTTTTTATGCTTATTATTGTTGTTTTTATGAGTTAATAATTTTGTATATTTATTGTTGTGTGTTAGTTTAAATTGAAATAGTATTCTTTCTACTCACCACATCAGAATACTTTGCAGCTTGATCAGGGAAGAACCTGTAAACGACTCTGCGGCCAACAAAATTTGATATTAAATAACAAAACGAAGCTCCCGTCGCCGAACAGAAACAGATCAGACAGAGAGCGATTGGAAAGGGAAAGAGAAATCCGCACAGGACAGACAAAGATATCGATCCTGGAATCGCAAATGTCTGAAGGCTGGAGAACATTATTAAGAAAATTAACGTTTTACAGTTTGAAAAACAGCTAAATTAAGTGGTAAATATGAATAAAATTTATATTTTTTAAAATTCAAATTCAGCACTTAGGTTCTTCTTCTCCTTCCATCTTTTTTTTAGAAATAGAAATTTATTGATCACAAAACACTACAAAATAATAACATCACATCCATAATTCAAAATTATTGTACAGTAGTATACACTACCTTTAAAGTTAATTGACAGTTTCTAAGAGCAAAATGGAACGAAATGGATGAAATAGAAAATATGTTTTTGACAAATTTATGGACTTCTTTCTCTTTTTCTCCTTCTCTATCATTTCCTTTCTGTTCTCCTTCTTATTTTTCTTTGTTTTAACCTTTTTCTTTTTCTCTCTTCTCCTACTTATTTTTATCTTTTCCTTTTTCTTCTCCTTATCCCTATCATTCTATCTTTTTCTTCTTCTTTTTATTTTCAATAATAATGATTTTTTGTTGGAACAATAGACAATAAAAGCAGTACACTACACTGGCGTTTGAAAATAAACTACTTTTTAAAAACACCCTTTGAATATGAAATTTCAATACTGCACGCATGGCACATGAACATTTGGAGATCATCGACGATATCATTGAATAAATGCAAGTATGAGATGAATAGAAATGGACGTTTCTTCAGTGTCTCTTGACTCGAGGGACTCTTGAAATGCATTTCAAGAGAGCCTCGAGTCAAGAGATACAGAAGGAAAGATCATAAATACGGTCATTAATGGAATGAAAACTAATTTCAAAGGATACAAAATGTAGACAACAAAGATTGCTGTCAGCACAGTGAAATAGTATCGATCTTTGTATTTATCAAGAACTCTTCCCAAATTCTTAGCCGCTTCAATATCGTACGGCAATTTCACATATTGTTTTTCACTCCTGAAAAACAAATGTCAACTTTATTGTGTACTTATTACCATAACAATAACATTTTGCACGAGGTATTTCAAAATATTTATAAAATTATTCAAAAACTTAAAAGTTATCCTGAGTTATGTTAAACTAATCAGTGTTAACTAAACATTTATGAATCTAGTCAACTCAAATCATCTAGGAAGTATTTCATCAAATTAATATACTTTCAACTATTGGCGAAAACAGTGTTAATATAAACCGTCACATAATATTGAGAAAAATTCAACAGTACAGCCTAACAATAGACCTCCTGGAAAGTGAAATCGAATCCTCTGGTTGTATTCAAGCCTTAGGTGTGGCCTTCTCTTATGGATAAGATCATGGACGTTTGATTTTCTCAAGGTTAATTATTAATACAATTAATTGTAATTAATAATCCAATGTAGAATAACATTGTAAGCTTATCTCATGTGAACAGAAGAGTTATGGTTACTACCTTTAATAAAATCATGTTTTTAACAAAAAAAACCGAGAATGTTTTCCTTCTATGTGTCTTTACACTTCTAAAAATATTTCTATTATTTAAGAAAGAGTAAGAATTATTTCTTGAAAATCATGGTTTTCAATTAAATTGTGTTAATTACGGGGTTTAACAATAAAACCCGAGAATATTTTTCTTCTATGCGTGTCTTTACACTTCTGTGTTGTAGACTATTGTTCAAGAGAAGGAAATCATTTCTATAAATAAAGGTTTAAGGTTCAACCACCTGCGTTTTGGTATCCAATAATTATTGTATTTACTACCGGTTTCAACTCTCATCATCAGGTGGTTGTGGACGTTATTATGTCATCGCCGATTTGACGATTCGTCGTAATACGACGATACGAGGATGAAAGGAATTCCTGTTGGAGGGTTGAAACTGGCAGAAAATTATTGGATACCAAAATGCAGATATTTAAAGCTTTATTTATATTAACTGGTATCCGGAGGCCAAAGAATTCAATATGAAATTAATTTCTGGTAATTCCAATTTACTTTAAAGGCATATCAGCACTTATCAAGTCTCATCCAGCACTGTCGTAGCTCCCTTTTTTCAGTTCTTTCTCACCTACAGGTATAGCTCATTAGAAAAGAAGAAAAGCCTCTGAATGTTTTCATTGGCAAAAATTCTGAATTAGCCCCAAATTTATAGACTAATAGGACTTATTAGAATATTAAAAAACTCGAGGCTTTTCAGTTTTTTTTAATCAAGCTCATAAAATTGCAACAGAAAAATGTTAACATCAAGATTAAATATTCAGGAAGAGCCTGATCACAAAACTATACTTGTTCATAGGAATAGGAATGAATATTATTGATTATAAAAGCACGCTTAAAATGAAAAAAATTAAACTGCAATACAATGAATGATACCCAGAAGTGAATGAAAATGACTTACTCTTCGAGTGCCGGGAAGTTCATGTATATGTAGCATAATGACACCAAGTAGAATATAAAAACACAGACTATTGTAACCACTGTAACGTGAGTACTAACTTCTTGCTCACGTTTCACTTTTGGTTTAACTGAAAATAAAGAAACAAAATTAGTTTTCATTACAGGAATAATAAAGAAGGCATTATGAAATTTTGGGAAAGGGGTCCTTAGAAATTCATTCCCAACACCTGCTACTATACTGCAGCATACTCAAGTGTACTTGATCAAGTTATTCAGTAATTCACATTTTTAGCACGTGTAGCTAAATTTCAGGGTCTTTTGCACCATAACCAATCTTAAAGATTGTCATTCAACAGTAGATTCCTAACCTAAACTAACCTAACTTAATCTAAGGCCCGGTTAGGTTAGGAATCCACTGTTCAGACACTTTTTAAAAATGCGGGATTGTAGTGCAAAAGACCCAAATTTCATTATTGCTGTGTAGGGAATTGATAAGAAGTGATCTAGAAAAATAAACTGATTCGAACTATTGAAAGACCTTACACAGTGGCGTATTAAGGGGGCGGCGGTCTAACCCGGGCCCCGCATTGGCAGGGGCTCTCAAAATGACAGCAAATTCTTTTTTTTTAATTTATAAGAAATATTTTTTAAATAATAATTAGGGGAGGATCTTCCCACATAGAGGATTTAGAGGCTCCATATCTTACTCATTTGCAGGTTATCAGGGGATGTATGCCCAGCTGGTCTCTGGGGGGCCTTAAACATTCAGGGCCCTCCATTCCATAGGTCCATGGTGAAATTAAGCCTTACCGCGACTGTAGTGGCTCTAAGGTTATAAATTGGCCTTTCTTAGTAGTGGAGGTGATTTTGTGGAAGATATTCATAATGAATAATAAGACGATGTTGCTACAACCAGTATCTCAGAATTTATACGGTTGTGACAACTATGTCTTATTATTAATTATAAATTGGACTTGGTCAGCCCTCACACGGAGCGCTTGCCAAACTGTCTAAGGGGAACCTATAACATAAAAAATTGCAAGACCCGTTCGAAAGTTGGTCTGGGACCACATACACTAGTGCAGCCCAAAATTAATTTAGATGACTGTATTCAATGAATGTTTGCAAAGAAGTCAACAGATGTTGTTAGTTTCTGGTTTGTTACCGTAGTCGTAGTGTATGATTACATGTGAGTTACTTACAAGGTAAAACCTAATCTCTAACTAACTTACCTAACCATAAAAATCATCCCGTTCAAGTTCATTACAATTTTTAGTTTCCTTTTACATGTGATTTTCACATTGCAATTTCATTTATATTTATTGGCGTACCCCACTTATTTCAGACATTTTTAGTTCAAGATTGACCCATTAACATGAAATTATCTAGTGCTCAGTAAATTGTCAATGAAATTGTCTCAGTATTCTATCCTGCAGTTCTTCTAAATTTAATAATATCGGTGAAATAGGAAAATAATATTTCCTTGCCCAACTCAGGCTTTAGGAAAACGAAGGTACTACACCAATAAGTCTAACGAACGAAAAATAATTCAAAAAAATAATAGCTTTTCGGAGTTAGCAGTAAGTTAGGCCATCTCACTTACCAATTTCTTTAGGTACGTCTCTTTGAATTTCCATGTTTATCGAAATAACAGTACAGTATTTCACAAACGTTATTGAACTAGAACTTTTTTAATTCGTCTACAAACATCGTATTATAATTTATCGTCACAAGTCATGCTTACAATAATTTAATTCAATTTGACATGACATGTTACTCAGGTTAAAAAAAACAGCTGACTAACGTAAACAATCGAAAACTGATCAGATGTTTCGCTCGGACACCCAGTCACTAAAGGGTCGATTACATTGGGATAGTTAAAAGCTGTGCGAGTAGAAATGTTACAGACCAACTGTGCTACACAATAAAATTTCATCAAAACAGTTCACAGAAAATGCAATATGTCTCATCTGAAGTGTTATGCTGGCAGCCTGTGTGATTAAATGTCGTCTTTGGCCACAATAATATTGTATTTTGGTGTTGGCTACGCTGCCAGATATTAGCAAATCCAAAGTTGAGAGCCCATCTACTTTATGTGTTTTTGTTGATTTTTTACCTGCTAGCTCCTCAATGTCAGTGTTTTCTTGGAGAAACTTAAGTTAATCAATTCTGAAGCTCTAAGCTGTGCTGAATAGTACTGAGCTGTGACAGCTTTTAAAACCGAAGTTAATGATTTTAAATAAATGCTCAGCAACTGGGGCAGCACAACACAGCATTCAGTGTTCAGCTGCATTGTAAAAAAATACATTATGCTTACTGTTTTAATTAATTTACAAACTTGAGCAGTGAATAACAAGATATTGACGAAATCCCCATGATTAATGTTGTAAAATATTTTATGAGCCCGAAAGCTATGCTGTGCTGCGCTGAGCTGTGCCTGTTGCCGGGCGTTATGGAGGTATAAGAAAGGAATTTCTAATAAGGAGGTATTTGTTATACAGACGCGTTGTGAATCAGTAAAATGAGTGGCAGCATTAATTTATGTAATTTACGTCTACCGATACGATCCAAGCGGCTATTTATAGGAATGAGTCATTCATGACGAAGTAATTGAGAATCAATCAATCAATCAGAATATCTCACATCTGTAGAAATGCTGTTTGTATTGACAGACAAAATCAATCGGCACGCTTTTTCAGCCCGTAAAGGGTATTTTTAAGTCAGAGATAATTAATTGTAAGCAACAATTTGATGCTATAAGTAATTTCAAAGAATGCAAAATGCAATAACTTTAAAGAGGGTTTCCATTCTATTTATTAGATGGTCAAAACTTTTCTTATTAGAAAATTTAAAAACTTCCTGTCTCAGAAAAAAATTGGAGATTTTTTGTTAAAAACAATAATATATTGCTACATTTTCCAATTGAGAGAATTTGTAAATAGACTTACAACGTCCTGCAGCCTATTTAGGTAAACGGAACATAGCAGATTTAATGGGATTTTATTTAAGTTAGTACGGTATGGCATTATCAGTTCGCTAATGAATGGAAGAAGAAATTCAAAGGATGACATTACAAATTATTGTTAATAGCACACAGGTCTGAGAGACCTCACGATAGAAAAGTTGGAGAAAGCAGGACTGATAAAAGAGTCACTGTAGGTGTGTCGATACATGTGCAGAGTGCAGTTATATAAATCCTCAATATAGGCGAAGCATTTGTTTATTTATTTTAAATTTATTTCGCCAATAAAAAACACAATGTACAAAGAAAGTTTTCCTTACAAACATAAATAATTTGGCAGCAATAGCATAAGATAAAACAAATTTATTTAGGATATGGCTCTGTAAATTTAGTTTATCATACAGTACGTCTTTCTATGATTTGCTGTTTCTTCCCATGTCATACACAAGTACATTCTGATTCACACATATAATTTTGGAGCATATATCCTTTGGTGCTTTGGTCATAAGAAGAACACTGATAAATACGGTTGTAGAGAGAGCCCAAATATCGTGAGCAAGGACGATACAAAAATTATTAGCCTACGTTCCTTGAATTTTCTATGTGGACATTTTTCCACAAGCATATGAATTAAATCATGTACAAGCATGATTGTGAAGGCTACTGTAGATGTTTCAAGTTAAAGAATAAAAATCCAAATCGTCACTTTAATGACTGTTTAGTTTTTATGGTGATACTGACGGCGTTGCAGAAAAGAATTGGTTACTGATGAAGTTCCTAACTTTCTAAATCCAACACCAATTTCTAAATAAAGTTGTAATTAAGTTAATGGTACCAGTGTTGGCGGTTCTGATAGCGCAGTTGGTTGGAGCGCTTGTCTGTGATAAAATAAGGGGCTCTGGCTGGCTTCGTTTCCTACAGCCTTGGGTTAGAATCTCATTCAGCCATGAATGTTTCTCATCATTTACCCACTCATCTCATTACCCACGCACAAGTCTCCGGGCTCATGTGGGCATCATCCGCAATAAAAAAAATAAAGTGTTAATAAGACTACGGTATTTCAATTTCAACTCTTGCTATCGTATATATTCAACTATCTATGCATATCATTTTACGAAATTTAGTGCTACTAGGATGACATCACCAAGGTATTAAATAAAAAATATCTGAAAAGGACATGTGATATATATTTCATGAATTACTTTATATTACACTGTGTTTGGATCTTATAATATGTATGAATAATGTGAGGTGATTAACGTCTCAAAACAAGAGCCTTTTTTGCAGCCTACTTTCAATACCACACAATATAATATATGTACGGAAGTTCACTGTGAATAAATTAGCTACTATGTTTATTATTATATTTCTCACATGAATGTCGTTTAAATTTCATAATTTCAGGAATCGATCTTAATAATTGGCATACGTTTCACTATATATTGGCAAGATTCAGCTACTACACAAAATAAATTAACATAATTCAATTATAAAACATAGTATAGATTTTAAAATGCTTGATTCTGTCAACTAAAAAGACACATTGGAACTATCTACATGTACAATGAGTGTTCTTCAATACTTACAATTTTCCAGTACTTTTAATGGTAACATTCCATCTGATAATATTTAAGGACTTCAAATATTCAGGCTATTCTCCCATTCAATTCCATCACAGAATTGAATAATTTTCATAACGTACAAGTTAAAAACAAGATCATAAATGCGGAAGTGTTTACAGATTTGATTGCAAAAGTCAGAACATTAAAAAAGAAGATCGTATTAATTCATCCATTTCAGAAACCTCAACTTTCTTGCTATCGTATATTGCATAGTACGAATATTATTCTACCCCAGTTGAATAATATGATTATATTCGGATACATAGAGAGTTAAGCCATTAATCTTGTCTATTCTATTCAATTAAGGAGTTCCAGAACATACTTAGAATCAATCAAATACGGTAACAGAACAATTAAATTGATATAAAAAACTTTATGTAAATGAATTTCATATAAAATAGGGTACGGTAGTTAATGAATTTCAGAGTAATTATTATAAAAAATTAATTTTTTAAGCTAGATAGCTTGATTGTAATGGCAGGCCAATGAAATCCATATTTATTTGAAAATAATTGAATATGTAGTACTCTTTGATATTTTTTCATACTCTTAATAATCGTAAATAATGGAAATATTTTTTGTAGATATTTGGTCATAAACTTCTACAAGCAGCTAAAGTTGTCACATTCAGATTTCCCTCAGTCATTCCATCTCATGATTAGAGTTTCAAAGCCACAAAATAAGGATTATCTGTAACAAAAATTAATTTATAGGTTTATAGATTTATTACAAGACTACTGTAACCACGCAGCTTTAGTTGAGACTAAATTTGACTGACCGCCGCTTCCTCTCTAAACCAGGGATTATTATTATTATTATTATTATTATTATCATTATTTATCGCACATTGATCCAGTTTTTTAATGACTATAAATTAATAATTCATTACATTACAGTTCAAGCTCAATAAATTCTGAATACCTTTTACGATGCAATTTGAAATTGGAAAGCTAGTTTCAGAACAATGATTGAAAACATGAAATATAATAATGATAGATTATTCATGAAGATTCATAATTAATCATTTAGATTATTCATGATTAGTCATGTAGATTTTCCAAAATAAATTCGAAAAAATGATGATTGGTAAAAACAAGATTTGGATACTCTTCATGGACCAAGGATGGAGTTAGTTAATGGTATAATTCTAACAGTGAAAAATAATTATTTCAAGGAGCATCAAGCTTCAACGCACAATTACAAGTATTCCGTTAATATATATATATTATATACTGTATTAGTAAAAAAACATCCAACAATTTTTATTTACAACATAGGTACAACAAATATTTGGCAGGAATATCATTCATATTATATCGAATTGTTTATATTTCACTGTTATCGACAATAATTGGAAATTACACATCCATTCTTCTAATGACTAATATACTATGAGCAAGTCTTCGTTTATTTCCTCTAAAAGATCAAGATGCTTGGTTATCAATCATTCTGAGATAAAATCACAAAACATGAGTGCTCCATTCAGACTTTGACAATGGGTTTTGTACTGTACTCATGTTCTAAACGATTTTAAAATTGGAATATGTAAACTAATTTTAATTTTTTCATCGATATAATCTATCAATTTATAACATTTCTGCACTTTAATTATTAGTATCAATTTGTTATTCGCCCGTTCATACTGACGATAAAAGAATAATAATTCATTTTCCCGTATGTATTATAGCCTATTTTTATTTTAGTTACAACTACCCACACACAGTCTCAGACAAATTAATAGAAATAGAAATTTCAAAATATTAGTATTTTCAATCACTAGAATAAAATTATGCAATTTAGATTTTTACTAAGAGGCTATCAAGCCGTACCGGCACTGATTTTAAAATAGCTTCAGCTTGTCAATTTATTTTTCAATAATTTTTTATGTAGTGCATCATACCGTATGAAAAGCCACCATGGGAGATCAAAACACACTAAATATTATGAATTCAGATACATTTTTCAAATTTCCTTCTTTAACAAAAACATGAAACTTTAAAGTTTATAGTCAATTCTCGTTTCATCTCAGAAGATTGATTAAGTTCTGGAGTAGCCTACTATTCATAAAATTAGTTCCAAAATTATTCTTTTAAACGGGTTATTGAATCATTGATGCACCGTAGTTACAATCTAGTACATTTGCTTCTTTCAAGTACAGTAAAGTATCTTCTGCAACTTTACGTTGCAAAACAACGTTAGTAATTTTAAAAATGGGCTTATGAAGCAGTAAATATGAAAACGAAATTTTCATAATATCTTCAAGATATTAATTCATTTAAGGGTTGCGTTTCATGGAATTAAAGTTTTTGTATAAGACAAATTTTCTTTATTTTAGAAAGAAAATACGATTCTTAAAATTCAAAAAATATTATGTTATACATATAAAACTGTAGATATTGCTAACGCCTCAATGAAGCTATAAGAATGTAACTGTATATGTAAATGTATAAGAATGTAACTGTTGTATAAGAATGTAACTGTTGTAAAAGAATTGATGGAAAACAAATAAAATCTACAATAATGTTAGCAAGAATATACGCTAATGTACTGAATCTAGAATTAAATTTGAAGCAACATATTTCATCTCAGAAAAAACTTAATAAAACATCATCATAATCATTTTAAGAAGCCATGACTACCATAGCTTTGTAGAAAAATCAAAATTTATACTGTATATTCTAGGAAACAGTTGAAATCACTCAACTTATTGGGATTGATTGACGCTTCACGACTTTAATGAAATTTAGTTGAAACATATCATTATCACTCAACTTATTGGGATTGATTAACGCTTCACGACTTTAATGAAATTTAGTTGAAACATATCATTTGCAGCTTGAAAATATGCATTTTTAACTAAATTTCATTCAATAATTTCTAATAGGTTTGGACTAGTGTGAGGATTCTGCATGATTAACTCTTGATCCACTGTTTTTATTAAATCTCAAAGGAAGTTATAAGCTGGAATCCATTCAATTTCTCCAAAGAAAAGGCTGATAGCATTGATATAATTTGTTACTACAAATTATTTTTTAGAAAGCATTTATTTTCTTGAATAAAAATAAGCTATTGACTTATCAATTGCTACCAAGTCGGTACTAAGTTATACTATTGGTACTAATATTCATAATTTTGGAACTAAGGTTAAAAACAAAATACAACACTGAGAAAATCTGTTATCGATGTTTATTCTGCAAAAAAATTGGACGTCCATTTATCACTCTATAATAATTCTCAACTATTCAGATTAATATACAACAAATTAAATAATACTGAATAATTTTATTTACAATTTTCTGACAAATACACGGAATGTAGCATGTACACTGCAACAGAGAAATAACATTAAGCATTGCACTTTTTAAAGCTAGAATTATCTTCTTAAAAAATTAAGGAACCTTTCAAACATTGTGATTCTTTACTAGAGAATAACTAGGTTGGCACATAATAATTTACAATTTTTACAAAGTGTGAAACAAACACAATAATTAAAAGATAGGCTTTCTTTGTATTTAAAAACTACTGCCACATTCAGGCCATGGAATAATATTAACAAATATCGAACTATATAATATATATATTAATTGTTGTTGCTCTAGCTCGCTAACTAAACTGTAAACATCTTAGAAATATGGTATTTCAAGGAATTTTTTGGGAAGTATAAAATCTAACGAAGCATCTCGTCTTCTAAAAGTTTAGAATACAAACACAATTTAAATACAGTATCTTAAAATTGTCTATAAAAACTATTGATAGTAATTCATTATTTAACTCGATATAAGTTTTAAATTCTACTGGTCATATAATAGTATTCAATCTAAAATTTCTTACTAAACAATGAAGATGACTTTTTATATTCCAATGATGAATATGGTGTGGTTTTCGCAAGTAATATTGAAAATAAAAAACAAAATTCATATGATCTCAGTTTGGAATTACATGTCCAAAAAGTTATGACATATGGTTGGAATTGCATGTGCAACTTCAGTCTTTCTTGAAGAATGAAAATAAGGAAAGAATAAATATTATCAGATCTAGGAAAAGTTATTGATTGCAAATTTTCTATTAGAATAGAAAACTTGAGGCATTTATAACACTAATCTGTTAGTTTGGCAGTGATTACGAAAGAATATTAATAAATTAGGTCCTTGGATCTAAATCAATCATTTTATACAAAGCTTTCCCGTGTAAATTATATATTTTTATGAATTTTATTTATAAATTTTTATTGCAACCCTCCATTAAAAATATAATAAAAAGAAGATCTGATTTAAAACCTTTTTATGATCAACATTGGTATTTTGCAATTGTTCAATTTTTGAATCGTTTGATAAATTATTCAATAAGTTACTCATATAAGTTGAGCTGATAATCAAGTGAACATTATTTCATTAACACCACTATGAAGTTATGTGTCTTATACACTATACCGTAACCCCGCATTTAAAAAAAGTGTCATTGAACAGTAGATTCCTAACCTAATCTAGCCTAACCTGACCTAACTTGACCAGGTCTTAGATTAGGTAAGGTTAGGTTAGGTTAGGAATCTACTGTTCAATGACAATTTTTAAGAAATGGGAGATTATAGTGCAAGAGACCCGAAGTTGTAATACATCATACATTAGTTATAACATGTTAACTTTAGATAATTGATAGAGTTTAGAAGGAATATTAATTAGTATTGGTATTGCTCATCAATTTGGATGGAAAATTTCATTTTAGCTCTTGAATACAAAATTATAATAACCTACAATGGTGAAGACATTTCAACTCACAATACAGTAACACAACATTTTAAACCAACTGAATTACTGCATAAGAAATAAACTGTTCTCAGGAATTTAGTACTGTATCACATACTAAATAGCAGATTCTACTGGACCTGTTGATACCAAGAAATTCTGATATATATGATCTTGATTAGAAAGAATATTTGGTTATGGAATGGACTAAAATTAATTTTGATCAACTAGAAATATTCTATAACAGCATATCAATGTTACTGGAATGACATCGAAAGCAGAGTGAAACTAAGTGTAGTTTGAACATTTCTTCATCATTAGCTTACAAAAATCTCACTTAGAACGATCAAATAATTATCATTTAATTAAGTTAAGCTATTAACAAATTTATTCCATGAGGATGATCGCAAAACTGAAGTGAAATATTAGGCCACATTGAATTAAATATAATTAAGTTCATCTATCATACTTGAAAATATTCACAGTATCAAATTTAAAATTGAATTATTGTTAAAACTTCTTTATGGAGTTTATAATTTGTTCATAATTTTACTCACTTCTTCTCTGGCGAATAATGGTGAAATTACAAATTTTGTTAATACTTTTTTATACAGTATAATTACAAATAAATGTTGTTCCGACATAAATAACTCAAATTTGACTCAAAAAATAACAATAATTGTTTTGAAATGATACCAAACTAACGTTTTAATTAACTTATTAAATATAATTTTAATAGTTATATTTATTGTGAAAAGAATTTTGAATAATCAATTTCAAAAAGTAATGCGTTTGGAAAGAAAAAATAAATGAGCCATCTTATTCTTTTGCGATCCGACCTTCGAAAATTCATGCCAAGCAATTTGATTCAAGCTCAAGGAATAACTAGTGACCACACCTATTCAACAATTTTGTAAAACGTAAGATTCCATGCATTAGAATATTAATTCTTCAATAATCTAACTTGAAATGTTATTGAAAGTATAAGCATACGTATTCATTTTATGCTATTACAGATATTTGAGAATTTATATATTCTCATAAGATATAATAAATATGCAGTATAACTGAATCAGAAAGAATTAAGTGAATAAATGCCAAAGTAAATATCGCAATAGCTTTCACCAAAGAGGAGGAATGTATAACGCACCATAAATCTTCAGACTTACATACATAGTAATTGAACAAAAATACTGAAAATATTTATTCCCTCTAAGCAATCCATGCAAGCTGCTAGGGGAGTTCATCTTGGGTAAAAGATGAAATTGGTAATGAATCCATGAATCTTTACTGAGTCAGTCTGCAACAGAAATATAAATATATTTTCAGGTATTCTATTTTTTGGTGTTTCTTTTTCCAATAGCAAAATCATAAAACTATATATCGTTTAGAGCTGCCTTCGTGATAAGCCAGTTAGCTTCAACTCAAAAAAACAGTTTCTTTGAAACTAAAACTAGCAGTACTGAAGTTATTGTCTGGAAAATACACAAGCTAAGTATAAAATCTTTTACGGTTCTCTATTTGTATGTACTGTACTTGTGTATTATTGTGGATAAAAATTTCGATTAATTGATAGATATTCAAGAAAAACGATTCTAAATTGGTTCTGTATTCAAGAAAAACTATTCGATATTGGTGTGATGCTTGAAAATTAGCCCAAAAAAAATCAAAACTGCAAATTGAGTATTCAGAGAACTGTATAAGTGAATGCAAGAACCCTGCTTATTAAACAGCATGCTAGTTGAAAGGTTTTTGGCATTTTCGAGATTGGAACTTTAAAATTTCTTCAATATCTGACTTTCAGTGCGTATACGTTAACCAAAATCACGCTTTCAACTTGATATTATTATTATTTTAACTCACAATTTCAGTAGTGAAGAACTTTACACTCCGCATATACAAGAGACAAAATTCAAAATTGACGTATTCATTATTATAACATTTTGATAGATCATCAAATTACTTTATGGCGATATTCGCTTTAAAATCAAGTTTATATCTGTAGAACTTTTTATATTATATGAGGTCTACACCTCTGAGGTTCGTAGTAGACATAGATTGGAGCCCCACTGAAGTTGATAAAATGATTTTTTTTTCAGATTTTTATTTATCTAAGGTATATACGAGTATCTAAGATCAATCAGAACATTTTATTCAGAAATTCGTGCAGCCATATACGGTACGTTAAATAAAGCACATCTAAATGTTGTACTGAAAATAATTTGAATGAAATTGAAAGCCTTTAAATGTGTCAACCTTCTGGTGAAGTTAAGATAGAACAGAATTTTTCAAGATGTAACAAGAAAAACCAAAATGCAAGATTGATATTCTAAGTGAAAGAGAATGTTATACCTGTACCCAACATAATTTGAATCAGATGCAAACCTCTAATATAGGACCTAATATAGGTGGTATGTGAGATCGAACAGAATCTAAATCTAATAGCTAAGAGAAAAATCAAGATTGGTTTTTCAAGATCTTACAATTGGAATGAAGAGAAAAATCTCAGATCCAACAAAAAGGTACAAAATAAAGATTCAATAGCTAATTTTATTACAGTAGCACCTCGATTATCCGACTTCGGATCATCCGGCTCCCCGGGTTATCAGACCATATCTATTTGCCATATCTGATTTTTACAAATAGTTTAAACATGTTTTCATACTTTAAAATTAAAACACATTTTTATTCTTTATGTAACTTATTCGGCCTTAGTACAGTATTTTCAATATGAAGAAAAGTATTTTTACCTTAAATACCGTACACAATTTGTACCACTGTAAATGGCTTAATTCATTCTCCCCTGATAATCCGACCTTTTCAGCGTTCCGACCACCCTATCCTTCCGTAGGTGACGGATAATCGAGCTGCTACTGTACATAATACATAATAATTGGTGATTCGTAGAAACAAAAATACATTCTAATAAAAACTGACACTGTATTTTTATTTAAATTATGATTTTTAATAATTTATGCGGGAGAGATACATTTTACTTCTATCCAAAAAGCAGATGTAGCTTCTCTTTAGAAGCGAAATGCACTCCTCCAGTACAAGTGAGTAAAAATCATAATCTAAATAGTAATACAGTGTGAGTTCTGGTATTAGATTGTTCACCAAGTATTTTGTCCTGGAAAACATTACAAAATGTATTTTTGATCTTTCAAGATTTCACTGAACAGAATAGAATCTTTGATCAAATAAGCAAGGTATTTAGAATTGGTCGATTATAACAAGAGCTGTACTAAACGCTAGGCCTAAAAATGCAATAATTTATAAACATGCATCTTTGATTTGTGCCTAGAAGAGTGTTCCGATCACCCTCTGGTTCCGCAGGTGATGGATAATCGAGGTGCTACTGTTTATTCGAAACCAAAATACATAATAAATGAGCAATTCGTAAAAACCAAAATATTGGTCTTTCAAGATTTCACAGAATACGAGTAGAATTAAATAAGCAAGGTGTTTAGAATTGGTCGGTCATAACAAGATCTTAACACTAGGCCTAAAAACGCAAACTTGCAATTTACAAACATGTAACTTTGATTTGTGCCTAGACGAGTTGAGAGTATTACTGACTCAATAATTTACAAACATATTGGAATGTAACTTTGATTTGTGCCTAGACGAGTTGAGACTATTACTGACTGTGCAGTCGCCCGTTTGGTGGAGTGGAGTTTTTCGGGACAGCGCCAACAATCCTTACGCGAGTAACTAACCTGGAGTCGGAGAATTGGGGCGGAGGCGCAAGGACCTCTTCGACGAGGGGGGCAGCAGGGTGGGGGCCGGTGAATTCAGGCGGAGGCGGCACTGCCACGGGGGCGGCAATCTCCACCTCGCGGTCGTCGGCTTCGGCTTCCATGGGCGGCGGAAGTTGGGCAAGCGAGACGGCGTTCCTGGTGAGCATGGATCGTTGCTGCGAGGAACGTGGCAACGTCGCAGTTGAGGTAGGAGCGGGAGTAGGTGGCACACACTCGTTGGGAACTTCAAAGTTGTTCTGCTGCGTGTTATTGGTCACCTCCTGGTCGGAGCTCACTCCACTCGACGAGTTATCGCCATCTTCCGTTCCCGGAATAAAATCGTTCGGATACGATTTAGAGCTCTTCAATTGAGTGCGAACCTTCTGTATCTCATCGACACTGAAACTGTGTGGCAAGCTGCCTGAACTGGACGTGCTGTTGCCGCTGCCCTCATTCTGACTCACTCTAACCACCGTCTTCTCCATTCTACTCTCTCCGTCGCTCTCTCCTTCGCTCAGGGAGTAATCAGGATCGGGAATGGGTGGAGCAGCTGCTGACGGCTTGCCATGCATTCGCACAGGTTGCGCGTAAGGATTCGTATTTGTTGCACTCATTGCGCCGTTTTGCGGTTTGAACGTCGATGACGGTGATCTCAAACTGTGTGATTTACGAACCTGACAAACAAAAATTCCAATTCATTAGATCAACGAAACCTAATATGATAATTATTATACATTTATGAATTTTTGATTGTTAAGCAGATCTTACACGATCCAAGTATTGACAATATTAATGTCAATCCGATGTGTTTCTACAATCCCCATTTCGCCCAATCCCATTTTACTGCATCGGCTGATGGAGTTTCAGCATTATGAAAAAGTTCTATCAGCAAGGTTCTCAAAGCGCTGAAACTCAGCAGAGACAGTATGGAGTTTGTAAAAATCATTGACATATACTACAAGAAGAAGAACCTTCAAGACTATGGAATTGTGAAGCCATTCGAAATAGGGCAAAAATGCCAGTGACAATAGATTATGTCAAAAAAATCATCAATATCTTGCAACATATGTTTCTTTCCCATTTAATGCAGAACAGTTTTGCCCGATTTTTAGTGTCTTCATACCGGATTTCTCAGTCAATTATCTTGTAGTATATAGAGCAATGGTAAAAACGAATTGGATTGACATTGATATTGTCAATGTGATATTGTCATCGTGTAAAGTATGCTTTATCACTGACAGGAGACTGAGCTGGAGATGACATGTTTGTTTATTTATTAACTTGTTTTTTAGAGGTGTAAAAAATGTATTTATGCATATTTATCTTATTAATAAAAGATTCGACAAGCTTTATTCATTTCTTAAAGAGCTAAAATTTTCAAAGGGGTCTATAAAACCTGTAGATTTCAAAGTGATAGACATTTTTTACATTAAAGTGGAAGAACAAAATATTTTTTTTTTAAATAAGAATTTAATGAACAGTTAATTGATTGCAATCTTTGTTTTTTCTCATTTTCTCACCTGCGGTCGGGCAGAATGAGCTGGAAGGGACCTGGAACGGTAACCAAGATTTTTGACATCTTCGGGCGAAGCATACAGTTTGGCACTATCTGCCGGCCGGAAGCTGGACATCACACCATCACTACCTGCAAGTAAAAACAGAATTGACACTGTGAATCTACTCGGAAAACATACTCTACTCGTTCTCATATATAGAATGAAGAAACTATGACAACTTCAAACCAGTCATCAAACAAGATTGTGTCAAGATTGAAAAGTTCGAATCTGGTTATGTCCAAAAATTAACCAAAATAGACCACTCATTACAACAATTAACAATTAACTGGCCACATCTTAAGAATACATTCATTATCATTTCATAGTAATGACCGCTGTATTTTCCAGCTCATTTACCATCTAGTTACACAGAGTGCACCTAGGAAACGAACTAGCTTTAAACCTAATGCTTTTGGTGGTTATGTTCAGGCTACATTGAAAATTCACACTCAATATTGTCACTTAGAAGAAACAGTCCCTAATTTGAATTTGAAGGAGTTCCACATCGTTATATGATTGATATTGAGCACTAAACAAGTTTTGAAAAAGGATCAATACTGTACATCAAATATTATAAAAATATTGTATAAATTAGATCACTCCAAAATTGCTTAATGATGTGGATGCATGGGTGAAAAGTGATGAATTCTCAGTAACTATCTTTCACTAGAATGTAAGTTGTATAATTTTTTTTCATATATATCGACTTATTATTTACATTATATATTTATAATTATGGTAAATGAAATCGCTAAATATAGTGTTTAATCCTTCCAATGTAATAAAAACTTAAAAAAACACAAGTGGAAATTATGGAAATAATTATTACGTTATGGCGTGACGGTCGTTTCACTCTGATGTTAAGAGCATCGTCAGACGACCCACAGTACACTCAAATTTGATATCCAAATGTGCTATCTAAAAATTCTAAACTTGATTTTGCAGACAATTTTTCTTCTTTTCTTTTCAATTTTTTATGTCATAGAACTCCACTCCAGCGCAAAAGCTCTTGGCTTATGCTGGAGTGTAGTAAACAGATTATGGTAAGTTTTATTTAAATTATATTTCTTTCTGTATATTAATATTGTGGACCAAAGGAAAATAGATATTTTCTATATAAAGGAACATAGATATTGCTTAATGATGTGGATGCATGGGTGAAAAGTTATGAATTCTCAGTAACTATCTTTCACTAGAATATAAGTTGTATAATTGTGTTTTTTCATATATTTCGACTTATTATTTACATATATATTTATATTTATCATAGTTCGGCTGGTAAATGAAATCGCTAAATATATATCCTTCCAATGTGCTATCTAAAAGTCTAAAACTTGATTTTGCAGACAATTTTTTCTTCTTTTCTTTTCAATTTTTTATGTCATAGAACTCCACTCCAGCGCAAAAGCTCTTGGCTTATGCTGGAGTGTGATAAACAGATTTATGATACGTTTTATTTAAATTATATTTTTTCTGTAAATTAATTGTGTACCTAATGAATATAGAATTTTGAATATTTTGATATTGTTCACTAGAAATAAGTTATTTGATATACAATAACAATATAACAATATAATGTGATGGAATTTTTTTTTGTTTTCTGTATAAAATAAAATGAAATGAAAATAAAATTTAAAAAAAATGCTTACCATTGGTGAGTGTGCTGGTACTGTCGCCGTTGGGCGTTGGAATGTCCTTGACGTCGACTTTGACCAGTGCTGATGATAGTGGCGGAGGGGGCGGTGGGGGGTGCGTGGGTGGAGGTAGGGGGGGACGTAGCTCTTCCTGGCTGCGATGAGCTCTCGGTACTCCGGCACTAGCAGCAGCCAGCGCTCCTGCTAGGTCTGGCGTGCTGTGGAAGTCACGATGCAGTTCGGAGGACACTATTCCCAGGCCGGCCATGCTGAAGCGCACCCGCGTGTTCGACTTGCCTTTGCTGCGCTTCATTTCGGCTACACTGGCGTACACTCGAGGCGTGCGTGCGGGAGACGACGGCTGAGAGCTCGTATTGCCCTGACCACACTAAACAAACAAAAATGTTCGATTGAATGCCAATTTTTAATGATTATTCGAATCAATAACAATCATTCCATAGTGTTGATGCTTTTAAATTATTTGGGGCCATCTATACGGACCCAAACTTTTATGTGTTCAATCTAATATAAAAAACTGACACTGTATCTCTATTTTAATTATGATTTTACTCACTTAGACTGGAAGAATGCATTTTACTTCTGAGGAAAAGCTGAAGCAGGCTGATGAAGTGAAATGAATTTCTCCAGTTTAAATGAGTGAAATCATAATTTAAAAATAAATACAGTTTCAGTTTTTTTTATATTAGTTTGTTCATGACGTAACACTTCTGATGAGAAGCTGAAGCAGGCTGATAAGTGAAATGTATTTCTCCAGTTTAAGTGAGTGAAACCATAATTTAAAAATAAATACAGTCTCAATCTATTTTACATTGGATTGTTCATGAAGTATTAAAAAACATGAAAGATTTTATGTGTTATTACTTTTTTACACCACTTCCTGTAGGCTCCTTATATCTTCATATACTTTATACTGCGATTTTACTGCATACTGTGTTTCTGCGAGTTATAAACAGTTTTGAAGTGATATTTCAATTTTTATTCGGTACAGAATAATTCTGACTGGATATAGATAAAAATACTGTACAAGGTTTTACAGTAAATAAAGTAGTTACAAGACAGTATTTTCACATTGTATTTTCTTACATACAAAGTTACGGCTACAAATGTATGCTACGGCTCGCGGCTATCAATTCCTTACATTTTTTTCTCTTTTTTTTCTGAGGATGAAGCCCACATAGGTCTGAGACCTGTGCGTGGGTAATGAGTTGGATGATGGTGATTGATGAGTTGGACCTATAGTTTTAGGTGGGTTCCGAACCACCGGGAAGTGATTTTACAGCAGAGAACAGTGTCTTTTTTGCTGGCCAATCTAATCGGTCACCGTTACAAACAGGACCTACGAGAACGCAGCTGTATAAATAACTATTAATATAGAGTAATAACCTGGAAATTGGATGTTGTCATCATGTGGTTGGGTGTTCCTGTCTGCCGTTGGAAAAGCTCCTCGAGTTCGGCGGCAGTTATCCGACTGGACGTGGGCCGGGCACGGATCGACGCCGTCCTAGGTGGCACCGGGGTGTTGCCGCCACTCTGCTGCTGCTGGTGAATTGACTCTGCACTAGAACTTTTGCCTGTCCCACATTCTTCTTCGTTCCCTTCTGAAAATATTTCAACAAAAACGTGTCTATTAAATAATTCCCACATTCTAATAGATGTTTATTGTAAATAGTTTATGAACTATATTAAATTATTAATATATAAACGACTAGATGCTGTCCTTTGTCGACAAAAATCTAGCGCTTCAAGGTATTGAAGAAGATGAAGGAGGAGAAGAAAAAGGAAAAGAAAAAGAAGGAAAACAAGGAGGAGGAGGAGGAAGAAGAAGGAAAAGAAAAAGTGGAAGGAGATGGAGTAGAAGAAAAGAAAAAAGAGATAGATAGATAAATGACTTTTATTTGTGCACTTTACAAGTAATAAAAGTGCTGTGGGCGAAGTTGATGCATAAGAGCCCCCTCTTCCACTTGACCCACAAAAAATGAAAGCATATTAAAAGTAATTTGTGGATTCTAAAAAAAGTATTATAAAAATGAATAGATAAATAATTTAGATAATAGCCTAACTTAAAGAATTATAGTATCATTGATCATGCAGTTGCCTCAAGGCCGGACAGACGCTGCCATTTTCTCCAATAGATGTCTCCTCAGAGACAGGGAGAAGCCCACTCGGCTGTCATGATTCCTAATTGAAAGTGGGAGTAGATTGTAAGTACGACAAGCGCTAACAACAAAAGATTTAGTATAAAGTGTCATCCGGTGATTTGGCATCCTAAGAGTTCTGTCACCATTTCTGGTGTGTGAAACGTTGTTTCTCCTACCTTGAGACACAAACTTAAAATCATTTTAAAAATATTTAGAGAAGGAGATGGCGAAGAAAATATTACGATTCAATTGAATCGGGCTACCTGTTAGTAAAATGGAAAAAGTGATTTTTGCAAGTTGCTAAGATGCCAGCCAGAGTATTCGATTTGTCTACTAAATAGCCTACAGGAGCGAAGCACTTACCTCCAAGTCCGGCCACCATGGATCTGGCTCGTGCTCGGCCCACACTCAACGTGGTCTTGGGGTCTCTTCTTGGTGGTAACGGTGCTGGCGTTCGCCCTGCAAACAAATTTAATGAGTATACAATTAATAATAGTAAAGAAATAAAATATATAATCTAAATCCCAAGATTAGCATACCAATATCACTAACATTGATTAATATTGATGAAATAATATTTTAATCTATATTTAATGATGTAAATGCCTGAATTCATGGGAACCTTACCGTTTACCAGTAAATGGAATTTTACCAGAAACCAAGGCGTCTGATTGATCTATTCAAATTCATAGACGTAAAATATTTTGCATAGGCTTATCAAACGTCTTAGTTTCCGGTAAACGATAAGGCTCATATAAACTCAACCATAGAGTTAAACCACATATTAAGAAATCTAACCCAGGTTAAACCCAGTTTCAAAATTTCAGGGCATTTTGAAATTTAATAAAAAAATTATTATTATAAACTTAAAAAACACTTTTGAATGGAAATTGACTCACGTTATGGCGTGACGGCCGTTTCACTCTGTTGTCTAGAGCATCATCAGACGACCCACAGTACACTCATATAAACTCACACAGAGTGTACTGTGGGTCGTCTGATGATGCTCTAGACAACAGAGCAAAACGGCCGTCACGCCATAACGTGAGTCAATTTCCATTCAAAAGTGTTTTTTAAGTTTATAATACATATTAGTGGAAACAAGATGGATCTTCAACATCAAAAAAATTATTAATTTCCATTGCTACAAAATTAATCATATTTCGAGTACTCCTTTGTGTGGAAAATTTATTGGGATATTTTTATTTTGGTATTTGTTATTCTTCTTTAAATTTTTATTTTATAGTAAATTTACCTATATATTTTTCCAGATAGAACACTTTTGCCCTTGTTTTGCTTGTGATATCTTCTCTTCATTACTTCATTTATGAAAAATATTCTTCAGTATAGCAACACCGGTTTCAATGTGAGTGGGTTAGTTATCCGATTGGTTGGCATAAGTTAAATTTAATATATTGGTAATTGTAGATAGAATTAATATTGTATGTAATGATTGTATTCTGACTAAAAGCCATTCGTGAGATGTTCAGGACACGAGTGAAACGAGTTCTAACTTACATCGCACTTGTGGCTTAAAACAGTTGCAATACAATAATTGCATAAACTAAAATATTTTGCCTTATGTTAAATGATCTTAACAGATTAAATTTAGACTTACCTAAGGTTGGAACATTATTGCTATGTTTGCGTGGGAGGGTGGCATACTGGCGAGGCGTGGGCTGGCCGTCGGGCTGTCCGAGGGCAGCTGCCGATCGCGACGAAGGCAGCGAACCGAGCGACACCACTGTCATCGACACCAGATCGCCCGAGCTGCGAATCAGATCCACCACGTGCTCGTGGGACGCCGCTGACACATCTTCACCATTGATCTGCAAAATAAAGCACAGAGTGCTTTAGTCAAAGCAATTGAGACTTGCTTATTCCTAATTCAATACGTCAGTGCAACTATACCCCACACCCTCAAATTAGGTGGCTTGGACTACAGTGACTTTACAGACAATGTGGCCATTGCCTTCAGTCGACATAATGTTGTCTCGAATTTATATTTGATTGTATATCTATATAGGCTAGATATTAAATATACAGGGTGTTTCAGGAGGAAAGGTTCAAATTTCGGCAACTGATTCTAGATATAAAAATAAGAAAAAAATTCATAATAAACATATGTCCGGAAACTCTTTGTTAGCGAGTTATACAGAGTGGAAGATTTCGTTCAGAATTCAGCACCCTCGGTAAAAGAAAGTCATATTAAAATCCGGGAAGGTATATTAAGGACCAAATACGGTTAATTCTCATGGTTTTTTATCTAAACAAATGAATAAAAAAGGTCCCAGAGCTCTATCTTCAGTAGTTTTTATGATACTATGATGTAAAACAGAAAATTCTGTGCCTAAAAACACGCGTTTTAAGCTTTGAAGTACAATAACTTTGTTAAATTAATGATAAATGCATTAAATTTCAATACAAAACTTGTAGAGAATTTAATTCTAAAAAATAAATCCACCAAAAAACAAATACATTTTTCAAATATTCGTCTCTAATGAAAACTAAACAAAGGATAATTGAACTGAAAACTTCGGTTTTAAAGCAATGTTCAACAGAGACGGAATTGCAAACTCCTGTAACTTTCTTGAATGGTCAAAAGAGAATTCATTTTCTTTTGTGGAAAGTAATTCTCAGAATCGCTGTTCGGTAAATGTTTGGTGTGGCCTCATTGATGATATTTTAATCGGCCCATTTATTTTAGCAAACCATGTTAATACAGAAAGCTATTTAGACTTTTTACAAAACAATTAGTTTGCTCAATTGTTAGAAGACGTTCCACTTTCAAAACGCATGAAAATGTTCTTTCAGCATGACGGAGCTCCAACCCACTGTGCAAATCGTGTGTTCTTAAATGAGAAGTTTGATAACAGATGGATTGACCGAAGAGGGCCTGTTAGTTGGCCACCCAGGTCTCCGGATCTCACCACGTGGACTATTTCTTGTGGGGGTGGATGAAAAATGAAGTATACATGGTGAAAGTTATATCAAGAGACGAATTATTGAAAGATCGTATTTTCATTGCTGCTGACGTAATAAAAGAACGGGAAGATGCTGTTTGTTGGGCAACTATAGCAATTGTAATTGGTGACCGATTGGATTGACCAGCAAAAATACTCTGTTGTCTGCTGTAAAATCACTTTCCGGTGGTTCGGAACCCACCTAAAACTGTAGGTCCAACTCATCAATCACCATCATCCAACTCATTACCCACGCACAGGTCTCAGACCTATGTGGGCTTCATCCTCAAAAAAAAAAAAAAATCAGGAAAGAGTTTTGTAGTGCATGAAATCTAATGGAGGGATGTTTGAACACCTGCGTTAAAAAGAAATTAAAATTAATTATTGTGCTTCAAACCACTTGAGTGCAATTTGGATTTAATATAAGTAAAAGTTGCTATTTTTCATTTGTTATTGTCTCAATTTACATTTTCATTATTCTGATAGAAGTTATCAGTTCAACTAACCGTTGTTTAGTTTTTATTATAGACGAATATTTGAAAGATGTATTTGTTTGTTGTTGGGTTTATTCACATCAGATTTTTCAAAATGAAATTCTCTACAAGTTTTGTATTCAAATTTTATGCATTTATTATTCATTTAACAAAGCTATTGTACTTCAAAGCTGTAAAACGTGTTTTTAGGCACACAATTTTCTGTTTTACATCATAGTATCATAAAAACTACTGAAGATGGAGTTCTGGGACATATTTTATTCGTTTTTTTCAGATCAAAAACCATAAGAAATAACTGTATTTGGTCCCTAATTCACCTTCCCACAATTTCAGTATGACTTTCTTTTACCGAGGGTACTGAATTCTGGGCGAAATCTTTCACTCTGTATAACTTGCTAACAAAGCGTTTCCGGACATATGTTTATTATGCATTTTTTTCTTACTTTTAGATCTAGAATCAGTTGCCGAAGTTTGAACCTTTCATCCTGAAACACCCTGTATATTAAAAACATAATTTTTTTAGCCTAGATACAATAGGATACCATATGGTCCATACTACAAACTACATAGACTGTGAAGAGATAGATCTCCGTCAATGTAGTCAACACTTAATTTGGACACGAAATATCCGAATTATCCAATCAGAAGCGAGTCGTCCGATGGCCACACTGTCTATATAACGTCAATGTAGCAACACGAGCTGTGCCAATTGAAGAAGAAGAAGAAGAAGAAGAAGAAAGAGGAGGAGGAGAAGGAGAAGGAGAAGGAGGAAAAGGAGAAGGAATAAATATGTAGAAGAAGATAGAAGAAGAAGAAGTAAGAAGAAGCAAAAGAAAAGAAAAAAGAAGAAGATGAAAAAATATAAAGGAGAAGAAAAAGAAGAAGAAGAAGAAGAAGAAGAAGAAGAAGAAGAAGAAGAAGAAGAAGAAGAAGAAGAAGAAGAAGAAGAAGGAGGAGGAGGAGGAGGAGGAGGAGGAGTAGAAAAAGAAGAAAAAGGAGGAGCAGAAGAACAGGAATAAGAATAAGGAGAAGCAGGAGGAGGAGGAGAAGAATAAGGAGCAGGTGGTGGAGGAGGAGGAGGAGGAGGAGAAGGAGAAGAAGAATAAGGAGGAGAAGATGGAGGAGAAGGAGGAGGAGGCGGAGGCGGAGGCGGAAGAGAAGGAGAAGAAGAAGAAGTAGTAAAAAAGAAGATAGAAGAAATAGGAGAAGAAAAAGAAGTAGCAAAAGAAAAAATAATAAGAATATGAAAAAATACTTTTTAATTAAAATATTTGGTTAAATTTAATTTAAGGTTATTACACATTCTAGAAATCTAGATTCAATTGAAACGGGAAACCCTTTTGTTATAAAATAACTAAATGTTATAAACTGTTCAACATAAATGAAGTTTGAATTGAATCAAGAAGAACTTCAATTGCTGATGCGAAATTGATAATTTAAAATAAACAACTCAACTAACCTTCAACAGGTAGTCGCCCTTCTTGAGACCAGCCAGATCGGCGACGCCTCCCTTGTCGACGTCATCCAAGTATTGTAGGCCGGGACATCGCTGAGATGGAGTCAGCTCCATGAGCGGCGAAGTGGCTTTGGCGCCTCTCAGCACAAAGCCAAAGCCGCGTCTCGCTCTGTGCAGAACCACTGTTCGAGGCTCTGCCGGTAACCTAAACATGGTTTAATTTCACAGTCAACGTACAGTTAACCGTCAACTTGCAACTTAAACACGGCAAGGAGCAACTGAGTTATTTCAATTATAGTTTTTACTCATTCAATTGAGATACTTGGTTGAATAATATTTTTAAAATTAACGCATAATAATTATTCCCTATCATATGAGAACCAGTTGAATGATAAAAATCACTGAATAAAATTAAAAACTGAGCTTTGTCTCTGATTCAAATCAAATGTCTCTGAAACTTTATCTCTGAAAATCAAATCAGAACCAGATGAATGATAAAAATCACTGAATAAAATTAAAAACTGAGCTTTGTCTCTGATTCAAATCAAATGTCTCTGAAACTTTATCTCTGAAAATCAAATCAGAACCAGATGAATGATAAAAATCACTGAATAAAATTTATAAACCGAACTTTGTCTCTGATTCAAATCAAATGTCTCTGAAACTTTATCTCTGAAAATCAAATCAGAACCAGATGAATGATAAAAATTACTGAATAAAATTTATAAACCGAACTTTGTCTCTGATTCAAATCAAATGTCTCTGAAAATCAAATCAGAACCAGATGAATGATAAAAATTACAGAATAAAATTTAAAACTAAACTTTGTCTCTGATTCATAAAAGTTGCAGTAAATCCTACAAAGTACGAACAGTAACAGCAGTGGTATGATTCAATAACATAACCCTATTACAATAGTAGAAAAGTTATCAGTAAATGTTTCATACGTCATATTCATGCTCTTTTCCTTTCTCCTTTTTTGACTATCCTTTTCTATTCTCTATTACAAACGCCCACATTCGCATAGTTATTATCAACTCTAGTTATCATCGAATACTTTCCTCCTTCATTGCATTGAATTAGTTGAGCCGGATAGAGAGTAGTAACCAAATTGAATCAATCTTGAGAAATGTGATGAATTTTAGGTAAAGGATGAAAACAAGTTTACAAAAATTTAATAATAAAGTTCGATTTTAATAAACTTATTATTGTAAATTTAACGACTTGCAGTCAATTTTAATTGTGAATAAATAGGCTAATATTCCTACTCGCTCTTGGCCGAATGTTTTCGAGATGAGTTTCCAAGACTCGAAAACGTTCGTCCAAGAGTGAGTAGGAATATTATTTATTCACAATTAATATTGACTGCACGTCGTTAAATTTACAATAAAAACTTAATATTAATAACGCAAATCGTTATGGAACAAGAAATCCAAAAATTCGATTTTAAGTTTAATAGACGGAATTTCAGTTTTCTGTAATGTTACAATATTTATTAATGAATATTATTGTTGGTAAATCGAATAAAAGAGCAAACTTGTTCATTTAATCATTAAATTTTATAACTAAAAATAGCGTTACTTTAAAAAACAGGACTCAAATGCCATTGTAATAGCCTACCACGGTATCAATATTTACAATTATTTTCCTCAGAACTACGATAATTGTCATAATTGGATGATGAAGCCCACATAGGTTTGAGACCTGTGCGTTGGTAATGATTTGGATGATGGTGATTGATGAGTTGGACCTACAGTTTTAGGTGGGTTCCGAACCACCGGAACAGCCTTGCAATTCCAAAAACGAAATAATTGGTTGGAACAATATTAAATTGATGAGTCAATCCTTTATTTTTTATGAGTAGACTAAGAAGAAATGTTGGGTGTAGAAATATTTTATTTCATAAATGTTCTGTTATTTAATGTTGAATGTTTTGAACTGGGAGTAATCCTTCTACCAAAATATTACGCTTACAATATATGCAGTGGTGTGACTGTGCAGTGATTTGTGACGGTACCTCTCAAAAGTGAAAAAAGTACCTAATAAAAACTTTAAAAAACACTTTTTTAAGTGGAGAGTCACATTGTGATTCATGTTATGGCGTGACGACCGTTTCAATTGGAAGGGTTTTTATTATATTCTAGTGAAAACAAGATGGATCTTCAACATCGTGAAAAAAGAATTAAAATAAATTATTAGGTCAAAATTTAGGACTGAAAAGATCCATATTTTGTAGGATATTTTCAATTAATAAAAAAGTATAAACATGCTATGAAGTACTGTAATTACAAATACTTTGTGTATAGTTTTTGTGTAGATTTGTGTGTAGTTTTTAAATAGCAGGTTTTAATACTACATTTAGCCTACTGAAATACATTCAATAAATTCCAGTTAAACCAAAGGTCACGGACATCACACTTTTAAATTGATCTAGTTCGAACGATTGTTCTAGTTTGGAGGTTTTGCATACCGTCACTAATCTTTACGTGCCACTATTGACATTCCGCGCATGCGTAGAACGTAGAACAGCCCACGGAATTAGCACCATCCAAATGAGCATAAAGCCAATATCGCCACTATAAGTATTGGGACAGTGTGCAAAAACGAATATTTTATTAATGAATAAATTAAATGTTTATTAATATTACCACGAAAGCTATACAATAGCTTCATAATTGTATAGTTTATATAGTATAGCTTTATAATTGAAGTTTATAGCATAGCTTTATAATCCAGGAGGTTCGGAACCCACCTAAAATAGTAGGACCATCATGTTCCCCATAACATGGCTCAAACGACAAGGAGGAACTACACGTAAGGGTCTCTCCACCAATCAAAGTTTATTATTATTCCTCTACACACGTACATCGAACTAAATCAAATGAAATATTGTTACATAAAGTTTATAGAGTAGAAATGTTCTTACTGTTTCTTATGTCTAGGAGCTGTAGCAAAGTGTTTGACTGAAGTTGAAGATTCCCTTCTACCGATGACTCTTGAGTTTCTCCTCTGCAGTGATGAAGTGACAGGTGGTGGAGGGGGAACAAGGTTCTGACGAAGCCTCACCTCTTGAACACATTCAGGAGGAAAGAGCCCGGTTTCCCCTCGGAGAATGCCTTCCAGTAAACCGCAGTCTGTTGCACCCGTTACTGAATACAAAAATAAAATGGCATTCATTACATTATTTCAATCACAATCCAGTTAAATTAATTGACAGAAAGTAAAGAAAAAATTCCAACATGGCTGAAAATCCGTATATATTGTCAGAAAAACATGCTGCATAAGGCCGGCCACACACATGAACAGTCGAGGCGAGGCATTTCGACTAAAGGCGAGGCATTTTGACTACAGGCGTCTTGAGCGACAGAGAAAGCATGGGCGCTTACGGAGCACCATACACTTCAACAGACGTGGCGAGGCGAGGCGAAAAGGCGTCTTTAGTCGCAGAGCGAAACAGTCAACAATTTCGTTTCGCCTAAAGTCAGGAAGAGTCGGAGCGTTCTGCGCATGCGCGAAGTCACGTGACCTCCACCACTCTGCCTCTGTCGAGTGTCCACTCCACGCAGTGCTACTGTGTTTTGAACTTGTCTGTGAAAGCACAATTGCGACGACTCTGTGAAAACGCGCCAAAACTTTGCCTTGAATTGCCTTGCCTTCTGTTGTGTGTGTCCGCTTTGCGACAAGGCAAGTCGAGCGTCTTGACGAAAGTCATTTTGCCTCGCCTCGACTGTTCATGTGTGTGGCCGGCCTAACAAACTTAAAGTCCCCAAGAATCCTAGCTATACTTCGGCCGCCATCTTGGAAAAACTTGTAAAATTTTCTTACTGCATTATCGTTTTCCTCAAATTTGAGACCGAACTAAGCCTTGAACAGAAAAAATTACTCTCACCTTTTTTAAGAAAACAAAATTTGCAGGAAGGGGACTTTTAGAATGTTATTCAGGGTTGTATTTAGAATGTATTTCAGGGTTTTTGGTCAAATATCCAAATTTTCGGCCATGTTGGAATTTTTTCCTTTCTCACATGAAATTCACGCTAATTTGACTGGACTATCAAGGTTGAAAAATATTGCATCAGAAGCGCATATTGTAGATTTGATTACATATTGTAGAAAAACTATACCCGTTTATTTGGTAACAAAGCAATATAAAAAACAAAGTTCAGAAAAATAACTTTTCAGCAAAGCAATTAAGATACCCATGTAATGAAGGCACTCATTTTAGTTGTTAAAAAATTGTAAGGGTCGGCCAATCTTTGGTAATTCCTTATAGTGAACAAACTTCCTGTGAAGAACTATAGAAAGTGTCTATCTGTGCACAAGATGATTAATTTATTTTTGTTTTCAACATTTTATAGAAATAATGAATGCTACTACCTAAAAAATTTCCTTTTCAAAATAGGCTTCAAATATTTCAGCCAACAAAAAGGTTTGTCAACCTACATGGTAATGCCAAAGCAAGTACACATTTTCTAAATCGAATGTAAATGACAATGCAGTAATGACAAGTAGGTCTCTGTTTATATTATACCTTTACTATCCCAAACAACCATATTACATGATGATAACAGCATTAGCTCATTATTTTATCCGATTCAAGCTAAAACGTTAAATGTGCTCCAATATTTGGACTTGAGTCTGTTGTTTCTTTACATTCATTGTTATTTTGTCACAATAAATAAATATTACTGAAAAACGGTCTCGGTGTCTCAGTCAAGAGGGGCGCTTCTCGCTGATTAGATAAGACTCTGGCTGTCTGCTGTTCTTCGAGGTCTCTAGTTCAAATCTCGTTCAGGAATCAGGCTTGGATGTTTCAACTTTGACATCACTCACTTCATTACCCACGCACAAGTCTCGAAACATATGTGGGCATCATCAACAGTAATAAAAAATAAATCTCTATTGACATAAAACACCAAAATTGCAGAAAAACTGTTAAGGCAGATGTCTCGTCAGAAAGTTATTAGCCTAAATATTTTTTAATTTATTGATAATTAATAAATTATATACTTTTCTTTCTTTAATGCCTTAAACACTTGCGAATTAAAATTTATAACACTACTAAAAAGGTTTCTTTAAAAATTTTATAAAAAACCATTCATACAAATTACTTTGTCTATGTGAATAAATAAATACACTATACGAAAAAGTTAAAATTGTTTTGACATCATGGTTTCTACTTTCGTGCAGATTTTATGCCTAGTGAGATCAGGCTGCTACATAAGTGAGAAAAAACACAAAAATGTTGAAATTTTTTCTTTTTAACGTATGCGAATAAAACAACACATAACCCACACAAAACCGAAATATGTTGGCAGCATTAGTGACAAAAAAACAACTACTAACGTCGAAATTTCCATTGTTTAACATTATGTAAATAAAACAACACATAACCCACATAAAGTGGCTACATAAGTGACAAAAAAACACAAAAAAGTAGAAATTTACAGTTTTCTGGCCGTAAGTGAATGAAACACAAAACATAAATCTCTTTCAACAAAAATGTGAGATAAAATAATTTTTATATAGAGCTTGATGGGTGACCGTGCTTCAATGACTTGATGTTACAAGCTTTATTATCACTTACCCGGTGGTTCGCAACCCACCTAACTAGTAGGTCCCCGTAAGGGGTTCTCGCACAAACGGCGAGGTGGAACTACCCGTAAGGGTCTCCGCACCATTAAAAGCAATACGCTTATTATTATTATTAACAAAAATGTAGCACTTGCCTTCTAAGATATCTCCCTGAGAAATTCTCAAATGACCAGACTGCGTGGAACTATAATTTTCTACACAAACTACTGTGGTTCCGGGTAGGTTGACTGATACCGTCGTATCGCTATTCGATGTCCCAACTCCTGAGCTGTCACTGATAATATCACTTGTGTCTCCAAGGCTCTTATCTAAAAAATTACAGCCGTTATGAAAAATTGGTTATAAAATTGTCTACTTATAAATAGCTACTTCTGCTTACATTTGCTATTTAAAGCAGTTTCTTGAATGATTAGGTTGCTTATAATAATAGTAATAAATAACTTAAAATAGTTATTTTCCTACAACTGCTTGTAAAGTAGTTCTTTACGTACTGAAAGCTAATTGTAAAATACCTCTTTACTGCTCCGCAAGCGGTAAAGTACTTTACGCTCACCAGCTGTTTTCTTTACGCTTCTGTTTTGATTTTGATGCCTTCTCATTGGTGGATCACGGAATCCGTGAAATTCACATAACCTCAACAATGGCGAACGCTAACCAAATCATCGCATGGTCTGTGATGTTACAAACTACAAGCTTTTATTGTGTTGGAATCCAGAACTGCAGTTTTAGGGAAAATATTGTATGCAATTCGCGCGTGAAGCTTCTTTATCGCTCTCACAAAATTACTGTGCTCCGCTACGCGTCGCGCAGTAAATGTTTTGGCTCGAGCGATAAAGTCGCGCTTCATGCTCTTAATACATAACTAACTATTATGTATTAAGAGCGTGAAGCGCGACTTTATCGCTCTAGCCAAAACATTTACTGCGCGACGCGTAGCGGAGCACAGTAATTTTGTGAGAGCGATAAAGAAGCTTCACGCGCGAATTGCATACAATATTTTCCCTAAAACTGCAGTTCTGGATTCCAACACAATAAAAGCTTGTAGTTTGTAACATCACAGACCATGCGATGATTTGGTTAGCGTTCGCCATTGTTGAGGTTATGTGAATTTCACGGATTCCGTGATCCACCAATGAGAAGGCATCAAAATCAAAACAGAAGCGTAAAGAAAACAGCTGGCGAGCGTAAAGTACTTTACCGCTTGCGGAGCAGTAAAGAGGTATTTTACAATTAGTTTTCAGTACGTAAAGAACTATGATGTTGAAGATCCATCTTGTTTCCATTAATATGTAATATAAACTTGAAAAAACACTTTTAAATGGAAATCAACTCACGTTATGGCGTGACGGCCGTTTCGCTCTGTTGTCTAGAGCATCGTCAGACGACCCACAGTACACTGACTTAAGGTACCTTAAACTACTTGAGGTAAAGTAGTTCTTTACGTAATATAAACTTGAAAAAACCACTTTTAAATGGAAATTAACTCACGTTATGGCGTGATGGCCGTTTCGCTCTGTTGTCTAGAGCATCGTCAGACGACCCACAGTACACTGACTTAAGGTACCTTAAGTCAGACGTACTGTGGGTCGTCTGACGATGCTCTAGACAACAGAGCGAAACGGCCGTCACGCCATAACGTGAGTTAGTTTCCATTTAAAAGTGGTTTTTTCAAGTTTATATTACGTAAAGAACTACTTTACGAGCAGCTGTAGGAAAAATAATATATAAACAAGAATAACTATTAAAAACTTGAAAAACACTTTCAAGTGGAAATTACAACTCACGTTATTGCGTGACGGCCGTTTCACTCTGTTGACAAGAGCATCGTTAGAAGACCCACAGTACACAGACGAGCCGTCACGCCATAACTTGAGTCACAATATCCACTTAAAAGTGTTTTCTAAGTTTTCATTATATATTAGTGGAAACAAGATGGATCTTCAACATCATAATTTCGCTGAGAAAAATAATATTATCAACGGAAGGTAGGAAGATACAGTTTTCAAACCACATACTAGTTTCAAACTATGTAATTACTTACATACTAGTTTCAGGAAAAGAATATTACTTCAATTTTATTTGGATTTTTTTTGTTATTTGTGTAACGAACAATATGTTGTAATGCCAGTATGCTTTGAAGAAAAAAATAAAAAAATGTAGATGTACACGGAACTTGAATAAATGTATTATCATTATAGACTATTCTTCTATTCTCTAGTAAAATGCTACATAATTATTTAAATAATATGAAAAATTGATTCGTAAATTGTCTTTATTTTTGCCCTTTAAAATAAAAACTGCTGTGAGCGAAGATGAAACATACGAGCCCTCTCTTGCTCTTCAGCCATCTTTTAATTTGAACTACTTTATTCTAAGTGAATTGAAATTTTAAGTGTAATTAATTAAAATTAAATTTTTTAAGTAATTATGATAAGATTCAAGTGGAGTAGAATTTATTTTCAATTTATTTCAATTTAAGCTATAATTTATTCCAAGAGAATGGAAATAAAATTTCAAACCAGACAAAATAAAAAATAATTATGTTCTGAAATCTAGAGTTTAATCAAAACACAGAACAGTTGAATAGCATGATGATGTATTACAGAAATAGGCAAGAACAGGTGAGCCTATTCCCAAATCTTGCGATTTTTGCAGAAATTGGTTCTATTAATTTTATCAAGTAGATTTTTAGAACTATAAGCATTATTATATTGTAGAATAATATATAATATATTTTATACCATATGCGATTCAACTTAGTCCTTTATAGTACTCTTTACATCCTTCTCAATAAATTATGATTATTTTATTTAATTATCCACATCATGTGTTAATTTCTACATTATTTCTAAAGTTCAAATTTCCACAGACCATTCACATTCAAGTTTCCCTGATATTTATTACTTTTCATATAGGAGACACCATAATGTGACAGTGGATGATTTTTCCATAAGTTCTCCATATAGAAAGCAATACGATTTCGAAAGCACGAAATGATTTGCTACAAACTATGCTCAGAACAATGCATAGCAAATAGAAAAACTGCTTGAACAATGAAAGGAGCTGCAGACAACATGCGAATCCAAACAAATGTATCTACAGCATCTAAGCCAGGAGTGCATTGCATCTATAATCATTGAGAGCGGAGAAACATTTATGTTTATACAAAATTAATTATAATTTTATACGAATTAACCGTTCACATAGAAGATGGGAACAACGCCAAAGTTTTTCCAGAGCAATGTTCAATTTTGTAAATATATTTTCTATTTCCTTATATTTGTTCAGGTTAGGTAGAACTTTTTTTTTATTATTTTGGTCAGTATAGACCAATTCAGCCATCTTCAACTGTGAAATGGAACATTTCCCGATCTATGTTAATATGAACTTTTCTTCATTATTTTAAAAGAGTTCAACTTCGCCAACTTTAACTATGTAATGAAGCATTTCTATCTTCATATGAACTTTTTTCATTATTTTGGTGAGCAGAACTCTATGTAAATTCTATATATTCTCACATCAACACAAATAAATTTGAACATTGATTTGAAATTTAAACTTAGCAAAAATACATTTATCGATCTTGGCATATTTGCACATACAAATGCGGTTAAGAAGTATAAGACAAGTCAGATCAACAATAATTATGCCAATCTTATGCACCAGTTACCATAATTACAACATCATTTAGTTGAGGTGATGCTTAATTTTGATGTGAAAGGAATTATTGTACACTATAGAAAACTTTATTAAATATTTGAATTTTTACATTAGGGTACAATCCTACAAAGTATTGGTAACTCTATGCGGTATATTAACACCAGCAAATTTGAACACTGCTCTGAAATTTGAACTTAGCAAAAATACATTTATCAATGTTGGCTTACTTGCACAAACAAATGCTTAATAACAGCTTAATGCATAAACATAGAATAAACGAATAGAATATTAACATTTGAAAAATGTGTATGTAAAATATGCATAAACATACAATAAAGGTTATTAAAATTTGAGAAATAAGTATGTAAAATATGCATAAACATACAATAACGGTTGAAATTTGAAAAATGTGTAAGTATATTGACCTTTGCAGAAGTGACTGGTAGTATGTGGTGGTGCTGACTTACCAGTGACATAGCTGGCGGTGTCTTCGGTGACACTACTGGTCTTGTTGGACGACGAGCTAGCCTCGCTAAGACTAGAAGAAGCGGAACTGAACGGCGGCAAGGAGCGGTTGGAGGGAGATGGCGAGGGAGGGTTGGGGAGGGGAGGCAAAATTTTACTGCGGCGCCGGGGATTGTAGCGGGGAGGCTCTCTGAAGGGGACTGAAAAAAATAACAGAAAATGCGGGAAATGTAGCGAGACAAGCAAAGAGTTCGGCGATCATCTGGCGACAGACAATCTGGCTCAGTTTTGAAATCAGAAATAATTTGTGTTCAAAAAACATGCAGGAAGTTGTGTAGGTGTTTAAGAGGTCCCAAATCTAATCACTCAACGTGTACGAAGTGCAAGTAGATTGGTTTATCAAGAAGTAATGTTGTAGAAAGGTGTGTGAGAGTTGAAATAATTAGTACAGTGCAGTAGAATTATCTAATATCAAAACTGACACTGTATTTCTATTTAAATTATAATTTTTACTCACTTATACTGAAGGGATGCATTTCACTTCTAAAGATAAGCTTCATCAGTCTTTAATTCATTCACTACGACTGGATAAGGTCCTTATTATACAGCGCCTTTTTTTTGGAGGATGAAGCCCACAAAGGTCTGAGACCAGTGCGTGGGTAATGAGTTGGTGATTGATGAGCTGAACCTACAGTTTTAGGTGGGTTCCGAACCACCGGAAGTGATTTTACAGCAGAAAACAGTGTATTTTCTTCTGGACAATCTAATCAGTCACCCTTACAAAGAGTGCCCAGGAGAACGCAGCTTATCAATCTGATTGAACAGATACCTGCTACGGCTCACGGCTATCTCTTCCCTAATCCCTAATCATTTCAGTGGCGGTCACGAGCCACAATTAAGGATAAATTACACCAGCCGGGTAGATTTGATTAAAAAAATCAGCTGATGTTTATACGTTCATTCACTTTGATATTATTGAGCTGGATCAGACGTTCAGCTGATGTAATTTAGCATAAATTGTGGCTCGCGACCGCGACTCCAGTGGCTCTGTATAATAAGGGCCTAAGACAGTCAGTCTGTGGCAAGATAGACTAAACTGTTCAGTGGTAAAAAGACCCCAGTTGACACCTATTCAGTATAAGGTTCCTCCGAGGAGGCCCCCGGATGCTTACAGTCGCTACTTGCTGCTTCAAATTTATAAAATTGATGCTCGATTCATGTAAAATGGGCATGCCCCTCCACAGTTGAGATATGACACAATAGTCTCTTCAAATTTTATTGTGAATATCTCTTGTTAATAATATTGTGAACGCCATCATACAAATGTTCCAATGGACGAGTATTATGAATCCATATTCATGTTAACATAGATTGATATTAAGAAATGTTTTATTCAAAATGGTAGGTCCACCTTGTTCCCCATAACATGGCTCAAACGGCGAGGTGGAACTCCCCCTAGGGTCTGCCCATCAATAAAAGCCATACGTTCATTATTATGTTGAGAACGACTGTAACCTACATGTATGCTAAACTTGTTTTGAATTTGCGGATTCGTTCTGATAAATTCCAAAATACATCCAGCTACACGGTAATATCTTCATGTGGAGATTTGGAACACTACCTAAGAAGTTAATGAATGAAAAATATAGATTTTTGTGATCAAATAAAATAGAAGAATGTAGTATCATCAGACAAAAAAGTTGTACCTGAAAGTTGTACCAAAAAAGGTACTTGAAAGTAAACAAAGTGAAGTGAAACTAAACTGAGAAAAATATCTATCGGTTTTAATGAAATAAGTCTTCTTTTTCTAACTGAAGATTGAAAGGGTCAAATAATTCCGTGTAAATTCACAACATTTGGTCGATAGGAGAATATTCATAAAGAAATCGTTCTATTTTTGGCCAGTCCAAATGTTAAGTATATAATCAAAAGTGTAAATGATTTTTAGTGTAAAGTGTCATAAGTGTAAATGAAATTTATAATTAAGTAAATGATTTTATTTTAAAAGAAAATGAAATATAGAAATTATAAACTAGAAAACCGTGGAAGTTCAGCAATGACAATACATACTGCTAAACTGTGTGCGATTCAAAACGCCAAAATAAAAAGACAAACCCAACAGTCCTTTTCCACGCACAAATATATTAGACGTATAAATGATAATCAATAGAATTTTACAAATTCCATATCAAACCAATTGGAATGGGCGATTTAATAGACAATATTGTTTCAGAAAATATAGTGAGAGCATGCACTATCTTTAGTATTGAAATATAAATTAAATGTGAGTAGATATGCTACTGCATCTTTATGTAAAAATACACTATTTGTTCAACAATTGATTGTAGTGTTCATGGTGGTATTAATCCAATAAAACTTAGAGACCAATTTCTGAATAATAAAGGTAATAAATTACTAATTATCAATTTTAATTTTATCAATTGCACTGAAGACTTCCGAAATCTTAAACCAGTAACAGTAAAAGTTATCGTTCATCTATTTGTTACTGTATTCAATATTCGTAAACCGGGAGTCTTCAATGCAATTAATAGAATTAAACTGATATTTTGTAATGTATCCTACAATTATTGTAATATAATTTCAGTAAATTAAATAAACAAGGACAGCAAAGTAAGAATGACTTGATGACAGAGAAAGAAGTAATCAACTGAAAATTGAATGTATGATATCATGCCTTCATAATTAACAAAAGATTTTTTTTATTTATTTATTCATTTATCTCTATTTTGGACAATCTCTTTTGATCCCTGTAAACAAACGTTTACAGCCGATTGCACGAAAGCCTATTAATAAGGAGTTTAATGTCAGTTAACTATAACCGTCGTAAGTGTAACGGGTTTCTTTCTGTTACACAAAGATCCATTAGTTAATTTTCGTTAACCGAACGGGTACAATCTGGCTACACTGTAATTTGATCAACAGCTGATTCTGAAGTTGAAAAAAAAGATGAATTAGATCATTTCATTGCGGATTATTTGAATAATTCAACTATCTCAATATTATTATATTCTTAATAGATTTTATTCATTTTGAAAAATTTTCAACACCTACGACCTAATTTGAAGTTCCGTGTTCTGGTACAATGAACATAACCTATAAAATGTAACTTGACGGGCATCAGTGAGATTTAATCATCGGTGATCGGGCGGTTAAATATATTTTACGCCGGTTAACCTAATCGGCGTTATCGCTTGTAATTGACCTTTATGCACCTAAACTCTCTCCATTAAGTTTAATTTCCGTAGAATGACGTTATTCTACGCGGATTAAATTTAATTGGCGTTCGTGCAACTAGTCGTTAATCTTAGTATGAAATTGATGATGATTTCTCAAATAAATTGATCAGTTAAATTAATTTACTACTAAATAAATGAATTACTGAACAGCGAAAATAATTCAAAGCAGAGAGTCCTTCCTTCAAGATTTATAACCTTTGAGATTTCATCAGAATGAAATTGAAGATGATATGGAATAAAAATTTTGGAATAGAAAACATTTTTATAGGAATTTCTATATTTTCAACATCTAAGTTCATTAATATTAGAGTATTAGTTAAATAAATACAATGTTTGTTGAAATGTATGTAAAAGCTGTGACTGTTTTACTGTCATTTTTTAATAAAATTAAGTGTTAAATGTAGATAATGGAAAGATTACAAAGAATGGATCAACATGGAAAATAGGAGTTGACAAGGGATCAAACCAATTTACCAATTAATAAAATAATTGCGTCAACCACCACAATACCACCAAATCACCGCAAAATTTCGAAATTACAAATATTTACACATATACAAACTAATACAAGTCAACATATACAAAATACAAGAAGGGAGCTAGCTATATGCACAAAACATGCTGTAAAAGTTTAAATGGTTGGAATTCACTACTTCAAATAATTGAATAAATGCCAAACGATATACTACAATAAACTGAATTTTGATCATATGATCATAGACTAACTGTACTTGCCACAATATTAAACAGACATTTCTTAAAGAATTTAAAGCAATAAATTAGTGGTAAAAATATTATTTTATTAATCAACAGTGATATGGTATAATAAATATAAGCATGAAACGAATTGAAGTAACACTTCATATAAGTAACACTAAATAGGAAGAATTTTAAAAATAATTTATTAATTTCGAATTTCTTTAAGTGCTATTTATTTTAAATCTATCTATTTATTCAGAATAACATAGTTGAGTGCAACAGGCATAGCCCAAATAGCACTCATGACACATTGATAACAAAACAAAATATGAAGCATAAGAAAATTTAAAAGTAAGTTCAGAGTAAAAAACAATAACCTAATCAAACAATTTTGAATCTATCCAACAATTTATTACAATGATTATTAAGATTATTTCAATTAGTTCTTCAATTTATTATTCATTCGCAAGTTTGTGGCGTTCATATTTGAGTATTAGAGATTACGAGAATTAAGGTTTTATGCTCTGTGAAGGCCTATTACAAAATTATGAGAATTAAGGTTTTTAAAGGTTTTCCATAACATGGAATAGTTCATTAATAAAGAGTAAATTTTTACTCAAACTAAAGCGATGAGCTTCGAGATGATTTTCTGGAAAATTCCTTGTCTACGGTTATTTACAATTAACTTGGTTGTTTCAATTTTATTCACACCATTATCAAATAACGTATAATGCAAATACTGAAACGGAAATGTAGCATGCACGATTCTACTTGAACACATCATTCCTCAAGTGAATAAAGTGCTAAACATTATTCAAACAATTCATTCAGATTATTAGATATCGTTTGAGAAGACTAGAAATCACAAATAAGTTGAGAGTTAAGACTCGAAAAGTGAAACTCAATGTTACGATATTGTTAAGTATAAATTACTCTTATTTATTTCTAAATTTATTCATTTTTTATTATTTACAGGTAACCTTTCTTCAAGATGAAGGATATAAAATGGTATACAGAGTGTTTCGGGACTATCTACCAATACTTCTAGGCAGTGTTTCTGGACCACTAACAAAAGTAAATATTGTAATAAAATTTTTCTAAAATCCCCAGTTACTCACACAGCCGCCATTTTGATTTTTTCACTCATTATTTTTTTATTCGAACACCTCTGAATGCATAATTTTGAAATTTTGCAAACAGCTTTATATCAATTGAAACAATCTTGAAAAAATTAATCAAAATTTTCCGACATCAAAAAACAAAATGGCGGCCATTTAAAATCTTTGAACAGGATTAAATTAATAATGGCTGATGATATCAAAATTTGACTGGAATAACGTTTTTTAGATATTTTTATTGTAAATCCAACGATACCGCATTTTCCAAGTTTGGCCAACAATTAACAAAGATATGTTACTTCATAGGGTGTGCGGTGTTTGAGAACGGGTTGCAGTTTTTCGCTTCCAACCACTGCACACCCTAAAAAGTAACATATCTCTGTTAATTGTTGGCCAATCTTGAAAAATGAGGTATCGTTGGATTTGCAATAAAAATATATAAAAAAAGTTATTCTAGTCAAATTTTGATATCATCAGTCATTATTAATTTAATCCTGTTCAAAGATTTTAATGGCCGCCATTTTGTTTTTTGATGTCGGAAAATTTTGATTGATTTTTTAAAGATTGTTTTAATTGTTATAAAGCTGTTTGCAAAATTTAAAAATTATACATTCAGAGGTGTTTGAATAAAAAAATAACGAGTGAAAAAAACAAATGGCGGCTGTGTGAGAAACTGTGGATTTTAGAAAATTTTTATTATGATATTTACTTTTGTTAGTGGTCCAGAAACACTGCCTAGAAGTATTGGTAGAGAGTTCCGAAACACTCTGTATAATGGTATTATTTTCTTGGCTATTACGGTAACAACCAGCTGTTACTGTTTCAATCATTAACTGTTAAATATTACTAGTAGATGGTATTATAGATAACCAGTTAAATATCGGATGGTACTATAATTATTATTATGGTTATGGCATGTACCATATGGTGCATAATTGTTATGGTTATTATTTAGTGGTACATTGGTTCGAGATCGGATTTTATTATTATATTTACTATAATTTGGATCTACTATTATATGGGAATTTACTATTATATCCAATAGCATACTATTTACTGATCCCATTACGGAATAGCTTCACAATACTAATAAATATATAAAAATATCATTAATATAAAAGCGTGATACTGCCCAAAAATCCATACCAACCGATTAAATGATCTATGCTTTCCTTTTCGATAAGGATTTTGATATATCGATTCAATTCTATGTAGAATTTAATTTTAAATAGTTAGGAATCCTAATGAAGCACGAAGATATTGTATCAGATAGAAGAAATGAGGAAATTGTAACTATTGTGTATTATGTATCAATGAAAAAATATCGAGGCTGATCGGGCGAGTCCCAAATTCAACAGTAAATAAGCATTCCCACATTATTAAATTATTATTGTTATTATAAACAATTGTTTATTGTAATTATTTATAATAAAAATCATTATTGTTATTATAATCTTCATCAATAGATAAATTACAGATTGTTATTATCAATTTAAAATATATTCTCAAGCACTGCGCTTCAAATGCTCACTAACATGCAAATTGAGTGAAATTGTATACAAACGCTCTACAGACACATGGATCTATTACATATACGGTACTAAAATACCCATCCACCATCAAAACCCAACTGCTGTACTGAAAATCCTGTCGGAAGACAAGCATAAGTACTGACCAACATTCTCTGGCCTGTGCTCTTTGATGATATCAGCTAAGTCAAGATTCCCCGCAATTACAGCTACTTGGTAAGGCGTCTGATTCGCATAATTCAATGCATCTCTCTGGCAACCTGACACAGAAAAATATTTTTTAATTTTTTTTACCATTATAATTGAATTTAGGGTGAAATAAACAAAAAAAACAACAACAGATTATTGTTATTATATTACTGACAGAACACTCCAGAAGAACTCTACTGAAATTGATTTATTTATTTATTAAGAAAACGTCACACCACGTCATAATCTTGGATGTCTCCCATTTGACATATAATTTTTCAAAGTTCAAAGTATATAAATTGAACGATTGAATTGAAGCTATAAATTTTTTTTTTTTTTGTAGATTACGTCTTGGAGACTCCAGTTAAGGAGTATGAGACAAGTCAGATCAACAATATTATACACTAGATACCATAATTACTTCAATTAGTTGAGGTGAGGCTTAATTTTGATGTGAAAGGAACTCTTGTACACTATAAAAAGCTTTATCAACTAAATATTTCTTCAATTGTTTTTTAAATATTTCTATATTTTCAAGACTCTTCAAAAACTGCGGTAGCTTGTTGTAGAATTTCCTACCAATATAACTAGGTTTTTGTTTGAATAAGCTACTATTGTGACTCACCAAGTGATAATCTCCTCGGCTTCTTGTATTATAATCATGTACATCAAGATTTTGGTTAATATCATTCGTTTTTACATATAAAGTAGCTTCATACACATATAAGCAGGGTACAGTTAGGAGACCAAGTCTCTTGAACAACGGCCTACATGAATCTAATCTATTTACTCTTTCTATACACCTAACCGCTTTCTTTTGGATCTTAAACACCCTATCAAGATTTTGTTTTGATGAATTACCTCATACTAAGATAGCATACCTAATATGTGACAGTAAGAGCCCATGGTAAGCTGTAAAAAGTAACTTTTTGTCATTCAATCTAGCGAGCTGTCGCAGGACAAATACCCCAGATGAAATTTTACTACATATTTTCTCAATGTATGGAGTCCAGGTCAATCGTCTATCCAACATAACTCCTAGAAATGCAATTTTTTCTTCCTGGTCTAATTGATTATCGTTTACAAACACGTTTATAGCCCTATCTTCATTTAAATTATGTTTGTTTTTGAATTGAAGGTATTGGCATTTTTTACTATTTATAGTTAAATTCAACTGATTTAAATGATTGCCCAAGTCAAATTATCACAAAAAACACATCCACAAGTAATATTCATCATACATTCACTTAAAATGCATATTCAAGGAAAATTGTGTGAATTCAATTCAAGGATAGAATTAACAACATTATCCCTAAAAAACTATTCTGGTACTTGTTCGAATAATTGAAGAAATCTACGATTTTTGGAACTGAATCGACTCTATCACTTCCCTTTACGGTAACACATTTCCTTTACTATTGTATTTTTATTCATTATCCATTGTACATTTATCATGTGCTATTATCATTTTTCCATTGTATTCCTTGTACAATCAATGATATGACAAGCAAAAATAAAATTGTGAAATAATTGCAAATCGTAGTTAACTAATAATATTCTCAAGATCATATTGAAATGTCAATTTATCAGCTCATAAATCTGCTTATCATAATATCAAAGAAAATACGCAAGTGTAATAAAAAAACTTTAAAAATAGGCGCAATTTTCAAATATTTTACTACCATAATGCTATGTACTGCGTCCTTTTAAATTAACCAAACTTGGTATATAGTTTAATTTCATACTTTTCAGCAGACTAAAAATAGTCGATAAGTCACGTGAGAGGCCCTGAAATTTTTCATGTGCGACTTGATAACTCTGATCACACGATATATCATTATTTCAATGTCATACTTTGTTCGGTTCATTTCACTAGAAATATCAACCCTTCGAATTGTGTAGTGTTGGGATTTTGTGATAAAGCAGAGCAGTGATAACAGTGTGAATGTGTTGCACAGTCCACCCATAATTTATTTTTTATGTTTAATATATTTATTGTATAGTTAGTATTTAGAAGTAGTAGTCCTGGTGAGAACTACTAAACTTATTATTTGAAATGTATAATATCAAGGGAAAATTGCTCATTAGCCTTCTTAGACTAGATTGCAGTAGTAAAAAATTCACTAGTTGAAATGGGATACACTGTATTGTTCACTCACCAATTTCATTCAAATAAATCAGATATCATAAATTCCTATCGTGCAACTAATGAATTAAATCCAAATTCTTGACTTCTGAGAGAGTTCAGATTCACTGTTTATATAGTGAATAATTATACTTGATTAAAAAATCAAAAATTAAAAAACCCTGTTCTAAAATATACATATGATTCATCTTAACGAATTTTTGAATGTTGATTAGATATAATTACCTCTAAATAGTAATACCCTAGCACAAGATTCTTGACTATTGACAGCACAAACATGGAGTGGCGTATTCCCTGATGCGTTCCTCGCGTTCATGTCAGCTCCATAATAGAGCAGGTGTTCTAAATGTTGAACTAGCCCATTGCGACAAGCCTGCAATCAGAAATTTGTTTCAAATTTTAGATCAATACGTTTATCAAGCAATAAATAGGTGCCTACTAGAAGATAACTACGGTTCCTAAGTAAGTCATCTTGCATTTACTTGTGAAATATTACATATTGGTCATAAAAGTAACTTAAGGATCTATTGAGTAAAGTTTATTTAGGGAAGAAAATGAATGTAGGAGATTCTATAAGTCATACTCAACTAAGGGTCCTAAGTAGGTCACATTATTGAATTTTCATTTTGAAACTTGAATTTGTACTTCACTCAGGGAACATAACATATTTATTAATTTATCATCATCTTTGTACATCATCACATTGCAGAATGAAGAGGAAGCAACAGGCTTTACAGCTCAAAACTGCTTCCTCTTCTAAATTTCAATACAGAAATGTCCAAATAAAGGTTATGTCTAGAAGTCACAGTTTCATTATTAATTTTCACTAGAAAAAAATATTATCCATTTATTTTTGAATAAAATTGTACAGGAAAGTCAATAAAGCAAATTACCAAGCAAACAATAAGAAAAGATTAAAGAATTTTGAATTAATTAAAAAAAAATTAGTCTAAAAATTTTGAGCCGAAAATTCAACACGTTCACAATTCCGCATAACAGCTGACATTTTACATAGTCCTGATAATGGTGCAAGAACGATCTATCGAAAAGATTATTCAAGGATAAATGTAGCAAATTCTATCATTGGAATTAAGAGTTTAATTCATGTCAGTTTTGGATAAAAAGTTGCAGTAAAATCAAATATTTTAGCCAGTTATTAATACATTAATAGAAATGTACCAGACAACTGCTCACTTTCCCTTTCTTTGTCCAAACTAGCGGCCTAGCTTTTTGAATGGGCTTTAGTACTTTAAAAAATCATAATTTATCTGTAAAATATCAAATGATGCTCCTCCAACTTGAAAGTTAAGCGAATCAAATTTTTAGATATTTAGATAGCAAATCTAACAGGAGCAAATATTCAGAAAAAATCATTCATATTTATTCATTGATTTAGTAATGTAGTATAACATAAGAAATGGGAAACAACAGCGATCAAGGTAATCAAAAGAGAATTTATTGTAATAAATTAAACCTTGTAGTACTATACCTTGCCTGCGAGTAAGGAATTAATAGATGATACAGTATGATCACATTATCAGATACCAGTGAGTTAGTTCACTGACAAGTATTGGCATGTGGGATGATGCTCGTACATCAGAGTGAAGCGATCGCCACATATAAAATCTGAGTGTTTATTCCGAATTGAACAAGTCAGATTAACAATTATAAACTAGTTACCATAACTACTAATCAATTAGTTGAGGTGAGGCTTAATTTTGATGTGAAAGGAACTCTTGTACACTATAAAAAGCTTCATCAACTAAATATTTTAATATAGTCTGGCTGCATAGGCAAGAGTAGAAGTAATATTATTTCTAAAAACGACTTTAGGCCTACCTGGTGAACTTCTTGCCACCCCTGCAAATCCTGGGCCCCGATGATAGCATGATCATGCAGAAGTCCCTCGCAGACAAGAGGGTCTGATGCATGCGTCACAGCTAGGTACAATGGTGTTAATCCTTTGGCGTCTTTGTAGTTAGGACTGGCTCCCAATTCCAGCAGCGTTTTGACCGCTTCTAGACTGTTGTGCTCCACCGCTCGGTGTATGGCAGTTGACCCGTCTTTCGTTCTGAAATCCAGCAATGCTCCTCCGTTCACCAGCGCCATTAGAACTTTGGCTGGCTTTTGGATGCCAGTCGCTAATGTCAGAGGAGTTTCTGCAATAGATATACATAAAAAATAAGTACAACAATATTTACAACGATTTACAATGATATAAAACAATAATAATTATCTTCCAAATTAAAAATCACTCTCACAATAAATCTCAAACTTTTATTATATGCCCACATAAGTCTGGAGACTTGCGCGTGGAAAAAAATGATAATATCGAGTGACCTGGCTGGCTCAGATCTGGTGTCAATATTTACACTGATATACAACAATAATAATCATCTTCAAAATTAAAAATCACTGTGCCAAGAAATTCAAACTTTTTCATTAAATGCCCACATAACTCTGGAGACTTGCGCGTAAAAATAATAATATCGAGTGACCTGGCTGGCTCAGGTCTGGTGTCAATATTTACAATTTACAATGATATACAACAATAATAATTATCTTCAAAATTGAAAATCACTGTGACAAAAATTTCAAACATTTCTATTATATTTATTTATTTATTTCATATGCCCACATAAGTCTGGAGACTTGCGCGTGGGTAAAAATAATAATATCAAGTGACCTGGATGGCTTAGGTCCGGTGTCGGAGTTATCAGAACGCTCCTGAACAAGTTGGCGCGTGGGTAATAAGGTTAATAGGTGAATGATGAGAAACATTCATGGCTGAATGAGATACGAACCCAGGGCTGCAGGAAACGAAGCCAGCCAGGGCCTTATTTTACCACAGACAAGCGCTCCAACCAACTGCGCTACCAGAGCCTCAAAAACTGTATGATATCCACATTTCTATAAGAATTTAAATGCTACATGAATATATCAAATGATACTGTACTAACAAATGGAGAAGCTATTTTTACCATGAATATCAAGTAGTTATTATGCTAAAATATATCGTATACATACTATACAATACTAGACTGTAGTATTAGACTGCACTATTGTAGTATAACTCATCACTACTGATTTCATCATTTTCAATCATTTCAATCATTTTCTGATTTTTTGGAGAAGTTTATAAAGTATCAAGTTGAAAAGTAATAAAGTACAGTTAAAAGAAAATGAGCATATTCGTGAAGAACCTCGCTAAGATTGTATTTTAATCATTGAATATGACCTACATTTTTTACAAGTAGCCTTTATAAGATGCAGTACATTTTTCCCTACTTTTTAACCTTGCACTTACGGATTATTGACAAATTTTGTAAGTTATTCATAGGAGTGAGAGTTCAAAACGAAAAATTTTCTAGCGTCTTATTTCAATGATAGGTTGAGTAGTGCACAAAAAGTGCTAGAATCCATTTTCAAATGTTCTCTTCACGAGATGGGACTACCAAGGGTAAAACCATAGGGTATTACCATAGGTAAAAGTTTCAAATCTCATCCGCTATCATGACTTTTTTTTTAAATCAAAGCTATTCGTAATGTAAATTTGAAGCTAGTGTAATGTTATTTTCAAATATAGGTATAATTTCAACAAAACGATTCGACATTTTCAATAAATGGCTCAATAATTCCAGAAAATTAGTCTTTCAAGAATAGTCATTCCTTTCAATTTAAATTTGAAAGTATTCCAAGAGTTCAAAGTGTTTTTGACCAAATTACCCACTTCCATACAGTTACAATAAAATACTGTTTTGCAATAGAAATCAAATAGAAAATTCAAATAACAGCTCGAATCATTAACTAAAGTTATAAAAAGAAAATTTCAGTTATGAGAATTGAAAAATAATGTTTCTTACCGCCGGATTCCTGACAGTGAAAGTTTGGATCCAATCCTTTTGTACACATTTTGTTGATTTTCTCTACTTGACCATTGGCTACATATTCTAGAAACCTACGCAGATTGGCCCTGGTGTGGAGAGCCTTCAGCTGCTTCTCATCTAAATTGAGCATTTTGTAGACCCTCCTCTTGTATTTAAGCTGCAATCACAATAAAAGTATCTCATGTAATCGAATTAATTTCATGAAATTTCACTCAATTCATCTGTGTAACACTTTTATTATTTTTAGGGAACAGCACATCATTTCCAATAATTCAGCTTAGTTGAAGTGCAGAAAATTGAAGCGCTTTTTTGTTGAAGTTCCTTATTACTTCTTCACTTGATAATTGAACATAAATAACTGTTAAAAATACTTTACTAGTAAATTTAAAACTTACTTATTCGTGTGGTAGCTATTTCGCACTGATGTAATGCTTCCTCAGACAATCTGTAGACCTCTAATCGTGTCTGAGGAAGCAGTATACCAATGAGAAATAGCTAACATACGAATAAGTAAGGGTTGGATTAACCAGTAAAGTATTATCAACAAATATTTATGCTTTTTTGGTGTTAAGAGTTGCTATTCCTTGTGATTTAATGGATCAAGATAGTTAATCCATCAATGATAGTTAATTTTAGCATCAATGTACTTTTCTCATAATAAATTTATATTTTTCTCATTATTCTAGTGATATTAATCTCTATGGATTTTAATACTTATGAGCATGACTCAATCATTTCAAGTGTCAAGCAGACTTGTAGCAGTAATTGTTACTTACAGCAATCTAAAATCAGTCTGTTAGCTTACTTGGTCACATTTTCAAATTTCCAGTTCATTAAACTACAAATTGCTGCACAAAGAGGTTAACATTAAAAAAAACACTTGATTTCTATGTTTAAAAATCTTTTTTATAACAGCCCACTCTACATAAAACTGACGAATAATACAGATGTTGTCACAATCACTAATAAATTTAACATGTAAGATATTTAACATTCGAGATACTATAGTTTGATAGAAAATGACACCGATGTGACTGTTGAAACTATATATAGTACCTCGAATGGATTTAATTAATTCAGTAGTTATCACAACATCTGTATTATTCTTTATGGATAGCTACCACAATAGCACCATCACCAATACTAATAATAATCCAATATCAAAACTAACACTGTATTTATATTTAAATTAAGATTTTTACTCACTTATACTGGAGGGATGCATTTCGCTTCTATAAAGGGAAGCTTCATTAGCCTCTTTAGAAGCGAAATGCATCCCCTAGTACAAGTGAGTAAGAATCATAATTTAAATATAAAACAGTGTCAGTTTTGATATCAGATTGTTCATAAAGTATTTCGTCAAAATCTTATCAAAATCTTTCGACTGAAATCTACTTGTGCAAGAAATTTGTTTTCATGAATTGAAATGATTAGCCTAGATAATAAACAAATAATTTAAGGAGTCCGTATTTTCTACTCACCTCCAAGTAGCCAACTGGGCCATTGAAGGGATAATCGCCCAGTCTACGTTCCTCATCAAGGAACTTTCCAGCCTTTCCATTGACTGGAGGACAAAAAAGGCCATAGTTGAAACTTTCCTTGAGTTCCTGTAACAAAAAAAAAATACAAATTCCTGTTAATTCAGAGCATTACATTAGGTTGGGTTGGTTAGGTTAGGTTGGTTAGGTTAGGTTGGCTTGGTTAGGTTGGTTAGGTTAGGTAAGGTCAGGTTATTTATTTAGAGTACATTCATGAAAGCAACAGGTGTAACCCCAATGCTGCATAGGATAGTTACATTACTATCCAACACGAAATTCGTTGTGATTCCCATTGATCTCAATAACTGTAAATTTAATTTGAAGAACCAAATTGCAGTAAAATCCTTCCAATGTAAAACTGGAGATAGTAATTTCGCTTCACATGCGTTGTGTCAATGTGCTAATGTCCTTCCGGCCCTTGTAGTGGGGCTTTGGTTGAGTTCATTGGAGCCTTACCGGTAACCGGTAAATCGGTAAATGTTACCGGTAGCGTGTGGTTTATCCATCCATTTTTTGCCATCTATAAATTTTTGAATAGACCAATCAGACGTCACCAGTAACCGTTAAGGCTCCCATGAACTCAAACAAATAATGTTCATGGAGCAGAATTGTCAACATTGGTTGAGTCAAAGCCCCATGCTTTGGTTGAGTTCAATGGAGCCTTAAAAGAAACCGGTAAATGTTACCGGTGGCGTTTGGTTAATCTATTCTATTTTTTGTCGTCTATAGATTTGAATAGACCAATCAGATGTCACCGGTAACATTTATCGGTTACCGGTACATCTCCCAGGAACTCAACCAATATTTACCAGTACATCTCCCAGGAACTCAACCAATATTTAATTGATTCTAGTAAATTAGGAGTACGCTTGGCTCTCCAACGTGAGGAACTACTGTGAACTTATTATTATTTATCCATCCTTAAACTTTTTCCTTAGTACGGCATAGTCTACCCAAAAACCGCGAACGTGAAAAAGCTTTTAGTCTCGAAATATTCAATCAGAAACATACCAAGAAGTATAACTTTTGTAGATCAATAAAGTTTCTAGCCGTGGACAGTAACAGTCAAAAGTTTGAGCCGTAATAATTGAGGAAGTCCGTTCAAAATGAAGCAAATTGACTGCAGGCGATCGTCCGGAATTCGGCTGAAGAGTGAGGAATGAGTTGGAGTCGTCGTTTCGTTAACGTCGAATGTAATTTGAACAGGGCAAACATGAATATGCTCCAAGTGCAATTACTGCTTCATTTCCTCTTGACATTTTCCAGGAGTGAAGTGCGAGTCAACGCAATAAGCACCAACTTGCACCGGGCAATCGGAATTTTAGGCTGCGACATTGATAGGCTATGCCCCAGGCCGCATGCAAGCAATCCAACACGCGCTTTATAGATCTACTTCTCATTATTTCTCCTTCTCCTTCCTCTCCTCCACCTTGTTCTCCTCCACCTCCTCCTCCACAACCACCTCCTCCTCCACAACCACCTCCTCCTCCTTCTTCCCCTCCTTCTTCTTCTCCACCTTCCCCTCCTTCTTCTCCTCCTTCTCCTCCTTCTCCTCCTTCTTCTTCTCCTCCGTCTTCTTCTCCTCCTCCTTCTTCATCTCCTTCTCCTCCTCCTTCTTCTTCTTCTTCTCCTCCTCCTCCTTCTTCTTTTCCTCTTCTCCTTCTTCTCCTCCTCCTTCTTCTTCTCCTCCTCCTCCACCATCTCCTTCTTCTTCTTCTCCTTCTCCTTTTTTCCTTTACCTCCTCCTTTTCATCCTTCTCCTTTAGCTCCTCAATCACACCTTCTCCTTCCCCTCCTTCTCTTTTTACCTTTCTCCTTCTTCTTGTTCTCCACCTCCTGCTCAATCTTCTTTTACTTCACCTCCTTATTCTCCTTCACCTTCTCCTACTCTTCCTCCTCCTCATCCTCCTCCTACTAAATCTTCTCTTTTTATTTTTGATGTTGTTCTTCTTTTTATTTTCCTCCTCCTCCTCCTCCATTTTACTTTTTTCCTTCTTATTTTTCTTCTCCTCCTCCTTACTACGTATTTTTCTCCTTCACCTCCACCTTTTCCTCCTTCCCCTTCTCCTTCACCTTTCTCCTTCACCTTCAACTCCTCCTCTTCTTCACACTATCTCTTTCTACCTCTCGGAGTAGAGTGCATTCATCATCCCCCCCTCCCCCCCTTCCCATAACAGCTATGTTGTGGACAGCATTTTCTCTGTACACGATTACGCTTGAAATTGAATTCAATCACGCTCCAGAAACTCTTCCCCAAATCAAATTTTCCAACAACTTTTTAAATGTTCCATATCCGATTTCCCCTTCTATCCCATTCATCAAGAGAGTTGATTGGTTTTCGGAGGCCGCTGTTCAAGAGACTTGGTCTCCCAACTCTACCTTGTTTGTATGTGTATGATGTTATGTAAAAAAGAGTGATATAAACCAAAATCGTAATGAACATGATAATACGTAATAAACGAAGCCGAGATTATCACTTGGTGTGTCCCCATAGTAGTTTGTTCGAACAAGAACCTAGTTAGGTAGGAAATTCTACAATAAGCTACCGCAGTTTCCAAAGAGTTTTCTTTCCGTAGACTATTTTTGTTTTTCACACGATTTTTACAACTCATGCCCACGCTCACACTCTGTGTCTTGTGGGTATTTTTTTTTTCTCTTTCCATTGAATAGAACTATTGTATAACTTCTGCATCAATTACTATTCAATTTTGTATATTTCAGATGTATTTTTTATGTTTCTGATGTTGATGTGTTTCTTTGTTATGAAAGATGAATCAAATTTGAAATTTGAATATCAAAATTTTTAGAAAACATTTACAAGTTAGTTTGAATTATCTGACAATTTAACAAACTGACAAATTGAGGAATTCAAAATTAATAAATTCTGTTTCTGAAAATATTTAGTGGATAAAGCTTCTATAGTGTACAAGAGTTCCTTTCAGATAAAAAATGAGCTTCACCTCAACTTATTTGAAATGTAATTAATTGTGGTAACTAGTGAATAAGAATGGTAATACCGTATATTATAATTGCTGATCTGACTATACTCTTGCTATACTCCATAACCGAAGACTTCAAAACGTAATCTTAAAAAAAGAATTATAAACTTCATTTATTTCTTGAAAACACCAAAATTTTCAAAGCGAACTCCAGTGCGTTGATACAGCATTTCCACACATCTCACTCGTCAATCTTCAGCAAGTTTTCAACTCATGCATATCCTGGGGTTTTGCTGCTGTTTCCCAAACGAGTTTGAGACTTATGCGTGGGTAATAAGGTAAACTATTACACAAACCACACTGACGTAATGAGGTAAAGTATTACACAAACCATAAGGGGAGTGATAGCCGTGAGCCGTAGCTGGTATCTGTTCAATCAGATAAGCTGCGTTCTTCTGGGCTCTCTTTGTGAGGGTGACCGATTAGATTAGCCAGCAAAAAAAATTCTGTAAAATCACCTCCCGGTGGATCGGAACCCACCTAAAACTGTAGGTTCAACTCATCAATCTCCATCAACCAACTCATTACTCACGCACAGATCTTAGACCTATGTGGGCTTCAACCTCAAAAAAAAAAAAAAAAAAAAAAAAACGGGAATCGAGCACATGAACGCAGGAAAAAAGAGTGATATGAACTTAGTCAGCTATCGTAAACTTTACAAACGTTTTCCCTATCACATCATATATTTTAATACATGAATTATTACACAATTTATGCGCTATGTATCAAATTCAAGAGTTTAAGTGCTTTTTCTTACCGAGCTTTTTCTCATACCAAAGAGCTTGGAATGAGTATCGTCGCTATGTACCACCTATCATGCTCCATACGAGTTTTAATAGTGCTAATAAAATTGAAGCTTTAGTATGGCAGCACTCAGAAGAAAGATTTTCCAGGAATCTAACCCTTATTCATGGTGGTAAAGTATCTGTAATACAGATAATTTATTGCCCCCACTCCGCTCTTCATCTTGGGCTAGAAATTGATGCTCTTTAATGGATGATCTTCGCGTACATCGACCTCCCTTCTTCAGAATATATGTACTTTCAATATAAATATAATACAACAATGAATAGACTGATTTAGAAAATATTGCGGTGGAATGAAAGATGAAATACATGGGGGGGGGGGGGGGGGGAAACGTGAGTGTGTAAGAGAAAGAGAGACTAAGAGAAGGAAAGGTGTGTAAGGTGAGAGCGTGGGTTAAGAGCGACAGTGGGAATAAAACAGAGTCCGTTTATGGCGGGGTGTGAGGGGGTGGGTGATGACGGAGAAGGGCGGGGGGGGGGGTTGGTAGACGGGCGTGGTTGGTCTGATACAGTACTTAGGCTCAAGTTGACGTGATGAATACACCTTCCGTCGGCGGATCACAAGATAGGTGTGTGCACCGCGTCTGTGTGTCTGTGTGTGCTATATACCATTTGTTTTTTATCGCCTATGCATAGCAATGCGATTTGATCCTTTTTACACCAAGCGACGACGACAACCATTTGTGGAAACACCCATTCTGATCGTTCCATACTAAGTCATCGTGTTATGTCTTTACCTATGTGGGGAAACCTGGAGATAAGATGGATTTTTAGGGCTGGGTACAGGCCTACGTGACAATTTCTAATGGTAGTAGGATGAAACGAATTTTTATGCAGTACATTTTGAGTAAAAAGTTCTCTATAGTCACACACTGTAACCCAGTCTATACACCTTGTAGTAAATTCACTTTGTGTAAATCTTTATTAGTCAAGACTGTAAATACATAAGTCAAAGTGTAATTCTCTACCACTGAGCCCTAATATCCCAATTACAAATGAATAAAAATTGGATTCATCAATAACCTGCTTAAAAAGTACCAAACTTTAACAAAAAACTAGTAACTTACAAGTAATGTAGTCAAATAGACATACTCAACTCCAAGCTACTCAAACTTAATCTTTCAATTTGCAACAGATATGGTACAAAAAATCTGACTGCATAGCCCTCAATTACTTGTAAGGTACTAGTGAAACGTGCAGTTCGTCATGAATACCAAATTTCAAGATTTCAACATGGCTAGACATCCAGATATCCAATGCTTCAGATCGTTGACATTTAAGGTTAGAAAGACATGTGCACACATCAACTTCAATAAAACTTGTTTAAAACTGAAAATCACACAAACATATGCCAGAATTAAACCTGAAAATGAATCAAAACCAGCACAAAAGAAAGCACAGGTAAGCTATATCCAAGAAACCACCAAACAACATTACAAACAAAAATAAATACTCAACTTCAAGCTACTCAAACTTCATCTTTCAATTTGAAACAGATATGAAACATAAAATTACAATTAATTGTAAGTTACTAGTGAAACGTACAGTTCGTCATGGATACCAAATTTAAAGAGAAAAATTGCACTTTTTGGCAATCGGAGACTCACAGTCATTGAAAACTACAAAAATAAATAAAAATTACAAAAAAACAACACCTATTAATAAAAATTAGAAAAAACTCCAATATATAGAAATATTAAGAGAAACCTAAAATATGATAATCTAAAAAAATGGGGAAAACAAGAATTTTTATTTTGTATTGACTTTTTTTCTTTTTGCAACGGTGCAGGTAGTACCTGTAATATAAATATTAAATAGATGTAGAGACTCTTTTTCTTCCTCCTTCTTCTTCTTCTTCTTTTTATTTTCCTCCTCCTTCTCCTTTCTACCTCTATTCCTTCTTCTTTTTCTTCTCCTCCTCCTCCTTTCTACTTCTTTTCCTTCTTATTTTTCTTCTCCTCCTCCTCCTTTCTACTTATTTTCCTTCTTATTTTTCTTCTCCTCCTTCTTCTTCGTATTATTCTTCTTTCAATTCTTGTTCATCTTATATTTTCTCCTCCTCCTTCTTCTTCTTTTCCTCTTCCTACTCTCCTCCTTCTACTCCTCATCCTCCTGCTTTCTATTTCTTATTTTTCTTCTTTTCTTTCCCCTTCTTATTTTTTCTTCTCTTACCCCTTCTTCTTAATTTTTCTTCTCTTACCCCTTCTTCTTCTTATTCTCCTTCTTTTTCTTCATTTTTCTTCACATTCTTCTTCATCTCCTCCATCAATCTCTTATTCTCTAGCATTGAGAGTTTCGTGGCCAGATAACAGCAATTAAGCCTATCGATTGAAAGTCGCAGGCCAATGGAGGGAAGGCCTGTCTGGAACAGGCCATTGCACAATCACCAAAGCTGTTGCTCATAGCCCTGTGCTTGAAATGACTTCAGATGTCATGAGTACGGAGATGGTTTTCACTAAACCTTTTTCTGTTAAATTCTGCTCTAGAGAGGAGTGGAGGTCTGAGGAAGGGCCCTATATCAGGAGAGGTAGCCTTGTCTGGTACACAGACGGCTCTCTTATTGAAGGGAAATCTGGCTATGGGGTGTACAGTGAATCACCCAGAACAGAAATCTGTGCAAGTCTGGGACAATACTGTACTATCTTTCAAGCAGAAATTTGGGGCATCATGGCTTGTGCCAATATAGGCATTGCCAGACGCTATTGCGACAAGCATATAGTAATCTTGTCAGATTGTCAGGCAGCCCTCAAGGCTCTTGACTCTAATGAAATCAAGTCAAAATTGGTGTGGGAGTGTCACAAAACACTCAGCAAGCTCGCAACCCACAACTCTGTGCATCTTGGTTGGGTACCTGGCCATGTAGGCATAGGTGGCAACGAGTGTGCAGATGGGCTTGCTAAGCAAGGTTCTAGTAGGTCATTCTTTGGCCCAGAGCCAAGCTGTGGCATAAGCAAAACTACTGCCTTCCACACAATAAACAAATGGTCCAGGGACTTACATCACCAGCAATGGCAAGGTCACTCAGGCCAAGCACTTGGCAAAAGGCTGCTAGCAGACACAAGCTCCTACTTCACCAACTGGCTGGTGAGGCTGGGTAGAGGTCAGGTTAAGCAGCTAATTGCTCTGATAACTGGACATGGCCACTTCAGGAAACATCTCCACACAATCGGACTCAGAAATGAAAATCAGATGTGTAGGCTTTGCAATCAGTCTGAAGAGACTGCCAAGCATATCATACTGGATTGCGAGAGACTCGGGGCAAGGAGAATGGCTCTGTTTGGCTTTAAGCAACCAGGTGATGAATGGGACGTTAGCATAGGGAAGAAACTCCTGGATCTTGTAAAGGGCACAGGTATTGGTTTGCCTAACTAACGTACTAGGGACACACAATAAGCTTCGGTTGACGTGTGAGGATCTTTGAATCTTCTGGATCTTTGAATCCGTCCCTTCAAACATAACATAACATAACAGCAATTAGCTGTTTATTATATAGGATGAGATTACTACTTATATCATCACTAAAACAGAACAAAAAATCAAGTACAACTTAAACAGTAAGAAGAAGCCAATAAAGTCCAAATATTGCACTTAAAACTTTAGGAGAACCACGAGAATGAATCCTGTGTATGTTTCCCGATCAACGACTTGATGAATTTCCCAACTACTATACTGACTGATCAACATTACTTTACTGTAAAATAATTCAGCTTAAACTTAAGTTTATATCCGATCAAGGGTTTAGTAAAACTGACTGATTGAACCAACGACTAGCTTGATGAATTTCCCAACTACTACACTGACTGATCAACATTACTTGACTGGAGTCTAAAATACTTCATTTATTAAAGATATGGATTATGGATATACCTTCCACAATATCACCTTCGCCATTACTAAGAAAGTTAAAATACTTCAGCTTAAATTCAAGTTTAAATCCGATTGAAGGTTTAGTAAAACTAACTGATCAACACTACTTGACTGTAAAATAATACAACTTAAAAGTTTAACATCCGATCGACAGGTTGATGCATACAAGTAGGCCTAAGGAAAGGAACGTGGGAAATACAATGCACAACGTACGAACACCTTGGAAGTTGATTTATTCACCACATCAATGCACCAAGCTAGTAGACTATAGTTGCGAGAAGAATACAAAACAACTGCATGTGTGGGACGAGTTGGGAGTTGCGAGAAGGCGAAATCAAAAATCACCGTACAAATCCTTTGAAGTCATGTTTCGGCGTTGTGCTCTGATCAAAATTGCATTAGCTTCAGATAGACAACCCACATGACCAAACAATACAAGGAAATTTAGCATTCTTTATAGTTTATAGCCTTAACGGGCACATGTATCATGGAGAGGTGATTCGGTTAAGTGTTGAGCACAACACCAATTATTTTTCATTGGTTTTGTTTGTTGATGTTCATGTTCATGATAAATGGATCATCTTCATGGTCATTTATATCTGCATAAAGATATTTGGCAATCTACTAACACTTTGGAACAAAATAATTTATACATAGTGACTAGAGAGCTAGTATTTTCTTTTTAAGTGAATTTAACGACTTGCTGTCAAAACAAGTAATTTGACTGCAAGTCGTTGAATTCACTTAAAAAGTTAATATTAACAACGCATGCAGTTCGTCATGGAACAAGAAATCCAGGAATCTAGTATTTTCATTGGAAAACTGAAGAGCAAAATATAGAATTAATTAGATGTTGAAGATCCATCTTGTTTCCACTAATATATAATAAACACTATATTAATAAAAGTGTTTTTCAAGTTTTTATAATTAATTAGAGATATGTCTCGTCTCTTCTGAGGCTGAAGCATTGAAAAATAAATTTATGTTTAGAGTAGGCTACTAGTTTCAATAAATTGGAAAAAATGGTTTGGTATTTTATTAATTAAAAAAGAAATATTGAGTTTCAAGCTACCAACATAATCTAAATTACAGTAAAAACCTCGATTATCCGAGTAAATATAGACCGAGGGTAATTCGGATAATCAGAAACTCGGATAGCACAGACTTTTCCGCAGTAAAATGGGGAATTGGATGAAAATGTGAAAAAGGCCTTAGTTACCACTGGTGGCGAATCGCACTGCGCTGTGCTGTGAGTAAGACAATCTCAAACTTATGTTTTTACATATTTTATCGCACTGCATGGTGTATAAGACAACCTCAAATACAGTATGTTTTTATTTCAAAATTTTGTTTTGATACACATGTATGCATCACCCGATTAAAAAATAGTTAGAACAAATATTAATTAACAAGAATACTACCGTACAATTAATAATAAGCTATTGTTTATTGCTGTATATAGCCAGACAAAACAGCTTGAGCTTGCGCTGCGGAATCAGAGGTAAAAAAGTGTACTTTTTACTTTTGTGAATTAAAATAGTTAGTATTTGCACCAAGGATAAGAATCAGAATAAGAAGCAATTGAAGCTGCGATTGGTCAGAGAAGTTGAAGAGGTTTTAGCAACTATAATCAGTCTTAGTTACGTCTATGTCGATGTCGATTTCCACTATAGAAACTATTATTGAATCAAAAACAAAAAAGAAAAGATCCATGCATATAAAGCTTATTTTTAATTCTTTTGAAAAAAGTGAAAACGGTAACATACAGGTAAACTGGAACACATGAATGAGATATCACTGGCTTCTTATCATAGGTCAACACACACCTTTATACCGTAGCACATAAGCACTTACTTATGATAGGAGAGTAATAGCTACCATATAAACAAAAGGTAAAATGTTCTACACCCCTACGTGCACGTACTCACATGTGCATTAACCTCTCAGAGAAGCAGATGAAAAAGAATGGCTGCCATTTGAGAATAGAAAAGCGAGTCATAAATTTCAACAAAGAAAGAAGCAATAGTTTAGTACTTGCAGTTATTGGAGACATATAACCGGTTTTACACCATGGTTCCACATGCAAGCTGCATCAAAGCCATACATAAATAAATGTGTATAGACTGAGATGCAAACGATGATACACGTTGAAAAATGGCCATGAATCTTCAGAGATGTACAGTACTTGGTCGCAGTTGAAGCAGAAGGCTCTGCGGTATGTACAAATAATATAAGTATGTAAAGCCTACTCGAAACAAAATTTAAAACTATTATTTTGTGTCGCAAGCCTGTAAGATAAACGTCTGATTGTGTATTCATCCTCCTACATAGTTATTCCCTGTATAATAATTGAAGTATTGTGCCTTTATCAAGCGAAATTGTGGCTCCATAAAATAATACAAATTTATTTAATTCATTCATTGAAATAAAAATACCATGAATGCAAGATGTGACAGACTTATAGTACAAAACGTGAATCTTTTTGCAGATTTTGACTTTGTTACATTTGTCAAAACTTAGTACAAAACGTGACTCTTTTTGCAGATTTTGACTTTGTTACATTTGTCAAAACTTAGTACAAAACGTGACTCTTTTTGCAGATTTTGACTTTGTTACATTTTTCAAAATTTTGAGGTTAGTTCCATTTTGTAAATTTGTTGGAAATACTCAGCGGGCTAAGAACACAGACAGCCGATTGATGAATGAATGCTTTCGTTATTCATCCAAATTTTTGAATTAGTGATTAGGGATTAGAAAATTTAATGTGCGATAGCCCGATAGGATAGACTGTAATATATAGTGCTCTCTAGAACTACTTTAGCCAGTGACGTAGCCAAGGGGGGGTCCTGGGGGTCCGGACCCCCCCTTCCGGTCCTAAATTTTATATAATTTTCATTAAATTAAACGTAAAATAAGACAAAGCACTGATGTTGGTGTTATTTTCAATGCCAGGAGAGCTAAAAAAGACTGTTCTAGGGCTTCTATTTTTCAAAAAATTTTCAGGGAAGTACCCCCAGAACTTCAATTAATAATCTACAGAAAAATTATCTTTAAAATTTCCAATAGGATCGAGTAGGCTAGTTGACAGCAAAATCCTGGAACTATTATCATAATGTAGCGCAATAAGCTAATCAATCATTGTGATAGAGATTGTTTTAATTAATATTTTAATGAATGAGTTTGTCTAAAGATTCTATGAATCTGTTGTAATTTTTCGATGACGGATATTATCGAACAAAATCAATGAAGATCCGCCATCTTACTTTTCGAACATGATATGTTATGATTGGCTAAAAGTTGTGAACCAATGAGAAATCGTATAAACTAAAAGAAGAGATGATACTCTGTGGCCAGTGGCTGTGGGTGAGGCCAGTCAAGGTCAATAGAAACAAGGTTGTTCCATAACTTGCTCACACTAGCAAAGTAGAAAAGTCGTGACGTCACTCTGTTCACAATTACGCATAACGTGCAAATTTCAGCTCTAATTATAGGCTACACTCTTTCAGCATAAAATTAATTTTTTTTAATTTAAATTTGAATCTACCTCTTGATCAGCTCTGTCAATGATGTGGTTATTCAATGCCACTGAATAAAATACGCAATACCTCAACCATTTTTCTACATGTCAAAAAATGGAACAACCTTGTTTTTAATAACCTTGGTGGCCAGTAACCAGTCAATGACAAAAACTTGAAGATTTTCAACTACACATAGCGGGAACTGACAATAAACTGGGATAGGCTACATAAAAATTAGAACTGTAAATTTTCTAGTACAGCGGAAAACTTAGGGGTAAAGGAGGATCAGAAGTTTTGCAAGAGGAAAATTAATGATCTAATATGAAAACTGACACCATTAGTTTATTTGAATTATAATTTTTACTCACTTACAAAAAATAGAAATACAGCGACAGTTTTGGTATTAGATTGTTCATCAAGTATTCCATCATTGAAAAATCACAGAAAATGAATGAACTGAAAAATGAACTTGAGACCTGCAATTTGTTCGCCAAACTTGAAAAAAATAGTCTTTACCAATAATGTTTTAATATACTAAGAAAAAAAAAACACTGATAATGTTAAATATGAACAGTAGAACACTCTCGTGAAGTCAATGGAGGGGACCAATCAGAAAAATTGACGAAGCTGAAATAAAACTAAATTTGAAATGGATTAAGTAATAGCAGTACTGTACCTATTAGCAGTTGAAATTTGAATTTGGTTTCACTTAATCAATGCAACGGAACTTGATGCACGCTCGACGCAAGCAGAGAAGCGTAATTAATGCGGCACCGGTCTTTCAAAGCATTGAAAGAGTAAAGCGTAAGCTAATCAGTAAACATCACGGGCCGGAACCGTTTCCACTAATGTGTGAAGTTTTTACAAACGCCACACAATCGTTGAATTAGCAGCGAATTATTAATGTGTTAACAAAGTACTACAAGATTTACAGAGCGTGGAAAAGTGTTCTAGTATTTAGTATAAAATGAATTATGCGTTTGGTTATCATTGGTTGAGTTCCTGGGAGCTTATAGTGCAGTTTGCAGTTCTAAATAATATATAGCTGTCAGCTATATGTTGGACATAATCACCTACTCCTGAATCTATGAGAAATAATTGAGAAAAAATAATAATAATAATCTATATTAAGTTCCTGGGAACGTTCTCATATACCGGTGGTGTCTGATTGGTCTATTCAAATTCATAGACGAATCAGATACCACTGGTAATATTTACCGGTAAACTAGAGGGCTCCCAGGAACTCAACCATGGATTATTATTATTTTTTCTCTATTATTCCTCATAGATTCAGGATTAGGTGATTATGTCCAAAGCATAGCTGGTACAAAAATATATATATATAACTTATAAATATATAACTTATACTATATATAACTTGTAAATATATATTTATATATGTTCATACTATGTATATAACTTAGGACTCCAAACTGCACTATCTTTTGGAAAATAATAACAGATTGAGGAATCTTTGATATGTAATGAACAATTATAGTTCTTTAAGAAATTCTGTAGCAATGATTGATTTTTCCTTTACTGTTTATTCGATATTTATTAGTTTATTAGAGTGAAATCCAAAACATTTATAATTATACTACTGTATTATTTATTTATTATTAGAAATCTATACACACAAGAATTGGAGGAAAATTGTCAATCTTTTAAATACGGTACAGTACTAACATTAATTAAATTCAGTAAATTGAGTAATTGCAACTTGAATCAATGATATTATTGGTTCTCTCTGTAATCATGAAAACGGACTTAAAATTTTAATAAATGGGCCATGAGAGTATGGCAACGAGAGGAATTATAAAATAATAATTAATTATGAATTGAAAAAATCCCTAATAGGCGGAGTTAATACTGTAGCGAATATGAAATTGGAGAATAGAAAGAAAGAAGAAACAGTGGTTCTCGGTGTTATCTGCTATGTAAATGTTTACTTTTAAGCAATTAATTACTCTGCTTTTGACACTTTTATGGTGTTTACTTGGATCATTGTACAATGTTCTAGTTGTTTGATTAGAGATTAATGGAGTCTTATCGAATATTGTGGAAAGTTCGAGTTTCCTTGATTGTTTATTTTAGGAATCAGTAGAAGTTGACAGAAAATTCGAGAGATATCTATTTGTAAACCTATTTGTAGAAACTAGTTCAGTCTTGTTTGAAACTCGTCGTGATAAGTGGCAGTAGTGACAGTTCCCGTTAATACAGACAGTGAAATCCCGTTGGCGCTATTACAAACCATCTAAGGAACTTTCATTGTCTGTAGTGATAATTCTCTTGACATTTCTATAGTGATAATTCATGATATATAGTGATAATTCTTGTGCTACGTAAGTTAATTGTTCTTTCTCGACGATTCTTTTCGAATATTATTGGACAGTTTATTGTACAGTTGTTATTTAATATTAGATCGGCCTTTTGACATTTAGTGATTGATTTTTGTACTGTTTATTAAAAACTCATTATCAGTTGAACAATATCGTGTTATCTGTTTTTAATTGCTTATTTTTCTGTAAGAAATTACTGAACAGTGTGAGTTGTAGATTATGTGTTAATAAAGTGCAAGTGATAAATTTAAGTGTTGCCAGCGTTATTTTAGACATAGAACCCGTAACAATACTATAAAGTTCTGTATCACTCAACCTTATGAATTAATTAAAAATGAAAATTGGTAATCATATATTTGTAACTGGCTTATAAACTTATTACGCAAGAGAAAAAATATTCAATTGAATAATACAAAAGGAAGTAATTTGTTTCCACAGCTAACACGCAAGACGTTTCCTTTTCCTCCACACATTTATGGCGTCGTGTTTTGTTGTATTTGCCAGTGTTGTACGCCTACAACATGGTATTAATGATATGAAAATATTCTCCTTTACCCACGCACAGGTCTCAGACCTAAGTGGGCTTCATCCTCCAAAAAAAACCAATTCATTATTTTACAGTCCCGATAACTAACAAAAGAATTTTGATTGAAACTATAAAATTCTTCTAATTGAGACTCAAATGTTATTTTATTCACATCAATATTAATTCTGCTCGTTTTATATTGTTTATACGAACAAGCACAGAACATTACAGAACAACACAAAACATTTAGATCCAAAAGCCTAATTTTATGCTATATGAAGACCAAGTTAGGTTTCTTCATGGTTCGAGTAGCCTTCTCATATTAGTTTCAGAAATATGCTTCAATTTCAATATATCTCTAACATTATTGAATATTTTTTCAATGATTCTTAGTTTCGTGAATTATATGTGGATAATCAAAGCATTTAGTACTCTTGATGCTCATGGAGAGCATAGACAATGTAACTTTTGGAAGTGATAGCCGTGAGCCATCGCAGGTATCTGGTACAGTCAGATAAAGGTAAGCTACGAACTCCTGGACCCTCTGTAAGGGTGACCGATTGGATTGGCCAGAAAAAAGACTGTTTTCTGCTGTAAAATCACTTCCCGTTGGCTCGGAATCCATCAAAAACTGTATGTCCAACTCATTAATTGCCATAATCCACGCATAAGTCTCAGATCTGTGAGCTTTCTTCCCCTCGTTTTTTTTTTAATTCTCAAGTTGAACTTATTTTGTTTGTAGCATGAATGAGCATGATACAAGGTGTTGACTAAAAACAGTATGAACGCCTGAGGTCCGGTGCCAAGCCAGCCACTTTATGTAGAGAGTTAAAATGGTATTTTATTAGTATCTCTGCGAGTCTGCTGGGTCGCAGTGACCGAGGAATGCCATTTCATATCACGAGGCGACCTTGCGACTTTCCAGTGACGACCGCGCCCCAGCACAGGCAAGTAAAGCCAGCGACCGCCGCTTGCGAAAGACCGCAGCCGGACACTGACAGCCACCGCCAGGCCACCGAAAGACACAACCTCAAGAAGAAGAAGCTGATGACGTCATCGACCACAAACGCTGCAGCATCTTGCACGCTATATTACAGCGCCAAATTGATTATTTCGTCCCATCACGTTTTTAACATGAACTTCATTTGAGTTCACTTTAAAATTAGTAAAAAATTATAACGCTCCATAAATGCTTTCAAGAACAATAAATTAGCCCATTATAAAATTCGGTGGTGTTTGGTATGTGAATAAACATTGCAGCTCAATGGTGGTTCCAAGGAACCTTCATTCAATATTCAAATGATTTTACATTGAAATCATATAATTAAAGCCCTATAACGCTCATGGCCTGAGCGAAGCACATAATTTTTTCAAAAATCTATGCATTTTTTAAAAAAATCAATACATTTTTTCAAAAATTTATGCAATTTTCAAAAATAATTTTTTTTTTTGAGGATGAAGCCCACATAGGTCTTAGACCTGTGCGTGGGTAATGACTTGGATGATGGTGATTGATGAGTTGGACCTACAGTTTTAGGTGGGTTCCGAACCACCGGGAAGTGATTTTACAGCAGAGAATAGTATTTTTTGCTGGCCAATCCAGGAGTTATCAGAACAATAAGTATTGTTCAATAGTATTGTTCAACTACCTGAGCGGCTATTGGATTAGAATATAGTTAAATTAATATAGCCTGATTAGTATTATAAAGATTTAGTATTAATAAACATTTCTAGTGATTATTGGATCTGAATGGAGTAAAATTAATGCAATTCTTTAGTCATCAGTAATATTGGTGATCAACTTTACTAGTGGTTATTGGATCACAATTAGATAAAAGTGATCAATTTATTAGTAATCATTAGTAATTTCAACTTATCTATTAGTTATTGGATCAAAATTAAGTTATTTTTGAAAAATGCATCAATTTTTGAAAAAAGCATCGATTTTTTAAAAAATGCACAGATTTTTTCATTTTATACAAAAATCTATGAATTTTTTCAAAAATCGATGCATTTTTTTAAATTGATGCATTTTTTTCAAAATGGCAAGGTTAGTAGAGAGGTTAGTATGCACCTTAGTTGAATGGTGCATATGCCTATTAGCAGAATTGATAATAATATTAGGCTATTATTCAATTCGTCGAGTCCTTAGTTACCCTCTTGTATCGGTTTATTATTTTTAAATTCCGTATGTAGAGCTTTTCGGAAGACATGAATGAACACAATTTTTTTTGTAGATTACGTCTTGGAGTCTCCAGTTAAGGAGTATAAGACAAGACAGATCAACAATATTATACACTAGATACTATAATTACTATATCAATTAGCTGAGGTGAGGCTTAATTTTGATGTGAAAGAAACTCTTGTACACTATAAAAAGCTCTATCAACTAAATATTGTTTCAATTGTTTTTTAAATATTTCTATATTTTCAAGAATCTTTAAAAACTGCTGTAGCTTGTTGTAGAATTTCCTACCGACATAACTAGGTTTTTGTTTGAATAAGCTACTATTGTGACTCACCAAGTGATAATCTCCTCGGCTTCTTGTTACAATCATGTACATCAAAATTTTGGTTAATATCATTCGTTTTTACATATAAAGTAGCTTCATACACATATAAGCAGGGTACAGTTAGGAGACCAAGTCGCTTGAACAACGGCCCACATGAATCTAATCTATTTACTCTTTCTATTCACCTAACCGCTTTCTTTTGGATCTTAAACAACCTATCAAGGTTTTACTTTGATGAATAAGATAGCATACCTAATATGTGACAGTAAGAGGCCATGGTAAGCTGTAAAAAGTAACTTTTGTCATATAATCTAGCAAGCTGTCGCAGGACAAATACCCAGATGAAATTTTACAACATATTTTCTCAATGTATCAAGTCCAACAAAAAACAAACAGCAGATTGACTATCAACCATCCTCCACCAGAAACTGATGATGTCAACGCAACTATCGCACGACTGGTTCCCGTGATAATTTCGGGACAAGGAAGCCGATAATTACTGGCAAAGACTTTCCGCATTGTTTCTATCCGGTCTCGTCCAAATTGTCACAGCTCACAGCCAATGGACGACGAATCAGGGATGCCAATCTTTTGTCACTGCAGGCGGTCGCATTCGCATTAGCATCGTCCGTTGCTAATTTCCCTAAAGACTAGCGCTTTCAATGAGTCGGCATCACTCTCAATTGCAATTATTCGGCTCGTTCCCGTTTTGATGGTGTTTGTTGTCATTAACTAAGCTGACTAAGGTGTCTTCCGTTACCCACAAGCGGTTTCCTCCACTTCCGTACAAAACAAACTTCTCTCTGGTTCTCTATTCTCTCTGGTTCCTACCTAGTTCAACTGCTCTTTTTCTTCTTATCCTTCTTCTTTACTTCTCCCTTTTTTTCTTCTTCTTCTTCTTCTTCTTCTTCTTCACCATCATTTTGTTGTTGTTCTTCTTCTCCTCCTTATTATTCTAGCTATTTTTTTAATTTTTCTTCTTCTTTTTCACCATCATTTTGTTGTTGTTGTTCATCTTCTCCTCTTTATTATTCTGGCTATTCTTTCCCTTTTTCTCATTTTTCTTCTTATTCTTCTTCTTCTCCATAATTTTGTTGTTGTTCTTCTTCTTTTTCTCTTTCTTCTTCTTCTTCTCATCCTCCACCTCCTCCTCCTCTTCTTCTTCGTCATCTTCTTCTTCTTCTCCCTCTTCTCCTCCTCCTCCTTTTCCTCTTCTTCTTCTTCCTCCTCTTCCTCTTCCTCATCTTCTTCTTCCTCTTCTTCTCCCTTTTCTCCTCCTCCTCATCCTCCTCTTCTTCTTCCTCTTCCTCCTTCTTCTTCTTCTTCCTCCGCCTCCGCCTCCGCCTCCGCCTCCGCCTCCGCCTCCGCCTCCGCCTCCGCCTCCGCCTCCGCCTCCGCCTCCGCCTCCGCCTCCGCCTCCTCCTCCGCCTCCTCCTCCGCCTCCTCCTCCTCCTCCTCCTCCTCCTCCTCCTCCTCCTCCTCCTCCTCCTCCTCCTCCTCCTCCTCCTCCTCCTCCTCCTCCTCCTCCTCCTCCTCCTCCTCCTCCTCCTCCTCCTCCTCCTCCTCCTCCTCCTCCTCCTCCTCCTCCTCCTCCTCCTCCTTCTCCATCCATATTGTTCTTTTTCTCCTCCACCTTCTGTTCGTTGTTCTTCTTTTTTCTTCATGGTCTTCTTGTTCTATTTTTTCTTTTTCTTGTTGTTGTAGTTGTAGTAGTAGCAATGAATACAGATACTATTGTATCTGTATTCATTGGTATTATTATTATTAGTAGTAGTAGTAGTAGTAGTAGTAGTAGTTGTTGTTGTTATTATTCTTCTTCTTCGTCTTCTTCTACATATTTGTTTTTCTTTTCCTTCTTCATGTTGCTCCTTTTCTCCTCTATCTTCTGTTTTTCCTTCTCCTTATTATTTTTCTTCTTCTTCTTCCTCTTTTCTTTCTCCTTCTTCATCTCCTGTTTGTTTTTCTCATTTTTCTTCTTCGTCTTCTTCTTCTTTAGTTTCCACTTCTTAATTTTCCATCTCCTCATTCTTCTCACTCTACTCCTTCAATCCCTTATTCTCCAGCTTAAGATATTCGTCGACAGATAACAGCAAGCATCCATTTATCATACAGGAACATAAACACCACTCATTTTTTTTATTAATAATTGTTCAACCCAAATTTCAAACGCACAAAACTCATCTATTGATTTTCCAAATCTTTGAACATACAAAAAATGAGTGTCATAGAAGTGTATTCTGAGAAGGAAAGGAATAATTTTTATATAAGAGCAAGCCCATCTCATAGAATACGAATGTTGTATTGACTTTTGCTTCTCTCGCCAAAGACTCAAAGGCACCTGAGACTTTAAGAAGATTTACGAGACGAATGACGAGAAAATGTCTCCCAACTCTTTTTTCCCAGAGCATGAAACACGGATAAAAAACAACATAAAATACGACCTTTGCGATGTCAAACTTCTTCGGGATCACTCACTTTCTGTCGCACTAGAAATTTCTTTCTGTCTCTTTCCAAACTGTCTCTTAAACTTTACGTGTCAAGAATGGACGAATCCTTGTCCAAACTTCGCCATTTCATGTAACTGCATCACTTAGATTGTCATTACTGTAATTAATATCATACAAATTAGATCATTGTACATAATTCTTTGCACTATAAAAATAGTATTTTCTGAGTTCACTACTGTATATATCTATGTGATGTTGATAATTTTGATTTTAACCATTCATATGCAAATTTGTAAATTTACATGAATAAAGAAATATAATCTAATCTAATCTAATCCAAATCCTTTTTTTTAAACACCACACAAATCAAAGTGTATTGCTGAATTTCTATAAAAATAATTCAAGTGATAACAGAACTTCAAAAGAATAAAGTTGCTAAATTTCTAGAAAAATGATTTGAGCGATAACAGAACATCACTGACGTTATCAGGAAGAACATTAAAGTTATCAAGAAGTGATAACAGAACATTATTAGAATAAAGTTATCAAGAAGATTGGCAGAAAAAGCATGTTATGAAATAGCTTTTCCAACATTTTCGTTTGAGTTTGAAAACTCTTCAGAAGCGTTCAAGAAGTTGCACGAAACTCTTTTTTTAGAGAGAGAGAGGGAGAAAGAGAGAGAGAGAGAGAGAAAAAAAGAAAGAGAAAGAGAGTGTGTGAGAGAGATAATGAGTGAGTGAGAGCTCCAAGAAAAAGTCGCAGGTCAAAAAGAAATTGCTTTCTGCTGGTGACAATTTTCCATAGACGAAGTTCTTATGACATTCACTCTTTCATCTCATTTATAATTTTCAGCTCACAAGCCTTTGCAAATATTAATAAAAGTTGGTTTCCAGCTTGTTACTGATACAGGTTGACACTGTCTTTGTCTTCAAAAGTTCTGTATCCATTCTAATTCTTCTTTCAATCAATAATTTATAAAACGGAAGTCTGTCAACTCAATTTTGGCAGTGCGCGGTAATACATTTTGTTTTGTTTTATACGCATCGTTCAAAGCGGCTGCACTAAAATTTGCACTTTATATGATGACGCAAGTGAGGACATCTTACAGCATAGATTAGTAGTCATTAGCAGTGCCGACATGCGCGAGTTACTGTATACAACTGCCAAGAATGTTATAACTTTCTTAGTAATGGCGAAGGTGATATTGTGGAAGGTATCCATAATGAATAATAAGACGAAATTGTCACAACCACATTTATTAAAACTTCGAGAAACTAGTTTCGGTTGTTACACCATTATCAATCTCAATCAAACTGAAAACTGAAGTACAGAGAAGCCTTATATATACTGTGCATGGAATGATAGCGCAAGGCTTCTCTGCGCAAGGCTTCTCTGTACTTCAGTTTTCAGTTTGATTGAGATTGATAATGGTGTAACAACCGAAACTAGTTTCTCGAAGTTTTAATAAATGTGGTTGTGACAATTTCGTCTTATTATCCATTAAGAATGTTATAGTTTACATACAATGTATTAGTTGACAAGCTACAGCAAGATTTTACCTTGAAATTGAGCATAGACTACTTTTTTCCTGACGATGTTCACATCAGTCTGAGACTTATGCGTTTATAATAAGATGAATGATGATTAAATGATGTTATGGATGATGGACCTAGAGTTGCAGATGGGTTCCGAACACTGGGTGAGAATAATTGATATTTGTACATGATATTTCAGTTGAACCAAGTATTTCTTCCATGTAACTTCTTGTTTTCTCTCCTAAGATTTGTTTATTTTATAATAATAATTATTATTATTTTTTATCATGTATCATCTTTTTTGTACAGATAAATAGAGCAGATGTCATACTGCTGGTCACCCTTCCAAGCGAAGTCCTTGAATGAACATACTCATTTTCCCTAGTATTTAAATTGAAAAATGCAATTGAAAAAGAGGGCAATAAAAAGATTAGTTTGTATTTGGAAAAGAACGTTTGATCAATCTGATGTTTGGCGTTGACAACTGTCAAGATAATTCGTTGACAAGTGTCAAGATAAGACATCTTTTTGAAGCCTTATCGTATTTGATTGTGTTGTAGGTTATATTGTGCTTAGAAAATATGCAGAATTTCAAGTGTGTATTGTATGTTTCTGAATAATTAATTATATATAGTATACAATTATTATTAGGCACTTTGAATTTTAGAACGATCTCATGACTGTATTCCTATTACAAAATAAAATGTTACACACGACTTTACAATGACTATTTTAGGCGAAAAAGTGGAATGAATCTACTGGTAAATTCAAAGGGGACGCTCCCACTGTCCCGACCGTATATTTTGAAAACATTTGAAGGAAATCGATTTTATTCTATAGGGAAACAGCTGATACAGATCAATACAAATTTTCCAATTCACTAGAACTGAGAGAAGGCAAAGCGTGCCTCAAAAAACTGTTAACTTCTATCAGCTGCTACATTAAGGTTATATTTTTCCTTTTTGTGACCTTCAGCGAGGACCGACGAACTTAATTTATTTTTCTTATGAGGTTCCTAATACCTCCTGAAAATTTGGTACCTCTACCACCTATAGTTTTTGCTCTGAAGTTTCATGTGTACAGCCAGACGGACGGACAGAGCCTCCGCCAGATTTCATTTCGGGGAGGGATGATCACCGGGGGGTCTGGGTCCCCCCCCCCCCCCCGGGAAAATGTGGAATTCAAAGCCTAAAAACGTATTTTTTCGTATTTGAGCTCTAAAATATGCTCAAGCTAATAGTATTTATGTTAGCTAATAAAATAGTTTTTCATTTAAAGTTTATTGTACCTGGGTGAATAGTAACAACCATAGTATGTGTTTTTCCTTTGATTTCCATTAGCTACACAAAGAGAATTGATTAAAAGTCAATGTGATTAATGTGCTAATGAGCATGATGACAAAGTTCAGTTAAATAAACGTATAATAAAATCAAAAATAAATCAAGTGTTCACTGCAAATGACACAGATTAAATTTATTTCTGGCATAATTATGAATAAATTCTTTTTTAGGGGGGATCCATCATGATATTTCGGGGGGGAAATATCCCTCCCATCCCCCCCCCCCCCCCTGGTACCGCCACTGGCCTTCGCATAATGCTCTCACCCTATGTACTTCGTACAATGAGTGCTAAAAGTGTAATTTTATCCAGTCGATCTTACCACCATTGTAGAGTACAAAGTCAGAAAATTCGAAAACTATGCCCAACGTGAACGTGAGTATCGCTGGCATTCCACAGTAGTTGCTGTCTCAAAACTCGTACAGAATGTAGAATGAGAACCCAACTACCAACCGGTCATATCGATTGTCTGCGAGCAATAAGCAGCAGCATCAGCAGCAGTGACTGCGAGCACTCGTGCAGACGCACAAGTAGCAAAGCCTGGTAGTAACTTTCACCCGATGTTTCATAAGCTACATTATACATGTAGCATACTTTTATCACTATTATATGGAGAGCAGGTCTGGCATTCGTCATTGAAGCTTTTAGTGAATCCATTTTCAAATTGAAGTGCCGACTCTTATCTGAAGATTGCGGATTGGCGAAAGCTGGATGCAGAAGAACTTCCTTTAAGAACTTCAAGAACAGAAAACTTCCAATTTAAAACAGATGGAAGGCAATGGATGTCATTTGTCAAAGAAAGAAATAATGGAAAGTGTTCGATCCTTCGTCAGACAAATACTGTACTTGCATAACACCTTATAAGCAATCAAGATTTATTTGAAGTGTGTCAAGATTAATAGCCGCCATCTTGTGAGAGAAAATTGATTTCACGTTTGATCAAGTTATGCAACAAGGAATAGTTTATGGATTGGAAGCTAATAATTTATTTATTATGAAAAAATTACAATGAATGTGAAGGAGCAACAGACTTAATTCCAAAACTGCTCTCTTCACAAATTTTGAATATGTTACATTGTCCAAAACATTGAGGCTAACACAGAACACAGACTAAAAATTAAAATCTGCTAAAATGCATAATAATGCCGGATTGTAGAAGGCTATGGTCCAGGCATTTAAGAGTTCGACCCAGGAACGGGTTAATTCTTGAGGGGGAGGGGCATCATTATTTTGTGATTTTATTACTTTTTAAAATTTTCTTATACATTATAATTTATTATTATTTTGTTAATTTATTTCATTTTTTTTAATTTTCTTTTATATTATTATTATTTATATTATCATATTATTTTTTATTATTGTTATTATTATTGTCGATAGAACTCCCAAGAGGAAAAGACGATAAGTATTCAATGACTCGTGGTGCATGGTATTTATTTTTTCTTCTTTGCCCAGTATTCCTTTATCCTTTGCGAGAACCGCTGCTTCCTTTCTTCACTCCATAGTGGTCTGTACTGTTTAGGGCGCAGGTCTGAGAGAATTTCCCACTTATCCACTTTTCTCCTGAATAACTCCCTGTTCAATATCTCCTGATCATTTGTGTTGAGCGTAGTTAGATCTTTTCTAATATTTTCTAACCAGGGTCCCGGACTAGTTAGTGACAGTAGGTATCTTAGCACTCTGTTGGTTAACCCGTATTCTGGAAGTCTGAGAATATGACCGTCAAACTTTAAACGCCATTAATAATTTTTTATTATTATTAATTTACTTAATTAATGAAGCAAATACTTTAAATTAAATGAGCCCTTGGATGTGTTATAATGCTATGGATACTACAATATGCACTACAACACATATTCAATATGTAATGAATACTTCAATACTCAGTATTAAATACTTCAATACTTTAAATTAAATGAGCCCTTGGATGTGTTATAATGCTATGGATACTAAAATATACTCTACAACACATATTCAATATGTAATGAATACTTCAATACTCAGTAAAATACTGCAATACATATTCAACATGCAATACAAATGAACAATAACTTGTAATGATTAGTAATTTTCAACTAACGTAATGATCAAACCTAGCAAATACTATGGAGAAAATAAATTAAATAACTACTTGGGTATAAGACAATTTTTAAACTACATGAACTACAATTACATGATGTGAGAAAAATCTTTCCAATTAGTTTTCCAGTGAAATTGGAAACAAAAGCATCGATTAGAAGGACCTTGCCCAATTAGAAGAGAATGTCGGGATTTATTTGAACGTAGCTAACAATGCAAACAACATTGATTCACATATAAAAAACACACATACACACGAAAAACCTTCACAAATCTTCATCTGGTATAATAGCTTCTCTAGCACATGGCACAGTTCCAAAAGAATACACGAACGTTTTAAAACTGAGGTGATAAACTGGTCTGAAAAAGTACAATTTAAATGTCGGTCTGTGGAAGTATTTACTACGGCTAGCAAATTACTCACGTTAATTGCTTACAACGACATACAACCAAGTAATAATTTAAAACGCCTCGTGCAATAGAGTTTTCCAAGTCAAGACATAAACACTTTTCCTTGTGGGATATTGTACTACAAAGGTTGAAGGCAGTCACAATTATTCTTTCTTAATGTCCCGATTACAACTCAAACGAAATCACGCAAAGGTGTAATGGAGAGAACTAGTAACTTGTCACATTATTTTAAATCATTGGGAAATTAACACATATTTTTTAAAACTAAAAACATGTAGCGCTTGCTTGACGCACATAAATTTGAAACAATTTGTTGATGGTTCAAAAACTATGTTAGTTTTGCAGCAAACTACTTTCAACTGCTATCTTACGAGCATCTTATCCTATTTTTATTGACAACTAGTAGTTCACCCGTGCTTTGCAACGGGATGTTTACAATAAATATGTGTTATAAGAATTTAAACCGCCAATTCCAAAACACTTCTAAAAAGGGATTTTTTTTGTAGATTACGTCTTGGAGACTCCAGTTAAGGAGTATAAGACAGGAGTATAATTAGGAGCTGCAATATTTATACGGAGCAAATGTGTTGCTTTAGTCTGTGACTTTTGCATTATAGTAACGTATTAGTTGTTCTATGAGCTTCCTGCATCTAAACAAATTTTAATACAGTAATAGAGTCCATAAGTGAAATTTGAACATCAATTTTGAGAAGTCTGAAAGTAAAATGAAAAATCGGGCTTCGAGGTGCACTGAATCGAGTTTAGAGGAAGCTTTGTGCCAAATTTAGTGTTCCAATTGTTGCCGTTTTTGTGAAATCCGTAAGATTGACACACATGCACCCCTACTTTATTTTATTATATAAATATATGTCAACTGGTGAGTAATATAAAGAAATTCAAATTTCAGCTGGCAGGAAGAATATGTGTGGTAAAAACCATGACACCCAACAATACACCAAGACAGTAGTTATATTTATAAACCAATGAGGCCATTGTTGTGGCTTGGGGTTAACTAAGTTATTCTATCTAAAATATAAAAAAGGCTACATCAGAAATAATTATTTGCAAACAATTATTGATGATCAATCGTGTTCCTTAGCTAACTTATTCGCCAAATAATGGCTTAATAATTTTCTGAATAAAGAATTTGTTCAGAAGTATTTCAGCTCACAGAAAATATAGTACGGTATTTATAAAGATAATGAATCAAATATTGGAATAATATTAATCAAATATTTTTGCACGGGAAGTAGCCCAGAATTATGTTAGATCGTATGGCTCACCAATGCAGCCAGACTCTGTAAGAGAGGGACACCGTCCCTAACTTCGCCTTCTCATGCAAATGTATCACCAAGCTTTTTTCCTATATACCATATTAATATCATTTGCAGTCATAATTTCATGTTTGTATATAGATAAACAGTTTATGTAATGAGTAACTGATAATGTTTTATGTAATAATACTTGGTGATGTCTATATATTGTATTTTATACTAGTATCTGTCCAACTATTATTTGTATGAATAAAGAAATCAATCAATCTGTCCATAGAGGTGAGGGTGGACTGCAAAGCATAGAGATTCAGCATTTGTTTCAGTGGGCTTGTAATACTAGTATGAATCTATTAGCTAAGTGAGGGAATTAATCGAAACCTACTTCACTCCTCGTTTGCGTAGTCCGCACTTTACACTAAAACATGATGTTTAGGTCTGAAGAGTCACCCACAGTCGAAATCAAGTGAAAGTATTTTACAATTTAAAAAAATGACTCATCATTGAAGGAATAATAATAATAATAATATGATGATAATAATAATAATAATTACAATAATAATAATAATAATAATAATAATGAGCGTATTAATTGTTAATAATAAAACAAGACTGACAAAAAAAGATATACAACATAACAACAGCACTAAAAAGCACAACTAATTGGGTAATGCAAACACAGAAAGATCTCCAAAAAGCAGACATTGAACAAGAAGAAATCCTAAATAGAAACATTTTCAGAAACAAGGTAAACAAATGGGAGGTTGAAGCAGAGCCAGACAAACCAAAACAATACCGACCCAAATGGTCTGATGAAAGGAAACAAGCATTCAGCCAAATAATGAGGCAACACTGGCAAGAAAGAAAGGGAAAAAGAATAGCGAGTTAGCATTGCTTAGCGTCTTCCTTTATGCGAGTTTCATCGCCTAAATAAAGAAATAATAATAATAATAATAATAGGCGTATGAATTTTATTGGTGGAGAGACCCTTACACGGGTAGTTCCATCTCGCCGTTTAAGCCATGTTATGAGGAAACAAAGTATGGACCTACAATTTTGGGTGGCTTCCGAACCACTACGTAAGTGATAATAATGCTTAAACATCAAGTCATAGGAATGTTCAGACCTCTGGCTACAATATAATATGATTAGGTACCACCTTATTATATCCGTAACTCAATCACCATCATTACCTACTCATAGGTCTCAGACCTATTTGGGCTTCATCCTCCAAAAACGTCAAGATAAATGTAACAGGAAGTTGACAAAAATTAAAAGTGGAGCGAATCAAATTTGTCCATTTCTACAGGAACTTATGTCTCATCGATGAGATCAAAGGTGAATGAAACACTTCGCATTTGACCTTTGCGAAACATAACTTTCGCCTGCCCGCACTAGACTAGAATAGGCTTCAAAGCAGAATGACCTTTGCTCCCATAACCCTACTACACCATGGCGTGGCATCTAGCCTAATGTCTGGCTTGTAGTAATGCTAATCAATATAATTATTGATCCCAATTAACTTCCAGGTAGAAGCAATAATCAGAAACTAATTCAACTTCATATTGATCGTGATGTAACTGGCAACTCCCTGGTAATTTACTAATCTTAAATGCCATAGTGTATAAGACTTTTATTTTATTTATTTTACATATCAATGATTGAGTTCATGGGAGCCTTCTCATTTACCGGTAAATGTTACCGGTTGCTTCTGATCGGTCTATTCGAATTTCTCAAAGTCGATGAATTTGAATAGTTACCGGTTACTGCTAAAACTCTCAAGAATTATCTTAATTAATTTAACTCAACCGGTAAATGTTACCGGTTGCATCTGATCGGTCTATTCGAATTTCTCAAAGTCGATGAATTTGAATAGTTACCGGTTACTGGTTACTGCTAAAACTCTCAAGAATTATCTTAATTAATTTAACTCAACCGGTAAATGTTGCCGGAGGCATCTGATCGGTCTATTCAAATTTCTCAACATCTATGAATTTGAACAGTTACCGGTTACTGGTAAAACTTTCAAGAATTATCTCAATTAATTTAACTCAACCGGTAAGCGTTACCGGTGGCGTCTGATTGGTCTTTTTAAATTTCTCCAGTCTATGAATTTGAATAGTTACCGGTTACCGGTAAAACTCCCAAGAACTCAACCATTGATACCGTCGGCTGGAAGCCACAGTGACCCCGCCAATATACAACACATAGTTTTAAACGTCACTAGGATACGAAGAAAAAATGTTTCCTGTAGAAACAAAACAGTATTTTTTACTAACCAATTCATAAGTTAATATCTCAAATTTACATTTGGAATATGCCCGACAATTTTTAGCGATATGGATCATCTATAATATTTAAATTATATAATTTCAATCAGTTATTCCAGGTTGTGACAATTTCGTCTTATTATTCATTATGGATACCTTCCACAACATCACCTTCGCCATTACTAAAAAAGTTTAAGACAGTTATTCCAGCCCTACTATTTTGAAAGTAGACGCCATTGAATACCATTATTCATCTAATTTTTTTTTTGGAGGATGAAGCCCACATAGGTCTGAGACCTGTGCGTGGGTAATGAATTGGATGATGGTGATTGATGAGTTGGACCTACAGTTTTAGGTGGGTTCCGAACCACCGGGAAGTGATTTTACAGCAGAGAACAGTCGTTTTTGCTGGCCAATCCAATCGGTCACCGTTACAAAGAGCGCCTAGGAGTTCCGTAGCTTATCTCTGATTGAACAGATACCTGCTACGGCATGTACCATTATTCTGCATTAGCATGTACTATTATTCTACCATTATCATCTCCAATATATGTGAGTAAAACATTATTTAAAAATGAAATACAGTGTTTTAATATTAGATTACTCATTAAGTATTTCGTCATGGAAAACATCACAGACATTATTCATCGTTGCATTATGGTGTTTCACTAGAGATAATGTTCAGACAATCTTCGTAGACACATGCTGAAACAGTCGATCACAATAATTACCAAAAATATATCTTAAAAAATAGGCCTCGTGTCATGGGCCAATTAATTTGCCCCAACTTGATGAATTGTTCATGAGTATTAAATAATATTGTAAGCCATCAAATTGTAATGATTCTGGATCTCGGTAAATGAAAAGAAATTCAGAATAAGTCTGAGACCCAAAAATATATACATTCACTCAGTATAGCTTAAAAATGTGTGGGAGAATTACCGGAGATTTTGGGGCCATTCCAGGGGGTATGGAATTCATGCTCAGGGCAAGCGGGGTTTTGGGGCACTCCATATAGGGAAAATTTTGATGAATAATCCCTCTAAAATTTAATTTTAAGAGATTCTAGACTCTTCTCTAGAAAATCTTCAATCCAGCTGCAGTATTTGAAACAACATGAACTTTTTTAAAGACTCGAGATATTGTCACAAGCACATTCATAATAATAACAAATGAGACACTGGTTTCAGCAGTCGCATCAGTCTTAATTTCAATCTATCTGAAAAAGCCCAAAATCAGCATTCAAAGTCTTGAAGAAGTGATATTATTGGCTAACAAAATGGATGCCTCTAACCTACCACTGATAGGCTGAGCTATGGTATGTTCTGATTGGCTGTTTGCTGCAATCTGTCACTCCCACTTTTTACGATGGGAGGAGCTAACCAATCCCACTTTTTACGATGGGAGGAACTAACAAATCTAAGTCGAAAGTAAACAAAAATAGAGGGAACAGTGGAAAACAGAGCCGATTATTGACAAATCAACTAGGTAAAAACGAAAAGTGATAAACTAACCTAAATGGAACCTCTTAATGTAATTTCCAGTATAATGGAAGTATTATTATACTAATACTGTATATTACACAGTACAGTAAAGGCATTTTTGAAAATTATTCACAGTTGGGCAGTGGCGTAACCACGAGGGGGGTTTCTGTTTCGGTTCCGGGTTACAATCGCCCCTTGAGCCTGCAAGAGAGATGACAGTTAAATACTACCTTACTTCAGTTGTTCAAGAATTTTTCGAAATCATACTTTCTCAACAAGTACAGTGACTCATTGATTTCCTAAAATTCAAATAACCTGTCCAACCAACAAAGATATTTCAATTATTGACAGTAATAACTAACATTCCCATTTTATTGGACATACTGTTTTGTAACTGCAGTTTCATTTTTCCACTAAAACCCAGAATTTGAACATCCGTACAACAGACTATTTGCTATGGTATAACAGTGGAACACGGAGGAACAAGATTAAGACATTAATACCGAATGATAGCCCACTTGTTTTTACACAAAAACTCGTTTCATTTTTATTTATTTTCCGGTCGAATTCATGCAGAGGCGTATAAACATCTTCATTCATGACAAACCTGTCTCAAAAATCACATAATCAAAACATGACTATGAAAAAGACTCAGTGTTTATATCACATGCATTTGATTACTTAACTTTATAAAGTTCTTGATAACATCGTTTTAGCCTATTCAGAACCCAATCAAATTTACTTGGAATTTTAACAATGTCTTTCTTAGTAATGGCGAAGGTGATATTATGGAAGGTATCCATAATGAAAAATAAGACGAAATTGTCACAACCACATTTATTAAAACTTCGAGAAACTAGTTTCGGTTGTTACACCATTATCAATCTCAATCAAACTGAAAAACTGAAGTACAGAGAAGCCTTATATATACTATACATGAAATGATACTATTGGCTAAGAGGGAAAGAGGCTGACCTTAATCGGATGTTGTGATTGGTTGTCAAGTCACGCCCCCTGGTGGGAGGAGTAACAAGCAAAAATACGAGTCAAATCAATAACTATACAATGTGAACATCAAGAAAGTAACAAAAAATTTGTAATAAGGCTAGAATTTAATGAAATTAAAATAAAAAATTCTTTTAAAAATTAGAAGCTCACTGAAACCGTTCTTTTTTTTTTTTTTTTCTTTTTTCTTTTTTTTCAAGTAAAAAGAACGGTTTTGATGTAGCTTTTCAAACCAAACCAATTTTAAAGAGCTTATTTGGGTGTAGTAAAGACAAAATTGATATCTGGGATAAAAGTGGGGTTTATAAATTGAATTGCGGTGATTGTAATGATTGTTATGTGGGTCAGACTGGTAGAAGTTTCAAATGTAGAGTAAATGAACATATCAGGGATTGGAAAACCCAAAAAGGAGATTCAAATTTTGCAGAACATCTCATTAATAATGGACACAAGTTCAAGGCTGAATAAAATGTTGAATTTCTGCATTTGATTGGCAAAGGCAGACAATTGAACATTTTAGAAGCTTTGGAGATAACTAAGTTGGTAAAAAACGATTCCATAACTAATTTAAATGACCAAATTTATTTTAACCAATTCAATACAACTAACTTGGTTTCATAATAATTCCAGCCTATTTTTAAAAAGCAATTCTTATGTGTATTTCTCAGTTGACCTTGATTGCATTTCAGTGAGCTTCTAATTTTTAAAAGAATTTTTTATTTTAATTTCATTAAATTCTAGCCTTATTACAAATTTTTTGTTACTTTCTTGATGTTCACATTGTATAGTTATTGATTTGACTCGTATTTTTGCTTGTTACTCCTCCCACCAGGGGGCGTGACTTGACAACCAATCACAACATCCGATTAAGGTCAGCCTCTTTCCCTCTTAGCCAATAGTATCATTTCATGTATAGTATATATAAGGCTTCTCTGTACTTCAGTTTTTCAGTTTGATTGAGATTGATAATGGTGTAACAACCGAAACTAGTTTCTCGAAGTTTTAATAAATGTGGTTGTGACAATTTCGTCTTATTTTTCATTTAACAATGTCATTGGTGGGTGCCACTTATTGGTGAGTTTTTTTTTAGGATGAAGCCCAGATAAGTCTGAGACCTGTGCGTGGGTAATGAATTGGATGATAGTGATTGATGAGTTGGATCTACAGCTTTAGGTGGGTTCCGAACCACCGGGAAGTGATTTCCATTCTATCTGTTAATTTGTTCGATTTTCTTGCAGTTCGATACGATCATCAAATCAAAAATACAAGATAAATAGTGTAGAATTTTCCTATCTCTGTAAATATCATAAGCAAAACATGCAACAACACGCATTACTTGGATATCTCGTCCAGTGCAGTGGCGTAGCCAGGGGGGGGCCCATGGGGCCCGGGCCCCCCCCGAAATTTCAGAAATAAAAAATTCTCAAATAACTAATAGATAAGGACTTATTAAAGCCGAAGGGTTCTACATGTTTTGTTGTGTTGTATTATAACGAACAGATTACAGAAACTCTGTGTAATGGAATATAGCTACAGTTATAGTCAGATTAATGCATTTTTCAAATTTTTCCTCAATATTTACTCATATAGAAACTTGTTAGGTGCTCAAATGGATAATGGATTAACTTTGTTAATTAATTATTGATAAATCATCTTTTTGAATAAACTCATCTTGTAGAAAATTTAGTTTTGAAGTTAAAATTCTGTATAACCCACTAGCCTGAACGCACCTAAAGTTCTTTATTTCGGGATATTATAAATGAAAACACACAAATAAATGCAAGTTCTATGCAAGCATGTAAAATCAGTGTGCTATGATAAAAAAAATTCCGATTTCATGAACTTTGGGTTGGGTGCGTTTTAGGCTAATGACATAAATTTTTGAAACTTATAATAATAATTTAGTATTAATTTTGAGATTCAGTACATAAGTTAAGTATGATTACTTCCAATTCAAGGGTTTTGACTCAAATTAGTCACAGCTATCGGTATATCAAACTTTATCATTTCAAACCTGGCCACCTAGGTTCTTGGGTAGTAATTTTTCAAAACTTTCTTTTGTACTTTAGAGCCTAACAAGTTGTCTAGATTTGCTTTTCACACCACTAAATTTAAAAAAAATCCGGACCCTCCTATACCCCAGACCCCCCCTTGGTGAGCCCCCCCCCCCCCCCGAAATTTGATCCTGGCCAAGCCACTGCCCACACCCCCCCCCCTTGGTGCTTGGTGAGCCCCCCCCGAAATCCAATCCTGGCTACGCCACTGGTCCAGTGTAATAATTTTGGATAATTTTTTATGTGAAAGTCATCTTCATGCTATAGATAGACTGAATTTTTGAGAAATTTTGAGTTCTGTGATGTTTACATGACGAAATACTTGATGAGCAATCTAATATCAAAACTTACACTTACAAAAAACGAATGATATTAACCAAAATCTTGATGTACATGATTATAATACAAGAAGCCGAGGAGATTATCACTTGGTGAGTCACAATAGTAGCTTATTGCTTATTCAAACAAAAACCTAGTTATATTGGTAGGAAATTCTACAAAAGCTACCGCAGTTTTTAAAGAGTCTTGGAAATATAGAAATATTTCAAAAACAATTGAAGAAATATTTAGTTGATAAAGCTTTTTATAGTGTACAAGAGTTCCTTTCACATCAAAATTAAGCCTCACCTCAACTAATTGAAGTAATTATGGTATCTAGTGTATAATATTGTTGATCTGACTTTTCTTATACTCCTTAACTGGAGTCTCCAAGACGTAATCTACAAAAAAAAAACTGTGTATTAAATTGTGATTTTCTACAGCTTTATCAGTCTCCATGAATCTTCTCAGCTGAAGTGGAATGCATTCATCCAGTAAACTCATTAATTATTAAGCGAGTAAACTCATAATTTAAAAAGAAATAAAGTGTCCGTTTTGTTATTAGGCTATATTACAGGTTGTTAGTGAAGCTCTAACACTATAATCTCCTGGGATTGAACGACAGGAATTAGTCGCCCTGATAACAATAACAATTCTAGCAAGGAAAGGTTCCGGAGTTCATTACTTTTTTAAAAGTCCACTCAACAAAGTCAAGTAGACACTCAAAGTTTATTGAGCTACATTTATTCAGAAATATCAGACAATTCAATGATCTTGAGGCTCACTATTAGAATACCATGAGCTTTCTTTCCCACGTTTTCAAGCGTGCTAGAAAGTTTGAAAAGCTCGGAACAATCGAATTGCAAACTAAAGAAGATTTGTAAGCAGTTTATGACTCGTAATTAGATATATTAGTATCTGGGGTGACCTACCAGATCTTACTTGGAGCAGAAAAAATAATAGTAGAGCAACCTTGATGGCAGCTATTGCGACAGCGTTTCACCATTTTAACAGCATAATTTTGACTGAGCTTCAGTGCCCTTTCAACGGCTTCTAGTTTCAAATTACACAGTTTAGAAACAGTGTAGACTGAAAAAGAGAAACGTCGCGTGGGTTTACGTTAATTCAACATCCGGAAACGAGTGCTGTTTTCAGTTTGGTTGCGAGGAAATTGCCTACCGCAAGCCATAGCTGTGGAACAGAATTTGCGTGACACCGGGAAAGAAAAAGAAAAGAGGTAAGCTGACCACTTGATCCTTGACTCGACCACGCCAAGTGCACTCGCTCGCTCCTTAAACGGCCACAAATCGCCACAAACGAGCTGCATAACACGCTTTTGTTTTGCGACTGAATAATGCAGTTCAAAACTCTTAGCACAAACTGTCTTCTACTATCCATGCGAAAATGCGTTTCTTCCTGTCATTTCTAATGCTCTACGGCTGTAGCGGAGCTTAAACCTCACCCTCCTTTCACGGACATCAATTTTTCCAATTGGAATATCACGATGAGTAGCTCAACAAATTTATGGTTTTTCCTCGGTGGCTAGAGCGTCAGTCTGGGTGGTTGACCAATGATTTTTTGCCGTGGGAGAGGGGGGGTCTTTAGGTTTTAGGCTCTGGTCTCTAGTACACAGCAGGGGCTGAAGGAGTTTTATAACAAAAAAATGATAAGACTATAGGCATGGCTATTTATTTTGAAAGAATGGTCCGGTGGTACTCTCCCACAGAATTTTTGAAAATTAACCTCTCTAAAAACACATTTTTGACTATTCCAGGCAGTGTTTAGGCTCTAGGCATTTAGTGGTATACAGCAGGAGCAAAAGGAATTATTTAATAAAAACATTTTTTATGACTATTGTTTTTTTGAAGCCCACATAGGTCTGAGACATATGGATGATGGTGATAGATTTCTTTTTAAAAAAAGGGTTCGGTGGTATACCCCCGAAATTTTTTAAAATTAACCTCTCTAAAAACAAATTTTCGACTATTCCAGGCAGAATTTAAGTATTCAGCCTCTAGGCATTTAGAAGTACACAGCAGGAGCAGAAGGAATTCTTAAAAAAAAAAACATTTAATAAGATGACTATTTCTTTTTAAAAAAGGGTTCGGTGGTACACCATCCAACATTTTTGAAAATTAACCTCTTTAAAGCCACATGTTTGAGATTTCAGGCATGAATTCATCCAATTTAACATTTCAACCCAGTGCTTGCGTGATTGTCGTAATGGGGAATGCGTACCCTCATTGAAAGGAGGTACTTGGAAATTTTTCGATCCCTCCAAAACCACTTTTTTTTAATTAAAGACATCTTCTTTGACTCTTTTGTCAAAAATTGTCTCACAATACTTGCTGAAATTTCTTTCGTCTACGGGTCTCTGTGGGGGGATCTATCACCCTGATCTTCCCCATAATTACGTCACTTACTCATAAGGTGGTGTCCCTCTGACATTGTGCCATGGAATTATGTTCTATGGTGGCCCCTGTCTGCTTCTACCAACTCGTACCTAACTTCTGTTGACAAGTGATGCCAAGTTGACAGTACAGTAATGTCCTATTACCTTGCTATTAATCATATAATATGACTCACACTGGTGGCACAGGTGCGGAGTTGGGTTGAGAGCTGAAATTTGTAACCTCTGTAACCACTTTTGTAGGCGCAACTATTGCCATCATCTCATTACCCTCGCACAGGTTTCAGGCCTATGTGGACTTCATCATCAGAAAAAAATGTATGGAATATCAAATTTATTATACATTAGCTAATCCTAATATTAGAATTTCCATAAAAGAAAGTATCAAGTACAGAAATATTTTTCATAAGAACTGAAAAGATTCCCAAATATTTGAAAATTTCCCTAACTGAAAAGGAATAATGCAAAAAAGTCTACTTCATCAATTTTTTATGACATATCTTATTTTCATTTATCTATGTGTCATGGGAGAAATGGATCGATGTATATTGCTGCCTCTTAACATACATTTCAATGTACCTGGCTATCTCGGTTATGTTTTGTTCGATTTTAATGTTATTGGTGTTGACAGATTGGAAAAAAACTTAAAAAAAAAAAATTGTTCTTAGTAAATTTTGTAATTTTTCCCGTTTTCCCGCCATTTTAGATTAAAGGTATAAATGGCCGCCATTTGGCAATTTTAAATTGGACCAAGTTTAATTTTTTTCTACAGTAGGTCTCTTTCACCGAGTTTTATAAAGATCGGTTGAAAAAATTTGAAGATAACAAAAATTAAAGTAAAAAATACAAAATGGCGAATATCTGGTAAACGAAGCGTTTGTGGAAAAAAATTTATTCGTGATTTTCTCTTTATTTTGACCCATATAACCTTTTCCCAGAGTTTGGCACTTTACTTAAGAGACCACCTGTATGTTGCTTCCACATGAATGTAACTTCAAATAAATATTTTTTTTTAATTCGTTATTACTCCCATTCCCATTTTTTTTTTTTTAGATATTCTAATATTTGAAAAACCAAATCAACCATTTCCAAAATCCAATTTAACCATTTTTAGGATTCCTTATCTTAGGCTACCCATTTCAAAGTTTTCAGTTTCCCTGATATTTAAAAAATTCTGAATAAAAATGAAAAATCAAAAAGAAGTATAATTCCACCATTTTAATATCTTTTTCACTCCTTCCGATTCAATTTGAGTCTTTTAAATCGGAATTTTTCAATTTTCATTTGCGTGAGATCAAAGCCTGAAATTCTACAACACAGTTGGTTCTGTCATTCTTGTTGGAGGTGCGGCATTTCACGACTGTCCTTGGTGTATGTGTGCATATTGTTCAAAAACAATGAGCCGAGTCCTTCGACCTGCCAGCTATTAGCGTAATGACTGTTATTGACACGAATAAGAAGAGTACCAGCCACTGACACCAGTCGTGCATATCTTTGTCCGCAAGAAAAACTTCCCTGTCAATCTTTCTTTGTGCTGGAGCTAACGAACGACAATAAATAACGCGGAAAACCGCGACATGAAACATCTAACTACAAAATATTCGATTTATCTTTTTAAAACAATTTTTGATAAAGTAAATATGGGTCTTACTTTTGGCAATGAGGCGAGGCACTGTTGTTTGACATCCCAGACGAGTTGGTCCTTTGGAAACTGTAGACACTTGTGGTTGTTGAGCTCTGGAACGTGTATGCGGACGAGAAGGTACCCATCCTCCGACTGCTCCTCTAAACCGTCTTCCATTCTGTAAACGACATCTACAACAATAAAAAAACAAATATATTATCAAAAGTGTAAAGAAAATTGGAAAAGAAAGCATGAGTTGTTTGTAAAATACCCTTTGAAAAAAGACAAGCCTTGAAGTTGGATGTATATCACTATAGTTCACACCCGTAAGGGTCTCCCCACCACGAAAAGCCATACGAATTTACTTTTTTACTATAGTTCACTTCATCAAATTAGGAGATTTTAAAAAATTGCGGTGTTGCCACAAATGGGAACATGCCATCAGCTGATAGTAGAGAATCACCAACCTCAATGCACAAATTGACAACACTGTGTTCCAAGTCCACAAGTCTAACTCTAGAAGTCATATGGTTTGTCACCGTAGTCAGCTGTTTTTTTGTTACACACAATTTCTTTGAGCCGCCTAATATTGTGGCGTAGAGTATGGTTAGAATCACCAACCTCAATGCACAATATTGACAACACTACTCATACCGTGTTGCCTAGCCTAAAAGTCTGTTGCTAGAAGTCATATGGTTTGTCACCGCAATCAGCTATCAGCTGTTTTTTTTTTTTTTTTTGTTATACAGCAATTTTTTTGTGAAGTATGATTAGTCTTGAGTCTACTGTAAACAGAAAAATCTCAAACATTAGAATTAAATGATTATTTCATCAAATTGATAATGCACATTAAAAGACTAACATGTGGCCTTACTGATATTATCGGTTTTCAATCATTGTTATGAAATTGGATAATCAATATATGAAAGCTAAATTCAGTATTAATTATTGCAGTGGAATATCCTCAAAAATCGATCTTGATAATTAAAAGGGCTATTCACAATAACCTATTAACCAATTAAATGGTTATTTTATCAAATTGATAATATACATTAAAATACTAACATGTGACCTTACTGATATTATCGGTTTTCAATCGTTTTTACAAAATTGGATGATCAATATATGAAAGCTAAATTCAGTATTAAATGCAAGTGGAATATCCTCAAAATCTATCTTGATAATCAAAAGGGCCTTCACAATAACCTATTAACCGTCTATTAGGACACAATTGGTCAATAGAATTTGATGAAAAAAGTTGAGATGAATATAATTTTCCTTAAAAGTATTATGGCCCAATATCAAGATTGCAAAAAGTTTCTAAAAGATTTTTGAATCTCGATTGAAAGACAATGATAAAATATTGTAATTCATGTATTTGTTTGTTACACCTAATATTATGTGTAACAATGTATGATAAGTGAGATACGGAATACGTGGAACAATTGAATCATAAGAATCACAAAGTAGAGTTCTTGGATTGCAAAAATCATATAGAATGAAGAATTGGTTAAATCAAGGAAAAATAATAATTCTTGGATTTCTTGTTCCATAACGATCGGCGTTGTTAATATGAACTTTTTGTTGCAAATTTAACGACTTGCAGTTTTAGATTGTGAATATATAATAAAAATACTCACACTTGGCTGAACGATTTCGAGTTATTGAACTCGTCTTCAAGGCTTCCTAGATCTACATCTAGTCGTTAAATTTACAACAAAAAGTAAAAATAATATTATCAAGTTAAGAGAGTAAGTAACCTTGGAAATATATTTCCTTTGAGTATAATTAAATATTTCTTGGTCTTTTTATTTCAGGAAGCTGCTTGCAAATACTACTGGAACATTCTTTTCACTTCGAACTCGAAGGTAATACTGTAATCACATAATTACAACTTAAATTTTACTGCGCTTATTTCTTAAAGGAACTGATTACAAAATCCTAATAATTATATTGTAGAACAGATTTTCAACATAGCTGTTAGAAGTGTTAATTACAAATATTTTGACAGAAACAGAAAATTAAAGAGACCAGTAATTGTTTTAACCAGGATTGTTTCTTTGTAAGTTTCAGCTGGTTTTAGTTCAGTGACACGGAGCAAGGTCACAAAAAAGGAAGTATCAATGGTGCTGAAACTGACTGAATGGTCAGCCAACATTCGAATATTGCTCAATTAAGTCTAATGGACATTTGAAAAGAAAGGAAGTTAAAGGTACTAGATGGTAGAACAGTACCGGTGAGAGAAGTTCTCTACAACCAATTCAAACGGCCGCCATCTTGAGGTGCTTTCGCGCGGCGCCGTCCGTCTTTCGCGCTTTCCGGACGAAAAAGATTCCGGTTTCCTGGTTTGATCACCGTAAATTGGTCAATTAAACTATTTCTTCACGTTGCTGGCAAAATTGTATGATTTTTTCCACATTAAATTGCGCTCCTCTGCTATTGGTTTGAAAGTAAATTACAGAGGATCATCACCAACACCAATCACGGAAAAGATATGAATGGTAAGGAATAATCTGTGAATGACGGACAGTTTTTGCTAATCTTCAGTGAAAATATATTTCTGTGAAAACATCATTCTCGGATGAGACTTTACGTATCCTATAACAAGGATCCAATGAGTAGAGAAAATAGAAAATTAAAAATCAATGTCACTTAAATATACGTACACAGAATTATCATGAGCAGAAATACCCACTCATTTGGCAATTTTACTATGAGTAGACTGTAAGTATTTTGATACTTACTGTAATAATAATTATAATTGGTTCCGGGTTCAAAAGCTCAACTAATCCATGTTTACAACAGCTAACACTGGACAGCTCTTCAACTATGTGTATTCAGCGGATTAACTTGTACCATAGAATAAGGTTAATTCCTAGATGGTTGGTCTATGCTTGTACGTAACTCTGGTTCATAACTGTTCAAGTGTTTCTAGAAGAATAATAACAGAAGAGTGAGACGAGTGAATGACGGAGAGAAAGAACAACAAAAACAAGAAGTAGTCAAAGAAGAGATGAACAGCGGAGCGTAATTGTTACATAACCCATTTTAGTGTTGCAAGACATAAGCATAGGTTATTATTCCTCATAAACATGAAATCAATGATAATGCTTCGACTGAAACATTCTGGTTTTCATTCGTTTCAAAAGCAGTTCTATTGAGAAGTGCAATGATCACGAGAAATGTTATGGTAGAGTAACATGATCTTTGAGGGCTTCTTATAAGGAAATGCCTATCAATTTCTTTAATTATGATATTTCAAATTAACATAACCACCATCATGAATAGCAAGTATTTGTGAGTTTATTTTTATTGGAAGGAAACCCCTCACTAATAAATTGACCTTGCCGATAGATTCAAGTTCGCTATAAATAAAAAACTTTAATAAATTTCATCAACTTTTTGGCCATGCAATATACCGTTCGCTACAGAACGGCAAAATTCGGCGTATTTTTGGGAAATTGAAAAAAAATGTTTACATACATTCTTAAAATTCTGAAACTCGATTCATATACCAAATTTCAACTTTTTTGGCCCGAATAGTTCTAGAGAAACTAGCAAAAACTAAAAAAAACACGTAAATTATAAGGGTATTTTTGGTAATTTTCAAAATCCGTTCTTAGCACGCATCTAGGTCGTTGACTGTACCAAATTTAAACTTTTTTGGCCAAGTGGTTTTCGAGAAATGGTGATAAATGAGTGAGTGGTATTTAGAGTTTATATATAACATATATTAATATATAATATGAGGATATAGAGAAGGTGCAACGACTTTACATTAAAAAAGTATTCAGCCTCCCCATATGGGCACCAGAATACACTATACTTCTGGAAACTGGATGTCTACCACTATTTTTATACACAGTAAAGTTGCATGTAAAATATATAAGAAGGTGCATGAAACTACCTAGTAGCAGATATCCTGGATTCTTGTTGAGGGAGGTCACAGAGAGAGGTATTTTTTGTTGTCAATGATTGGAATTTGCTTGAAAGGCGGTACAATGTCAATGCCTTGGAATTTTCCTCACCTCATAGCAGTATTAATCACATGTTAATGAGAATTAAGGAGAAATTGAGAGAGGACTGGAAAATGAGGCTGCTGAGAAGTGAGCGCTGCTCCTTTTACTGCAGACTAAAGTATGATGTGAGCTACATTAACGAGCAGGAAGACTTTGCGCTGATAAAATGGTTCTTCAAAGCGCGAACGGAGCTGATTCAACTGAATAAGTATACATTCAACCAACCGGTGAAACTCTGTTCCCTTTGCAACTGGAAGGAAGAAGAAGATGTTGTCCATTTCGTCGCCAGATGTCCCATACTGCGAGAGATACGGTGCACCTACTTGAAGAGAGGCTTGCTGTCAAGGGAGGAGCTGAGAGTGTACCTGAATGGCAGCGACTGGAGAGATGTCAGCCGATTCTGTAGGGCTGCCTGGCGGTACAGATATCTATTGGTCCAGGAGTTCAATTTCTGAGTGTCCCTCTGAAAGACCTGAACTTGCCTATTATCTTTTTGTTCTTTGTTTCAAATTTATATAATTATATAGTAATTGCATGTTTAACCTACCCTCTCCACCAGACGGATTTGATCCATGGGGTAAATGGCCGAAAATATGTTGTTTTTATTTGGAAATGTTATATATTTGTGAATTCTGCTTCAATAAAGGCCTTTATTTATTTATTTATTTATTATTATTATTATTTATTTAATATATAATACAATGAATGATAATGAGTGAGTGGTATTTAACAAGGAGATAGAAAAAAACAATAGTTCAAGACTTGGTTAAGCTACTTATAAATAATAGAACAACCGAAGTCACTTTTAAAAAGTAACCTCTTGGTAAAATTTTAGTCTGAATTTGTTTGCGGAAAGTGGCTAATTATTTCATAAACAGCCACAAGTGCTCTGTAACACATTGCACATTTCATTTGGAGGTAATAATTTATTCCAGGAGCAGCCAGAGGAAATTCGTCTTTAGCAGAGTCAAACAGAAGCACGTGTTGGGTGTGTGTATGTTCACTTATAATAATTATTCTTTCTTAACGAGTGTGAGTCGGTGCGTGCGCGTGAGTGTTTGTGTTGTGTGTAGTCGGGGTGGAGCTGAAGAGCAGGAGCAGGAGGCAGGATGAGGATCAGGATGAGGAGCAGCGCCGGTAGGGTGAGATCAATGTTTCGCCCGGCGTTGCCATGACAACCAGTCGGCGCTCCCGCCGATTCTGAGACGCGCGAGTCTCCAACAATCCCGGTTCCCGCCCGTTCTCGCCCTATACGAAAACTGTCTACGCCGATTTCGCCAAACATTATAACTCAAAAACACTGAAAAGCAACCGAAATTATAAAATAAATTATAGGTTCTTTTGAGAATAATAAATCGATTTATTGATGCACTATAAGCTGAAGGAATTGGTTGAATATATTGGTTGAGTTCATGGGAGCATAACCGGTTACCGGTGCATTGGAAACTGGCGTATAATTGGTCTATTCAAATTAATTTGACATTTAAAAATTTGAATAATTGTCTTAGTTTCTAAGTCTTTAGTTCCCGGTGCACCGGTAACCGGCAAGGCACCCCAGAACACAACCAATGTTTGGCATCTTGTCGAAATTATTTCTTCTCTCTCAGAGACCACTTTATTCTACTGATAGTTTATTATACTCCTTGTGGTCTATTTTTGATATTCAAATAGATTCATGCTTAAATAAGGGTTTAAATAAGTGTCCACATTCAGTTGCTTATGGAATCAGGATGGAATTCCCTAAGCAACAAAATATATGCCGGCTCTGGTAGCGTAGTTGGTTGGAGCGCTTCTCTGAGATAAGATAAGGCTCTGGCTGGCTTCGTTTCCTGCAAACTTCAGTTCGAATCTCATTCAAATGTCTATTTATTTTAACACTTAATCAAGCAAGAATTAATTTCAATTTCAAAAATATCGTATAAAGAGTTTACCAGTAGAATCTCTGTTTCTGAGAGAACATAATATTTAGAAAAATATACAAAACAATAGATTCAATGCTTGCAGCTTGGAGTGTACAAAGATTTTATATTCTCAAAATATTATTTTCTCTTTTCTATTATTCAATCCATTCAATTATTCAATTATTTTGGCGGGCCGCTTAGCGCAGTTGGTTGGGACGTCGCAACTTCAGCTTGCTGTCGTTTAAGTGGTCGTGGGTTCGAATCCCGCTCCACCGTCAGGCATTTATGTGTAATCATTCACCTCGCACAAGTCTCGGACTCATGTGGGCATCATCAGCAATAAAAAAAATTAATATAATTTTTTACTAACTTCAATTAATTTAATTCTTTACTTAACAATTGGTTGATTGAAAATTTTCAATTCCTATTACTCAATTGCAGAAAAATATTCAACGTTAGTTAAATTATTTTTTATGTCCAAGTTCATAGTACAACTTAATGTAGTTCATAGTAACCTACATACAGTCGAATGATTGCAAAACATTCTCCATTATAATTAGCTATGATTTACCTGTAAAATTAAGTTTTCAATAGGTATCAAGATAACTTTATATTGGGGCAGATACTGTTTAATTTAGTTGATAAAACATAATATTTTTCGATTGATATTCCACGTTGATTACACTTTATTGTCACATCAATATCATACATTAATAAGCATCAACGTTAAAGACTAATATAATCAGTTATGGGTTAGAAGACCTTGATTTTGAGGAATAGCAAGTACAAGGGCATACGATGAGCATAAAGCCGTTGCAGTTAAGTCACGTTAAACCGTTATGCCGTGACTTAAGACTACATTTTCAAGTTCAATGCAAGTCATTGTTTCGTGATATGTATCAATTGCATGACTATTTTAATCGTTGGGTTGCACTGTGCCATAGAAGTCAGGAATAAATTACGAATCATTATTGTAGATTTAAACCTTATTAGAATCTCGAGATTAAGAATAGACCTATTTTGACTAATTACACTCTTTGATAGCTACATTAAGCATACTAATATACTTGATAATTCGCTCCTCCTGACGGCACTTTGTCATGGAGATTGGCTGACTAATTTGTTTAATTTATTTGTTACATTGTTTAAATAAATTTAGAATAAATGCCGTTATTTATATAGTAACTATACGTTATCATATAACACACTACTGATAGATGAAATTTATTACTACTAGAATTGTTTTCCACAAAATATTGCATATTATGCCCGAAAATTCCTCATAAAGGCATCCTGGCAAATCGAAAAAACAAATTCTTACTAACAGAGCTTGGGACACTATCCTTGTCATTGGGTTTCCGCCTTCTAGTGCAGTTTTTCCATTGGCGATGATAAGGCGATGAATAAAGAACTTTGCATTTAAAACCAGTTAACCACTAGCAGCTAAACCAAGTCTAAAAGAGCCGGCAATGGTCTGTCACGCCGTGTAGTTGTCCGGTCAGCGCCGTACTAATCGCGTTGTTTTTCCGAGATCAGCTTACCGGTTTCCGATTTTTCACACCGGCACCGGCTCCTAGTAACGGTCGGGCTCAAGAGACTCGTACAGATCGTCATCACCAATAAAAAAACACAAATTGAAACAAAAACCAAAAAAATTGTAGTAAATATTGCTAGTTTTCAACGTTGACAGCTGTCTTAAAAATTGACAGAGTTGCAATTTTTTATATATCACACCGGCTAAGACCATACTGAGGAGTTGAAGATTCCCAGCATAAAAGATTTATTTATCTCGTACTTGCCATGAGTCATAATGGAAACTACACCGAAAATTGTCATACACAATTGAATTGGATACAAATAATTACATAGACGTATATAGTGTCAGAATAAAGGCCAACAATAATCCTCAAACAATGTTTTTGAATCCTACACACATTAAAACATTGACAAAGTAGTGAAAGAAAAATATCACTGGATATATCCATATTATCTATATTCCATGAAACGAAATCAGGTGTCCACAAAATTGCAACGTAGCAAAAAAAAAACTAACTGGCTGTGATGACAATTGACAAACCATATGACCGTTAGACTTGTAGACTAGGCAACACGGTGCAAGCAGTGTTGTCAATTTGTGCATTGAGGTTGGTGATTCTACTACTATCAGTTGCTAGCATCCCATATCTGGCAAAACACCAATTTTTCAGAGCCGCTTAATTCGGCGGTTTGAACTATATTCAAGAAATAAATAAAACATTTTCACAAATGCACTGGTTTTAATATTCAAAAAGGTTTTGCCATTCAACAGCATCTTTTCTAAAGGCCATTATTTTATTTCATTCTCAAACAACTCCAGAGCACGTTTAAATTTATTAAATTATTTGGTAAAGAACTGAATTCCTTCTTACTAATGTAATTAGTAACAGTTAAAAGTTAGTTCTGAAAGCCAAAGTGCACAAAAATAATTTATTATCAATACTGTATAATTATATTTAATTAATTATGAGATATTATATAATACACACACACACACACACACACATAAAATTCTGCAATTTTCCAAGCACAATAATATACAACATGAACAAGTATGTTAAGACATCAAGAAGAATACTTTTTAACACCAAACAGCAGAACTTTCTATTCCAAATACATAATTTGTTATATGTATAGTTGAGTCAGCTAGATTTAGAACTACTTTTTCAGACATTTTATGTTCAGTAGAATATGTATTGCATCTGTACACTTTTCTTTTTTCTTTCAATAAAGTATTCATACAAACTAAGCTCTTAAAGCATTTATTATTGCGGATAATGCCCACGTGAGTCTAGAGACTTGTGCGTGGGTAATGAGATGGATGTGAGAATGATGAGAAGCATCCATGGTTGAATTAAATTCGAACTCAATGCTGCAGGAAACGAAGCCAGGAAGAGTCTTATCTAATCACAGACAAGTGAAACAAGCGCTCTAGCCAACTTAAGGGAAGTGATAGCGGCGAGCCGTAGCAGGTATCTGTTCAATCAGAGAGATAAGCTGCGTTCTCGTAGGTCCTGTTCGTAACGGTGACCGATTAGATTGGCCAGCAAAAAAGTCACTGTTCTCTGCTGTAAGATCACTTCCCGGTGGTTCGGAACCCACCTAAAACTGTAGGTCCAACTCATCAATCACCATCATCCAACTCATTACCCACGCACAGGTCTCAGACCTATGTGGGCTTATCCTCAAAAAAAAAAAAAAAACTGCGCTACCAGAAGCTATTTTGCAGTTCAAGTCTGCAACCATGTAGCCAATTTATTAAATTTTTCTCTCCTCAGTTGATATAATCCCGGTGAAACAATGGCTCTATTCAGCTGGTACGATAATAAAGATAGAGACAAGTTATGTGCGCATTAGCATGACAACGCATCAGCGCATTACCTTGAGTGAACAGCGACTTCCAGTCAATTTATGTGTCGCGCTTCAACCAATTCAGTAGCTGCATGTCACATCACTCCAATAACCTTGTCAAGAATTACGTAGGCCAACTAGTTGAGTCTCGTGTTCCAACAACAACAGTCGCTGTTTCAATGTCAAGTTTTTTAATGCGCTATTTTTCCAATTTTTTAATCTCTAAGTATTCCCACACAACTATTTACCACAGACTTTTTATCTAATTCAGTAGCAGGACCAGGCTAGAAACGTTTCAAGCTTCACCTATTGACAAGGTTTGTAAAATTATTCATTGTAGCATCACACTATAGAGTGATGCTACTATGACATAGGACAATGATATAGACATAGGTCAGCACTTATTTGAAGATTATAGTATGATTTGTTAAAATATATAGTTTTTGAAAAAAAAATTCCACAAATACTTTATTTTTATCATGTATATATTTTTATTCTCCTTGATAATTAATTATTCGAAATCAGATTTAAAAGTTGAATCATAAAAAGTTAACAGTTACTTTATTTTTTTACTAAAGTTTTTTCTCAATAAGGTATTGACAGAATTATGTTGCATTTGCATTCGTGTAATGTTCAAATTAAATTCTATAAGAGCTCAAAAACTAGATTATTAGACTAAAGAAAATAGAATGATTCTCAAATTTGTACTTATGAATAATATCACTACGATACTAGATCAACTTTCATTGAATTACTTACTTTCTAATGAAATTCCTTTTCTTATGTAAGAAGTCTATCTATGCAGTTAAAATAATGTATGATTCTTTGGAGTCTGACTTCTTAATCAAAAACGAGAATTGAACAAACTTAACGAACTTGAATGAATAACAAACTGGCGGGCCGCTTAGCGCAGTTGGTTGGGGCGTCACAACTTCAACTTGCTGTCGTTTCAGCGGTCGTGGGTTCGAATCCCACTCCTCCGTCTGGCATGTATATGTGTTATCATTCACCTCATTACCCACGCACAAGTCTCGGACTCATGTGGGCATCATCACCAATAAAAAAAATTAAATACAAACTTTTATGCGCAGATAAAGGAGATTCAATGGTTACTGAACGTGCTAGATCTAAATAAAAATTGAACCATGGAATTCGACAAACAAATTGTTCGACAAAGATTTTTATACCTCCTCTAGGTAATGTATAGAGAAGCCATCAATCTCTCCCCATAGGGGAATTCTATTTTCCACCAAAATAAAAATTTAGATGCATTTCAGCTTGTAAAAACCATGAGAATTATTCAAAGTCAGAAGTCACTATTTCAGGTTATTACTAGTAATATACAGTTTATAACTTACTAGATATACAGGTAATTTCTAGAGTACGTCAAAAAATTGACTTCTCAAATATTGATTTTTTCAGTTTCTATCAAGACTGAAAGTTTAAGCAATGAAAAAAGTGAATCGAAAGTGCTCAACTTTTTTCGAAAATAGCATCCCCGTTTGAATAAGTAGTGTTGGGTGAGTGAGAACTACTAGTAATGTTTATCCGTCACTGTATAGCTGAGAAGAGCTCCAGGTGTACTCCAACTTGTGAAAACCATTGGAATACAAAGTCAGAAACCTACACTTAAAGTCAAACTTGAACAAAGAGGATATTGAGAAGGGGTTATAATGTTCAAAAATCGACGCTGTAGCTGAGAAGAGCTTCTTTTGGGACGTATTGAGTGAACTTTGAGCATATTTTCGTGGAGTAAACTTTCATCCCGACTTTCAGGGTGTTCTTTCCTTATTGTTAGGAAACAAAGGCAGAAGCAGTTCTTTTGAGAAGAAACAAAAGCGAGAGTGCATTGTCATTTGGAACAGGTGAATATACGAGCCAGGAGAAGTGGGGTTGACATTTTACAGGTCGAATGTCGGTGGCATTTAGACGAGTGTGAACAACACAGCTTTCCCCCATTATTGATTCCAGAAAAGCCAAAAGCCATGGACAGAACACACACACTACCACCAGCATAGAACGCAATCAAATCAAACGTGTTCACTCGCTCTGTATTTTTCCTTTTTTACCTTCCCTATTTTCTTTCAATTTTTAACATCTCTTTCCCCTTTACAATCTCTTTTTTCACTCCTGTCGCTCAGTCAATCTCTCCAACTTTTCAATCTCCAAAATTGGAAGAACATTGATGAAATTAGAATGATGTCAATGGATAGGTGCAATAGAATAATATATGGATTTGTGTCATAACAACGAGAACGGAAACTATCAATCATCGAAACGATAGAAAATATAATTTTAATAAAAGATCTTTTAAATAATTTTTCAAAACCGAATAAGATATTTTTCGCCTCTTTATTTTTAAAGAAAGTTCCTAGAGATAATAAGTATTTATAAGTATAATATGATTATTTTGGAAGATCTACATCTAAATATCGCAATGAAAATTACTCTGATAAGAAAATATAAATTATGTATGAGTGCACCTCTTTTGAGTAACGATACTTAAAAATCCCATGCATAGATCTATAAATAGATCCTCTATAGAGTTATTATATTTTTAGTCACATTTTGTTATCATAGAATAAGTTTAATAAGACTGTAAAATGCTTTTTTGGCATGATAGGATAGAACTCGTTCTCCACACACAGGTTGATGCCCATGTGGGGGACTTTCTTCTAAGCTTACTGTATAACTGTGCCTATGTTACTGTTTCATGAAGGAAATAGAGTTATCAATCAATTAATAGCGAAACTCTCATCAATCACTTTATATTTCAAAAACTAGTATACAGTATTAAACAGTAATCTTTATTTTTTTAATATTTAAAATTGTCAGTGGAGAACCTTCATGAAGAACCACTGAAGATCCTCCAACTAAAGCTCCTGTCTTATCTGACAAAGCCTTGTACCCTCGATTGGGTGATTGTCATTTCACATTGTTGTAATGCTTCCTCAGGCACGGCTGGAGGTCTACTGAATCAGGTTTGCAAACTAAGGTTATGATTGATGGTGAGGCGGGATGGATAGATGACACGGCGGGAGATTTGAATCTAGAATTATTGACAGTGTGTGCGAAAGCGGCCCATAGACGACCAACCTTGTTGCCAACTCAAGTTGTCAACTTGATGTCCTTGGACACCACAGACTACAACTCAATCTACAACCTGGTTTGCAACTTTGTTGTCAACTTCAGTAGCCTCATCACTTCGGGTCAAATTAGCCTTTCCTCCATCTAGCTTTCTTGCAAGTAATTAACGTTTTTAACATAGTAGGCCTATTATTAATACGTAATAATAAATTATATTTCGGTCTTATTTCACAGTAATGAGTCAGAATCCTTTGTTATTTTTTATTTTGAATGAATTGTGTGATGATGAAGAGAGTCGCCCAAGAAAAAAAGAAAAATGTGGATGAAAGAGTGGTACCAACGTACTGAGTTTTCTCATTCTAATTTACTAAATTCAATACAATCCAGGTATTTGGACCTCATGGTCATGGAGGAAGTCAAGTAGATCAAAATACCATAAATTGGGCACGTATTCGTCCTCAGCCCCAGCACCTGACCTGACACTTGCATTCACTTTTTTTAGTTCTCTACGGTAGCAAGTTTTAATGTTGGCGAATCTTTTTTTTAAACTATCTGCATTAGCAGCAGGATCGATTTTAATATACACTTGCAATAGTTTCTCCCACGCATTTTTCTTTTTTAACCTATCTTTAAAAACGTCTGACTTTACTTTCCAGAATTCTGCAAGCTCTTCAGCAGTACAAATAAATCATTCCAAAGCTCATTATTTGGAATTGTCGTCATTATTATAATTGAAAAAAGTTAACTAAATTAAAAAAAAATTAAAAACTAGCTAATTATTGAAAAGTAAAAAATAACCAACAAATTTATCGTCAAATATAAAATTGCAATGTGTAAGTAACTATCAAGAAACAGGACAACAAGTGTACGAAGATGACACGAGATTTCAACTGATGTTGTGAACCTAGTTGACAACCTGCCCACAGACACTACAACAAGTTCGCCAACATAAGGCTCCGCCCACAGAAAATCCAAAGTTTTTAACCTACTTCAAAAACCTGCAACTTCAACACCAACCTCCACTCCAACCAAAATTCCAACCACCAACCTAGCCACAGACACGCAACATGAACTCCAACATAACCAAGGACACCAAGTTGACAACTTGAGTTGGCGACAAGGTTGGTCGTCTATGGGCCGCTTAAGGTTTATTTACAAATAATTATTCATGTTCAAATATCAGATGAAAAAGTAATATGGAACTGCAACATCTATTATTATTATTATTATATTTTTGCATTTTTTGAGAATACGATTTTGTAATTAAACTGACGATAAAATCTAGAGAACTTAGTATTGAAATTAATCAAGCTAAAATACAGTTATTAGATTAAAGAATCCCTTACAGTAGTTGCGCCATATACAAACTTAAACGGAAGTTATTCGTCTTTAGAAGGTCTACCAGCATACTATAGAATGCATAAGCATTTTATAAATATAAAAAGAAAAATATTCTAGAATTTTTTTCAAAAACTAAAAGAGCATCAGGATAAGAAAAACAATCAGTTAGCCAAGACTGAATAGTAATAGATCTCCGACAATTGCAAACGTTTCACGACCCAATTGCTCTATGCAAAACTTCTAATCAAATGAAAAAAATAAAATGATTTCGCCTTCGAAACGACTGATTCGCATTCAGGCAGGCAACGAACGGTACATAGAAGGAAGCCAACTGAACTGTATCACACAAACAAATTCCGATCGATTTATCGAATCAGAGCAAATAAGAGTTCATTTTAAAAAGGAAGTAGACCACGATTTCCAGTGACTTACTCGACACTGATTCACTGTTTTGAATAGCTGAACAATTTAGTTGATTAAATCAGGGGAGAATAAAAAAAAATGGGCAGCTCTATTTAGAAATTGTAGTTTTGAGATCTGAATAAGATATTTCTGAAGATTGTGTGATTTACAGAGCAGTGTGTGATGAATCACAATTTATTATTATTATTATTAATTATTATTATTATTATTATTATTTTTATATTATTATCATTATTATTCGAATATATTTATGTTTGGGGATATTTCTGAAGACTGTATGATTTACAGAGCAGTGCGATGAATCACAATTTGTTACAAACTTATAGAGTACCATACAAGCGAACCTCCATTACCTCCACGGTACTCTATAAGCTAGAGCTAACAAAAAATGTCCTCAGAAAAAGTAAGTTCTCTGCTGTAAAATCACTTCCCGGTGGTTCGGAACCCACCTAAAACTGTAGGTCCAACTCATCAATCACCATCATTCAACTCATTACCCACGCACAGGTCTCAGACCAATGTGGGCTTCATCCTCCAAAAGAAAAAAAAAGTTTCACCTTAGTTTTCTTGTTAACCGCCATTTTGTTTTTATGAGAAATCATCAGAAATCATCCTCTCAAAAAAAAACAAATCGATTTATTCTTTTCTTACATTTACATTAAAATTTTCTTATCCATAAAAGAATGATAAAATATATGAGAAAGATCATCAGTGTATCAGATCGAAGGAGGTTATGAAGGATTGCGAGTATAACAAAAAAATGTTATTGAAAATCAATTTTTTCAATCTAATATAACTGTTACTGTTAGTAGTACTAGGACTAACGATCAGTTTTTTCTAGCCTAATAAATATTTATTAAATTACAATTATATAAATTAAATTATTAAATATTATAAATTAAAAATAGTATAAATTATTGAATTTGAAGTTATTACCAGAAGAACCTCAATAGATTCTTCTTGTTTAAATTTAATTTACATATTTCATATTTACATATTTATAACTAATAAATTTATGAGCACTACTTCCACTGAGCACTACTGAACACTGTCACACCAGGTCTGTTGGCTTCTTTCTTCTCTGTCAGTCTCCTCACTGAATTGAAAATCAATTAAAGTTAAAAAAAGTTTTGAAGAAAGTGAAGAATGAAATTGTAGAATAAAATTTTGTTATTTTACACTGGTAGAATAGATTAGTTTTTCCTGCATTGCTGAATGCTAAAGCGGTTTCTGATCATTCTTTACAGTGTACAGATCATATTCAACAGAAAATTGAAATTTTTCTGTGTAACTAGTTACAATACTACATTCAGTTGTGTAGCATGTGGTCATCATTTCGTGATTTTGTGCTTGCATTTAATTATTCCTTTTGTAAGTATTACACAGACATTTCATTCTTCTCATCCATCATATTATTTTAGTAGTTTAAATTTTTATAATTGAAATTTTGTTAATTTTATTATTTTTCATACTCTTGATCTATTATTGTATTCATTGTGTTATTTATTATTGTCATCATAATGACTTTACTTGCTTGTTTTCTTTATTATTGATTGAATTTTCTTCTGTTTCCATTTTCATTTATAATTATTTCAAATTGCATAGTGTTGAAATTATAGTATTGTGTGAAGGAGGCAAAATGGGGTTACACCTGTTGTCTCCATTAATAAAATTATTTAATTAAAAAAAAAGCTATTACATACAACACTTTCCTCATTTTTCTTGTCATACATACCTAGGATGTCTTGCCAACCCAATTATAAAGCTACAATCAATCTTAAGGGTTGATTACATTGGGATAGTTACTCGCTAAGCGAGTAGGGAGTAGGACGTTACTGCCGACCGTGCTACAGCAGCTCAGCATACCAAGCCGAATTATATTAAAAATTTATCTTCCAGAATCACCCCCATACTATGGAATTTCTAAGACAATAAATAATATTGCAACACAAAATTAAAATATGAAGTTTACCAACAATTATTCAATAAAATTTCATCAAAACAATATACAATATATCTCATCTGAAGTGTTATGCTGGCAGCCTGCGTGATTAAGTGTCGGCTTTGGCCACAATAATATTGTATTTTGGTGTTGGCTACTCTGCCAGCGAGTATAAATGTGACCAAATTCAAAGTAGACAGGCTCTCACGCAGGCTGCCAGCATAACACTTCAGATGAGATATATTGTATATTGTTTTGATGAAATTTTATTGAATAATTGTTGGTAAACTTCATATTTTAATTTTGTGTTGCAATATTATTTATTGTCTTAAAAATTCCATAGTATGGGGGTGATTCTAGAAATAATTTTTTTTATATAATTTGGCTTGGTATGCTGAGCTGTTGTAGCACGTTCGGTTAGTAACGTCCTACTCGCTACTCGCTTAGCGAGTAAACTATCCCAATGTAATCAACCCTTTACGAAAGAAGCACCAGTGAAGAAAGATGCAAAAAATCAGTCACAGATGATTGACAAAGAAAAAGAGCATCCAGATTGATTATTATGAATTGAGATCAGGTCGAAGAGCGGGGGGAATAATCAGAGGAAATGCAACGGTTCCAGTATGGCAGATTGATTTGATCTAACCATCGATATACTTATATATCGATGTGTTCTTGTATATCGATGGATCCAACCGATCATACTGTTCAAATCCCACTTTGTTCTTGTCACTGTTGAGACAATCTCAACAGGCTTTCCAATACAAGAGCCTTGGGCGTTTTCATTCGTTTAAAAATTACCAACGCTCTTTTAAATTACTTGCAAGGCAGCATAACAGTACTGCGTAACCCATCGCTCCCAATTCTCTTTCAATTTGAAACTCCTTCAAGCAATGGCTGTTCCTGTGTTACATGACATATCGAATCGAAGTCGAAACTACCATTCAAAACCATTTGATTAATGTTTGTAGCGCTCCAGTGGAACAAAGTGACAACGATGCGTTGAGTTATTTCACACTATTTTGTATTCATACACAACTGAATGACTAATTTAGATCTTGGGTCAACTGAATTAGTACAATTGGATATGACTAATCTAGAGCTTGGGTCAACTGAATAAGTACAAATGACCAATTCAGAACTTAGGCCAACTAATTAATACGAGGAGAGCACTTACTTGATTTGGTAGCAGACTAATTCAAAGTGGAATCACTTGTGGAAAGTTTAAAGCTGTCTGAGAAACTCCATAGCAGATTAATAACAAACCTGAAACAAATCATGACTAATGTGATTACTCAAATTTAGACATTGAAATACTGATACTGAATTTTTTTGTCAACCACGGAACCAAGGATTTTTTCAAGGCATCCTGGGCAAATAAAAAACTGATTCTAGTCAAATTTTGATAAATTTATGATATGTTGGTGCCATGTCTGGTTTTATCAGAAAAGACAGGAGCTTGAGAGTTGAAGAAAGGCCAATATATCACTAAAAATTTTGAATATTGAAAAAATTATGATTACTATTTAATGTTGTACTACTTTTTAAAATATAAAGTGATTGATGAGAGATTTATTTATAGTTTTAATTTTAAATATTAAAAAAATAGATTACTATTTAATACTGTACCGTACTAGTCTTTAAAATATAAAGTGATGAGAGATTCCCATTTGCATGGGATTTTCAAGTATCGTTGCTCATACATATAATTTTCTTATCTGAGAGAAATTTTCTTCGCGATGTTTAGTACATGAAAATCTTCCAAAATACATATATAATGAACGATTATCGTTTCTATTGATATCGTTTCGATGATAGATAAATAGATTCTGTTCTCGCTGTTATGACGCAAAATCCATATTATATTATTGCACCTATGCATTGACATCTAATTGCTTCATTATATCAATGTTTTTCCAATTTTGGAGATTAAAATGTTGGAGAGGTTGACTGAGCTAGAGGAGCGAAAAAAAATTGTAAAGAAGAAAGAGAAGTTAAAAATCGAAAGAAAATAGAGAAGGTAAAAGAGGAAAAATATTTTTTTTCCCTGATGAGATATATAATTTTTTTATATTTTAAAAACATTTGAACTTGAAAAACCTTACAAGTGCATGCTTTCTAAGTCTCCCTTGAGTAAAGGAAGTCTCAAGGTAGGTTCATAAATAAAGGTCTAAGTGTTGGTGAATATTGAACCCCAATCCTAATAAATGACATCACCTTATTGCATCATCATTACCATTTGTTCAATATTCGGTCATCATAGGCTTCATGATGACTAATTATTCAATTTCGAATAATATTTGCTGTTATCTTAAAATAATTGAAGTGCCTTTGAATATGAATCTCGATTCGAAAACGATTGGTCTACGTGAGTGGTAATATTATTGATTCACAATTAAAATAGACTGCAAGTCGTTGAATTTACAGTAAAAAGTTAATAACTGAAGCTTTGCTGTTAACTTGTGATGATTTTGATTTAACTTAATTTTTCTCAAGATGGTATTTTTAAATGCAGTTATATAATATTATTTTCAAATATTTTTTTTTATCTTTATCTTTTAATAATAATAATAATGTTTATTGCCAAAAAATAACTTACAAAAAATCAATACAAATACATAATGAAGTACAGATGAAACAAAATAATATCATTGATCTTACTAATTACAAATCATTGGCAAAATTACTGGGCGCAAAAAAAATGAATTTTTCCGTCCGCGCCCAGGAGTTATATGTCTAATTTTCAATGAGGAAAAAACATTAAAAATAAACAAGAAGCAATTGTCTGCTTGAGTGATTTATAACTAACTGAATAGTGAACATCCAAGTAAAATTATCAATAATAATTATAAAAATAAATTAGTTTTGTATGTATAATATGCTGAGGAGAACAGCACAAAACATTTCAAAATAATATTTTAATGATAATTGAAGTTTTGCTGTTTATCTTGTGATAATTTAACTTAATGTTTCTCAAGACAATATTTCAAAATTCAGTTATATAAATTATTTTCAAATATTTCAAATGATAATCGAAGTTTTGCTGTTTATCTTGTGATAATTTTTCTCAAAATAATATTTCAAAATGCACGCATTTTAACATGTTAGCCAGGTGCATCTCAATTTAGGCGTGTCCCAAAACACAATGTAAGAGGAACAATAATAAATAAATATAAATATAATAAATAATAAATAAATAAACAATAAATATAATGCTCAAATAATGGGAGGAAAATACTAATTTCAATACGTAAATTGAAAGAATAGTGATAGCCATGAGCCGTAGCTGGTATCTGTTCAATCAGGTAGAGATAAGCTGCGTTCTCCTGGACACTCTTTGTAAGGGTGACCGATTAGATTGGCCAGCAAAAATGTCACTGTTTTCTCTGTAAAATCACTTCCCGGTGGTTCGGAACCCACCTAAAACTGTAGGTCCAATTAATTCATCAATCGCCATCATCCAACTCATTAACCACGTACACGTCTCAGACCTATGTGAGTCGAAATACTTTTTTCATCCTCAGAAAAAAAGTTAAAAATCTATAGACATGAATCATGATGGAGACGTAATAAACTGAAATAATTCCACAATATAATTTTGAACAGATAATCTAAGACGTACAAGTTTTAATTCATTCCACAAATGACGATCTATCCACATCTTGTAATATGAAATACTTGATGAACAAGCTAATATCAAAACTGTCAATGAACTTAAAGTTAAATTAAGATTTTATAAATGTGTGATTATTTCTTGTGGGGCTATCTTAAAAAAAAGTGTAAGTCACACGCCCAATGACAATCATTGTCTTGAAAACAAGGATTCGAGAAGAAATTGCTGCAGTTCCCATTGAAGCACTTCGACGGGCCATGCAAAATCCCCCCTATACGCTTCCAAGAATGCATACGTTGGAATGGTCGTCATCTAAAGGATATTGTCTCCAAGAATTGAAATTTTTTGCTAGGTAAGTACTTTGGCAAGTATTTTTCTTTATGATTTTACTATATAACGTTTAAAGTTATTTTTTTCTTACTTTCGTGAGTGTTATTTCAAATTTTCCCGTTTCTCTGTGCCACCCTGTATAAAAGTGAGTAAAAATCCTAATTTAAAGTGAAATTTAAAATAAAATTTGATAAATATATAAGTGAGTAAAAATCATAATTTAAATTGAAATACTGTATCAGTGATGAGGATTTTCTGTCTTGCTGTTCAGCTTCCCGGAAAAATCAAAAACAAGCCTATTAAACGTGTAGTAGCATGAGTCAGTCTTGACCTGTACATCTTGAATCGTTGTTCATATAATTTACTGATAGCGGACGTGCTAGCCAAGTGTAGTAGTTTTGATAATAATGGCCAGGACTGAATCTAGGAGATAAGGTCAAATTGCATGCAGAAAGTCAATCAGACTCAACGAAAATATTGACTGAGTTGAGTTTCCTATAACGCAACACATTAAATCGAGTTCACTAGAGTTGGGGAAGTATTATTACTATCATAAGGTCTATGATGTGAGTCTTTGAAAGCTAAATGAGAGTTTAAAGACCAGTTTTGATAGGACTAATCATTTGAGAACGGAAGAGTTATAGAAGATGAACCTGTCAGGCAGGATACAGTTTCATTCATTGAGTAAGTAACCTGTTCATTCAAGAGATTCAACTTCATTTTCAGGACAGGCGGATTTGCGAGAGGTATTATGAAAAAGTCTACCAGGTTCCATTCTGAATTATTGCGAGGATTAAGATGGTGGAATCTGTTCTAGAAAGATGGGCAATAATATCTTGAAATAATGAGCGCAGTCACTCGACGATCGTACCTGAGATTTGAAGAGATTCAATTCAAACCAGGGGCGCCATTTGAAGACACAGCCCCCCCCCCACAACATTTGCCAAAAATGCATTAGATTGAACAAAATTTCTTTATTTTTTTTCAATTCAATACTTTATTTCTCACCAAAGTCATTACAACTGACAATATAAATTTAAGAAAATACAATAAAATATAAAAATTCTAACACATTAACAAAATAACAGTAACATATGGAGTGAGAAATGACCTAAACTATGGTTACATGCACTAGGATAGGTCAAGTTAGGGAATTGGTAAGGATAAGGATGGGATCAAAAAGGTTGGATTGTATGGGAAAAACTATTCATCTTGGAAGAAAGCTCACAATCTGAAAAAGTATCTATGTCTAATCCAATTTTCAATTATCATTTTAGTAATTTTTGACTTATTATCTACTATGATGCAAGAAATCTTCTGGAACTTCATTGATGATTTTTGTGCTTATATAAATTAATTGTCTCCTAATTGATTCTATGTTCGTATTGTAAACTTTGTACTGATTTGTTGAAGGCCTCAAACTGTTATGTCCTACCATGTTATTGTTTGTGAGTGGAAAACTTATTTTATATTTAACTATGTACTTGATTACATTTTTAATGTATAACTGCCTTAGAGTCAAAACTTGAAATTCCGAAAAAAGTAGGTTTGTAGGAAAAAGCCTAGGTTTATTTAATATACTTTTTATTATTAACTTACATTAGGACCAATTTGAATAGCGTATTTTCTAAATTACTTAATTAAGTTATATTCTTGTTGCCAAGAGTAATATGGAGCATATTTTGCCAAAATTCAAGAAATTCAGATGCATATTTTTAAATCTGACAACGATTGACGTTTGCCCCCCCCCCCCCCCCCCCATTACTAGTTTTATTGACAATTGTATTATTTTCTATGTTGTATTCTATCGATCCTCTCCAGCATTATCGGTAGTTGTTGTTTTTGTATTTAAAAATTTTATCATGTTTTTCTTTTAATATAATTATTTAACGTAATACTTATTACTCATATACAAATATAGTATAATTGTTAGCCTGTTCAATTGTTGGCTATGTTGTGATATACTTTATACCATCATGACTTGGTGAGTCACAATAGTAGCCTATTCAAACAAAAACCTAGTTATATTGGTAGGAAATTCTACAACAAGCTACCGCAGTTTTTGAAGAGTCTTGAAAATATAGAAATATTTAAAAATCAATTGAAGAAATATTTAGTTGATAAAGCTTTTTATAGTGTACAAGAGTTCCTTTCACATCAAAATTAAGCCTCACCTCAACTAATTGAAGTAATTATGGTATCTAGTGTATAATATTGTTGATCTGACTTGTCTTATACTCCTTAACTGGAGTCTCCAAGACGTAATCTACAAAAAAAAAAAAAAAAAATGTGAACTCAATTCATTTGTATCCGAAAACAAATAATCATAATAACAATAATAATGATGGCCCATAATATATCGAGTGACCTGGCTGGCTCAGGTTTGGTGTCAGAGTTATCAGGTCGCACCTGATTAAGTTCAGGGCCTCTGACGTCACTTAACGACTGTTTTTAGGCATCCGGGACCGACGGGCTTAACGTGTCCTCCGAAAACAAATAATATTATGATTATCATCATCATTATTATTATTATTATTAATAGTTTATTGCTGAAGACTGTTTATTAGTGAACAGTTAGAAACCCTTTTTGCCTCCTTTACGGAATAATTCGCATTTCAAATAATACATAAGAAAAAGAAGAGAAAATAAATCCTTAATACTAGTAAAAAAAATGACTGTAGTAATAGAATTACATACTAAAATTTGAATTTCGAAAAGAAAGTTGTATAGAACTAAAAGAATAAAGTAATTTATATAGAATTTGTATTTAACTGTCAAGAAAGAATGGAATGAAAAGGATGGAAAGAAGGTAGAAAGGAGAATATTCATATTATTGAAGCTCGTATTATCCGTAGAAGCATCTATAATTTGATATTTTACTGTTTCAATCTGTAAAATTATAATTTTTCGATCAATTCTAATGAAAAACCGATCGTAAACAACAGCGAGAACTTCAACTTAATGAACTCTCTCTGGAATGTTTCATCTTTTCCAGTTGTCCCATAATTGGCAGCCACCATGAAGAGAGGCACGAAGTTCAAGTAAAAGTCAGGAGCTGACACATTCTGACATTGGCTGACCAATCTAGCAAGGCGAGGCGACGACTCGGGTAACATAGGCTACTCAGACAGGTGAGCATTGAGCTAACAACAAGTGTATCATCATACTCATTGTTCTGCGCACGATTTCCAACTGATGAAGCGTGGCGATCAGGCCATTCACCCTCTAGGTCACCAACTCAATCATGCTCACTCGCCGCTAAAGTGTTGTTTTCAAGTCACTAGTACCAGACAGACATGAGGACGCTGCCTGACAATTACAGTATCTATTTTTCAACAACAATTTTACTGTTTGTTATTTTTTTACAGCAAAACACTCGCTCACTCTTCCAGAATTGGTTTTAAATTCAAGAGTTGACCAGTTATTGGCATTTGAAATACATAGCTCAGCTAAAACAGTGATGTTTTCAAGTCTTGTTGCCAGAGTACTAGAGGACAAGAGAACGTTACCTGCACAATAATTATCTATTTTGTCAACAACAATTTTATTTTTTTAATTTTTGACAATAAAACACTTGCTCATGCTTTGGAGTTGTTTTTGAGTTCAAGAATTAGTTAAATAACAATAAAACATTCGTTCATTCTCTCGATTTAGTTTTGAATTCAAGAGTTGACCAGTTACAGTGCGAGACTGAGCTCCTTGTCCCTCGGAGGAATGCACTACGTCATTACGTCATAGCAAAAGCAATGCAATTGTGCGCCTCTGTGCGTGCGTCCGCGCTGCCCAGTATAGTATTCTTCGTCTCTCCTCTTCAACCGTCAGGGACACGGAGCTTAGTCTCGCACAGTATTGGCAATTGCAATACATAATGTAACTGGCAATTGCATAGCTTAGCTAAAACAGTGATGTTTTCAAGTTTTGTTGCCAGTAGTACTCGACATGAGAACGTTTCCTGCATAATTATCTATTTTGTCAACAACAATTTTATTTGTTTTACAGTAAAACTCTCATACTTTGGAGTTGCTTTTAAGTTGAAGTATTGGTCAAATAACAATAAAACATTCGTTCATTCTCTAGATTTGATGTTCAAGAAACAAAGAGGTATTGGCAGTTGCAATACATAGCTCAACTAAAACATAACTCTAATACTCTCATTCACATTTGAATTGTTTTCGAGTTCAAGAATTAGCCAGTTATCAATAAAAACACGTTCACTCTAAAGATTCGTTTTGAACTTAAGAATTAACTAGGCAGTTTGAAGTAACTGACAATTTAACAAACTGACAAATATACAGAAACAGAATTTATCAATTTCGAATTCCTCAAAGTGCAATTAGGCCGGCAATTGGGAGGTCCGCAGTTCGATTCCCGGTGGTGACTGATATTTTTGAACAGTAGCATTCATCGATTTCCATCAGCTATTCAATGCTGTTGTCAATATCCGCCATTGCGGAAGTCTTCAGTATAAATTAATAACACTTTGAGAAATTCAAAATTAATAAATTAACAAGTTATTAGCAATTTATTGCAATAAATACACTCTTAATATTTGGTTTGTATTTAAGTACAGTATTAACAAGGTATTAGCAATTGCAATAAATACCTCAGCTAAAACAGTATCTCTGATACTCACATACCTTAGAGTTGTTTTTGAGTTCAAGAACTCAAATTAACAATAAAACATACGTTTACTCTCTATATTTGGTATTGAATTCAAGAATTATTGGCCAGTTGTCTGCAATTGCTCTACGAATCTCGGCAATCGCAATATGTATCTCAGATAAAACAGTACCTGTGATTCAATTTACTTTTCAAACTACATTATTATCATTCACCTCATTACTCATGAAAAAGTCGCCAATTCATGTGGGTGTCATCAGACTAAAATCCTTCAACATTTTACCCCTTCCAACTATATCTGATAGCTCCTAGTTATGAAAATAGATATCAATCCTCCGATTGGAGAAAAGAAACGTGAAGAATGAATCACTGTAAACAAAGAGCCTCGGTGGATGAGTTAGTGACCGAGTCTCAGACCCAACAATCATTTGATTGTGACTTAGTGTTATGTTAATAGATTATATCAAGGTTTTTCGAAATTTATAGAAACGAAAGATTCTATTTTCAGATTAAGATTTCAAGGAATTAGAATTATGGAGGCAACTAAAATACATTGATTCGAGAAACCAAAACATTCCTATTGTTACAAAAGCAAGCAAAGCAGTTATTTACGCACATAGAACTACGTTCTTCTACATAGATCATTCAATTCATGGTCGAACGTGACTTGAAACCCAATCTGCATTCTCTTGCTTTTCACATGTATTTGTGACTCTTATTCTTCAAGTCTGCAGCTCTCTCACTCAATTGAATTTCTTGAGATTTTTTCAGACTTCCTGAACAATTGAGGTCTATATTCCAAGCATTTTCGAAGCTTCGAGAAGCCGCCAATTCTTGGAATTATACAACTACAACAGCTAAAGAAGTCCTCGTGAACAAGCTAGTTTAGTTTACAAACCTGCGTGACAGATTGTGTTACAGATCCCGTGAGAGAGACAATCCAGTGCCAGTGAAGTAAACAGTGCTTTATTCCAGTGTCAAGTGCAGAGACAAGTGTTTACTGTTTGTGCAGCTTACTAATAGTTTAAAGACGTTGTGTTAAGTGATATTTTTTGGGACTGTCAAATAACGAATTGGACTGTGTTTTGTAAGTGATTAGTTGCTCTTTTTATCATTTCTTTCTACATTATTGTACAGTTTATTGGACTCTTGTTTCTTTTATTATTGATCAGCCTGTAATTAATTGTTTATTAATTCTTGTAAATAATTACTGAAAATAAGTATTAGCTTGTCATTTGTTGATCTGTTTTTTATTTATTAATTGAACTTACAATTAGTGTGTGTAAAAAGACTAATTTGTGTAAATAAAGTGCAAGTGTGAACTTTAGTGTTGCCAGCCTTATTTTAGCTATTAGAACCCGTAACAATTGGTGTCAGAAGTGGGATTTCTTTCAAGTTTAATTTAAAATGGCTGGCAAAATTACATTGTGTGATTTAAAAGTGGCTGATCTCAAACGCCAGCCTTATTTCAGCTATTAGAACCCATAACCCATCTTGCGAACTGATCATCTAGATAGCACTGCAATTTGGAGCTTAACGGCTTGTTTAAAATCTACAAAATTGATTTAAATTATTGTTAAATCATCAAGGTATAAATGGTTGTTGGAAGAATAATGATTGTTTATAAGAATAATAATTTTTGAACAAGAATGACTTACAAGCAGGAAGAACATTCCGGAGAACCCTTGAAATTAGTGGATAAGCCTAATCATATTGAAGGTTTTTTCAAAAAAATACTTTGACTTGATCATATTCTAAAATTGTGTTTAAAAATGCATACCATGAAATACATTTCATTAAGTTGAAGTGTGCTGCCACTTTCAGTAATAATTCATATTTTTCTAGACGATGGGAGATAATAATGAAAGTGAGTCTACTATATAAACATCAAAAGTCGGTACCGGTACCTGTTTCAATTCAATATCCATAGTACCTGAAGTAATGCAGCAATGGTTATAAAATGTTCAGTTTATTACTCACACAATAACTAAGCTCAGATAACAAAAGTGGAAATGAAAGTCATATACTGTAGTTGATCTCCACAAAGCAAGAGGCAAGCGGATTTTGAAAAAGGAAGACGAAGCAATGCGGATGAATCCTCCACGACTGAGGATCAACTGCTCGGCACTAAGCCAGCGAAATCCAAGTACCGTATTCAGAAGACAAACAGAAAAACTTCTGTATTAGGGAGGAATCCTGAGCCGTTCGCTATTTTAATTGGATGGCGAAAATCCAAAATGCTCGGCAATAAAAATTTTATTAAACTAGTTCCAGAAGAAATCCTAGTAATCCGAGTGGGAATCCAAACCCACATAATCCCAGTTGGTAAGTTTTCAAAGAAACTTTGCTCGCTCTGATCAATAATTCATAGAAATTTCTGTATCAACATTCAATGTCAGGAAACCACTGTATTGAAACTTTTAGAATCTCAATAGTTTTTCTAAATCGAAAACAAGGTGAAACTACCAATTATTGGCCAGTAAAGGATAAGAAGTCTGACTTTAATTTTAAATTTCATATTTTAGATATTATATGATAAAAATATTTTAATATTATTTATATGATATGATAATATTATCACATTATCTAAGGTTTTTAAAATAAATGGCAATTTTTTCTCAAACTATTTCCAGTATTTGTAAAGAAGTAAACCTTCCGATATCCTTAGAAAAAAATTATTTATAGTTTGACAATAAAAAGGCTCAACTAAATTAAAACCATTGAAAAATATTATTAAATTAAATAATACTAGAAAACTGGTAAAATCTTTAATCATGATAAATTAAAAAATTTAAACTCATTTTTTCAACTCATGCCCATAATGTGGGCTTCCTAATATCGGCCACCCAATGGCAAAGTAATGGGCGATTGTTTAAAAAACAGATTCCTTGAGAAGATGGCGAAATTTCATATACTTCAGGAGATCATAGCCTACCAAATAAGTTATTTCTCATCGATTTTCAAACTTCATACGTATGTTTTTAGAAAATAAAAATAAATAATAATTTTTTTGTTAATCCGCTAAATGGAAGCAGACGCTTATTTTTTACGTTAAAACTGTAAGTGGCTAACATTTGACAGGTGGCCTTTAATTGTTAGGTTTACTTTATAATATGTTATTATTTATTAATATCATCTATTGAAAAGTTTATCATTATGAATATAGCTGTAAAATGAAAATATATTCAACACTTTTATGTATAAAAATTAAGTCAGTCACATTTCTGTAACTTAAAATTCCTTCAAGTTGTAATAGTAGGCTACTGTATAAGCGTTAGGATGTATCAGTAGTATCACTATTACAACTTGAAGGAATTTTAAGTTACAGAAATGTGACTGACTTAATTTTTTATAATTTCAGCTTCTGATATGAGTGAGTTGATACAAAGATTTAACAATTAGAATGCCAGAATTAAATTCTTATGAAATCTAGTGAAGTAGAAAAATGATTGGGTATATAGGCCTACCAGTGATTCAGAATGACAAGTGTATAGAGATGCTTACTTAATCGCTTATTACTTATACACTTCATTGAAATAACTTATACATAATAGATAATGAATCATGAACTTGAAATATTTTTTCATGTCATTATTGGCTAGGCCAATGCTATTTTTGATAGCACACAGGACGTGATCTGTAGCTCAGATTGTCAGTTTTCAAAAATAAGAATCGGTAGCTTACTCCAAACAGAATTGAATAGTCGAAAGTGAGATGAAGTAACTTCGACATTGTTCATTGTTATTTCCTATTTCAATAGTTTTGGTAGTTGAAGGTACAAGGATGTGAACATCGTAATGTCATTGGTGCAGTAAATGATTGAAAATAAAAAAATTCTTACCGAAATCAATTCAGAGAAACGATAGCTGGTTTCAAGATCATCTGAAATGAGCACCAACCAACCTGCAAAAAATAAAATTACCTAATTAATCATAATTTAAAATCATTCAAAACTAATTCAGACATGCGCAAATGTGTTTATCGCCCAAATTTATTAAATGTATAGTCATAACATGACACTATACAATAAACAAAGGCTATATATTTTACTCAATAAATTCTGACTTCGAAACATTAGGAATATGCCTACGGATTATGGAAAAATTTCACAAATTTAGGTTCCACGATTAGACGATTAATGAGATACAGCGGTTTCAATTCTTCAAAATTCAAAACTATCAACTTTCTAGGAAATTTTGAAAAATTGTAACTTGAGACCTATTTTAGGAACAGACTAGCTATTGTGCCCGTCCTTCGTACGGATTATGTTTAGAAATAAGACTAAATATGTTTCGGCTTTTTTGATAGCAACAATCATGAAGTTGTTAGCAGCTTAGACCCCGTTCAGACGATACAGTTTTTTTGCGATACGGTTTTTTTACTGTACGGCGTCAACTGTACTGTGATGTTCACACGGTCCGGCTTTGCTGCTTATTGCTGTGCTCTCCTTCTTCTTCCATTGCGCTTTCAGTTCAGTTTTATTTATTCCAGTCCAGGATTTTTTTTATTTGTGTAAGACTTTTTTAAATAAGTTTCTTACTGAAGGTTTCTCTTAAATTTTGATCAAAGTACGCAAATTCTGGTTTCAATATTCCACACATTTTTCTCTCTTTATTTTTATATTAATCTTAAGTCTTGTCCCACAAGGCGGGTCTCTCATATATTAGAAAAATTAAATTTCCACAATTAATATCTTCCACTTCTGGACACTGGAATTCACTAATAAGAAGATCAATGCTGAAGAATATCAATGCTTACGATCTGAAGACTGCTTCCAGCGTAATAAGTGTATCGTTTGAACATATCCATTACCGGTACAATACATGTGCCACCGGATACGGATAGTTATTTTGCGGTACAGCTGATTTTAGCGATACAGTTTTTGAAGACAAAACCGAATGTAGAAATCGGCTAGAACAGCTTTTTTACTGGATCCAGTCAAAACAGTATTGTATCAACATACAATATGAAACGTACATGCAAACGAAAGCACTGCAAAATAACTGATACAGCAAATTTACTGTACCGCACAAAAACTGTATCGTGTGAACGGGCCCTTAGTAAACAACTTAGAACGTAAGCAATTAGAGGTATTGGAGAGAATATTTTTTGAGAACAGCTGAATGATATATCATCATAAATTACGTGATTTGTTTTTATGTGGTAATAATAGTGCTACCTGGCGAATTCTCAAGAGCCTAGCACAAACCGCACCTTCCTAAAATTGATAAAACATAAGATGAGCTTTGATTCACCAGACATATGTTTCCTAAAAGACTGCAATGCTCCGACTCCACAAGTCTGCAGACAGCGTAAATAACGCCGCGAAGGGCCCACCATTTATATTTGAGAACAGCTGATTGATATATATCATGATAAATCACGTGATTTGTTCTTATTCTTATGTGGTAATAAAACTTGGAAGAAATGTATCCAAAATCGCACAATACTTGATTTTTAAACGTTTATTATTCTGTTAAAAAAAAAGTTAATTTAGTTTTTTATAGCTAAAGACATTGTCAAAAAGGTTTTCAATACTGATAAATAACTTAAATCCCGATCGATGCTCTCGTTTTTCAGGAGAAGGCCGCGTAAAATGTATCCAAAATCGCAAAACACTTGGTTTTTAAACGTTTATTACTCTGTTAAAAAAAAAGTTAATTTTGTTTTTTATAGCTAAAGACATTGTCAATAAACTGTTCAATACTGTTCAATAACTAAAATCCCGATCGATGCTCTCGTTTTTGAGGAGAAGGCCGCGTAAAATGCCTTTGGGGCCGTGACAGACAGACAGACAGACAGACAGACAGACAGACAGACAGAAAGTGAGATAAGACTATTTTTGGCTTATTTAATGTATAAAACGTAAAAAGAACCAAAAAATATACAATTCTGATAAATGTACAGACAAAACTCTAATTTTATTTATATAGACTAGCAGCTACCCGTCCTTCGTACGGATTATGTTTAGAAATACGACTAAATATGTTTCGGCTTTTTTGATAGCAACGATCATGAAGTTGTTAGCAGCTTAGTTAACAACTTAGGACGTAAACAATTCAGTGACAGTTATCAGAGAGAATATTTGAGAACAGCTGATTGATATATCATCATAAATTACGTGATTTGTTGTTGTTCTTATGTTGTAATAATAGTGCTACCTGGCGAATTCCCAAGAGCCTAGCACAAACCGCACCTTCCTAAAATGTTAATTTTTGTTTTGATAAATTGAAATTAGAAAATTTTGTTTTTTTTTCAACAAAGAAATAATTGATAAAACATAAGATGAGCTTTAATTCACCAGACATATGTTTCCTAAAAGACTGCAATGCTCCGACTACACAAGTCTGCAGACAGCGTAAATAACGCCGCGAAGGGCCCACCATTTATATTTGAGAACAGCTGATTGATATATCATGATAAATTACGTGATTTGTTCTTATTCTTATGTGGTAATAAAACTTGGAAGAAATGTATCCAAAATCGCCCAATACTTGGTTTTTAAACGTTTATTATTCTGTTGAAAAAAAAGTTAATTTAGTTTTTTATAGCTAAAGACATTGTCAATAATGTTTTCAATACTGTTCAATAACTAAAATCCCGATCGATGCTCTCGTTTTTGAGGAGAAGGCCGCGTAAAATGTATCCAAAATCGCGCAGTACTTGGTTTTTAAACGTTTATTACTCTGTTAAAAAAAAAGTTAATTTAGTTTTTTATAGCTAAAGACATTGTCAATAATGTTTTCAATACTGTTCAATAACTAAAATCCCGATCGATGCTCTCGTTTTTGAGGAGAAGGCCGCGAAAAATACCTTTGCGGCCGTGACAGACAGACAGACAGACAGACAGACAGACAGACAGACAGAAAGTGAGATAAGACTATTTTCGGCTTATTTAATGTATAAAACGTAAAAATAACCAAAAAATATACAATTCTGATAAATGTACAGACAAAACTCTAATTTTATTTATATAGATGTATAACTAGCATTAAATTTTTGAAAATGTTGTTTCCTTGAAAAAATGAAAAAGTAACTTTTTCTGTCGGAGGCTTAGTTTGGTTTAAAATTTAAAAAAAAAACGAAAATAGTCCAGTTCCTGGGAGCTTTACCGGTAAGTTGTAAATGTTACCGCTAACGTCTGATTGGCAAATTCAAATTTTTTATCATCTATGAATTTATTAGACCAATCAAACGCCACCGGTAACATTTACTAGTTACCGGTAAAGCTCCCAGAAACTCGACCAATGAGATTGGCAATTTTTTTTAAGATGGCGGCGGAACACCACCTAATATTCTTGGGGATTTTTAGTACTCATATTATGCTGCATGTTTTTTCTGGACATATATCACGATTTTCATCCGCGTTTAATATTTTCCTTTCTCATCCGAAATTTCTGCTAATTTGACTAGACTAGTTCAATAGTCAATACTCCCTACTTCCAACTCAGTACTCTCACATGCCTTATTGATATAAGAAGTTATAAACATCAATCTATCCCAGGTATTGATTGAATCTAATTTATTACCAGGTAGCTGCTCGTAAGTTCATTGATTGATTAATTGCATTTATTAAGGGTGAAGTTAGGACTCCTGGTCCTCTCCAAATAAACATCATACACAATTTTGACAATAAGAATAATTGTAGTAAAACACAATAATTTAGGCCTATGTATCGAAAGTGTAAAGTAATATTCTGAAAAAAAAAACATTTTTCGTAAAAGTAGTGATTAATAAGAATTGAAAAAGTGATAAATACGTAAATAGTGATTATTAATAGTGATTTTCATGAGAAAAATAAAATAACCGTCTACTTCCTTTATTTCATTTCCAACATCGATGATTTATCAACACTAATTAATCCAATACTGTAAAACGAAATACAGCCTTTCACTCTTATTTTTCATTCCTTCAATTCGTTCCCACTAGGAAGTATTCATCAAAACTGGAGGTTTTTAGATTCCTGTCAAAATTTATAAAAGTGATTGGAGCTTTGTAAAATCCATAGAAGTTTCTAAGGAATGACGTATTTCTGGACTCAAATTAACACTAATATACAGTACATAGTACTCTAATAATATATGAAAGTACCTATATAAATTAATAGGGAGCTTGCCGATAGTTAGAAAAATAATGAACTTTTCATGTGAAATTTAACGACATGCAGTCAAATATTTGTTAAGAATAAGTATAATAACTCACTTAAACTGGCCGAGTACTTTCGAATCTATGAGATCCATCATCAGAGGCTCCTAGATCATCATGTCAGTTTTTTGGTTAGAAGTGTTGTGGTTTTTGTAAAATATGATCAAAAAGTTTGTGAGATTTAAAATTTAGTTGTTCATTGAGAATGTTTTGTTTATTGTGTGTGGTGTGTTTGTATATTTCAAATTGTTCCAAGGTGTTGAGTTCGTGTCCTTTAGATTTTATGTGTAGAATGTGTAGGTTGGTATTGATGTCGGTAAAAGTGTGTCCAGTTTGAATGATATGGTCGGCAAAATTCGATTCAGCTTTGGATGTGAGGGCCTGAAAGTGTTCCTTGTAACGTTGTTTGAATGTGCGGCCTGTTTGTCCTATGTAGAATTTGTTACAATCAGAGCAGTTTAGTTTGTAGATCCCTGGGAGATCGTATTTGTTTGTGTTCAGTGTGGTTTTGAGTGTAAGTGCATTTTTTATTTTGTTTTTTGTTCTGAATGAGATGGTGTGGCCGGCTTTTTTGAAGATTTTTGCTAGTCTGTGTGATTGTGGATTAATGTATGTCATTGTGATGTATTTTTTGTCAGTGGTGTTGGTGTTTTGTTTTTTGTTTCTTATTTTATGATTGAGTTTGTCACACATACATCACAATGACATACATTAATCCACAATCACACAGACTAGCAAAAATCTTCAAAAAAGCCGGCCACACCATCTCATTCAGAACAAAAAACAAAATAAAAAATGCACTTACACTCAAAACCACACTGAACACAAACAAATACGATCTCCCAGGGATCTACAAACTAAACTGCTCTGATTGTAACAAATTCTACATAGGACAAACAGGCCGCACATTCAAACAACGTTACAAGGAACACTTTCAGGCCCTCACATCCAAAGCTGAATCGAATTTTGCCGACCATATCATTCAAACTGGACACACTTTTACCGACATCAATACCAACCTACACATTCTACACATAAAATCTAAAGGACACGAACTCAACACCTTGGAACAATTTGAAATATACAAACACACCACACACAATAAACAAAACATTCTCAATGAACAACTAAATTTTAAATCTCACAAACTTTTTGATCATATTTTACAAAAACCACAACACTTCTAACCAAAAAACTGACATGATGATCTAGGAGCCTCTGATGATGGATCTCATAGATTCGAAAGTACTCGGCCAGTTTAAGTGAGTTATTATACTTATTCTTAACAAATATTTGACTGCATGTCGTTAAATTTCACATGAAAAGTTAATATTAACACGCAGTTCGTCATGGAACAAGAAATCCAGGAAAATAATGAACTTGTTCACATCTTATCACAGCAAAATTGATTTTCATAGTGATCAAATTCTCGAAGATGTTACCTCCACATAATAGCTAGCCTAAATGGACATCACCATGTATCTGCAACAATTTGTGGACACAAATAAAGATCTAATCTTTCCTCTTCAAACATAACAGCGTCTTTCTCCCATTTTTTTGCGCCATAAACTCTACCTAAAAACAATTCGAAAGAACCAAAGTTTATAGCTAAACTGGACAAATCTCGTAAATTCTATAACGACTGCAGATTTGCCAACCCCGACTTTTACTTCCATACAATATTAAGATATTTTCACAATTTAGGAGCCAATTTCAGACTATCTAATAAAAAATTGTGATAAATTTTATAACGACAGAAAAGAACCACTCTGGTTTCTGGGTGGTTGAAAATCATTTCAACACTGAAAAAGTTTACAGAAGTGGCTAGGTATTTTGTCTTATCTAGTTTGCTAGTTTGTTGACCCCAACAAATACACAAGTTGGTTGTCAATCTTTATCCATTCAACATAATGATATTGGATGCATTCTTAGTTCCTACTATTGATAAGTTATATTAATATAGCTTTCGGTAGAAGTTTTTATAGTGTATTTATATCTTGAACAACTTTAGAGACCGCATGTAAACTTTTTCCCAACTCAAGTTTCAAAACTTAATTTTCTCGTCATACCAATCTCATTTTTTAAATTATTTATATTAGAAATTTAATATTGCATAAAAAACAGAGGGGCCCATTTCTTCAATCAAGGAAATTGGTAGTGAATTCAATCATAAATAAATTCAATCATTCATTGATTACACATACAAATAACAATAGATAACTTCCTACATTCATGAAAGAAACTTTCAATCAGAGAACTGGTTTTCGACTGCCATTTTCCAAGATGGCGGCTGGAGCTCAAGGTTTATCTACAAGGACTTTTCATATGTTATTCAGTAAGCCAAGTTCGACATATGTGCCAAATCTTCAGCTCCTGCTAATTATTTTTAATCGGCGTATTTTGATCTAAAATGACTGGACTAATTAGGCTAGGAATATTGTTACACCAATTGAAGTTTTAAGAAAATAAAATTAATACAGTAGTATAGACTATACAGACTACTATTTTATATTGCGGATGAAAACCACATGAGTCTGGAGACTTGTGCGTGGGTAATGAGTTTAATGGGTGGAGAAACACCCATGACTGAGTGAGATTCGAACCCAAGGCTGCAGGAAACGAAGCCAGCCAGAGCCTTAGTTATCACAGACAAGCGCTCCCACCAACTGCGCTACTATCCAACTGTGCATAAATTAATCACGACAGTTTCAACAAACAAAGACTAATAAACAAACCAGAACTGCATTTTTGTTCGTGAAAATTCTAATATTGCAATTTAAATGTGCAGTACTCTCATTTAAAAAAGATATTACTAAAGGTATTTATCATATATTAAAAAATAAATTGTAATATAGTTCTATAAATTTGGTTCACATGTTTGCTCTGCGTTAAGACTTTTTTCTTAAATTTAAATGTTATTCTTGCCAATTGAACAAACTTGTATCCGCGCACAGATTTGTTATTTGTGGGCACATTTTTTCCAAACGTAATTTTTTATTTTATACTGTTGACTGTTCAAAAAATTTTTTATACGGTTCTAAAGGAAAAAGAAAATTGTATTACAGTCTAGTAATTTTCAATAGGCCTAATTAGATCTTTCTTTTTTCTTATTTTTTCCTTTTCATTTTTTTTCCAATATTTATTTCGGTACTCATGATCAGCTTCTTGAGTTGAAAAGTATTTGTCTTGTTACTTTGATTTCCTATGAAAAAGAGTTTCTTATACGTGCGGTACTTCTTAGATGAAACCCACAACGCCTGAATATTAACTGGAGACTCACCTCAACCTTCATGCTCATTGTTCGACATACATCCCACTTTGCAATGCTTATTCAACTCTATTTTATTATTAATTTCATCCGAATTTTCCACGCTTATCAAATTTGATTCTGTTCAAAGGATTAAAGCAGCCGCCTTGCTCCTGACACTGTACATTTTCTATTGTTGAGCAAACACATTTAAAAGGCCTTGACTGGAGCACCTGACTCAGAAAGAAAGAAGCCTCAAGGGCTTAATTTTAATATCTGAGTAAACCAATAAGAGAGGAGCAAGTGAAGGTCCACTTCAGGTGATTCTAATTATTGGAAACTGATAGCCGTTCCACCGGACACAAGGTCAGCCCTTTGTGCGATGGTCAACAGCCGAAGAAGAAAAAGAAAATTAGAAGAATAAGAAGAGGAGGAGGACAGAGAAGACAAGAAAAAGCGTAAAATATCATCAATCCAACACAATACAGCGACTAGCTCTCCATTCAGCACACCACTTCCTTTGCCTTGATATTATAAGCTGGACTCCACGCTCAATAGGGACGATTCGTTTCATATTAAAAGCGTACAAAATCTGAATTTACAAACTATTTACGACATGACTAAAAGTGCAAAGTTCACCAACTCCACAGATGATTCAGTTAATTTGAAGTAGTGGATGATTGACAAATTTTTATAACTCAATCTTTTGTTTTTAAACAGATTAAATGTGAAATTTTTCCAATAAATTATTTTATTTTTCAAGTAATTGTTATTCACTACAGTTATATTTAGATTTTATTCGGTTTTTTACATTGTGCTAATTATTTGTACTTTATAATGTTTTAATTCATTTAATGATGAATTTTGTAATGTATTATATAATTCTTGGATTTCTTGTTCCATAACCATCTGCGTTGTTAATATTAACTTTTTATAGTGAATTCACGATTTTCAGTAAATTTCAATGCAGTAAATTTCAATGCAGTAAATTCAAATTGCAGTAAATTTCTACTCACATTTTGGCCAAACGTTTTCGAGTCATGGAAACTCATGACATGGAAAGGGTTACCTTTGAAAATGAGTTTTCATGACTCGTAAACGTTTGGCCAAAAAGTGAGTACAATTATTACTTATTCACACTTAAAATTGATTGCAAGTCGTTGAATTTACTATGAAAAGTTAATATTTTATAATATTGTACAGAAGTTTATGATGTTTTAAGGTTAGATGGAAAAATAGACTTCTCGTAGACTTCTCAACTTCACCTCAGCCTGTAAGGTTTGAATTGATAAAAATTCATCTAATTTCTTTCAATCAAAATAACACAGAGAGAAGTGATAGCCGTGAGCCGTAGCAGGTTTCTGTTCAATAAGATAAGATAAGCAACGCTCTCCAGGCCCTCTTTGTAAGGGTGACCGATAGGATTGGCCAGTAAAACAGGCTCTGTTCTCTGCTGTAAAATCACTTCCCGGTGGTACGGAACCCACCTAAAATTGTATGATTCCAATAACATGGCTCAAACGGCGAGGTGGAACTTATTAAGACCCGTAAGGGTCTCCCCACCAATAAAAGCAATACGCATTTACTTTTTTCAACACAGAGGCAACAGCTTTTGTGCAAATCTTTGCCGTTCAAACAAATACATTTATCGCTTTTCAAAAGGCTACTATGTTCTCTTGCTAAATGCGAGTAGACCCCAGATTGATGAAAGATTCGTGTAACGTTGGGCGGCTCTGCTAGCATAGTTGGTTGGAGCGCTTGTCTGTGACAAGATAAGGCTCTGGCTAGCTTCGTTTCCTGCCGTCTTGGGTTCCAATCTCATTCAGCCAAGGATGTTTCTCATCATTCACCCATTCACCTCATTACCCACGCACAAGTCTCCAGACTCATGTGGGCATCATCCGCAAAAAAAAACTCTAGCATAGATTTGTACAAACCGAATCCAGCAAGTAGAGTTTGAAGTCCACACGAGTGTAATAGGAGTCTAGATTGATCTACGATAGAGCAATCTCTAGAGCAATGATCACTTTTCAGACGGCCTTCAGATTGAGTCATTTTAAAAATATTGGTTATGACAGCGTTCATAAAATAAAAACACATTTCCAGGTGTAGTTTACATCGTTTATTATGCAATGCTAAATTATATATATGATGGACGGGAAATACTACTTCAGAGCCATCATATTTTTATTGTTTGCTTGGATAGTCTATGAGTAAATGTCAGCACTTTGTTTACACTAGAAGATGAATTACTAGGTTTACAGCAGGTTTATTACATAATAGAGTAACTTCTTTGGAAAAATTACATAATTTGGTCCACTTCAACTTTTACAACAAAACCTATTTGAATTCAGTGTAATTTAAGCCTATAATAGAGGAAGTGTGATAGAAAGGAGGTTTGCATGCTACACTATTATATTGGAATTCAAATACTGCTCAATTATTACTGCTCAATATACTGCTCAATATTAGTAATCCATCAAAATGTAAAAATAAAAAAAACTACTATTGCCAGTGTTCCACATGGTATTCACTTCTTCTCGACCCTCACTTGAGAAGAAAAATAAGTAGAAAAGGAGGAGGAAGATGAAAAGGGAGGAAAAAAGAAGAAAAGAGAGGAAGAAAAAAGGAGAAGAAAAATAAAAAGAAGAAAAGAAGAAGAAGAAGAAGGAGGAGGAGGAGAAGGAGGAGGAGGAGAAGGAGTAGGATGACGAGGTGAAGAAGGATAAGAAGAAGAAGAAGAAGGAAGAGGAGGAGGAGGAGAAGGAGAAGAAGAAGGAGAAGACGAAGAAGGAGGTGGAGAAGTAGAAGGAGAAGGATGTGGTGGTGACGAAGAAGGAGAAAGGTAGAAGGAGAAGGCGTGATGGAGGAGCTGAGGGAGAAGGATGAAAAGGAGAAGGTAAAGGAAAAAAGGAGAAGGAGAAGAAATGAAGAAGAAGAAGGAAGAGGAAGAGGAGGTGGAGAAGAAGGAGAAGGAGGAGGTGGTGGATAATGAGTAGGAGTTGAAGGAGGAGAAGGCGATGATGAAGGGGGAGGAGGAGGATGACGAGAAGAAGAAAAAGAGGGAGGAGGAGAAGAAGAAAAAGTTTTCTTAGTAATGGCGAAGGTGATATTGTGGAAGGTATCCATAATGAAAAATAAGACGAAATTGTCACAACCACATTTATTAAAACTTGGAGAAACTAGTTTCGGTTGTTACACCATTATCAATCTCAATCAAACAATCAGCAATGGTGTAACAACCGAAACTAGTTTCTCGAAGTTTTAATAAATGTGCGGTTGTGACAATTTCGTCTTATTTTTCATTAAGAAGAAAAAGAAGGAGGAGGAGGAGAAGAAGAAGGAGGAGGAGGATGACGAGGTGAAGAAGAAGAAGAAGAAGAAGAGCAACAACAAGAAGCTAGAAAAAGGTATTTATTCTAGTGAATACATCTATTAAAAACAAATAGACTGTTTTTTTTTCAGGAAAGCTATCGTATTCAAGTTTATTTTGCATAATTACATAGCCTTTTGCCCATTTACTTAATTTTTGTCTGTAAGAATTTGTTTGGGGATTTTATTTCAGTCTCACCCTGACTGATCAACTCAGAATTTCATGGATCAGTGGTAGGAGGCCTATAGGCAATACTATATACTGTAGTTTTCATATAACTTGGCAGCAGTATGTTGGGTTCAGATGTAGCATGTCCCATCTGCTACACGCTGCCAAGTTATATGAATACTACAGTATAGTTTTCTTTCTTGTAAGTTATCATCATATTTATAATTTTATCTTAGTTATCATTGTTATTGTGAGAATTTATTTGGCGATGAATTGCATTTCATTTAAGTCTCTCTAACTGGTTAACTCAGGATTTCATTGATAAGGGGCAGTCTACAATAGAATATTTTTCTTTTCTTTCCTCTATCTTGTAAGTTATCAAGTTATCATTACAAATATTATTGTCTGTAATCTGTACGAATTTTTTGGCGATAAATTTCATTTCAATCTGGGGGAGAACTGGTTAACTCAGGATTTACAACGAAATAGTTTTTATTAATTTCGAATTCCTTCAAGTGCTATTAATTCATACTGAAGACTTCCGCATTGGTGGATATTGACAACAGTATTGAATAGCTGATGGAAATCGATGAATGCTATTGTAAAAAAATATCAGTCACCACTGGGAATCGAACCACGGACCTCCCTATTGCCGGTCGGGCGCCACTAGACTATGATGACCTTACTCCACAGCATCGATTACCATCACATCGATTACACATTCATCGATTTCCACCAGCTATTCAATACTGTTGTCAATATCCGCCATTGCGGAAGTCTTCAGTATGAATTAATAGCACTTGAAGGAATTTGAAATTAATTAATTATGTTTCTGTATATTTGTCAGTTTGTTAAATTGTCAGTCATTTCAAACCAACTTGTGAACTAGTTTTCTTTCTTTCCTGTATCTTGTGAGTTATCATTTTATATTTCTCAATTGATCATAGAGATCATTGTTATTGTGAGAATTTGTTAGGTAATAAATTTCATTTCAATCTCCCCTAACTGGTTAACTCAGTATTTCATGGATAAGAGGCAGCCTAAAATGAAATAGTTTTTTCTTACTTATCCACTAAGGTATCAGGATTTCATAGATACGTGGTAAGCAGCTTACAATAGAATAGTTTTCTTTCTTTCCTATATCTTGTAAGTTATCATCATACTTATCAATTTATCATTGTTACCAAGTATCAAGGCAAAGCTTCTTAGCATTCCTTTCAGATAAGACATAAGGAGGTGTTAGACGAGACGGGTTACCAGTATCCCTACCCGTCAGTTGCCCGACCCTACCAGTTGGCCGGCCATAACAAACTTTACGAAAAAAGTAAAGCGTGCCTTGTTAAGTTAGGCTAAATCGTAAAGTTTACCATTAGCCCACCCGTCAGTTGCCCGACCCAACCAGTTGACAGACCGTAACAAACTTTACGAAAAAAGTAAAGCGTGCCTTGTTAGGTTTGGCTAAATCGTAAAGTTTACCAGTAGCCCACCCGTCAGTTGCCCGACCCTACCAGTTAGTAAATTCATATGGCTTTTCGTGGTGGGGAGACCCTTATGGGTAGTTCCACCTCACCGTTTTTTTTAACGACTGCTTTTTTTTATTTGCAACCGGGACCGACGGCTTAACGTGTCCTCCGAAACACGGGAGTGGCTCGAGAAAAATATCTTGTACTCAACTGGGATCGAACCCAGGACCTTTGGCTTATCAGACCAGTGATAAGCCAACTCGGCTACGCCGACTCCTGTCCTACCTGTTGACAGACCGTAACAAACTTTACGAAAGCTACACTTTACGAAAAAAGTAAACCGTGCCTTGTTAGGTTAGGCTAAATCGTAAAGTTTACCAGTTGCCCTACTCGTTAGTTGCCCGACCCTACCAGTTGACCCTACCATACCCTACCCGACCCTACCATAACAAACTTTACGAAAGCTAAACTTTTCGAAAAAGTAAAGCATGCCTTGTCAGGTTAGGTTAGGTTCAATCGTAAAGTTTGTTTTGGTCGGTCAACTGGTAGGGTCGGGCAACTGACCAGTAGGGCAACTGGTAACCAATCGTTAGACGACATACCATTGACGATCATACGTGACAGACATCATCATGATGAAGACGAAGGAAGAGCGCTTGAAAATCCTTGGGGGCCGGACGCCATAAATTAGGATGAGCTGTGAAAAATGAGAGGGCCTCCAACTGAGCCGCTTGAATCCTAGACCGAGCTATTTAATAAGCGCTGGGTCATCAGGTGGATAACAATAATCCCAACAATTCTTAACGACATTGTGGAGGGGGGGGGTGAAGGGGGTAAGTGAGGGGCATTCACCTTAGTGAATGCGTCCCAACATAATAAAGGTTGAAGCATAATAGGCCTTAATACGGCACGGGTTGCGTGAGGACCGCACTAGGCACTGCTAGGAACATTCAGGTCCCGCCAATGAAGCCACATTAATCACGACGTCAATCTTATGTCCCGAAAAGAAAAAAGACAACACAATTCTAAATAGACAAGGTGTCCGTAGTCATAGACGCATCTCGCCTAGCCTTTCCACTAATTGAAGACTAGTTGAACTAGCTTCATAGTATATGAAGGACATTCCTAGTATAGAAGAAAAAGCATGACTACTCAAAGTAGTTGTATAAATATAGATATAGATCTAGGTATAGATACAGCATATCTCAGATATGCTCTATCTCTAGAATATCTAGATCTCTAGATTAGAGTTCTAATCTTCTAATAGATTTCAAGATATCTATTACAGATCTCTAGACTAGTACTGGTAGAATTTTGGGCGAAGAGCATTCAACATTCCCTGAGAAATTGAATCTTTTGGTGTTAAGAGACACGTGAATTATCAATCCATGCTGGCGTTCAACATTTTTCCAATTGGAAAATATTTAGCCCACTTATTTGTTAATACATTTAGATGGATGTACATCCTATCAGGAGTAAATTCTCCATTTTTTCCAGTGGTGGTAATGATAATTATGGTAATGGTAATGATAATGATAATTGTGGTAATGGCAATGGTGGTGATGGTAATAATGGTAATGTAGCAAGGGCGGCCCCAGGGGGGTCATGACCCCAGAAAATCGGTAATTTACTAGCGAATAGGAAAGAACGGGGAGAAATTTAGCAAAAAAGGCCACCAAGTTCTCATTTGTGACCCCCTCAAAACTCCCGAGCTGGGACTGCTACTGTAATTAATTATATAAGTAATGAATGAATTCAATGATAATTATTAAATGATAACGTATTCAATTAACTGCTTTATTATATGATTAAGACATTGTTTATTTATTTTATGACGACAGTATGGGAACATGAATGATTGAGGATTGATACTAGAGCAAACAGGCTAAATATTGGGTCAATAACACGTTGAAAATTTCAAATATTGATTGAATAATCATGTTGTTTAACATTGGTTGATTCAAATCTGAAGATTTGTGAGGGTAATGAGGTGAATGATGATACCCAACAATTAATGGTGAAGCTACAGATTTAGGTGCGTTCCGAAACACTGGGTAAGTGACAATCGAGCAGATAACGTCAAGTTATAGCTGCCGGTCACTCATCCTCACAAACGTGTTTGTAAACGATAATCAATTAGACCAGGAAGAAAAAATTGCATTTCTAGGAGTTATGTTGGATAGACGATTGACCTGGACTCCATACATTGAGAAAATATGTAGTAAAATTTCATCTGGGGTATTTGTCCTGCGACAGCTCGCTAGATTGAATGACAAAAAGTTACTTTTTACAGCTTACCATGGGCTCTTACTGTCACATATTAGGTATGCTATCTTAGTATGGGGTAATTCATCAAAACAAAATCTTGATAGGGTGTTTAAGATCCAAAAGAGAGCGGTTAGGTGTATAGAAAGAGTAAATAGATTAGATTCATGTAGGCCGTTGTTCAAGAGACTTGGTCTCCTAACTGTACCCTGCTTATATGTGTATGAAGCTACTTTATATGTAAAAACGAATGATATTAACCAAAATCTTGATGTACATGATTATAATACAAGAAGCCGAGGAGATTATCACTTGGTGAGTCACAATAGTAGCTTATTCAAACAAAAACCTAGTTATATTGGTAGGAAATTCTACAACAAGCTACCGCAGTTTTTGAAGAGTCTTGAAAATATAGAAATATTTAAAAACCAATTGAAGAAATATTTAGTTGATAAAGCTTTTTATAGTGTACAAGAGTTCCTTTCACATCAAAATTAAGCCTCACCTCAACTAATTGAAGTAATTATGGTATCTAGTGTATAATATTGTTGATCTCACTTGTCTTATACTCCTTAACTGGAGTCTCCAAGACGTAATCTACAAAAAAAAAAAAAAAAAAAAATAGCCCGTTACTTAACATCACAACCGCCCTCACCAAGCAGTGGTAGGGAAAAGATAAGAAAAAGTAGAGAAAAGAAAAGAAGAAGGGATCAAGTTAGTATAAAATTTATTTGTATTTGGTTTCGTTTCAACTTGTCCATTATTGTTGCCAGTTATTTGGTTTTTATTGCTTGTTTCTTTCAGTTCTTGTTTCATCGATTATTTGTATTAAAAAAATCATTTTAATTCTTGGTTTTCTACATAAATATTGTTCCAAGCAAAAGCGCAAAACAAAAATATATTTGGTCATTTTATTAAAAACCCCTTCTAATTCTTGGTTCATAATTCATATTCCAAGCAAAAGCGCAAACTAAAAATGTATTTTCTCAAATTTTAATCGACAGTGTAACCCTTTCCAATGAAGAATGTGAGGAGCAAGCAGAATATCGCAATCTCAAACTCGACCCGCAGCACAAGAGTTCACCTGTCTGTTCAATTATTCAAAGCATATTAAGCGAGTATTTATTGTATTCGGAGACGTGAGACCTATTCATGAGCAGGTACAAGCACTGAGACACTGAGGGGCCCTTGGCTCTGATTCGTTTATCAGTCACCGTGTGTTCATTAGCAGTTCAATTAGCAACGTTATTGGCGTCCTATGGCAACTATCCTTGCTCGAGCATTGTGCTCAGTGATGCTCGGCGATGCTCGCCAATGTTCGGCAACGCTCGACTCAATGATTAATGGATAAGCGCGCGCCTGCTGTCCAAACTATCATGGCTGGCAAGAATCAAATTCTGAAGAACTGATGAAATTTTCATTGGACGAGCGAGGAACGGCCATAGTTCAGTAAATTTACTGCCATGCCAAAATATACTGATAACTGGATTATTAAACCACTCAACACGGTCGATAAAGCAATCTGGAGATGAAATTAGTTTACAGAAATGCTGAAAGTTGGTTTCCAACTCCAAAAATCTAATTTATCATACGTACCGTACCTAATTTAATTTTGTAGATTACCTTCTTCAGATTTGTTTATTTCATTCATTAAAAGTCCACTCGGAAGCCGAAGCGGAATGTTTTAAAATCCTGTATTTTTGTAAGATATAACAGTTAATAATATCTTACAAGTTATATGAGAAACTTCTAATAATAATAAACATATTTCAAACTCCCCCATATTCAAATTTGTTGCCTTCAAGTGAAAAATAATCATTTTATTCTTTTTCGGGTGGAGCATTTTGGTAAACCTAAATTTTCAGCGTTAAAATTAACCTCAATGTTTTGGACAATAGAAAATATTCAAAATTTGTGAAGAGAGCAATTTTGGACTTGCGCCTTCGCATTCATTGTAATTTTGTCACAATAAAATAAAATAAATAAAATAAATAAAATAAATAAAATAAATAAAATAAATAAAATAAATAAAATAAATAAAATAAATAAAATAAATAAAATAAATAAAATAAATAAAATAAATAAAATAAATAAAATAAATAAAATAAATAAAATAAATAAAATAAATAAAATAAATAAAATAAATAAAATAAATAAAATAAATAAAATAAATAAAATAAATAAAATAAATAAAATAAATAAAATAAATAAAATAAATAAAATAAATAAAATAAAATAAAATAAATAAAATAAATAAAATAAATAAAATAAATAAAATAATAATAATAATATCGTGTGACCTGGCTGGCTCAGGTCTGGTGTCAGAGTTCTCATGTCGCACCTGAATAACTTCAGGGCCTCTGACGTGACTGTTTTTTAGGCAGCCGGGACCGACAGCTAAAATAAAATAAAATAAATAACCTTTCCATCGTATGTGGAATCATATGAGCTACATAAGAGCTCAAGATCATTATAGAGTTTGACAAATTTATGTTAGAACCGTTGAGTTTTGGCGTAAGGCCGACAATAGGACTCCTAATGTATGAGATCATAATAAAGTACAGCAATATGAAAGGAAAATACAGTTCTGAATGACGATTTTCTCAGAAAACCAACAGAAACTGAACTGTAGTCGCTCACAATCAGAAAACCAACAGAAACAGAACTGTAGTCGTTCACAATATCACAATCAACCACGACGAGCAAGAGAAGAGCACTTGACCAGCTTTACGTTCCACCAATACCGCAACAACAACGACAGTCTAGCAATAATGCAGTAATAAAGGTAAATTGAATAACTTTACCAGTTATTGGTTTGCTGCAATGGGCAAGCAAGCGAGCGTTACGGTGTACGAAATTATGGATTCGCCGTCGACGGCTCTTGTTTTGAGACGGCCAAACCGCGATCCGCCAAATTACAGTATTGACTCGGTTTCAGTTTCAGGTCTGCCTTGTCATAACGTCGGTAACGGAGCATCAATTGAACAGTAAAACTGTTTACCGTTAATCTAAAATTGTTCTAATGATAGCGTCCGAGTGCCCAATGGAATCCTGTCGTAAAACACGTAAAATCCAGGTCGCGCTAATTTACACACGCCAGCTGTGTGTCGTTGAAACAAAGTTAATATTTTAATCGTTGTTCAATTAGGAGTAATGAATAATCAATATATAAATAAATGCAATATACTTTTCTTTATAATTGACTACTCTGTAGTACAGACTATAAAGACCATCAGGTACACGCACCAGACAGCTTGGTTCCAATGGTTCTAATGCAATTCTGAGTCATCATAACCCAGCTGATCAATTTCAAAAAGGATACAGATACAAATTCTATATTAATTTGAATTAGCCGCAAAAACTTAGAACCAAAATGTCGGGTTCGTGTGCCTTGTGTTTGTAGTGTCTTAACTATGTGTAGTTATTAAAAACAAACATACGTTTGAATCTTGAAACCACACTCTTTCTATCTCACTCACGATCTCTCACACACTCTCTTTCTCGCTATCTCTCTTTTCAGAGTATTTCTTATGAATAGTTATGCTGCTTTAGATGTAACCAACTTTTAATTTACTTTTTGTGATGATTAAATTTATTTTTATTTTTGTTTCATACATTTCAATGGCTTTCTATTTGTTTTGCAAAAATGTATTATTTTATTCTTTGTGATCATGAACTTCTTATATAATATGAACTTTTACAGGGATAATTAGAAAGGAATCATTTAATTTGTTTTGACATTCATAATATGTATACAGTTATTGTTTGAAGACCGATCAATTGTTCATAATTTTTTTTTCTTCAAATTTTATTGTATTATTTTCACCTCTTGTATTTTGTTAATTTTATGTAATGGGTTTGGATATGGGGCTATTTACAGCCTCGCCAGAGCCCAAATAAAGTACAACATCTATCTATCTATCTCTCTCTAGTGGGTTAAGTGGAAGAGGGGGCTCTTATGCCTCAACTTCGCCCACAGCACTTTTATTACTTGTAAAGTGCACAAATAAAAGTCATTTATCTATCTATCTACCTACCTGCTCGAATAAGAAAAGAGTGTGAATGAAAAAGCGTTCAAGATTCAAACGCCTTTTTTCTTTAAACTATACAGATTAGTGATTTAATTAATGACATTTATGACATTTTAGAAATAGTATTTAAAAATGAAGAAAATTAACAAAAACATTTAATCAGAGACTGTGATTAAAATACAATACTAAGGACTTTTTATATTGAATGGCTTAGCGTATAGCTTAAACGGACATTATCTCAATAATTCCTAAAAATCATCACGATTTGAATGGCTAGAGTCGGTATCCATTGTGATTATAGGTGGCTAGATTGACGTTTTTGCGCACAATTATTTTGAAGCAGAAAGCAAATCAGGATTGTGATAGGCCTACCAAGAGTAGAGCAGAGCTAGTAAGTACAGTAAGTGATAATAAAGCTGACAACGTCAAGTCATGGCGAATCGGTCATTCTTGACCCTTCCATATTATTTACTATTAAATCTCTTACTATATCATTATTGATCCTCTTAAAAAACGAATTATACTATTTTTTCTTCATTTTTCAATACAAATTACTGTATAGTATGTTGACAAGGCTCTTTAAGGAATAGGGGATTTCTGGATCAAAGTGTTGGTTGAGAATTTGGGGGGATCCTCTTTGTTGATCCTCTTTATTCCCCTTTATTCAGCCCTGGTTAGAGGCAAAAATAGCCTATATTTATTTATTTATTTATATAGACAAAGTAACAATAAATGCAAAATGCAACAGACAAGAGTCCAAAACTCTGCTGTCTTCACAAATTTTGATTAAGCTATTCCATCCAAAACTTTTAGATTAGGATATTGATGGGAGTATCTTGATATTTATTAAGTACTTCTTTCAATTAGCAAGAGAAAAATCATTGAAATACAATCAGCCTACTACAAATTTAAGAATCACTCTCTCCAAATTGTACAACTGTAAGACTACTCCCGAAAATCTACGATTTTTTCAATTCTAATCAATTTTTTCAAGGCTAAAATCTCAAACATCAGGGCGAGCAGCCTATTTTGATTGAGTTACAATAAAGAAAACACGATGATCCGTGTCTGCAAATAAGCCATTGTCTACAAGACGCTTGTATTTTGTTTTACTCGTTCACTGAGGTGGAAAGCTGGTGCACTGGGGGAAAAATCCTCCAATTTGAGAGGGCAACGAGACAACTCCCAGTGTCACGTAACTCTTGACACCGTTCCTAGATAGTTCCGTCACTCTCTGTAGCCTACTGCAGAAGAACTCTTATTCGATTCTCATGATGCACATTTCAATTGGCAATGGCCCCCTTGTCCACAAAGCGCATAGCAGAAGATAATAGCAGGTCAAACTGCACTTTGCTTCACTTCCCAATTGTAAGCGCCATAAAGATCGCACTCAACTGTATTTACTCAAGAATCCAAGAGAAACCAGAACAAACTATTATCCTAGTTAAATAAACGCTGCAATTTTTACACTTAATAGCTCGAAATCATGGGACACCGTAAAAATCTAAAAATATTTTATTAAGAAACAACGGAGCTTTACTATTATAGTTACTTAAAATCATACTGGAAATTCATGAGTTAGTCGAATCTTCAAAGAATGGGACACCGTAAAAATTAAGCATATTTTATTAAATATAACGGAGCTTATAATATTATGATTTATGCTCTTATTTTTGAAATTCAAGTAGTCGAATCTTCAGTGTTTCCTGTTCTGCTAACACACATACTTATATCTTATATCTAATTATTACTTATATCTAATAATAGAATGCAGAAAACACGTTACGAATTCTACAATAGAATTGTGAACTAGTAAATACTTGTTAAAGAAAACGAAAGGTAGAGCAATAAATTTATAAATAATGATAAAAAAAACTGTATTTTAGGACGATTTTCTGGATTATTCCATGCGCGAGAAGAATGATTTGATTATTAAAGAATATGATTTTCTAGATTTTTTACGCGTTATTAAAGATTAACTATTTTTTCGATGTATAATTAAAGATTTTGACTATTTTAATTAACATTGGGGATATGAAAAGTTGAACTCTGAAAAGCTGTACATAATTTGAAATAATTAGTTCTTGCAGGACAACGAATAAAATTTTCTACTTTATTTTTAAACATTTGATCATTTAAACCAACATTGTGGGAGCTAGATGGTTGATCCCTGAAAATATAGGAAAAATTTGAGATATTACATTGAGAGAATATTCAATATTAACTTTTTATGTGAATTTAACGACTTGCAGTCAAATATTGGCTATTTGCTATTTGACTGCAAGTCGTTAAATTCACATAAAAAGTTAATATTAACTACGCAGTTCGTCATGGAGCAAGAAAACCAAGAATATTCAACTCTTTCTAGCTAATCTATGGAATTTAATTAAAAATTTGTAAATTGCAACGAGAATGAGCTGTATAGGATCCTGGTACGACAAAAACTTATGTAAAAATACATTTTTTTTAAATACTGAATCAAAAAATATTTTAATCGGCACTGATCTTGTGTACAATAATATAACAATGATAACGCCAAGCACTTGCAAGCTTCAACAAAGAATCCCATTCAATAACATTCTCCCAATAATTAAATTTCATTAGGAGGGATTGCTGATGAGCGGGGGGTCGGTCTGATGGACCCCCTTGAGAAATTTTTGGCTACCCCTATGACCGGTACTGATAGACTTGAAGCAATAACCAACCCTTGCAAGATTTCTCCAGTGCGATTTGAAGTTAGGTTGGCTGTATGCCTGTCCTCTTAGGGCCAAGACAAGGTATTTGTGGGAAAGATCCTTCCGGCCTGAAAAGAGAAGTTGGATAGAACGAAGTTTATCAGCCGTGGTGAGATGATAACGTCCTAGCTCTACACCACGGCTCCGGATACTGGCTGTACGCTTCCCTGGTTACACCTTTCCAACACCTGTTCTCACACCAGAACTTCACTCGGAGGTGTTTCAGAATAAAATGTTTCATACTGTTACGGGTTATATATCTAAAATAACGCTGGCAACACTTAGATTTATCACTCGCAATTTATTTACACAAATAATCACAACACTCGCTGATCAGTAATGTCTTACAGGAAAAATAAGCAATTGAAAACAGATAAATCGATATTGTTTAACTAATAAAAAGATTTCAACAAACTGTACAAAAATCAATCACTAAAAGTTAAAAGGCCGATCTAATATTAAATAATAACTTTCCAATAATATTCAAAAAGAAACGTCGAAAAAGAATAATTCACTTACTTAGCACTAGTCCGTAATACAATAAACACTATTTAGTAGTTCACTGGTATGAATTTAATAGGAAAAAAAGAATTATCACTATAGGCATAGAGAAAGAATTATCACTATATAGGCACAATATATGTATAACTGTCACTTTCACAAACTTGTTTATCACGACGAATTTCAAAGACAACTGAACTAATTAACAAAAGTGTCCCTCTATTTATATGATTTTCCATAATTGAGATATCTCTGGATTTTTCTATCATCTTCTAAATAAATAAATAAACTAGCACTTTCTACAATATTCGAAAAGATTCCATTAATGTCTAATCAAACAACTAGAACATTCTAAAAATTACCAAGTAAACACCATAAAAGTGTCAAAAGCAGAGTAATTAATTGCTTAAAAGTAAACATTTACATAGCAGATAACACCGAGAACCACTGTTTCTTCTTTCTTTCTATTCTCTCCAATTTCATATTCGCTACAATACAAATGAATTAATTTTCTCCATTACATTCACAGGGGCGCCATTCAAGGGATGATATTAGATTATCTTTCTTTATTCGTGTAAATTTACAAAGTTTGCATACGAAACAAAATTATCAACATCAAATACATACTTTAGAACTTACATGATGCAATTTATATAGCTCTAGAAATTAAAGCGATGACCCTATTTGTATGATTTTAATGACATTGACTACTGTAATCAGAACGTAAGTGATGCAATTGGTGAAGTTTGGACAAAAATATTACGTTATTGGTAATAAATTATATTACTAAAACGCCGCTTAGCGCAGTTGGTTGAGGCGTCGCAATTTCAGCTTGCTGTCGTTTCAGCGGTCGTGGGTTCGAATCCCGCTCCTCCGTCTGGCATCTATGAGTGTTATCATTCACCTCATTACCCACGCACAAGTCTCAGACTCATGTGGGCATCATCAGCAATAAAAATAAAATAAATACTAATATTCTCAAAAAATATTAAAGACAGAAACTACTTTTATTTTTAGTATCACTAATAACTCAAATCAAATTCAGGTTTATTTCAAACAACAAATAATATGTACAACACTCTTTTAGTGTAAAATTAAAAAAAGATCACCAACATAAAAAATAAATACAAACTTTTATTTTTGTAATTAGAAATGTAGTTATTACACAATCTACTTTACTACTTTTACTTTTAGAAGAAAATAATCCCCATCTGAATTTGATGACCGTTTCCTCATTCTAATGTATTTCACCTGCAGTTGCAGTGGTATTTACACTCCTGCAACTGCAGTACAATGCATTTTATTACAAGAATTATCAGCAGCAAAACAAAGATGATTACAAGAAATGATGACCCTTATCAATGGACGTAGCAAACCGTTGCATTACAGTAATCCTATTAAAATTCCTTTCACTGGTTACAGAGGACGCGTCCGCCATTCGCAGTTGACCGCTAGTGTACCTTCAAAGGCATTCCTTTTTCTTGAGAACGGCAGCAATAGCACTGCAAGCCGGTTTTACGCTCCGCGTTTCCTGTCGCGCGACAACAAACGCGGCAATTTAATCACTATTGAGCTTTGGGGCAGTACTAGCAAGGAAAACATCCAAAGGATATAATTTATCCACCAGAAAGATGCGATAAGGTGCCTGGCAGGGCTTAAACGCAAAGAGTCATGCAAAGATGCGTTTAAAAAAATAAACCGTTTGACAGTGCCTTCAATATACTGTATATTTATTCAGGATAGTGTTATCTACTCTCTTCAAAATTTGGTGGGCTTAGCACAGTTGGTTGGGGCGTCGCAACTTCAGCTTGTTGTCGTTTAAGCGGTTGTGGGTTCGAATCTCACTCTCCGTCTCGGACTCATGTGGGCATCATCAGAAATAAAAAAAATTATAAAAAATAGGATAATCCTGAAAGTATATGCACTCTTATAATATAAGAAGAAAATGAAATTCTGCAGTACAACCTTATAAGCTAAAAATCTTCGTAAAGAAGCCTAGTTATGCGGCTGTGAAATTTTATAACAAGCTACCCAAATCTCTAAAATCTTTGAGCCATAAATGCGAATATATTCAATTTTTGATATGCTTGTTGACAAGGTTTTTTCTCGATCGATGAATTTCTTACCGAATCCTTTTAATAAATTATTGCTTACTCCTTAAATGTGCCTGAACTGTGCTATCTAATGTTTGATTTGATTTTAAGTTTTCTGCGATTTGAGTCATACATGACATAATGTATTAAATTAATGTTTAGTTGTAAGTTTTAAGTATTGTAATTAATATTATTTGATGATATTCAACTGTGTAATGCTCCATCTTTATACTGTGTTGGATAAATAAATATTCTATTCTAGTCTCACCCGCGTTTTCTGTCGCGTGACCAAATTATCAAGCGCTTCTAACGCGGTTATTGTCACGCGACAGCAAACGCGGTGCATAAAACCGGCCTAAAAAGCGATCATCAACAAAACACTGACGATTGAAGCATTGTTCCTATTCCTTAATAATTTTACAACAGGAAGACGGAAAGAAATGCTTCCATAGACTTGCAAGTCACCCATGGTAATGAATGAATAAATAGTTCATGCTGCACTCAACCGAACCGAATCGTAACAAATCGCGGTCAGTGAAAGTTAGTCAAAAGCTTGATTGAAAAGTTGATTGGGATAGGACGTATCGGCTAATGGAGTACAGCTGTTGTAATAACTGGGAATGGTTGGGATAGGCAGAATAGTTCACTGTTAGAACACTGTAAAATAGGTGAATGGGTTAGGATAGGCAGAGTTCTTCTTTAGACACTAATCAACAAACAACAGTTTCTTGACCTCCAAGGACAAGAGCCTCCTAAGGAGAAAATACTCTCAAAGACAAGAGCCTCCCAAGGCTCTGCATACTTTATTGTTTTACCTGAGTCTTTTTCAAACCTTGTTTACCGACTATTCAGATTTCCATGAAACCAACTACTCCTTAAGAGAGTGGGATTAAATAAGTAGGTAGTTATTTAAAAGGAAAATTATCAATCACCCATCGAAGAACTTTGCTGCTGAAAGTCCAGTTTAAATTCAATATTGGACTTTCAGCAAAGTTCTTCGATGGGTGATTGATCATTTTCCTTTTAATAAGATAATATAGATTATTAAATAATCTATATTATCTTATTATTCAACAATATGTTGTAAGCAGCTCAGTTTAATCAATAACTGAGATAAGATGAGCCTGTTTTTAGTGTTCTAACACGCTTCATTAAAAACATGAAGCATGCTTAAAAATGAAGAATTTTTGACAAAAAATTTCAATTCAAATGCATTTTTGTCGAACTAAATTGATTAGATTACCTTTATTCATGATAAATTTACATTTTTTCAAATGTGTGCTTACATACAATATTCTTAACATCACATAGAAAGTAGACATGGTTCATACTACTGTGTTTACTTTTTGTTGGAAATATTAACAGTGGTCTAATGGTTAGAGCTAATGAAATGAAATTCTAAGTGATGCATTTACATGAAAAGGCGAAGTTTGGACAAAAATTCGTTCATTCGAGAACTTTACCTCAAGAACATTTCGTTCCTGGATTTCTTGTTCCATGACGAACTGCGACGCCTCTGAAGATGGATCTCATAGATTTGAAAGCGCTCGGCCTACATATTAAGTGAGTTATACTTATTCTTAACAAGTATTTGACTGCAAGTCGTTAAATTTCACATGAAAAGTTAACATTTCGTTATTGGTTTTCGTTATTTTTAAATTCAGCATTTTTTAATTCAATTGACTTCAGATTGTAGAGTGATATTACATTACAAAATGCTAATTTAGATGATGAGAACTTATTTAAAAGTTTTTGCACCTACAATGCACCACTGATGCACCAATTGATATAGCGTTTATGAAGAAAAATATGAAATGGAAGATCGTCATACCAAATTCAAGTGCAATGCTGCAAAGTGTGATTATTACATGTTTTATATCCACGGTACTTGCAAAAGTGGTCATACTGTATTTCCTTTCCTGGGCATGAAATATGATGATTGCAATGGTTAATGATGGGAAATAAATATTATATTCTTTCAAGAATTGTAATCATTGTTGATATTTTTAAAATATGAAAAGTATGATCAATTGGGCATTTATGGGTGGATGTGCAGATAACCTCAGTTCAATTCCACTCTGATAAATTCGGGACTATTTTTGAGAATTTAAGAAATTCGTGGATTGGTATAAACAACTATAATTCCCTTATCGTTCTCATTCATCGCATAGTTATGAATGAAATTTATAGTTCTACACATCTCTATGGAAGGATCAAACTTGCATCCGATGTATGGAATTTATTCTGCTGCATATCTTCAACGTAGAGTATCCGACCACACATTTCCCCAGCATTTCACTATTGCAGGAAAATTTTGAACATTATTGAGATCTGAAAGTTGTTTAAACTTTAAACACCGCAATCTGCACCCCATTGTTGATTATTAGTTATATTTACATTTATTAGTTATTTTTTTATATAGCACATAACCCACATTTGGGTAACTCTTGCTCGACCACCCACGATTCATTCAGTGCTTCGAATTTGCACAGTACTTGTGCAAAAGCTATCAGACCAAAACGAACTGTCGAGGTTTAAAGACCACAGTCGAGATCGGCTTTAAAAAATTTTTTTTATTGCTGATAATACCCACATGAGTCTGAAGACTTGTGCATGGGTAATGAGATGAACGATGAGAAACATCCATGGCTGAATGTGATTCGAACCCAAGGCTGCAGGAAAGAAACCAGCTAAAGCCTTATCTTATCTCAGACAAGCGCTCCAACCAATTAAGCTACAGAGCCGCTTAAGGTTATACAAAGGTACTAAGCAATTCATCTATTAATCGATCTACATGCAGTCATTTTTTGCAAAAGCCACAGTTAGTAATTACCACGATCTTGTAATAAAACACCATTTAAACCAGGATTACAATAATTCTAAATTTGGAGAAATGATTAGCCACGAGCCGTCCCAGTAACCTGTTCAGCAGATAAGATAAGACACGAGCGATTGAGCTGCCCTTGGAAGGGTGACCGCATTCTCCATTCTTCTAAATGCATTGTAGTTAATACAATACCAACTCTTGTCAAAAAATTGAAAAATTTCATTAAATAGGTACATGTTAATTTGATGTAAGTCAATCAGATTTAAACAATTTTTTCAAGAATTTAGAAGTTCGTTCACACTAAAAGTACTTTGTCTGTAGCCGGCCTTGGTTTGGATAGCAAAAAATGCTATCTCCGCTGTATAATCACTTATCGTTGGTTCGGAACCCACCTGGAAATATAGGTTCAACTAATCAACCATCATTATCCAACTCAATCCCCAACTCAGGTCTTAAACTCTTGTGGGCTTCATCCTCCGAAAAAATGGAGTATTCTAAAGTAATAAATGGAAACTAATTACCAACGCAAAGGTCTCAGACTTATGTGGCCTTCATCCTCCAAAAAAATTGAGTACGCTAATTTACAAGTAATTTCAAAGTAAAGCTCAAAAGCATTTAGAACAATGATAAACATTGTAAATGAGCATCGAGAGTGAACCCACTCGTCTCTCCATTGGTTTGTCAGTGGTTGCCTTTTATAGTTTGTCAGTGGTTGCCTATTTGTAAGAGTTCAATTTGAAGTACAATGACATGGTAAACGCGGGTCTGTGCTATTGTTTGAGTGTTGTCAAGTTGGAATGGTTGATTAGAGTCGTATAGAGAGAAAGTGGAAGTGCACAGTGTAGTATGGGGGGGTAGAAGGGTAAGGGGGAACGTCCTGGAAACGGCAAGCCCCCATCAAGGGGGAACCGAATAAAATAGGGCGGATGATACAATTACCGCAGGAAGCTATCAACTGACTTGTTATGCTAAAGTTTCGACTAGTCTTCACCTGGCCTATGCAAACACTAGAGCACAAATCAATTCATTAAGATAAAAACAGATTTCATTTAGTATAAAATTTTTAGTTTCTTTATTCAAAGAATGGACGAGAGTAGAATTACATCTGAGACAATAATTATGGAATGAATATAAAACTTGACATTCATAAAATATAGAACCATTCAAACTCATGACTTGTATCACAGCAAAGATTCGAAAACTCCAGTTAATCTCAAATTTGAAGATTGAACACAATCATTAATTTGAATATATTTCATGCCATCAAATTAGGCGCGGCTTTGAAAAATTTTGGTGTTGCACTGTTGCACGTTCTTGCTGTGTTTACATTAATGTGAAAAGTCAAGAAATAATGAAGTCACCCGAAAGCTGAAGGCAGTTTACTTCCAACTTGTCAATATGGCATGATCAGTGTTGTCAATTCGTGCATTGAGGTTGGAGATTTTCTACTATCAGATGCTGGCATGGTCCCATATCTAGCAACACCGCAATTTTTCAGAACCGCTTAATTTGGAGGCGTGATTACTGATTATTGGGATGTAATAACAAGCTAAGAGATAGCGATGAACATGTTAAGTTCATTCGTTTTCGAAAAAACCCGTATTTTTGGTTAGGGTTTAGATATAAAACCATGATTGATATTCGACATAAAATATTATCCTATAATATTATGATATATATTATATATTATGACATATAATATTATGATATTATCGACTAAAAACCATGATTGATATTATTTTTCAAACAATACATTTTTCTGAAAATTCTGTCAAATTCTGTAAGTTACCCATGTTAACTTCAATTCATTTTTAAAAACAATAATTATTTTCGAAAAAATGCTCAAAGAAGTGAAAGGACAGGTTTTGACTTCTATTAGCACAATATCATTTTAAATGTCACAATTAGTTGTCAAAATGTTACAAAGAGCTTTCATTCAAGTTAAATTTGAAATTTAGTTACATTTTAACGACATGAGAGTCAAAAGTGACTATGTCATGGGCTGGCAAGTTTAAAATGTTACAAATTATGAATTTTATGATCTTTATTTGCGAGACTACCCTACTATGGGTACTTCCTATGCTTTCGCTAGTAAAGATCCAATTTGGGGGGGGGACCGCCCTTAGATTTTGTATAGTTGCCCCCAAGAAAACGACGTCTCAGTCTAATACTCGTCTTGAATCTGTGTACCGCCCACTATATTAACGTAAACTACATTTCTAGAAACAACTCGGTATCAGTGAAAAATAGTTATCTTCATGTTTATTTCTGATTTTTCCAACTCACCTCTTCTTTGATGTGAACAAGAATGAATTAAATTCCTGGATTTCTTGTTCCATGACGAACTGCGTTGTTAATATTAACTTGTTATGTGAATTTAACGACTTGCAGTCAAATATTCATTAAGAATAAGTAAAATTTACTTACTCTGTAGGCCGAGCGCTTTCGAAGCTCTGAAAACGGATCTCAAAGATTCGAAAGCGCTCGGCCTACAGAGTAAGGAAATTTTACTTATTCTTAAATGAATATTTGACTGCAAGTCGTTAAATTCACATAATAAGTTAAGAATGAATTATTCTGCCAATGGTTTCTGGGAGCCTTCTCATTTACCGATAATGCCGGTGGCGTCTGATAGTTCTATTCAAATTTCTCAACGAATAAAAATCTAAATGAACCAATCAGACACCACCGGTAACATTAACCGGTTACCGGTAAAGCTCCCAAGAACTCAACCAATGTTCTCTCCATTACAATTGAAGAAACGATGACTTCCCACATCCCTCGGGCACTTCGTTCAGTTCAGAATATGTCAGTCTGGTATCATAATGTTCTTGGAAATTTCTAGGTACTTCCTTGACCTAGTTTCAAGTTCCCCAACCAACATGTCCTGTTATTTACGAGTTATCCTGTCTGGAGGTCTGTGCCCACCCCGCCAATGTGCCCATAAAAGCAGACTCTTCTTTTCATTGTTGAAGTATTTTAACGCCTCCACAGCCTGATTGGAATGGATTCTGTACTGTGGCATACTCCGTTGGGACTATAAAAATACTGTCTCAAATATTTACAGCCTAAATATTCCTTCTCAGGTAAGATTATTGAAAAATTCTCCAAAGCTTGATCTACAAGCGATCAACAGATTTAATACTGTTGCGGGTTCTATGTCTAAAATAACGCTGGCAACTCTTAAATTTATCACTCGCACTTTATTTACACAAATAATCACAACACTCACTGTTCAATAATGTCTTACAAAAAACAGATAACACGATATTGTTCAACTGATAATGAGTTTTCAATAAACTGTACAAAAATCAATCACTAAAAGTTAAAAGGCCGATCTAATATTAATTAATAACTGTACAATAAACTGTCCAATAATAATAAAAGAAACGTCGAAAAAAAACACTTAACTTACGTAGCACTAGTCCGTAATACAACAAAAAACTTTTTAGTAGCTCACTGGTATGAATTAAACAGGAAAAAGAATTATCTCTATAGTCACTGAGAAAGAATTATCACTATATATAGAAACAATATAGAACTGACACAATTTGTTTAGCACGACGAATTTTTAAAGACAACTGAACTAATTTACAAATGCGTTCGCCTTAAATAGGTTTTTCAACAATCGAGCAATTTCTACATTTCTCTATCATCTTCTAAATAAATAAATAAAGAAACTAGCACCTTCCACAATATTCGATAACATTCAATTAATGTCTAATCAAACAACGAGAACATTCTCCAAATTACTAAGTAAACAACATAAAAGTGTCAAAAGCTGAGTAATTAATTGCTTAGAAGTAAACATTTACATAGCAGATAATACCCAGAACCACTGTCCTTCTTTCTCTCTATCCACTCCAATTCAGATTCGCTACAATACTTAAAAAAAATAGTAATCACACAAAAATATTATGTAGAGACACTTTTTAATACACAACAAATACAATCTAATTCGAAGCTAACATGGAATCAATCAATAAGTTGTGAAAAAAATTAAATTTTCTTTTGTAAGTTGTTTATTATTTTTTGTATCATGTTGCTGAGTTGAGGAGGCATAACTGGGTATTGATAACCGTTGCTTCCATTTAAAGTTTGTAAAATAAATGAATGAATAAATAAATAAGAGCTAAGAGAAGTTAAGTAAATTAAAATCGGAATATCTTTAAAAACCACCGATTCCAAGCACAGAGAGGATGCATGGTTTTCCTGAGGCTATTCTATTCCAGGGAGAAATAATTTTGAAGAAACACATAAAAGTAAAGAAAAATCACCAAAAGAAACTTAGATTACAGTGATCGAGAACTCTATGAAACGCATGAATAGAACAAACCTGCACGAAAATTTGGCAATAGCATAGCAGTCAACTCTACCTGATCAATAAGATAAACCCGAAATAAAAACGGACTCGAATTTCATTGTTATTTGGTTACATTGCTATTCTAACAATTATTGTTTCCTACATGCATGTAGAAGGAAACCACCACTCATAAATTACAATAGGATGTATTGTTATCATCTCCAAATCTCCTGCATTGGTCGAATACAACAAATTACTTTGAAATACTATCTCGTGTTTTTTCCAGCTAACAATTTAATCAATTTGCCTTCATTAAATCACGGAAGAAATCTCAAACAGGAATAAATTTCAAGTGGAATTTGTTTGATGAACTTTCATCACGATATCACGATCAGCATGAGGTGAAAATATATGATTTGGAATTCGAAATAGTTTCAAATATTTATTACGTATACAGAATCGTGATTTTTCCATAAAATCTGTCAGTAGCTCAGTTGCATAATCTCTGTGTGTAAGGAATTTAAAATTCTTGAATGATTAAAATTCTAAGCTTCAACTTTCATTTATAACAAGTGCTAACTTTTATTATCAACATTTTATTTAGAAATAGAGAATAAATGTACATGCACTTTTTTTACTTTAGAGAGTTTATTTCTGCAGAAAGACATTCACTAATTCACTTTTCTCCATTTCCTCTTAGTACTGCTAATACTGAGGAGTGTTAGTAGAAAACCGTTTCTAAAAATGACAAAAATTGACATTTTGCCATTTTTTTATCGGATCAAAATGAAAAAAATCCACTGAATTTTTTATTTGTTTCGTTTATTGTTCGCTCTCCGGCAATTCAATTTCTGGTTTGTACCAAAATATTAAATTTATCATAATCATCTCTAAAGCAGTCTTCACAATCTTCTCCTTTTTTTAACTTTTTATGTGAATTTAACGACTTGCAGTCAAATATTCATTAAGAATAAGTATAATTTACTTACTCTGTAGGCCGAGCGCTTTCGAATCTTTGAGATCCATTTTCAGAGGCCGTCATGGAACAAGAAAACCAGGAACTTCTTTTTTATCTTTACACTCCAGCTTTCTCCCATAGAAATTCACATATATTTTAGTAACTAACGATAATTTGTAGAAATATTAATAGGTCTATCAGTTTCAAGATTAACATTTAGCCCATCAGTCCAGGCTGCCTAAAATACAGTCGTTTTAAATAAAGTCAGAGATCCTGATCTTTGTTCAGCTACGACCTGAGAACTCTGACACAAAACATGAGTCAGCCAGGTAACACGATATTTTTATTTAGATTAACAAATTTTCATTATAATTATTAAAACTCTACAGATGATAATTTTTTTTCAATTTTTACCAAGTAGAAATAACTATTATAGAGAAATATCTACAACATAATACAGAAGAATTCTCGTCGTTTAAAGCTTGTAATAGAATATTTTACAGAACACAAGTGAATTTCAATAAGGATAACTTTACATTTTGGTGAACAAGAGAGGTAATAACAGATTATTCTGGTCACGGAAAATAGTAAAATTTGATGTTATATTAATGAATATTAATATTAATGATGCTAATATTAATTAATGAATGAATCTATCAGATTCAAGATTAACATATTTCTATCATTACTAAAATTCTGCAAATGATACATTCTTTTACAATTTTACCAAGCAGAAATAATGATAGAGAACCATAATATAGAATTCTGGGCGTTTACAGCCTATGATAGAATATTTTACAGAACACTAAAGCGAATTTCAATAAGGATAACTTTACATTTTGGTGAACAAGAGAGGTAATAACAGATGTTTCAGATTATTCTGGTCACGAAAAATAATAAAATTTGATGTCGATCACCCGGAATGCAATAGAAATTCACAATAAAAAATCAATCAGCCTCTCGACATGGAAGATGTGGAGAAAGAGTGAGCAAGAGAACGAGCACAACTTTGATTGCACGCAGGAAGAAAAACCGCAAATCATGTAATTATGTGGAGGATTTTAGTTAGGTTATAGCCTAGGATCCCCGTCCTGTTAACGGGAAGCAACCCACCTACGCCTAATCATAGTTCAATCTAGCTACCAGAATAACTGAAAGATTTAGAGGACCGTTCAGGCGGCGAGGAGGTGAAATGAAAGGATTCCCGAGGTTTTTGACCTTGCACGAGCCACAAGCTAGGTCTAGCTACTAAACTACTATTTTGTATATACATTCCTAACTATTCACCAAAACCAGCAAACTGAATTACTTTTTCAGTCATTAATTGATTTTCATTCAATCAATTACTAATAAAAACGATCTGTTTAGCAAGTTTCCATAACTAGAGTAGAACGATATTGCAATAAATGATTGATAATAAACAGAATTTATTAATTTCGAATTCCTTTAATTGCTATCAGTTTATACTGGAGACTTCCGCAATGGCGGATATTGACAACAGTATTTAATAGCTGATGGAAATCGATGAATGCTACTGTACAAAAATATCAGTCACCACCGGGAATCGAACCACGGACCTCTCAATTATTCATCGATTTCCATCAGCTATTAAATACTGTTGTCAATATCCGCCATTGCGGAAGTCTCCAGTATAAACTGATAGCAATTAAAGGAATTCGAAATTAATAAATTCTGTTTATGTATATTTGTCAGTTTATTCAATTGTCAGTCACTTCAAACAAACTTGTGATTGATAATAGTTAGTTTTGAAATAGATTTGAATAGTTAGTTTTTAATGAATTAGTTTTAAAATTTTGCAATCATACATTTTTATTTATCTATTTTTTTGAAGATTATCCATTTTTCGCATTTTCCTCTGAAGTGGAGCTCGGTGACACATTGGTGTTGTGAAATAAGCTTCAGCAAAGCTGTTCGTAAATTCCTCACCTGATCTACTTATGCAGTGAGCTGAATTTTGTTTTTCAACATCCTAACTTACATGTGAAATGAACTGTAATAATTAATTTGGATTCACTGCTTTTTTTGTTCGTTGCACTTCATAAAACTTCAACACAAATAAATTTCGACTCCAGTCTCTTAAGACTCGAGCAATTATATACCATATTAGAATTTTTTACTAGTTACAACAATAAAAATTTAAATTAGTTGAGGTGAGGCTCAATTCTGATCTGAAAGGAACTCTCAGTTTTTTTTATAAAAAGCTTTGCATATGAACCTCGTCATAAATTATTGATAATAAAATTTGTTTCTAACTTTTCCAAATTTCACGTTGAATCTGAACCTGAACTCATAAAACAAATATGTAAGAATTGACTGAGTCATGATTGATAAAAAAACAACTGAAATGATGAGTAAACCTGATTTCTATAACCAAACATTATCATATCAGAGTGAGGAGAAAACAAAAATACATTTTTCATTGAAAAGAGAAGAGAGTCCCCACAGATGTACAGAAATAGTGTACTTTGACTATACTCATAAAAATAAAATTTTCAGCGTGTCTTCTATTGTTTTCCAACCAAGTTAGCTAAGGATATTCTTGTTTAAAAATATGCCCTTCAATCTGCCTCGTAGTTCTCTGATTTCTTGCAGTTTAAGTTTTTTAATGAGGTTAGTGTTTTTAGGAGGAGATTTTATAACTATGTTTTAAGATTTTGATTTTGAAAATTTATGCGTTTTGAGATTTGAGGTAAACTTGAAGTTTGATATGGACAACAGAAGTGAATACCGTTTATTACCAAATGTATTACTACACTAAAAATGTAGTCTAATTTTGTGATTTAGACTAGGCTACATGTTCAGTGTTTCGTTGAAAAATAATATTCTAAATTATAGATTGTCAAATGAAAGATCTAATATACATCACAGATTTATAAAGTTTTTATATGGACTTCATTTTTAGAGTTTTATTATATTTAAATACGGTTCAAAATAAATCACCGGACACTCAGAAATACTGAACAATACATAATTGATCTAAACGTCTTATTTTTAGGTTTTGTCTCACTAATTGCTTAAAAACTATCAAATTTTACACTTTCTTCAATATTATATTTTCACAATTCATCAAAACATCTTGTTTTTCGGTTTTGCCTCATTTAATTGCTTGAAATAATTATCAAATTTTACACTTTCTTCATTATTGTATTTTCTACGGACCTACTACGATACCAATCATTCATTCAATGAAAGTATTTTCGTTCCCTTTCATCCGAAAAAAGGAATCTATTATAGTTGTGACGAAAGTGTGGCATACTGTCAATAATTCCATCACCTCCGGCTCCGGAGGACCAAGGCCGGACCAACAGCCTTGGCGACAACTGACATTTCCGGGAAAGTACTCACAAATAGAACGTCCGCTAACAACGAAAAAGATACCAACTGCAACAATTTGTTATAATTTAATAGTCGCAATAGCCTGCAATTTATGTGGGACTCGACCGTTTCATGTGTCGCTCTAAAAACTACTTCCAGTTGTACAATGATCCGAATTTGTTCGAGTATCAAATTGCGCCATCGGTAAAAAGGAAAATGTTAATATAGAGTGCAAACACGTTGTTATTTAAGTAGTTTTATTTAAGTTAAGTAGTGTATGTATGGTGATGTCATAGTTTGAATGGAGCGTTGCCCTAAAAACGATCTGAAATCGAGACAGCTTCAAGTGGTTCATCTTATTCGTTTGTTTTTAAATGGACACACTGTTCAACTCAATGTAGGCCACTTTACAAAATACAATTGCAGAAATATTGCAAAAGGAAGACGAAAATTTCAATGAAAGAAAAGAAGATAAACTTTCAAATGATTAAACCAAGAAATTTAACCAATCTTTTGTACATACTTATTGAAACAGCTTGCCTGAACTAATAATCAATTTTATGTTTATTATTATAATCTGAAATATCTATTTACTAATCCTTAACCTTTCAATGATTTATACAAACTACAACAGTTATTGCATACAATTATTAATATAAATTTATTTATTTTTGAAGAGAAATGGGGATAAAAATAATAAAAGATGAAGAATTCATTTAAAGATCAAAAATAATATTTCAATGATGTTAGAAAACCAACTACATAGACCTTACTGTCCTAAAAATGAAAGAGGGTATGAAAAATTTACAATAAATTTATGCAGCTTCTATAATTGATAATGAATACCACAATTATGAATTCACTTTGCAATAAATCATCTTTTTTTATCCGTTATCAATATTAAAACCGTAAGGGTCTCCCCACCAATAAAATCCATACACTCATTATTATTATTATTATTATTATTATTATTATTATTATTATTATTTTGCTTTTCTATCACATTTCATGTGAGTTTTCTAATCAAAATCGGCCTATGGCAAGATTTTGATTTATTTTATATGGGAATGTTCAGGAATGTCCCAATCATTGATACAGTGCTAACGTACTACTGCAATTTGCATTTTGTGCTTTTCGACACTCCCAACTGACTGAAATTTGATACCATTTTATTTTTATTATTGTTATTATTATTATTATTTATTATTAATTATTAATTAATATTATTATCTATTATTATTATTTTTATTATTATTATTATTATTTAATATTATTATTTATTTTTATTATTATTATTATTTATTATTATTATTATTACTGATAAAAGTTATTTTAAAGTCTTAGTTTGTTTGTTATGAATTTATCATAAAGAAGAGAAAAGACATTCATGCTGAAGTCCCATTTCATAAATTCATATAGAAATACCTAATTGAACAAACATAAATTAATACCTTTATTATTTATTTTCACTTCAGTAGGCCTATATCCCAGAAAACAATTCCTACTGATATACCATTTGTACTGTGTTACTATAAAGTTAATAATAAAAAGGCTTGTATGGCAGTTGAGGGTGATGAACAAGACCCAGATGATCGGAAAGCTATAACGAGGGGTGACGAGAGGAAATTGGAAGCAGTTTTGTTTAGGAAGGATTTTTCATGGTTGCACAAGTGGAGCTATATCGCTATTGTATATCTGCTATATTGTATCCGGAGCGTAGGCGAGGGTTGCAGGCAGGGTATTTGTGTAGATTCGGCCACATTTGGCGAATATGTTGGCCGCTATTATGCTCGGTCAGCGTTGTTGGGGCTCATCAAATATTCAGAGGAGGGTTGGAAAAGAGTGCAGCACTCTGCTTTTAAATTATAATATTATGGGGTAGGAGTTTGTGCACTGAACATTGAACACGCTTCAAAAACAGTCGAATTCCCCTACACTACACAGACCATACACATACATTCACCCCTTTCGCGCAGCCATCTAATTCTGCAAACACAGATTGGAATTTCCCCTTTCCATTTTCAACCCCTTGTCTTTTCTTTTCATTCTACACAATTAATTTACTCAGTTGTTCTCGCCTTATAATTTGCTACACTGTGAGGTCTATCTAGATCAATATGTGCTCACATTGTTTTTGAGCTTTGTTTGCTGTATAAAGAGGTAATGGTAAACTATATTGAAGTTATATTTTTTTTTAAATTGAAACATTAATAGCATATATTTTTCGAGATAACTTATATAGAGAGCACACAAATTAGGTTTCAATTAGTTGAAAAAGCGATTCATTTTTATCAAATGTGGAAAAAATAAGCAATTGATTGGAAGGTATTGTATAAAATCATAATTGCAAAAAAAAAATTCAAAATTGCACGGTGATTACCTTTCTTTTTGATAAAAACTTAAAAAACACTTAAGTGGAAATTATGACTCACGTTTTGGCGTGACGGCCGTTTCACTCTGTTGTCAAGAGCATCGTCAGACGACCCACAGTACACTGATTTAAGGATACCTTAAATTATATAGCTTTACCTTAAATTATGACTCACGTTATGGCGTGACGGCCGTTTCACTCTGTTGTCAAGAGCATCGTCAGACGACCCACAGTACACTGATTTAAGGATACCTTAAATTATATAGCTTTACCTTAAATTTAAGGTATCCTTAAATCAGTGTACTGTGGGTCGTCTGACGATGCTCTTGACAACAGAGTGAAACGGCCGTCACGCCATAACGTGAGTCATAATTTCCACTTAAAAGTGTTTTTTAAGTCTTTATGTTAGTGGAAACAAGATGGATCTTCAAAATCATAATTTCTTTTTGAATCACATCAGAGGATTACATCTTATCTCAACGCCAAGAAAAAAGTAAATGCGTATGGCTTTTATTGGTTGAGAGACCCTTAGGGGTAGTTCCACCTAGCCGCTTGACACATGGTATTGGAATCATGGTAGATACAATTTTAGGTCGGTTCCGAACCACCGGGAAGTACGAGTAATTTTACAACAGAGAACAGAGTTTTTCTTTGCTGGCCAATTCAATCGGTCACCCTTACAGAGAGAGCCTACGTGAGCGTTGCTTATCTATTCTAATCTTATCTAATCAGATAGATAAGCTGCGTTCTCGTAGGTCCTGTTTGAAACGGTGACCGATTAGATTGGCCAGCAAAAAAAAACACTGTTCTCTGCTGAAAATCACTTCCCGGTGGTTCGGAACCCATCTAAAACTGTAGGTCGAACTCATAAATCTCATTATCCACGCACAGGTCTCAGACCTATGTGGGCTTCATCCTTAAAAAAAAAAAATCTGATGGAACAGTACCTGCTACGGCACACGGCTATCACTTTCTAATGCCAAGGAAATGTTTGCCATAAAATAGGCATCTCAATGTCAATGAAATAAAATAGTCAATCTAATAATATATTATATTTTTATTACATTAAAAAAAGCTGCTAGCTTCAACATTAATTCAATCAATATGTGCCTCAATCTTTTTGTGCGCTGCTTTCTGTACGGTGTCAAATTTTTTTCAAGTTTAAATATTTCAACAAGGTTTAATTTATTCAACTTATAAGCTCAATTTATTAAATAAATTATTGAAGTATTTTCTTTTAACTGCTCTTGCTTTTTTTGAGATTGAAGTATCAAGAATTTTCAAAAAGTTTCAATTCTTCACCTGTGATTCTTCATTTTAAGAATGCGCAGGGTTTTTGGTTATATTTTTTCGAAATTTCTTGGATTAGATATTCAATACTAGCTATTGCTGTGAGAATATTTTTTCAGCGATTATTTTGTGAAATATGGGGATTCAAATTTGAAATTTTGTGGGCAATTATTGATCCCACCTACGAATTATTTAAAACTTTTGATAATTTATTTATAATAATTAAAGGCCACCTTGGGAAAAATGTCATATCTGTTGCCCAACAAATCAATCTTATTCAATTTCTATTGAAAAGTTCTCGCTAATATTTCCAAATACTCAGGAATATAAAATTATTATAAAATGAATAGTACACACTATTTTTAGACTAGAAAGCTCTGTATTGAACGTCATCAGATCAATCTAGTACAGACTGTCGATCAGAATAAGTTTCACACCCAGTGACGTGCAATAAACGAAACCACTCAAAGGCGCCTTGCAGTTTGTATTGCTTGGCTCTGGCTCTCACGCAAGTTTAGCCCGAGTTTAACTTGCGATTAATTTTGATTGTTTGTGGCGGCTATTCGTGAGACTAACATTGTGTGCCTTATGTCATGGTTTACTTTCTACCTGCAGCCTGTGCTGCATTTACCCATATTCAAGACATGTGAACTTTTTAATATTCTTACACAATCATTAGCGTTATATTTATATTACTATTACTGTTATATTTTATTTGTGGTCAACAAATCAAATCAAATCTAATTTATTCCTTTTAAAAATACACAATTTGCATTATAATACACAATACACAATTTGCACCTACTTCGTCATACAGATTGACACTCTTACTAAATTTATTAATGTAATTGATTTCAATCATGTACACCTACTTTTTCAATTTAACAATATTCCTATTTTTTTTAAATTTTATTAACGGGAATAATGTTTATGTAATAATTATATAATTCATTATTATTATTATTATTATTATTATGAGATTGTTAAAAGGCTCACTTATTTATTACGCTTATAACTATATAAAAAAGAAGCTCTTTTCAAATAAATTATTAGGAAAGTCTTTTTGTTATTTTTATAAGAAGGGAACCCATTTTGTGTAAGGCCTACTTAATTGCATTATATTTTGTGGAATGGAAGAATTTGAGATTTCTGACTGTCAGATAAACAAATACTACCTACTTTTAAAAGCCAGACATCATTTCAAATATGATAATATGTAATTGGATTCTTGGATTTCTTGTTCCATAACGATCTGCTTTGTTAATATTAACTTTTTATTGTAAAACGACACAGTCAATTTTAACTGTGAATAAATAATATTATTTCTACTCACTTTTGGCCAAACGTTTTCGAATCATGGAGACTCATCTTCAAGGTTATTTTTCTTTTCACCATCAAATATTCATAATGATGTAATTGGTTTTAAACAGGTTCACCTACTTTTTGATTTTAATAATGTTCCCACTTTTTAAACATTTTTTACGTAATAACTATATAATTTATTATTATTATTATTAAAATGATTATGTCTCATTTGCTTTGCCACTACTTATGAATTTCTAATTTCAGCTACAGTAATATATTTTGCACTAACTTGTAATGTAATCGAATAGTACTGTGTGTACTATAACATGTGTATAATTATCATAGATCATAATCAAAAAGTACTGCATGTACTTCATAATAATGGAAATAAAAAAAAATATTTCCTAATTTTTCTGTAATTCTTCATAAACAAACAGAAGTAGTCTTTCATATTTTTGTTTCCAATCAAAAAATCTTCATTTATGATTAAAACATTCAACTACTATGGTTTGAGAGAAAGAGAGGGCAGTGAATACTAACTCCTCCCTTATTAAAGACAATTAATCTATTTACTGTACTTCATAGTAAATACGTACTTACTATAAACTTAAAAACACTTTTGAATGGAAATTGACTCACGTTATGGCGTGACGGCCGTTTCGCTCTGTTGTCTAGAGCATCTTCCTGCTCTAGACGATGCTAGAAGATGCTCTAGACAACAGAGCGAAACGGCCGTCACGCCATAACGTGAGTCAATTTCCATTCAAAAGTGTTTTTTAAGTTTATAATACATATTAGTGAAAACAAGATGGATCTTCAACATCACAAATACGTACTTACTTAAAATATCATGTTACATAATTATTTCAATGACAGCCCTGTCCTGATTTTTTTCTATACACCATCAAATGTTCATCAATGTTCATTTGTGCCAAATACAGAATATTTGCTTGTCACCTTTGTGAAACTACACTAGGTAATGATAGCTAGTTTCAGTAGCAGATTTCAGTTGAATAAAGAGACGTTCACTTGAATTGGAACGTATCTTGAGATTCTCAACAATTCTTTTGACAGCAATCATAAAAAAGCAGTCAAGAAGCCGTATGACATCTTTATAGCGTCGTTCTTTGTTCAATTCCGAATTCGGCTGCACAGTGCTTTCTTTTTGAAGCACTCGCATTTTCTTCGTAGAAGTTGAATATTCAACGAGTTGAATCCATCCATCTTCAAACAGAGGAAGGTCGATATTTCTTACTTCCTGTTTGTTGTAGTTGTTGTTTTTCTACTAGCCTTGTCAGCATCCGCCTTCGATCTCATCATCCAATTGTACAATTTAAGTAATTAAAGCGCAGTTTTAGCAGCTCAGTTCCTGCCAATTATTTATTAGATTATAGCTGAATCAATTCAAGATCATCTCTTTGTTTTACACTATTATCTAGATCTCTCATCTGAAGCATTTCGACTATGTCTCATGTATGATTCTATGAAGTACAGTAGTTGATGAACGTTTTTTCACAAGTTAGTTTGAAGTGACTGACAATTGAAAAAACTGACAAATATAGTGGTTAAGGCGCCCGACCGGCAATTGGGAGGTCCGTGGTTCGATTCCCGGTGGTGACTGATATTTTTGTACAGCAGCATTCATCGATTTCCATCAGCTATTTAATACTGTTGTCAATATCCGCCATTGCGGAAGTCTTCAGTATAAACTAATAGCACTTACAGGAATTTCGAAATTAATAAATTCTGTGAATGTTTTTTATTACTGATGATGCCCACATGAGTCCGAGACTTGTGCGTGGGTAATGAGATGAATGATTACACATATAAATGCCAGACGGAGGAGCGGGATTCGAACCCACGACCGCTGAAACGACAGCAAGCTGAAGTTGCGACGCCCCAACCAACTGAATGGTATATGTAGGTTATTTTTGATGAAGTAACAACAATATAAGAGACTATTCATATTTATTTTTGAAGAATTTCCTTAGGATATGAGATTTTTAAGAATCTAGATGAGTATTTGATGTTTGGTTTTATTTGCCTTGCTCTTGAGCACTCTATTTTACTGTGCATTTTAAATTTTTTTGACAAGCTCCACATCCCCCTGTATAGGAGGGCAATGGACGCTATTAAATCTATCTATCTATCTAGTTAAATGGAATAAGCATCAAGAAAAATTTAAGTTTCAACCAGGATACAAAATTGGAAACTGAAGTGCCCTTTGCCATATCTAAAACTTTAACGTAGCAGACAGATTACAGTCTGATTATTTGCAATCAGTGGTATAGATAGGTGGCCCAACATTATTCTAATTTTCATTTATCATAGAAGTATGGTAGCCCAGCAAAGCTCATGGACACCTTAACTTGAAGAGTATTCAAAAGAAACATTATACAAAAAGAATTTATCAACTTTGTGGAAGCTTTCAAATTGTATCAACTCATCTCCTCTCTACATAAACGTAGCCGTAAACATGAAATGAGTCATTTTTATCAAAGGCAAAGACTAAATCAAGAACATAAAATATGCTGTATATGGATTTAAATGAGCCTCACACAAGACGTGGTAATACGCTTCTGTCAGATACTCGAAGTTATCATCACAATAAAATGAAATATATATAACCTGTAGTATTTCATATCGAGGTCCTTTCAAAAAACATTTCTATGTTAAAAATGAGTAGCTAACATGAAGTCAGTTTGTGAAATTTTGTACACATTCCCTCTATTTATGACGATTCCCTCTATTTTTTTTCACGATTCTAGGAAAATAAAAGAAAGCCAGAAATTTCCTGTTCAGTGACAACTGATGAATTATCTTACACAACAAGGAATTATGTTCCTTGGTGGATGATGATTTTCATTTTTACTTGAATAATTCAAATGAAATTCAAATATTCTTTATTAAAGGCGAAATATTATATTATAAAGTCTAAAAAGATTGTACTCTCATTTCAAAAAATACCCAGTAATAAGGCTAAAGACTTTAAAAACTACTGTATAAGACTATAACGATTGTACTTCCATTTCAAAAAATTACCCAGTGAATTGCACCAAAGATTCGAATGACCTTTCCACAACATTTCAAGTTTTCAATAAGTGTATTAGGTTGTATTCTTTGAAGTTTTAAGATGATTTTTCAAACTTGGAGGATGTTGAACTGTTTTTCTTGAAAGAAATACTGATTAAGTATATTTGCAGCATGTTCCAGTTTCTACACAATAGAACAATGATCAGACTTGACATTCTATCCAGAGCTCATGCAATACTTTGAACTTGGCAGCTGCTAAGATCAGCCAGATTCCGTTTCAGATTTCCAGTCTGGAAATCTACTAAAACAAGGAAAAAAATTCAAGATGTCCTTGTTGAGAGAACAATTTGGATTACAGTAGTTTCAATTGAACATCACTTCAAACAATTATAATTTATAAATAATAGGTTCAACAATTTTTTTGAAAATGTTACCTTCTTTTGATATTGATGCTTTGGTAATTATTATTTCAAGTCTCGAAATTTCTCAGTTGTCCAATTAGAGCTGTTATTCTACAGTTATCGTTTGTTGGCCCAAAAGTTGAATTTGATTTTCTACATAAACAGCTACAAACCTGAAACAAATAAAAGATTCTAGATTAAATCTCAAGGCAATAGATAAAAAAAAACACAATAATAGTTATTTATTTATCCATCTTGACAAATGCACAATAGAAAGAAAGAAACAACAGATTTGACCCCAATAAATGTTAGTTTCTTTGACTTTAGTCAAAATCTGTATGGTTAAAAGTGTACAGAAACTAACTTCCTACTTCCATTTGAGTTAGCAAAGAACAATTCATCATAAAGTAAACTAGATTTATTTAAATACATAAAATTATTATATGAATAATAATTATATATATATATTTTTATTGAAATTCTTACTTTTTCTTCCACATTTATGTTTTTTATCTTATAATATGAATAATGAATAATAAGACGAAATTGTCACAACCACATTTATTAAACTAGTATCTTTATATTTTTAATAAACTAGTATCTCTAAATTTTTAATAAATGTGGTTGTGACAACTTCGTTTTATTATTCATTATAGATATCTTCCACAGTATCACTCACCACTACAAAGAAAGTTGAGTAAACTGTAATCTATACAGTAACTGTACAGTGTAAACTATAATCTCAAATACATTACTTATAATATAAGTAATTCGTCATGTTATTTATATGTAGATCGGAGTAATTGATTATCAAAATGAAGTACATATTGCATTTATATTTTTCATTTATTGTAATTTATTTTTGTGTTAAATAAATGCCTCTGTTTTTGGGTTACAAGACAGAGAAATAGTAGAAAAAAGATAATTTATCAAGAATTTCAGTGGTAGGTTAGGTAGGCGTGGTGGAGGATAAAGATTGTAGAATGAAGTCAAGGATAGTATCTGAGGTAGTAGCTTTATATGAATTATATTATATGATTTCAAGAATTCGATTTTGAGCAACCGAATCTCCATCAACAGGTCATATTCATAGGATCACTATTTTAATAAAATGAATAGCAAAAGATCCCTATAGATTTATCTACAGCCTTAGAAGTTTAATTAACTGGTAGTCGTTTCTTGTATGGGTATATCGATGAGCGATGGATGTAAATGAAATGAAACGAAATTGCGGATTATTATGAACTCGACGGATGGATGGGAGAAGATGAAAGGCGAGAGGCAAAAAGCAAGCGAGCGTCTCTTCAAACCCCCCTCCCCAACCCACCACCCTCTAGTTATGAAAGGAAAATCTATGCCGTTTGTTCGTTAGTAATATTGGAAATCGCGGAAATTGCTCTGCGGACGGAAAAACGAACGTTTCCCACTGAGAGGGCTTCGTTTGCTAAGCTTCATACCTCACTGCCACTCTGCTATCAAACTCACTCAACCCAGCATCGCAGCCCCAATCACCAGCCTTTCATTACCCTTGGGTAGAATCCATTTTCACAGTTTTTCACCGAAGAGTGATAGAGCTTCATCACATGTTATTTAGCCTATTGTAGAATATTTAACCCTATTGTTTAAATGAATAAATAAATAATTTAATATCGAGGTAGACTCTTGACTCACAATACAGACCAAATAGATCTACGTGGGCTCATATTATTCAATAATATAATGGATAAACGTAGAGGAGAATATGGGGCTTCTACTCCAGATGCAGGTATAAGTAGGTGTAGGTATAAAAGGTTATTAAATGTAGGCCTACATTTAATAACGGTACTTATGCGATTTTCTTAGTTGGCCTTGACTGCATTTCAGTGCGCTTCAATTTTTTCATTTAATTTTAGCCTACTTGTGCTTTGTTCATATTTGGTGCTTTCTATGTGTTTCCGGTGTTTGGTTCTTGATTATGACACTTATTTTTGCTTGTTGCTTCTCCCACCAGTGGGCGTGTCTTGTTTTGGCCTTCAGCCAATCACAGACCTTCAATAAAGGTCAGCCCATTAGAGGCACTTTCTCCCTTAGCCAATAGTATCATTCCGTGTTTAGTACATATTAAGCTACTCTGTACTTTAGTTTTAGTTTGATTGAGATTGATAATGGTGTAACAACTGAAGCATCTCGCTGTTTTCAATAAATGTGGTTGTGACAACTTCAAGTCTTATTGTTCATCAAATTAGTTACATATTTCTCACGATCAATTCTCTTAATATACTATTTCTTGGTCTTTCTATTTTGTATTTTTTATTCCTACAATCACTCTGTAAATTAAATAAAATTCAATTGGAGCATACTGCAGCATCAAGTAGTAGTATCTGCAGCATCTAGTATCTACCGTATACGCAATCAGTTATGAAATATATACTACATTCTAATCGGCCAACTGCAGGCTACTTGATATTTAAAGAAGATGTACATAACAAAATCATTACAGTATTAAAACAATGTGCAAAATAAACTACAATACAACTCAACCAGTAGCGATAATTTAGCAGAATATTGACTTCTTATTATGGCAAATTTAACGACTTGCAGTCAAATTTACCATAAAAAGTTAATATTAACAACGCAGGTCGTTATGGATCAAGAAATTCAAGAATTTAGCAGAATATATTTGAAAAAAATTGGGTGGAAAGCTGGAAAATTATGGTACTTATAATTTTATGTTTATAATCTATATAAATAAAATTAGAGTTTTGTCTGTACATTTATCAGAATTGTATATTTTTTGGTTATTTTTACGTTTTATACATTAAATAAGCCGAAAATAGTCTTATCTCACTTTCTGTCTGTCTGTCTGTCTGTCTGTCTGTCTGTCTGTCTGTCTGTCTGTCACGGCCGCAAAGGTATTTTTCGCGGCCTTCTCCTCAAAAACGAGAGCATCGATCGGGATTTTAGTTATTGAACAGTATTGAAAACATTATTGACAATGTCTTTAGCTATAAAAAACTAAATTAACTTTTTTTTTAACAGAGTAATAAACGTTTAAAAACCAAGTACTGTGCGATTTTGGATACATTTTACGCGGCCTTCTCAAAAACGAGAGCATCGATCGGAATTTTAGTTATTGAACAGTATTGAAAACATTATTGACAATGTCTTTAGCTATAAAAAACTAAATTAACTTTTTTTTCAACAGAATAATAAACGTTTAAAAACCAAGTATTGTGCGCTTTTGGATACATTTCTTCCAAGTTTTATTACCACATAAGAATAAGAACAAATCATGTAATTTATCATGATATATCAATCAGCTGTTCTCAAATATAAATGGTGGGCCCTTCGCGGCGTTATTTACGCTGTCTGCAGACTTGTGTAGTCGGAGCATTGCAGTCTTTTAGGAAACATATGTCTGGTGAATTAAAGCTCATCTTATGTTTTATCAATTATTTCTTTGTTGAAAAAAATAAAATTTTCTAATTTCAATTTATCGAAACAAAAATTAACATTTTAGGAAGGTTCGGTTTGTGCCAGGCTCTTGGGAATTCGCCAGGTAGCACTATTATTACCATGTTAGAAAAAATCACGTAATTTATCATGATATATCAATCAGCTGTTCTCAAAAAATATTCTCTCTGATGCCTCTCACTAAATTGTTTACATTCTAAGTTGTTTACTAAGGGCCCGTTCACACGATACAGTTCTTGTGCGGTACAGTAAATTTGCTGTATCAGTTATTTTGCAGTGCTTTCGTTTGCATGTAAATTTCATATTGTATGTTCACACAATACTGTTTCGACTGGATCCAGTAAAAAAAGCTGTTCTAGCCGGTTTCTACATTCGGTTTTGTCTTCGAAAACTGTATCACTAAAATCAGCTGTACCGCAAAATAACTATCCGGTGGCACATGTATTGTACCGGTAATGGATATGTTCAAACGATACGCTTATTACGCTGGAAGCAGTCTTCAGATCGTCAGCATTGATCTTCTTCATTGATATTCTTCAGCATTGATCTTCTTATTAGTGAATTCCAGTGTCCAGAAGTGGAAGATATTAATTGTGAAAATTTAATTTCTCTAATATATGAGAGACCCGCCTTGTGGGACAAGACTTAAGATTAATATAAAAATAATGAGAGAAAAATGTGTAGAATATTGAAACCAGAATTTGCGTACTTTGATCAAAATTTAAGAGAAACCTTCAGTAAGAAACTTATTTAAAAAAATCTTACACAAATAAAAAAATCCTGGACTGGAATAAATAAAACTGAACTGGAAGCGCAATGGAAGAAGGAGGAGAGCACAGCAATAAGATAAGCAGCAAAGCCGGAACGTGTGAACATCACAGTACAGTTGACGCCGTACAGTAAAAAAACCGTACCGCAAAAAAACTGTATCGTATGAACGGGACCTAAGCTGCTAACAACTTCATGATCGTTGCTATCAAAAAAGCCGAAATTCTTATTCGAAAGTCTTATTTCTAAACATAATCCGTACGAAGGACGGGCACAATAGCTAGTCTATAATATAATATTTGTATTATATATTGGTCAGGCGTGTAAGTTCCCTTATGGGAACATATTTTGAACGTTAGCTGTCAAATCAGCATTCTACGAACTGCTTTTTAAAGGCGACCGCTACTAAAAAACAAAGGGGTGAAGAAAGAAAGTGGGTATGAGTGGTTCTAAGCACATGCATTGTCGTTCGTTGATCAACACTTGAGCATGCTCGACATGCCTTCAACAGAGGTGCATTGTCAATTCCAGCACCCATTCAGGTTGCCACGGTTACCATTAAAAGTCATAATGACATCAGGGCCACCTGTCGTTTACTCTCTAAAATTTTCCAAATAGTAATTTCCGCCACAATTTTCTCATCAGCTGATGAACAACTTGATATATGCAGTCATGCTTCAGTACTCCAAATGTTTAAAACCGTACAATTTTGTAGATAACCATTAAAATGGTTCATTTTGTAGATAAACTGAAATCATTAACGGTTCATTCTTTAGACAAGAGCACTCACTGTTTACTTATCAAGCAGACCTTTTAATGTGAGTTTTTACGGTAATTTACGTTTAAGTCCATGCGCTTCCGACCATTAACTACCGATATAACTAACTATCTTGATAATGGGACAATTATGGCTTAATCTTTTGTCCGCTAAATTGTCACACATATCAGTTGACAAGTATTTCCGCAAGAAGCACTCTAACCTATAACTTTTTTACGGAGGATGAAGCCCACATAGGTATGAGACCTTTGCGTAGGTAATAAGTTGGATGATGGCGATTGATGAGTTTTAGGTGGGTTCCAAACCACCGGGAAGAGATTTTACAGCAGAGAAAAAGTCTTTTTTGCTAGCCAAACCAATCGGTCACCCGTACAAAGAGGGCTAAAAGTTCGTAGCTTATCTTTATCTGACTGAACAGATACCATGGCTATCATTTGCCGACGAAACTTAAATGTTGGGTGGATCTAGAATTTTCACCTCCGAAATTTTACCATTTGAAAAATCCCACCGTGAAGTTTTTTCGAGGTAATAAATAATAATAATAATAAATATCAGGGTACCGAGCTCCGCTCTGGGGTTACTGATTTCTATTTCTGTTTTAATACGATCCATCACTGTTTCTACAAAGACCTGCATGGATCCCTGTTAATAGAAAACAGTTCCAGAAATTCAGTAAAATAACGACACATTTATACGGTGTCAGCTCACTTTCTACTGTAGTTTGCAGAAAGGAGCGCATATTGAAGCGTGGCTGTAACATACTATTGCTTCTTATTCATGCAGAGAATAATAAAATAAAATTCATTGCAATTCCTTGTTAAATTATAGAGAAAAACGACCGGGAGTGTCTTTTCACATGATGGACCAAAGTAATTAGAAAGGTTCAGTTTTGTAATCAAATCACCAAAGAAATGGAAAAATCATTTGCTGAGCTTTGATTCTCCAGTCATGTGTTTCCTACATAACTGCAAGGCTCCGATTGCATGGTACGCGCGTAAGTTTCGCGTTCCAGGTAGCGTAAATAACGCCGATAAGGTGCCGACCATATGATTGAAATTAATTTTTTCATCAGCTGTTCCTGTAAGGATAAATTTCTCCTTTTTGTGTCCTTCAACGAGTTTTTATAGGAATGAGACCTAGCGCAATCGTATTTTTGCAGCAAGAAGCCCCTAAATATTAATCTTCATGAAAATCGTTAGAGTCGTTTTTGAGATAGTGACTGGAAATAGGTACATATGTGCATACAATTCCTTGCTCGTTTAATAGAATAAGATAAACGCATGGCTTTTATTGGTGGGGAGACCCTTATGGGTCCATCTCGCCGTTTGAGCCATGTTATGGGGAACATGGTGAACCTACTATTTTAGGTGGGTTCCAAACCACCGGGTAATTAATAATAAAGCTTACAACACCAAGACATTGAATCACGGTCACCCATCCAAGCGCAGTCTTGAGTGCTCGTGACTGAACATCGAACTCCCATTTATGTAGTGGAAGGCTGTATTACAATACGGAAGTAAATATTCTTCCCTGGAAGAAAATAATATTCTAACCCAGAAACTTCACATTAAGTAATATTTTGCTTATAAAGAGATGCCATGACTAAGCAAACCATAATAAATTCACACGCAAAAAAATTATGATTCAGATCATGTAGATTGATGTAGCAAGTGAGCTATAAATTTAAAATAATTGTAGGTCAAATTGTTAATAGTACTTTAGTATTTATGGTTGAAGCGTTTTAACAAGCAAAAGTCAGGGGAATTTACTTTGGGAATGCTACATAAACTTTTATGTATGGATAAAATCTGTATCATGTAGGAGAGATTAAAAGTTAATGTATAATCGCAAAAAGATCGAGTGGGTCACGAAACATGGCAAGAGATGAAGGAGATAATCAAATCAATCAAGTCGAGCCTAGATGTGGATAACAGGCTGATTTTATGACGGATCTATGAGTTATAAGGTTGCGTGTAGTAAATAGGTGAGCTTTCATCGTAGCTAGACACAATTAGACACGGTAGTGGGCTTAAAACTTGAGCAGGTTGAACTACAAAGTGCACTTGTATTGGGAAGTGGTATAGTCGCTCATTTCAACCTTGGTCGGCTCGGCTATATTGAAAGTATTTCACGACATGCACGAAATCGAAATCGTTGTGGGGCTTTCCAAAGACAATACGAACATGTTGACGGCTATGATGAATGTTTTGACATGAAACTCAAGCTCACGAGTACCTTCACTATGGAAGTACAGTTATCTATTGATGTAAAAGACAGCACCTTACTTTTATATCACTTCTAGAATGATATTCTTCCAAGCGAAAAGAATGCAGTGTCGAAATGCGTATATTTCAGCTGTTTACTAGAATAATCACAAGACAACTTCCTCTTATTAAGAGTAGGTGTTGCACTATATCAATTGGTTACATCAAGTTGGTTCTAATTTCATTGGTGGAACAGGATGATTAATTTGAAGTTTAATTTTGAGTTAAATACCGTAATGTAATATTAATGCTATCCCAACTCATCATCGCTAATATAATAACGTCTTCTATTAAGCTTGGCTATACCCTATCATAAAATAAATTTTCTACGTTGACATCAAAACAAGCTAGTCATCAAAATATTACTATCACCACCATGACTAACCTGAACTATCACTACGTGATCTCCCAGCTACAATGTCAGCTAATCCAGCAGAAAGGTTTTAGGAAATTTTCCTCATTCGCAGCACAGGCCTGTACTGGTGGTAATGGGGATATTGATTCCTGTGGTTAGATCTCACCCCCGGCCAAGGTGGAATTTCGATAGAGCTGACTGGAAATCCTACTCTGACAGGCTTGAAACTGCAATCCGTTTCATTCCCCCCCTAGTAAAAAATTACGATCGATTCGTGGGGTTGATTCTCTCTTCAGCTAAAAAGGCAATCCCAAGAGGGTTTAGAAGAGAGTATGTTCCAGGCTGGAATGAAGAGTGTGACAATCTTTACAAAGAGTTCAACAATACTGGTAACCCTGAGACTGCTGACCAGTTGATTCAGAACCTCAACAAAGCTAGGCAAGATAAGTGGGTGAAGACAGTTGAATCTCTTAATTTCACCCACAGTAGCCGTAAATCCTGGTCACTGCTGAGAAAACTCTCTACTGGAAAGCTTATGACAAAACAAGCATTGTCTCATCCAGATCCTGGAGCTATACTTGAACATATTGCAGGTCTTTCCAAATCAAGTCACCAACCCTCAGACAAACTTATTTCAGATGAGTTTAATATGATAAAAAAGAGAAAGGAGGCCCCTCTGGAAATTTCAAAAGAATTCACTATGGATGAGCTAGAGAAGGCTATTTCTGTGATGTCTAGTGGAAAGGCTGCAGGCCTGGATGGAGTCTTCCCTGAACTTCTGAAAAATACTGGACCTAAAGTGAGACTGTGGCTCCTCTCTTTTTTCAACAACATAATGTCTTGTGGGGACCTGCCAGCAACCTTCAAAAGATCCAAAATAATTGCTGTGCTGAAGCCAGGCAAAGATCAGAGCTCTGTCAATAGTTATCGACCTATAGCCCTTCTCAGTGTTAGTTATAAGCTGCTTGAACGTCTACTATATAATAGACTAGCACCAATTCTGAATGAATTCATCCCAGTTGAACAAGCAGGTTTCAGGCCTAGCCGAAACTGCTGCGACCAAGTACTGGCCCTCACATCATTCATTGAGAATGGATTCCACAAGAAAAAGAAAACTGGTGCTGCATTCATCGATCTGTCTTCAGCTTATGACACCGTTTGGAGGAAGGGGCTGTTGGTCAAACTCTACAAGCTAATCCCATGCAGGGCATTACAGCGCCTCTTGAATTCTATGCTGAGCAACAGGCTGATCAAGGTCTTTTTGGGCCAGAAAGAGAGTAAGTTCCGCACACTGAGGAATGGCCTACCGCAGGGCTCAGTCCTGGCCCCCCTGCTATTCAATGTCTACACCAGTGACATTCCAGCAACACAGTCTCGGAAGTTCATCTATGCCGATGACATTGCCCTGGCTACACAAAATGATGATCTGAAACAAACTGAACTCTCACTCACCAATGATCTCTCAATTCTCAATGATTACTTTAGGACTTGGAAGCTAAAACCCAACCCATCAAAGACCGAAGTAGCTTGTTTCCATCTGAACAACAGACTTGCCAATACTGAACTGAATGTCTCCTTCAACAATGTTCCTCTCAATCACAACAAACGACCTCAGTATCTGGGAGTCACACTGGACCGCACCTTGACATTTAAGAGCCACTTAACCAAGACTGCCGCAAAAGTAAGAACCAGGTCAAACATAGTGCAGTATCTTGCAGGAACATCATGGGGGGCCAATGCTAGAGTTCTACGGACCTCTGCATTATCCCTGGTATACTCCGCAGCTGAGTATTGTGCCCCTGTGTGGCTTAACAGTGTGCATGTTAAGAGCTTGGACGTTGAACTGAATAGGGTTATGAGGACCATCAGTGGTACCCTCATGGCCACACCTATTCCTTGGCTCCCAGTGCTGTGTAACATAGCCCCACCCAATGTAAGACGTAGGGCATACCTGAAGAGAGAGTATGAGAAGATTATCAAAGAGCCGAAACTCCCAATTATGCAGGATCTGATACCCCACCCCAACCGCCTCAAGTCTAGGCACCCACCAATGCAGACAGCCTCTCAGTTGATTGCTGAAGATTATACAGCGGATAAAGGGTGGAATGCATCTTGGGATAACTTCATTGGGCAGAACTCCTCTCTTATAAGAGACCCAACAACACAGGTGAATGGTATGTCTCTCCCTCGGAAACAATGGTCTCTCATCAATCGTTTCCGCACAGGAGTGGGTAGATGCAATTATTGGCGGTCAAAATGGAGCATGACAGATGACCAAACATGTGATTGTGGGGCGGCAGTACAAACCATGAGGCACATTGCCGAAGAGTGCCCCTTGCGATTTTCCCCTGATGCCATTGAGGGTATACATAATGTCAGTGATGAGTCTGTGGCATGGCTTAAAGGGTTGGATCTAGCTCTGTAATAATTCAAAACCATTAGATGCATGCTACTAAGCACAAAGCCCTTTTATCTTAGGTATTTTATCTACCTTTTTACATTTGTATTTATTGACGTGAGTAAATAGTACTCTATATCTTTGTTTGGATGATATGCTGACATAACCATACGATATATATACAGGGTGGGGGAAATGTTTGGAAACGGCTTAATATTTCATATACAAAGGTGATTTTGCGGTAGGTATGATTGAGGATCCTACTCAAATTGAAAATACTATTTTACTGTGACTTCAAAAATCTGGTCCGCCATCTTGGAACCGCCATTTTGAATGTAACTTTTTTTTTTTAAATAGGAAGGGGGTCATGCGATACATGATTTCAATACAGAATTTTAAGACAAAATGAATGCCGAAAACCGCACATCGATATGTCAACCCGTTTCGGAGATATTTACATTATTAATCGATACCATGAAAAGCAGAAATGAAATAAATAAGTACATTAAAATCTTACCTATCAAATTTTTTGTTAATAGTGTTTGCTAATGAACATTAAAACCCAATTATTTTAATAAATGTTCAAACTGTTTTCCTTCAGCTGTTTGACAATGTGCTAATCTTAAATAATAGCCATCAAGCACATTTTGAATCATTTCGCGTGGAATTCTGTTAGCCACTTCAGTTATACATTCTCTCAGTTCATTAATTGTTGCTGGTTTCTTTTTGTACACATTGTCTTTCATGTAGCCCCAAAAGCGAAATTCATCACGCGAAATGATTCAAAATGTGCGGTTTCATTTAAAAATGCCATTGCGAACGACTTTAAACACACTCACTACTTCATGATTGAAAAAGAATTCATTAAATCTGTTGGATTATTACAGATGATTTTAGGTTGATATCATGATTATTGTTGATATTATGATATCCAGAGTCAGATGTTCATCACGCGAAATGATTCAAAATGTGCTTGATGGCTATTATTTAAGATTAGCACATTGTCAAACAGCTGAAGGAAAACAGTTTGAACATTTATTAAAATAATTGGGTTTTAATGTTTATTAGCAAACACTATTAACAAAAAATTTGATAGGTAAGATTTTAATGTACTTATTTATTTCATTTCTGCTTTTCATGGTATCGATTAATAATGTAAATATCTCCGAAACGGGTTGACATATCGATGTGCGGTTTTCGGCATTCATTTTGTCTTAAAATTCTGTATTGAAATCATGTATCGCATGACCCCCTTCCTATTTAAAAAAAAAAAGTTACATTCAAAATGGCGGTTCCAAGATGGCGGACCAGATTTTTGAAGTCACAGTAAAATAGTATTTTCAATTTGAGTAGGATCCTCAATCATACCTACCGCAAAATCACCTTTGTATATGAAATATTAAGCCGTTTCCAAACATTTCCCCCACCCTGTATATAATGCTATCCCAACTCATCATCGCTAATATAATAACGTCTTCTATTAAGCTTGGCTATACCCTATCATAAAATAAATTTTCTACGTTGACATCAAAACAAGCTAGTCATCAAAATATTACTATCACCACCATGACTAACCTGGAATTGTCAGACGAGTTCTGATACAGTTGGATTAGTTATTTGGTTTAGATAAAAAGAAGCAATTTTAAACTTTATTTAATAATATTTTCAATAAATCATTGTTATTGAAAGATGTTAGTACTGTACTATTTTTTGATAATCAAAAACCTCACAAATCGAAATCTTTTTAAACCAAGAACACTACTTCAATGATAACAAAAATTATTTTTGGAATTTGAGGATTTTCATTACATTCGAAAAGAACCGTATATTTCAAGATTTATTGTTTAGCGCTAAGCTTTATGTTTTAATTGCTAATAATAGATGAATGATATATTTTTCATTCTTTAGTATCACTTTTTATGGTACGGTATGATTGTTCACAATACAATGACATTTTTGAATAAAGAAATAATTCTATTTGTTGAAAACTTTCTCAATATGTTCACAATGTTATACAATATTTATTGATTTATTACTAAAAACACAATCAAGTAAAGATACAACAGTCAACAGGCATAGCCCACTACAGCTTTCTTTTCAAATTATCAACTGGAAAATTTAAATCTTAGGATATGTCCAAAATTAAAAAGAAATTTCACTTTGAAGTACAATTACTTACTCTTTCCAAAACAAAAATATCAATTTAGAAGTTTACTTAGAAAACGTATCCCTAAACAGTCTAATAGTCAGCCATTATTCCAATATAACTTTCGAGAGCCGATACCTATGTACATCAATGGGAATGAAAAAGTTTTTGGTCTTTAAGACGACTCAAAGGTCGGCCAGTTGCACGAAAGAAAATTAAATTTAACCACCGTAAGATGACGTCATCTTACAGAGCTCAATAGGGAAGTCGTTGCACTGGCTCCATCAAATGACGTCATCTTACGGTGGTTAAATTTAATTTTCTTTTGTGCAACTGGCAGCGATCTATAACATCAGCAGGTTGAAGTCTCAAAACCAGTAGAGTGGTTCAATACTAGAGACTTACAAATAGATTCGGAAGATTCACAGCTCTTCGTAGATAATTCATCTTCGAATATTCATTTGCCGTTTCATTTCCTCTGCGTAGAGGCTGCAAAGATTGAAGTGGAATAATGAAGCGAGGTGTGCGCAAGGTAAGGTGAATGCATGCATCACATTCACTGCCATCAACCAGCAGGGGCTGAGCGCCAGGCATAGCAGAGGGCAAGTCAGCAAGCCGAGCATTTCATTACCAAGAGAGAAGAAGACAAAGGGAGAAGAAAAGTCCCCTGAGAGGTCGGGGATCGATAGAGCCTCGTTTTGAAAAACACGAAAACACTTGAGAAGGGTCTTCCTCGTCAAGGGTGATGGTAGCGAAGTACATCCCTTCGGCTGTCGGCGATGGCACTGCTGACTGCAAGAATAACAACCCTCAGCTGCTATGCTGTGAACACTAACAATTCTTCACCAGCAACTGAAATATAGGGGTTGCAACGCACTGAAAACAATTTCACAAAGTGAAAACTCTGTTGTTACCAAGGTAACGCCTATGAAGGTGTATGAAAATACCTAGATTGCTACAAAACTTGCATTTTCAATCAACCATCTTCTAATAACAAAGCGTGAATTTTCAATAAATGAAAAGAAAACCGAATTAATTCACTCGCAGAATTTTCCAATAAAATATTTAAAAAGAGAAAATTCGTAATAGTGTTATGGAAGAATGGACAGTAATTCGCTGTTATCTGCCTGTGTCAATATTGATTTCCGGAAGCAATTAATTACTATCCTCCTCGCCTTGTAGTTTTCACACTGTGACACCTATAGAATTGACTAGAAAAATGGAGAGCCGTCTTATCTGTTTATTTAGAATTTGATAGGATAATTTGGAAAAATCTCCATCTTTCTAGTTCAATTAAAACCTATTTAAGGAGAACGCTCAAGTAAACATTAGTTTTATTTTGAGATAACAAGTGGCAGTTCTGTTCATAGTACAAACGTTTGTTGTTAAAGTGATAATAGCTGTATATTGTGACTGTATTAGCAAGTATTCTTTTATCTTTTATACGAATACGAGTTGACTCTACTCTTAGTTATTATTGTGTTACGGACTTGTGCTACGTAAGTTAATTGTTCTTTTTAGACGTTCTTCTTGAATTATTGGACAGTTTATTGAACAGTTATTATTTAATATAAGATCGGCCTTTCAACAGTTAGTGATTGATTTTTTTACATTAATATAGCAAATCTTTGTTAGCTGAAAATTATCGATTTATCTGTTCTGATTTCTTTATTTTGTGAAAGATATAACTGATCAGTGCAATCATTATGTCAATCATGTGTAATCATTCACCTCATTACCCACGCACAAGTCCCGGACTCATGTGGGCATCATCAGCAATAAAAAAAAATTTTTAAAAAAAAAGGGCGTGTTGTGGATTATTTGTGTAAATAAAGTGAGAGTGTTATATTTAAGTGTTGCCAGCGTTATTTTAGAGATAGAGCCCACAACAATATATTTTTGTAAAGATGCATGAGCCTAAACCAATCCAATCAATATTCATATGAAACGAAAATCTAATTAATTCACTCGCAAAACTTTCCAATAAAATATTTAAAAAGAGAAAATTCATAATATATTTTTGGAAAGATGCCATGAGCCTCAATCAATACTCATCAAAGTCTCGTATTCTATTCAAATGAGTTCATTTAATTATTTCGGAAATGCTGAATCATCAAAAATGATTCACAAAACCGTGTCAATGAAACCATCTAAATTATCTGCCCTAACAGTACTAAGCGACTAATTAAATTCAAATGAGTAAGCATATACTGTACTCATATACCATATACTCATATACCAGCACGCATAAAAATGACAATAAGCCATTTAAGCCTCTATAAGCGGGCGGCTATGCTATGACTGACTCATCTTTCCATTTAGATCTACCAAAAATCACTTCCACATTATGATAGAACACGTTATCCTAATAATCTCATCTCATAGAACTGCTTTAGGCTAAACATGGCAGGAAATAAACCTGAGATCAAATTATGGAGCACGAAGCCGTTAAATGAAATTCAACCTGAAGAAGAAATTACGATAAAACGTACAAATGAAAAGCGAATTCAGGAGTAAAAAGCGGCACTGCTTTTTTAGCTTATGATGGGAATAGTTAATTATGGTTGAATTTTGGAGATCAAATCATGAAGTAGGAAGCCTTTGAATGATTGCTTTGAGAAGAAATATTGTGATAAAACACACAAATTAAAAATAAGAGTAAAAAATGACATTGTTTTTTGAATTTATGATGAGAACAGTTAATTATGGTAAATTTCTGAACTTATCAAGAAACTAGCTGTCTAACATCTGTTTTTTTCTGTAACAACGGTTTTGAATCGAGGATTTTTTATGGCGGATGATTCCCACATGAGTCTGGAGACTTTTACGAGGGTATTGAGGTGAATGGGTGAATGATGAGAAACATCCATGTCTGAATGAGATTCGAACCCAGGGCTGTAGGAAACGAAGCCAGCCAGAGACCCTTATCTCCTTATCTTATCACAGACAGGCGCTCCAACCAACTGCGCTACCAGAGCCCCCAAAGCTGTAATTGATTGAACAGTTAAGTTAAACTTGACTTTTGAGATTAATTAAATGCATGAACTATGAACATCTAGAAAGCAACAAAGAAGAAAAATACGTAATTAGGCTGAAGAAAATGTTGAGTTTCTGCATTCCCCTTCATAGTTATGCCACTGACACAAGCTGTTGATGAAAAATAAAATTAACATGAAAAATTATTACATACATTATTTGCAATTAAAAAATGATTCTGTAATCAGCCAAAATCTCCCAACAATTTTTTGAGGATCCAAGATCTAGGCTCTAGAGTGATTATCTGAGTGAATGTAAAGTAGTTTTGATAAAACAAGTCTGCTTTTTCTGCCATAGTAGTCCTCAACCATGTATTGATAAGCTGCAAAATCCAGAAAACCCTTTCAGACCAAGTACACTATATTTGCAATAGAAAATTAATTGTTGGTTAGGCATTGCTGTCTCATTTTCCTCGCTTGTCAACAACTTTGAAAACTCTTTTTTATTTCCTTCTACTTTTAATTTTATCTTTATTTTTTGACCTTTTCGTCTTTTTTCATTTTCATCTCTCTTCTACCAATTTCTATTGTCATCTATTTTCCGTTTCTTCACTGTTTTCTATCATTTCCATTCGTTCCTCTTTTCTCCTTCTTCTCCTCTCTCTTCTCCTTCCTCTTCTTTTTCTTTTTCTTCTTCTTCTTCTTCTTCTTCTTCTTCTTCTCCGTTTGGAGGGGGAAATTTCCCCTTCTTCCCCCGCGTGGATCCGCTACTGGTTTAAATGACCAAATCTATTGTAACCAATTCAATACAACTAACTTGGTTTTATCATAATTCCAGCCTACATTTAAAAAACGGTTCTTTCGTGTATTTCTTGGTTGACCTTGACTGCATTTCAGTGAGCTTCTTATTTTTTAGTTTCAATTCTAGCCTTATTTTTCTTCTTTGTTGCTTTCTATATGTTCACAGTGCTTAGTTATTATTGATTTGACTCGTATTTTTGTTTGTTACTCCTCCCACCAGGGGGCGTGACTTGTCAGCCAATCACAACCTTCGATGAAGGTCAGCCTCTTTCTCGCTTAGCCAATAGTATCATTCCATGTTCAGTACATATTAAGCTTCTCTGTACTTTAGTTTTAGTTTGATTGAGATTGATAATGCTATAACAAACGAAACTAGTTTCTCAATAGTTTTTATCTATTTTTTTTTTTTTAACAAATGTGGTTGTGACAATTTCGTCTTATTATTCCTTAAAATTTAAAACAAAATTTTTTACTATTTTACTATTAGATCAGTTCCAAGTCTTATTGTAGTAGGCTATACAGTAAAATCTATTCAACGAATGGAACAAAGAACTAAAGACAACATTGTAGGTTTGTAGCTGCAAGCTAAAGGGTAATACACGATAGAAGTGAAGTAACGGTGCACCAGAGTCCAATTCAGGAATAAATCACATTCGAATTAGTTTGCCAGACGAAGTTGAATCAGTTAAGACAATACACAGCAGCAGTCCCCCATTGTTGTTGCTGTTATTCTGTCTGCTTGATGTCTCCCTGAATGCACACGTCTAATTAAGAACAGTTACTATGGAAAGTTTTAATTGAATAATAAGCTCTGTTGGTAATGGTAGCCTCCAACTACAACTGCAGCAGTCGTGTAGGACTAAAACATAATTTCAATATAGAGCTCGTAAATCATGAGAAGAAAACTATCAACAAACTACATCCTCATTGTCACAATGGAAGTTAGCTTCTGCTGTATCGTGTATCCATGAAAGCACGATATCAATTCTGAACAAGGATTCTAAACTATTACAACGACATTCATATCATTCTCCAAGAAGCACGAAATGCAAAAGTAAAAATTATGTTTAGTTTCTCAGTTTGTGAATTCATACAGTAGTAACTGTGAGGAGTATGGTGAAACAAATTCGATAGAATTTAAGATGTTGCTAAGAAGAAGAAGAAAAAGAAGAAGAAGGAGTAGAATAAGAAGGAGGAGGAATCAGTTAAGGATGGAGGGGACGAGAAGAAGGAGGAGGATATGATAAAAAGACTATTAGGCAAAATTTAGGTCATCACATTCAATTATTGACCTCTATTGTTTCAGTTTGCCACAAAATGAGGAAGAGAAAAACGCATATATTGAACCTATTGAATTGAACAAATATATTATCAACGAGATAAAAATTTGTTTTTCCATATTTTGGTACCAGTTCCGGTATACATGCAGCATTATGTTATACTTCCAGAAATTAAAGTCATTTAAAATATGGAAAATACTAAATACAGGTAAACATCACTACATATTGGTGAATGGAAAAGGTGACGCAGTAAAATATGCTTCTCTTGAACACACCAGGCTGGATTATTTTACATAAGATTGTCAATAATAAATAATTGTGTTTCGGAGGACCCGTTACCAGTCCTGGCTGCCCGAAAACAGCCGTTCAGTCACGTCAGAGGCCCTGAACCTATTCAGGTGCTACCTAGTAACTCTGACACCAGACCTGAGCCAGCCAGGTCACACGATATTATTATAATGCTAATTAATAATAATAAGACTGTCCTTGGATGGGTAACCGTGCTTCAATGACTTTATGTTATAAGCTTTATTATCAAATTCTTGGAATTCTTGTTCCATAACGATCTGCGTTGTTAGTATTAACTTTTTGTTGTAAATTTAACCGACATATTCACAATCTAAAACTGACTGCAAGTCGTTAAATTGACAACAAAAAGTCTTTATTATCACTCACCCGGTGTTTCGGAACCTACCTTAAGTAGTAGGTCCACCATGTTCCCCATAACATGGCTCAAGCGGCGAAGTGGAACGAGCCCGTAACAGTCTCCCCACTAATAAAAGCCATACGCTTATTATTTTATCATATTAAAAAAATAATCAAACTGAGAATCTCATGAATTTTTCTATTTCGATCAAATAGTTGAAGATATTTCTATAGTTATATCTGTGCAAAGAATTATAGATTCTTTGATAGAATCAGATTATAAAAAAGATAAACTGGGAATGTCATGATTTTTTCTATTCTGATCAAATAGTTGTAGATTTTTCCAGTTAAACTAAATCTGTGCAAAGAATGTCAGAATTATCGATGAAATTCCTTCTAGTAAGCCCAAATTCTATCATATTTTAGGCAGCTCATGAAATAGTCCCGCTACTGATATCGTACCTCACTAATCTGACTTGTGAAGGTTCCCGAAAATAGCAGAGATGAGAGAGATCAAATCTATCTGCTAAGCGGAGAGACTGTGAAGTGTGAAAACCATGAATAATCGTTAGCAGAATGACAGATCAGGTTTTGCAGATGAGCCAGGAAGCGAACCAAGAATAAATAACGACATCAAACAGGATAAATAGCCCAACTGGAAACTCACTGCGTTTTCCAACGGGAATAAATACGACGAATTCAGTGTTTGGTTATCTCATAACTCAACTCGTTATCAGCTAAATTTATTTACGATTACACACTTTCACACAGCAAACGAAAATCCGTTTGAACAGATACTGAAAGTCGCGCATTTACTCTGCGTTCAATACTAAAGACTGTTCATTTTAGGGCTGATGTCAGGGGCGTAAATGAGGGAGGGGCCCGGGCCCCCGAAAATAAAGTTGGTAGAACAAACATCTACACAAATTTGTGTTGTCAAAGATTAAATTTGCTGGATCCCTTTAAAAATGTCAATATTCCAAGAATCCGTCTGTCTTTGAATTTGTCAAACTATCTAGCCTACTAAAACAATTGATGCCCCATTTGTTATTATTGGTTTGGCCCCTCCCAAAAAATATAATATTCGCCATTGGCTGATGTACTGCATTATATATTTTATGGGAACACAAATATTGTTCACATAAAGAAACCAATTATTATATGTAGATTACATTTTAGGTAGGCCTACCATAAATTTGGGTAACACAATTAACATCAATTTCTAGCCCTCCAATAACAGTATTGAATAAAACCGATGTTGCCCAAACCATTTCAATTGTTAAAACATGAGAGACTACAGTATCATGCTTGCTTCTTATTGGTAGGCCATTCTTGCTACTAGGGGGCGTGTTTAGTGCCAGCCAATCTAGGGGGCGTGTTTAGTGCCAGCCAATGACAGACATCTAGCCTACATACAAATGAAAATATACAAATACTTTAAACGTAAAGAAATAAAATTTTATGTAGGTTACATTTTGGGTAACACGACTAACATCAATTTTTTAGCCTTCCAATAAAAGTATTGAGTAATGATTAAGACTGATGTGGTCCAAACCACTTCAATTGTTAAAACACGAGTGACTGAAGTATCATACTTGCTTCGTATTGGGAGGATATTGTTGTTACTAGAGGGCGTGTCTAGTGTCGGCCAATGACAGACCTCCATCGTAGAGCTCAACCTATAAGAGGTTACTAGTCTATTAACCAATAGTATTTGTCTACTAGGGAACATATTCGGCTACTCTATATTTTCGTTCTAGTTTATTGAGATTGAAAATGAAGTAACAGCCATATTGAATTGAAAAAATAAAATATATTATTTTATAGAGATATAACTTTTGTAATGGTTTCAGATTGAAGTCTTTGTGAATGATTTATTTCTCTGTAATGATATAATTTTTCTGTGAGGATATAATTTTATTTTAAGAATTTAATTTTGTTAAGTGATCATAGAAATAAGCTTTGTGGAAATACATTCATTTTATAATTTATAAATATGATATAGCATAATTTATAATCTACGCTCCCTTTTCAATTCACAAAAACTCGTCACATTTATTTTCCAATCAAACAACCGTTACGAACTTGATGAAACGAGCTGATAACTGTAGAAAATATTTTACGAGGAGTTCATGAGGAAAATCCTGCAGGGACGTAACCGTTTTCTTTTTGAATTGAGAGGGGAAAATAGCATTAGGGAAGGTTACCCAAGGGGGCTGTGATCCTCGAAACGCTCCATCATATAGAGGGGAATTAAAAAATATGGTAATATTATTTTCAATATTAACGATGCGGAGGAATCTCCCGTATAAATTTGCATTAAATTGATAGCATATCGCTACAATATTCACAAATTTGTTAGGGGAGCACCGACTGGTCAATTTCCCATACCACTTTAAAGGAGTGACGAAAGCAGAGATGAAATCATGGAAAATTAAAAAAATAATTCAATATTTTTATTTTATTGAATATACATGCCAATGGTCTTGGTTATCGAAAAATTAGCGATCGTGATCGTGGGTTCGAATCCCGCTCCACCGTCAGGCATTTAAGTGCAATCATTCACCTCATTACCCACGCACAAGTCTCTGACCCATGTGGGCATCATCCGCAATAAAAAAAAATGAGTAAGAGCAAGAAAATAAGTAATTAATTATACAACTTCAATCACAATTTTCTAGCACGCAGTAATTATGAGCAATTAATTAAGAAATGGAGCAGTTCAAAGTTTGAGAAGGGTTTCGCTATAACAATTTTAATAATAATAATAACAAGCGTATGGCTTTTAATGGTGGGGAGACCCTTACGGGAAGTTCCACCTTGCCGTTTGAGCCATGTTATGGGGAACATGGTGGACCTTAAATTTTAGGTGGGTTCCGAACCACCGAATAAGTGATAATAAAGCATGTCATTGAAACACGGTCACCCATCCAAGCGCAATATTTAATCCATCTAATGGAATGTGAGAATGAAGCAGCTGTTGAAAATCCTGCATCACAGTTATTAATTCTAAAAGGTTAATCTCAAATGTTAAAGTTAATGCCAAGAAACAATAATAAAATTGAATTTTGATATCAAATAATATTAAAAATAAACAAGAATAAAATAAATAAACAAAAAACTTGGTGACCATAAAACAACAGATTCTAACGGCTTTATCTCAAATATCAACAACGTTTATGACAAAAAACAAGAATAAACTAAAACTTGATATCAAATAATATTAAAAGTAGACCAGAATCAAATAAATAAGAACTAGGTGACCATAAAACAACAGATTCCAACGGCTTTATCTCAAATATCAACAACGTTTATGCCAAAAAACAAGAATAAACTAAAACTTGATATCAAATAATATTAAAAATAAAGAATAATAAAATACCTATCATAACATAAAACTTGAAGAACATGATACACGTTTGAAATAGTTATGTAGTTGAACGTAACAGAAAAAGGCTAATCAAACAACATAAATTTCAGTGGGCGAATCTAGTTTCTAATCGTATAAAGAATCATGAATTAAATCAAATCCGATTGATCGTGACACTGATAACGTGGTTTGTTGGCTTTTTATTGGCCAATCAAATGCGGAGGTGGTGACCTCTCAATTAACACAGACATTGGTTTGTCCCGAACCTGCCGCCCGACATAAAACAGTTGAATTGAGGAACTGCCATTTATTGCTTGTCTTGGCACCGATTTACCGGTTAAATTATTATTTACCGGTTATGGAACTATGGTATAAAGCGGTTTCCAACACGTTAAAATAACTGACTTTTATCGAAGTTATATAAGACAAGTTGTAAATTAATTATCGAAAGACTTGCCTCTTCTAACACTTCACATTGTTTGATTAACAAGATTCTGGTTGAATCAATATTTAATTAAATCAGTTGAATTTAATTTTCAAAACTAGATTTATTTTCTTAGATGTTTTAATTTAATTGATTTATTTGTCTTGTTGAAGCTACTTGTAAATCTTGAGAAGCATTTAAATTGTCTAAATCTTTAAACCACTAATTGACTGGAATAAGCTGCAGTAACTGACAGACTGAAATAAGCTCCATATAATTGAAACAAAACAGAGGTTGTAAAATTTCACTAAAGTTTAGTGAAATTTGACAACCTCTGTTTTGTTTCAATTATGGAAAGATTTCACAATATCAACACCAGAGTTCTACTAATTTTATTAAAAGCTCCATATAATTTAAAATTAAGATATCCCTTCAATTTTTTATATATTTTTTTTTAGATCAGACTACAGATATTGTTACCCTCTTCTAAAGTATCATGGCTCTCATCTATTTAAGTTTAAATAGAAGATAGGAATCCTGATTCAGACCTTGAATATTAACGTAATTAATTAATCAATCATTAATCTGTAATAATTTGAAGGTTTTCATCAACTATCCACCAAAAATTTCGGAGTTTTGAGAATTAGGCATTTTTACAAGCATTTTAGAGTTCTTGGAGCAAAATAAGAAATTTGTTGGTTTTTGTTTAACATTTGCAAGTATGTAAAATGTACTTAAAGTAGATGTACTGTATTGTAGATGGGGTAGTGATAGCCGAATGCCGTAGCAGGTATCTGTTCAATCAAAGATAAGCTACGAAACTCCTGGGCGCTCTTTGTGAGGGAGACCGATTGGATTGGCCAGCAAAAAGGACTCTGTTCTCTGTTGTAAAATCACTTCCCGGTGGTTCGAAACCCACCTAAAACTGTAGGTCCAACTCATCAGTCACCATCATCCACAAACAGGTCTCAGACCTATGTGGGCTTCATCCTCCGAAAAAAAATGTACTGCACTGTATTGTAGATGTACTGTACTATATTGTACATGTTCTGTACTTGTTGTAGATATACTGTACTGTAAATGTACAATAGATGAACTTACAGTAGATGTACATGACAAGCATGCAAACAACGATCAGCTCGATCAACCAATCAATTCAATCTATCACAGTATACAGTCTTTCTTATCAAATTTAATAGGTCTTTTAAATGTTCTATTTTGATAATGAGAATACGACCGCAGACTGAAACGAACGATATACAGTAATTTGTCTGTGTCACTGTAATACTATAGCCTACCTGTAATACTGGAAAAAGATTGTTTTCACTATTTATACAGGGGTGCCCACCCCCCTAAGCCTCATGACGCACCCCCCCATAAATTAGTCTCCCCCCTCAAAAAAAAACTAAAATAATATTTTTATAACTATTGAAAAAATTCAAACCCAGTCGATAATATACAAAATGTATGTATACTTCTTGAGATTCTTTTCATAGGTAACATTTTTTTGTAAAGGTAAAAAAGAAATATCAATGAAATGAATATATGAACTTCTGCTCAATAAACTTAATTGCAAAATAGCTAAATAAGAATTTGAACCTAAATGGTTTTTAAACAATAAAATATTATTACAAACACACAATGTTCAATAAAAATGAAATACCTATAAGTTTATGTTCGATGTACCAATTACATTAAGGTTAAATAATTCTACAAAGTTGATCCTTTAAAGGAAGTGAAAACAATGAGTTAATAACTTCATTTGTAAAACACAAAAATTCAAAATACTAAGTCATTTATTGGACAGTAGTTAAACAACAGGTTATTTACTTAGTGTAGTATCTTTATTTAAATTGATGTATTTTTTTTTAATTGGGAAATAAATCTTTTTCTTATTCTTCTTGGGAGAATTTATGTATGGATGAAGTGCATAAAAGGCACACATTTCATGTAAGAAGTGTCTTTCAAAAACAAAATAAAGACATAGTTATGAAAAATTACTGAATTTTTAGTACTAAGTTTTGCTATAGCAGTTCTTACTTATTAGTAAGTATTTATCGTAAAATACATGAAAAACATCAACAGTTTGAAGTCAAACATTTTAAATTTGTAGGCTGTGACCATCTAAAAGTTAGCTAGGCACCTTCTAAGCTTGTTAAATCTATCTCTCTAAGCCCCACATAGAAGTTTTTGTCTTTGGGATGAGGAAACAGAAAACCTTTCAATTATTTCTTAGTTAGAAATAGACTCAAGTACATCTTTTTCTGCAGCTAGAACCATTAGGTTGGACAACCATGAGTCTCCCATAGCTGATTTGAGTCTGTTTTTTATCATTTAAATCGACTTATTGCTCTTTCTGCTGATTAACTAGTAACTGTTAAGGAGAGTAAAGATGAATAAACCACTTTCAGAGCACTCGCTTAGCGTCTTGCTAAGTTTGAATAATAACTTCCTGCACAAATCCTAAACATAACTATTTCAGCTAATTCATATTCAATTGTATAATAATTATTATAAATATATTTTCATTAATTGACATTCTGTCTGGTGACTTCGTAATATATTTTTGAATGTTGTCACGTTAAACACGGTTTCAATCACCATTACGCCCCCCCCCAAAACGTTTTTTGGAACCCCCCCACAAGAATTTCAATGACGCAGTCTGCGTCATAGCCCCCCCTGTGGGCACCCCTGATTTATACAAAAAACTATTTGTACATACCATTTTATACTCATTGCTCTTTCAACTGTTATGTCTTCGTTGCACGACTACCTTCTTGTTATGTCATACAATGAAGAACAATAATAATAAAAAAAAAAAAATAATAATAACAACAACAACAATAATAATAATAATGAAAAAATGGATGAACCCTAGACCAACACCCAATCAATGGCTGATTGGTTGTTATAGGTTAATGGTGGGATTGGGACGGTTTAGCCTAAAGGTTAATAGAATGAACGCTACAATGGAATGAACGCTTACAGCCAAAGTAGTTTGAGTAAAAAACCATGAAAAAATGTATTTTTTATTCATTAAAAAAATAAAATCGAGCAAAGATGCAACAGGCTATTGCCCAAATCCAAATGTTATGTTATTTCCAAAATCAACTAAAAATTTCACTTTATAGTAGCACTGCGAAGAAATAAAGACCCGAAAGTGTTCCACTAAAGTAAAGTAAATTCGTATGGCTTTTCGTGGTGGGGAGACCCTTACGGGTAGTGTTCCACTGACCAGCATTTTATGCAAGGTACTGTTATTACACGCATACCCACTTCTGAATTACGTAGAGGCCTACTATTCATACAGTAGCGCGGCTCCATTCAGTTATAACATTGTTCTATGCAGTAATTAAAGGTTTCCTGCACGGTTGGGAACTGTGTCAAATGATACCACAAACAATTGATATGATGATGTGAATAGGAGGAGGAGGAGGAGTAGGAGGAAAAGGAGGAGGAGGAGCGAAAAAGGTGGAGGAAGAGGAGAGACTCACATTCAATATGCTCAGGCTGTGGGTTAGTAGCATAGGGTTTCGGGTTGTTGACTAGCGTGGGATCCATTCCGACTTCATTCAATCTTTTAACGAGCATTTTGCCACCTTGGCATTCTATTTGTTTCATTTTCAATATTCTTATTAAAAAGGCGAGTTGGAGTTTTACTGTTGCACGTCTTCATTGAAAATGTTAATTTATTCTGGACAACTTCATTCTAATTGTACGTTGAACGCAGAGTCGTTTATATCAATTTGATTTGGGCATATGGCATTCAAAAACTATGTATACTAGTGGCATACTGCTAGAGCACTTAATTATTATTATTCTCTTATTCTTGAAATTTTATAGTTTATCGCCACACCAAACCGAGAACTTAATGCCACTCGGCAATAAACAAAATATTGTGTGGTAATAAATAGTCTCCCTCATCTCCCACCAGATAGTGTTTCTCTAGCATTAATTTCGCTTATTAATTTTATTTTTTTATATTTTCTATTTTATTTTGCAATAGATAGATAGAAACTTCATTTGCCATTAAAGCACACAAAATTACAATTGGAAATATAAGATACTTTCATAACATAATTTACACAATATAACATCAGAACAACATATGACAAATGTACAGAGCGCAAAAAATAGTTATTTGTGTAAATAGTGCGTAAAGTGGCGGTTTTCTGCATCGAGAGAAACAGTTTCTAGAGTGCAGAAACAATACTTTGCGCTCGTATTACACATTAAATTTTTCCTACAGTAATGTATAATAAAGTAATTTAAACAGAACAAAACAGGACATACATAACCTGACAATTCCTCACATAACCTATCTTCGAATCAATTCGATTTGAACAACAACAACAACTACAACGACTATTTCGTTGCTGAAGCAGAGTAGCAAACCTATTTTTGAATGCAGAATAGAGAACCTGCGTATTACATGCTCACTATTTTGTGTTGTTATGTTGCAAATCTGGAGTGCGGAAAGTGGTTCAGGAATAGTCTATTTTACAGTTAGTGCAAAAATAGGCACTTTTTCGGGTCTGTAGAAAAAATAATTTTCCGTCCGCGCACAGTAGTATCATTGAAATAATTAAAAACGTTAAATACCTAAACAATAAACTAAGAGAAAGAAACATTTCAAATTAGAGGCATAACTAATGAAAATAAAAATAAAAAATATACTGAATACAAAGTAAAAAACGCTATGGAAAAAATCTAAATAATACTTTCGTGTATGATATTCTTAAATAGCTATTAAAAAACCGATAACAATGAGGTGAAAACTGAGAAATGCACGGAATAGAAACAAAGAAAAAACGCTATGGAAACAAAACCTTGTGAGGTACTATATCTTAATTAATAATTATCTCAATTTATATAATAATAATTACAGAAACAAAAGAGAATATGACATGAATGAGGCTAACTCTGAACATGATACCAGCTCTCTACCATATCAATATTGAGAGCCAAAATTACTTTCTTTATTCTTTTCTTATAAACATACTAGCAGCTACCCGTCCTTCGTACGGATTATGTTTAGAAATACGACTAAATATGTTTCGGCTTTTTTGATAGCAACGATCATGAAGTTGTTAGCAGCTTAGTTAACAACTTAGGACGTAAACAATTCAGTGACAGTTATCAGTGAGAATATTTGAGAACAGCTGATTGATACATCATCATAAATTACGTGATTTGTTGTTGTTCTTATGTTGTAATAATAGTGCTACCTGGCGAATTCCCAAGAGCCTAGCACAAACCGCACCTTCCTAAAATGTTAATTTTTGTTTTGATAAATTATTGAAATTAGAAAATTTTGTTTTTTTTTCAACAAAGAAATAATTGATAAAACATAAGATGAGCTTTGATTCACCAGACATATGTTTCCTAAAATACTGCAATGCTCCGACTACACAAGTCTGCAGACAGCGTAAATAACGCCGCGAAAGGCCCACCATTTATATTTGAGAACAGCTGATTGATATATCATGATAAATTACGTGATTTGTTCTTATTCTTATGTGGTAATAACACATGGAAGAAATCTATCCAAAATCGCACAAAACTTGGTTTTTAAACGTTTATTATTCTGTTAAAAAAAAGTTAATTTAGTTTTTTATAGCTAAAGACATTGTCAATAATGTTTTCAATACTGTTCAATAACTAAAATCCCGATCGATGCTATCGTTTTTGAGGAGAAGGCCGCGTAAAATGTATCCAAAATCGCACAGTACTTGGTTTTTAAACGTTTATTACTCTGTTAAAAAAAAAGTTAATTTCGTTTTTTATAGCTAAAGACATTGTCAATAAAGTGTTCAATACTGTTCAATAACTAAAATCCCGATCGATGCTCTCGTTTTTGAAGAGAAGGCCGCGTAAAATGCCTTTGGGGCCGTGACAGACAGACAGACAGACAGACAGACAGATAGACAGACAGACAGACAGACAGAAAGTGAGATAAGACTATTTTCGGCTTATTTAATGTATAAAACGTAAAAATAACCAAAAAATATACAATTCTGATAAATGTACAGACAAAACTCTAATTTTATTTATATAGATAGATAGAAGATAGCGGATAATTGATAGAGGCTATTTCCTGAGGCATCGGAACCTACCCTGCAAGAAACAGAATGACTTTTGAAAAAATGTTATATTCAGTGCATTTCAAATCTTATAGAAGTTCCTGAAGATCTGTCTTTTATCTTTTACCAATAGTTTTATACTAGTTTATTTATTCGTATGTTGTGGCACATCAAAACATATTTAAACATGTTTTTTGGCTGTCACCAATAAACAATTTTGAATTATCTGTCGTGTTAATAATTTAATTTGTATCCTTATTTGATTGCAATGTTCAAGTTGTTAATGAATAAAATTTATCTATTTTGTAATAATTTTCCATTTCTCTGTAATTTTTTCTATTTTCTCCTGTATTTGTAAATTGTTTTAATTCTAAGTTAGAATTGTATGGGAGGATTAAGTGGGAGAGAAGGCCTGTTTCACTCTAACTTCGCCCTTCCAAGGTTTTAAAGGCAACCAATCCAATTTAAAGGAAGTGATAGCCGAGTGCCGTAGCAGGTTTAATCAGAGATAAGCTACGAAACTCGTAGGCGCTCTTTGGAAGGGTGACCGATTGGATTGGCCAGCAAAAAAAACTGTTTTTTTGGTGTAAAATCACTTCCCGGTGGTTTGGAACCCACCTAAAACTGTAGGTCTAACTCATCAATCACCATCATCCACGCACAGGTATCAGACCTATGTGGGCTTCATCCTCCGAAAAAAAATCAATCACATACTAGTCTTGACTCTTGATCAATGTTTATCTCTCACCTTCATAGTTGACCGAACGAAGTGAGGTCTCTGTTTCAAGTAGACCGTTTTGCTTTTGTATGTTTCTAAAACATTTACGGCTGAACGCGTGGACTTAATTCTACGATTATTCCGATCTCCATGATATAATACTATATATTAGAGTTTAAGAAAGTGGTGGGAGCTTAAAGTCTGAAAAGCGATGCTGAAAATTGACCAAACAAGATGACGTCGGTGTCAATGATAACAGTAACGCATTTTCACCTAAACGCGTGGACCAAGTTCTATAATTATTGCGATCTCTATGAAATGTTATGAAATATATTGAAAAATAAATGTAATGTTTCAAGAAATGTATTAGGGTTTAAGAAAGTGATGGAGCATAAAGTCTGATAAGAGATGTTGAAAATTAATCAAACAAGATGCCGATATCAGTGATCGATATTACCAAACTGACATCAGTGATACCAACCCCATCTTGTCTGGCTAATGCCGCAGTGGACTATGCTTCCATGTTTGTTAAATTTTTTTAACATGGGCGGTATACGTTATGCTCCCTTCACTTTCTTATACCTCCATGATAATTTATCTGATTTTGAAACAGGAATATTCCACCATTGTGTTGCTTCCTCCGCGATCTCACACACGCTTTTTCCGCGTGTTCAGATTTGGTTTAATCATTATTTTTTTATTATCAACAAGCAATAAAAGTAATCCATAACTCTCCAACTATTTCCTGTACAAGATTCGTATAATGAGAACAAATGAGCCGAGTTGTTGCGAGTGGTATATGCTGTTTCAAGTGAGTAGGTAGTTTTGACATTTTAAAGGACGAATAACGGTTGCATTTGTTGAATGCATAATTTTCTCTATTAGCAAATGAAAGCTGCCAGATTCTCGCTCATTCATCGAGTGGAGAGAGGAGAGTAACGAGTGGCGAGTTGAGGAGAGTGGAGAGGTCAGTCATCTGTGCCACAGTATTCTTCACATACAATGAATGAGTATTACACCCACTTGGTACTCAGCTTTCCGACCAGCATACAAATTCTCATTGTAGTCTAATTTAGGTGAAACGACTGCACAATGCAAGTTTATAAAACTGCTTCAATGGTCTAATTTATAAAATGTATTGAACTTGGTTTATGACTTTATTCCTACTCAATGCAAAGTATTATGATAATAGTATTGTTTAGAACTAGAGTAATCTGGTTCTTTCATGGAAATCACTGAAACCACGGCATGTAGAAGGAGGTACTTTAAAGTTAGTTGAACTATAGAAAGTTTTCATTTTTGGGGACTTTCAACTTGTAAAATACTACAAATACATACTACAAGCCATATTTGTGTCAGGGCTTTTCCGGCTCCTTGGAGGGCTATATTTAGATAAAAATCTTACATACTAGTGAGCCCAACGGGCTGGAGAACTCGCTTGCAAACAACTAATTTTGGAAAGGGAAACTCATTTGGGAAGCTTATCCTAGGGAAAGGTAGTAACGAAAAACGTCTGTTTAGAAGATACTGATTTACATAAAATTCACAAGACATCTATCACTTGAAGTTCAAGTTCATCGTTGCTCTGATACACAGATTTATTTTCAACAAAAAAGACCTACCTTGCTCATATACCTATATATCAGGGCAATGAAATTATTGTATCCATAGAGTAGATAGATAGACATAATAAAGGGCATGATTGAGGGAAGAAACCCACTTGGAAGACCAAGGCTGCCTTACTTGCCTCAGATCATGAGAGACATGGGATGTGCATCATATGTGGACCTCAAGGGAATGGCGAGCTGCTGCAAATCAACCCCCCAGGGTTGACTACTAAAGAGAGAGAGAGAGTAGATATATTTACCACATAAAAAACAGCTGTTATTCATGCATATTTTATCAGGGAAATGAAATTAGTATATCAGCTGATAGAGATTCTATAAAAAGCCTGATCGCATTTATTCACCTACAGCTGATAATACAAAATATATTTTGAAATCTATTGCGAATTCCATATGGTGGAAACAACTATTTTCTATATATAGTAATATATAGATATATTAATGAAGGGCTGGGAACCTATCCTTTTGTTTCACCTCTAAAAGGATGAAGGAGACGGTTAATTTTATTGGCTTTCTTAGTAATGGCGAAGGTGATATTGTGGAAGGTATCCATAATGAATAACAAGACGAAATTGTCACAACCACATTTATTAAAACTTCGAGAAACTAAGGGACAATTTCGTCTTATTATTCATTAATTTTATTGGCCAACGAACTTGACCTGTCTAAAGATACCAAGAATCTGTGTTTCAAATTTGAAGTTGATTGATAAAGGCGTTCGAAAGTTATCGTGGAACATACAAACACACAACGCCTCGAGCCTCAAGTTAAAAGGAAGAACTCGCTTCGCTCGTTCAATAACTCCGTTCGAAAGACTAAAACCTTGCACAAATAAAATTGAGTATTGAAGGATGCAATACTGGTAGAAGGTTTACCTGAAATTTGCAAAGTAAGGTTGTTCACCTCTCCTAAACTTATTCTAAAAAGTTGTAAGATAAAGTACCGTGTAACACACTGGATCTCTTTTGTTAATTGAATAAATCAAAATACATTCCCACTAGTTACCATCACATAAATTGACATTCCATAATGTAATGAGAAATTAGTATGGATGTTGGAGCATAGCTACATGCTGATGAGCTTGGAAACTGATTCCTTAGTAATATCCGGGAGTCCGACCTCACAGGATGTTAACTGCAAAACTTCAATAAGTATTCTCACAGTAAATTTGTTTCGGATTGAACTTCATACGTCATCGTTTATTATTCTGGTAATTGATTTCAAAAGCGGAACTCACCCAATGGCTGAATGAATGAATTGACCTCTCCATTTAGCTTACCTGAAAACGAAGAGAAAAACAATTTTTTAATAAAATATCATATAAAAAGTCATATAACTGAAACTCATGCATTGAGAGAAATAACTTTTTACAAACTTACAATAAAATAGCAATTATTCAGCAAATACTATTACAAATTACTATTACTACAAAATACTACTACAACAAATACTCTTTCTACAAAGACACAATTATATTGAAAAATTGAGGGAATAGTTCTTATAAACTTAAAAAACACTTTTAAATGGAAATTGACTCACGTTATGGCGTGACGGCCGTTTCGCTCTGTTGTCTAGAGCATCATCAGACGACCCACAGTACACTTTGAGGGTACACTTTGAGTGTACTGTGGGTCGTCTGATGATGCTTTAGACAACAGAGCGAAACGGCCGTCACGCCATAACGTGAGTCAATTTCCATTTAAAAGTGTTTTTTAAGTTTATAATACATATTAGTGGAAACAAGATGGATCTTCAACATCAGAATAGTTCTTGCATCCTGGTAGAATGATAGAAGATTTTAAAAGGTGGTAGATCACATCTGAAATCTGAAGATGTAATCCTACCAAGAATTGAAGATAGCATAAAGACACAAACACGACGTAGTGGTATGCCAATACTGATAACCAGACTGTTGTATTGATACATTATATCGTTTGTAAAGAGTCTTGATTTTTGTAATGAGAACATGCACAAAATTGGAATATTAATTTAAAAAATATATGTATTTCATTTTTAGTAAAATTCTTACCAATTTCATTAATTAATATCCAAATTCATAAGCCATTCTTGGATTGATAACCGTAGTTTTTTATGATAAAGCCTACATAGGACTGAGACTTGTATGTGGGTAATGAATCGGGTGATGGTGATTGATGAGTTGGACCTAAAGTTTAAGTTGAGTTCTGAACCACCGGGAAGAGATTTTACAGCAGATGAGAGTTTATTTGCTGGCCAATCCAATCGGCCACCCTCACAAAGAGGGCCCAGGAGTTCGTAGCTTATCTCTATCTGTTTGAACAGATACCTGCTACGGATCACGGCTATCACTTCCGTAACTACTTCATTAAATTAACTACTTCCGTAACTTCCGTCACTTCCGTAACTACGTCATTAAATTAACTACAAATTAAAGCTAACCAATATTTCTTAACGAAAAATAAAACGACATTGTCACATCCCCATTTATTAAAAATATAGAGATACTAGTTTCGGATGTTACTCCATTATCAATCTCAGATAAACTCTGTGATTGTCTGGGATTGATAATGGAGTAACATCCGAAACTAGTATCTCTATATTTTTAATAAATGTGGTTGTGACAATTTCGTCTTATTATTCATTATGTATATCTTCCACAATATCACTTTCACCACTACAAAGAAAGTCAATATCTCTTCTTCCACGAATGAACGTATCATTGCAGACGACCGGAGAGGTCATGTCATGATTATTTTTTTATTTGAATATTTTTATATTTTTATTTTGGCTACTCATATGAATTTATAAAGGAATTATTAATAATCGGGACCCACCTAAAATTGTAGGTTTACCATAACATGGCTCAAAAGGTGAGGTGGAACTACCCGTAAGGGTCTCCCCTTATTATTACGCTCATTATTAATAATCAAATCAAATCTTAGATTCTTCTTAAATATATGATCAGTACAAGCAATTTAAAGAGAAAAAACAAAAAAAAAACAAGTCAAGAATTTACAATACATGCAAGGCGAATCCTGTGCGCAGGTATGAATTGCAATACTAAACAAAACAAATGATTTTAAAAAAATTGAGGGGAAAAACAATAAAAAAGAAATATTCACAACTACTACACTACTACTTAAAACGTATCAAAAACTCAATTTTCTCTTGACACGGTTCATTAGGACACGCAGGAGTGTCGCATCAAGTGCAGACCAACGATACGCAGTAATCCGTTTCGCGTACGTTGAAGATCGCGCACATGTTTCGTGGATTTCATAAAATATTAAGGCTCCCCAGTCCCCACGGCACCCATGTCACGTATTCTAAGCAATCTTTTTCTTGCTTCCTTTTCCTTGTTCAATTGCCTCCTGTACTACTTGGGAGCAGCTCACCAGCTATGACTCACCCCCTCCCATCAATGAGTCACCCCTCTACTCTCCCCCCCATAACCACTACCCACAGTCGAGACGAATTTTCATGTGCGACGACATCACGTGCCAATATTATGTGTTTACTCCTCTCTGTCTCACCCGATCTCCTTTTGTTCGACGTAATCACGTTGCTATCATTTGTCATATTGCGCACCAAATAGTAGAAACATTACGACACCTTAATTAGACTTAAAAACCTGGAAGCGTAATCACGTAGACAGGTCTATCGTGACAATTTTGTTTCCCATTGATATTTTCGCCAGAAGTGGTTTGGTTACCACATATACTGTATATACAATCTGGTGCTGGTTTCCGCAGGATTTCTACAGTAAGAGTTGTGTAAGTATATAAGAAAAGAGAACTTCAGCTCAGACATTGCATATAGATAAATAGATATTATCTAGATCTATTGGCATCTCTTCGATCGATTCAAATTATAATACACGTAAACAAAAATAATTACATCATACAGCGATCATTATGGACTACTCACTATCATCGATATATATAAGAAGACGATATATAGGATATATAGTGTATATAGTGTATATCGATGCTCACTATAGCTACTACAATATATAGAATACTCGTGCAATGCAAAATTGGAATTCTTATTTTTAATGAACCCCATTTCAGCAATTAATGAACATGACTGATTGTCCAAATCACTTGAATTATTAAAACACGGGAGGCTATAGTTTTGACTGTTTCATCATTTTCAATCACAATAAACTGGATTTTCTAGTCGAAAACATAGTATCTCGAGTTTTAATAATTTAATTGGGTTGAACAACACCAATCTTAATCATTATGGATAACTACCATAATATCACAATCACCAACACCAAAATGATCATTACTTTTATGTGACCAATTTAATCTCCTCCCTGCGTGAAAGACAAATTTAAAATTAAACTTTTATTCATTCAACGATATTCACAACAGAAAATTGTATTGACAAAAAACAACAATCCCCACATAGGTGGACCTATTAAAAACCTACAATATATAGCTTCTAAAGCAGCTTAATAAAAAGATATACAAATAAAATACAACTAACAAAACAGCTAAAATCCTAAAAAGCTTTATATGAGATTAAGATTTGTTAGTATGGTGTGAAAAAACATCATTCTTTCAAGTATAATAGATTAACACAGGAGATGTAAGATAGGCTCAAACTCAAAAAGGAATGGAGTGAATAGGATGGAAGCCAGTTAATGGACAGTAAAGCGACAGAGAAGTAGAGCAAATTCTGAAAGCTCCTTTATTACACCACTCCTCAACCACAATAAGCAACGACCTTGAGTTGAAGGTGATATCATATAAACTGAATATGAAGGTACTACAACACACCTTATAGAAGTCCGTTTTTGATACAGTGCGAGTGCTGCATTAAAATGCAAAGGCTGCTGGTAGGAATTAGCGAATCAAAAAAAGATTTTGAAAGTTGTTTTTTGGCTTTTGACCAATTCAAAAACCAACTACAGCCTTTTCTATTTTGATATCTTCTTCTAATAAGTTCCTTGTCATCAAGTATCATTTTTCACGTGGTCCTTTCATTAAGATTGTGATACTGACAAAGTTCAACTCTCACTGGTTTAAGTATTTCAAACTTGCTCATTTGTTCTTCCACAACATGAACCCCACATACATTCTCCCTATTTAAAGAACTACATTCTACAATAATTGTAGCTTCCTTCTTCTTCTCTAATCTTTACCTCATTTCTTCCCCAAAAACTGCTATCTACAAGAGTAGCTTTCTTATATAACTTTCAAGACCTCTCTTCTATCCTTGACCAATACTATTTATATTATTATTTCAATCATATTATTTATTTATGTAGGCTAAATGCTACTGGATGTGAATAAACAACAGTCGAAAAAAGAAAAATATGTCCCATATGCTTTATTAAACCCCTTTTCAAAACACAATGAAAATATTTGAGTTCATTTTCTCAAGTTAATTTTATACCACGTACAGTAAGCGCCATATAGCTGTGCCCGCGTGTCCTTGAAATACCTTGTAGATGAAGTAAGGTTCGCGGGGTGATATCAATGTCTTTCTACATACGTCTGCTGTCTGCTGCTGAACATTGAACGCTACTGTCAGTGCACTTGACACTGTGTTCAGATTGCTTGCATTCGGGCTGTGATTCGGGTTTACTTTTCGGTCAAGTGTTTCTCCTCTTCATTGTTATTCAAGTTGAATAAAGTGGAATTCGTAAAAAAATGTATATTGCAACCAACTTCATTCACTGAATTGAACAAACTAGATCAGTCAGTCTGCTGCAAAGGCGAAGACAAGTTGCTTTGTTGTATTGTTGGAAGTGCCTAAAGGGAGCATAGATACGCGTATTTAGAATCTTTGCAAAATCTCACCAAATAGGTCTAGTCAGATGATTCTTTCACAGAAATTAAATTCAATTTATTCTCTACATTTCATATGCTGAATGTATATGAAAATTATTGAAGACAAAAAAGTTTCTCGATACATAACTTTTCAATGTCATGAAAATTTCGATTTGTAAATTTTCTGTATTAATTGTCTTGTGCTCGGTAAATCTTTGATTGAAATGGGATTTAATCGATGGTTATGGCATTCTCGAACTTTTTTATTATATTCCCAAAGTTTCATCGATTTCTAATGAATGGTTCGACAGTAGCTATGTTGGGAATGAAATGTGAACACATTTTTTGAATGAAGTCTGGTTTTTATTAAATTCCAAATATCTTTGTAATGAGTAGATTCTCGTTGAAAGTGCAAAGGACAAAAATGATGCACATCGGTTGGTTTAATAAAAAAAACTTTGTTCCAAAACAATATTCGAACTTTTTGGAAAATGGTCATATGTTTTCAGCGCGGGTAGTGTCGTACTCTCCTGGCCCTTTGCCGGCGGGCACAGCTATGTGGCGACTACTGTACTGTACCTTTTGTTCAAAAACTTTATAATTTTTCTATCACTAGTATTCCAATACAGTATTAGGTAAAATATTTTTCTTTCATCGCCTGTTGTTTAGTTACATCCAGTTGCTTTTAGCCTACATAAATAATTTTTTATGAGGATGAAGCCCACATAGGTATGAGACCTGTGCGTAGGTAATGAGCTGGATGATGATGATTGATGAGTTGGACCTACAATTTTAGGTGGGTTCCGAAACACCGGGAAGTAATTTTACAGCAGAGAACAGCGTCTTTTTTGCTAGCCAATCCAATCGGTCTCCCTTACAAAGAGAGCCCCGGAGTTCGTAGCTTATCGTTACCTGATTGAAAGATACCAGCTACGACTCACGGTCATCACTTCCCCAAGTTGAATGATGGTGATGGATGATTTGTAACTGTAGTTTTAGGTGGCGTCTGAATTACCGGAAAGTGTTTTACAGTGAGTCTTCTTTGCTGGCCAATCCAATCAGTCACCCTTACAAAGAGGGCCCCGGAGTTTGTAGCTTATACTTATCTGATTGAACAGATACCTGCTACGACTCACGGCTATCACTTCCCTAATCAATCCTAATCCTAATCAACCCACATTCCTTTATCAATCCTGGTAGACTTTGATTAATAGAAAAAAACGTTATCCAACAAAAGCTTATAACACTGATAATAATTTAGCAGGATAAAAAAAGAACGTACAACTTCTGCTTGATGCAATTGAATCGAACTTTATCCATTCCCACAAAAATTTACAAACTGTATATTTGCAAGAAGTAAGTATTTAAAAGCATTCCAAAACAAAACGAAGTAGTAACAAAGTATAATACAATGTACAACTTAGGACAATACAACTTGTAACTTAGGAAGACCGTTTACTAAGGCATTGCAAAAATATACCCTGACGTAAGTAGTGGCTACTTATCGATGAATAAACAAGCAAGCTCACATGGACATGGACTTAAGGGGGGCTTGAGGGGAGGACAAGGGGGACTTAACTTGCGACTTAGGCTACCGAGGTCATCTTCTCGATAAAAATCACAGTTGATGAACGCGCCAATTTCCATAGTCTTTGTACACGGTAAGCCATGCGTTAATATTCAGGTGAAGCAGCAAGTGGAGGCTATCTAAGATTTAATCCAAATCGCAACAAAAGGTTTCCTTTGGATTCCTTCTTGTGTGAGTTATGCCTGAGTCAGGGAGTAGAGAGGGACATCTTCCATCTTCCATTGGGTGCAAGAGGGGAACACATCGGCTATATTTTTTATTCAGTCGCCTGCCGCCAACTGTTGTCTGCTGGAATCCACTGTTGTGCGCTGGCAATGTGACAACAGTTGATTTTATCTCCGGTGAGCTCTGTGCACACAGCACTATGGATCCCAAGGGAAAAATAAAATCATTCCTTTTTTATTACTCTCCCATGCGAATGGCGTTCCTATATTTCTTTTCTTCGACCTTCCTTGCATGGAATGTCGCAATTAAGAGTACAGTAATCTATTACGATACTGATTACTTTCATCAAGATCTTAACTTGAGTTTTGTTGTATCGTTTTCCTAATCTGGACGACTTGAACAGTTTAAAATTAAACAACCTTGTGAAATTGACTTTTCCACAGGGAATCTGTATAGCTCAGTAATCAGAGTAGAGAATCAGTAATCTTAGAAACAGAGAATTTAGGGAGTGATGGCCACTCGTTGAGCGTAGTGTCATGGCGATCGTGATGCTCAGTCATGGGCGCTCGGGACTGCGCTTGGAAGGGTGATCGTGTGCTTGGAAGCTTGATCTGAATGAATCAGGTTTGTTATCACTTACTCGGTGGTTCGAAACACACCTAAACTTGTAACGGCCAGTTGCACAAAAAAATTCAACCATCGAAAGATGACGTCATCTTACGGAGCTCAATAGGGAAGTCGTTGCACTGGCTCCGTCAAATGACGTCATCTTACGGTGGCCATTTTGATTTTTTTTTTCGTGCAACTGACTATAAGTCCACCATTCATGACATAATCGTTATTAATTAATAATGTAGATATCATAATTCATCTAATTACCCACGGGCATCATCAGAGGAGAAAAATAACGGGTTATAGAATCAGTAACTGTATGTTCTGTTACAAAGTATATACTATTTATCTTGTTTAATTTAATTTTGGAGTTCCACAACCAAAAATCTACGAACAAGTCGTTTAATAAAATTATAACTAGGGGAAATAAAGCAGGAAAACATGGTTAAATCATGCCTAAAACTATGTCGCCTAACTAAAATATTAATTCAGGATGCAAAAATTTTCATTTTCATTGTTAGTAACTTTCATCGACAAGATAATAACCGAATCTTCCTCGCTCCAATTATTATTCTCCTTTTGGTGAAGAAGAAAGCCATGTATCTCTACCATCGTCTACCAGACGAAGAATGGCTTCACTTTTCAGAGATATTAATTAAGCAACAAGGCCGGAAAGTGATACCATCAACGCAGATTCATGACTGATAGACAGTTGACTGTGAAAAAGAAGTGTTTGTTCATAAAAGAACACTCTCATAAAGAAAGTCATTGGTAAGATTCCTGTTCATTCTGATGCAAACTCTGAAGAAAATAATTTGTTTACAGACTCATAAAATTAGTTGAATCAATTAAAATTTTCAACTCAAACTTACATAATTTTCCCCTTTAGAAATATTTCCACAGTTTAAATCGCAGCAATGTGACAACAGTTGATTTTTCAACTATTTGTTTTAGAGAGAACTGGGATGAATAAGAACTGATCAATTGTATCCATAGTCTAAACTGATAGTCTAAACTAGGAGACTATAATTTGTCATTACTGTATCTGTTATCAAAATATTTAATAGCTTCTGTGTGGGATTTTCTACAATTTATTAATTTTTATTTTCTAACAATGTTATAGATAGATGACATCTTGGAAAGTGACTAAAGTTGATATGTCGAAAACTGTAACTGCACTTTACAACTGTTTTTATACTCTAAATCTCTAAAAGACGTACAGAACTTCAACACTGATTACATTACTCACAAACTTACGATTGTGGCAAGTACATGTTTGCCTAGGTAGAGTTTTTACAGTTATTTAAGGCTGTGCGCAGGGTTTTTGGTCATAATTTTTTTTTTGAAGTTTATTGTATTGGATTGTATTGAAGTTTATTGTATTATTAAGGTATTGAAATGTTGACTACTACCATGATAAATTATTTGTTTCATCAATAATTTTATGAAATATGGGAGTTCAACGTTAAATTTTTCGGTTTTTGGGGGCAATTGATCTCCCCTGCAAGTTATTTTAAACTTTTGATAATTTTTTTTAAATAAAAGACACATTGAGGAATAAAATGACATATTTTTCATTCCGATCAAACAATTAGTTTTCTAAAAATAAATTTTTTAAACATGCAAAAAATTTCAGTTTTTCAACAAATTATTTTGGAAAATCCAATTGTTGAATTGAAATAAAAAATGCGTCATTCTTTTCCCCAAGGTGACTTTCAATTATAAAAAAAATATCAAATGTTTAAAATAACTTGAAGGGGTGTTCAATTGCCCCCAAAAACCGAAAAATTTCAACTTTAAACTCTCATATTCCATAAAATATTTGATGAAAAAATAATTTCTCATGGCAATAGTCAGCATTTCAATACCTTAATAATATTCAATTCAATGAACTTCAAAAAAAATTATGAATAAATACCCTGTGCACAGCCATAACTTACTATTCTTGCAGTTATTTGTCCTTGATTGACCTATTGAACTTCTATATTTTTCGATTTATTTATTTTTTGGTCGTCAGGCCACTTGTTTCCTACGTGCTGATCATACTTACTTCGTATTGGTAGGCCATTCTTGTTATTACTAGGGGGCGTGTCTAGTGTCGGCCAATAACAGGCCTCCATCGTAGAGTTCAACCTATGAGAGGTTTCTAGCCTATTAACCAATAGTATTAACCAATTTATCTAAGAAGGGTAAATATTCCGCTACTCTGTATTTCAGTTTTGGTTTTACCAAAGACGTAGAGATCAACCTATGAGAGGATTCTAGCCTATTAATCAAGCAGTGTTAGTGATTGTCTATTAGGGTATTCGGCGACTCTGTAGTTTAGTTTGATAATGATGTAACAGTCGAAACTATAGTCTCGTGTTTCAATAATTAAAGTGGTTAGGACAACATCAGTGTTATTCATAACAAATAAATATATTCGCATCAGTACAATGGTGAAGTCACAATGAAATTATCACCGCAAATTTCTTAAAATGTGGGGAAATAAAGATAGAACATAGAAGGCTTATGGTAGGGTGCTTACATGGAGAACCGCAGAATACCACCGCTAAAACTTTGTTAATGGAAATTGCGGAATACAGCTTACTAAAGCTGGAGCTACTCAAGCCCAATTAGTGCATAAGCGGACGCTTCTCAATTCTTAGACCATTGTGTCTGTAGAATGTCTTGATTGCTTTTTAACATAGGAGTAATCAGTAAGAGTTGAAGAGAAGATTTTAGAGTTATCGTAATGGACATCTGATTACGATTTGAAAAGATTTAAATCTGATTATCATTTGAATTTGAGAGAACTGCAATGAATATTATCCGGCTGTGCGCAGGGTCTTTGGTAATCATTTTTTTTCGAAGTTCATTGAATTGGATATTATCAAGGCATTGAAATGCTAACTATTGCCATGAGAAATTATTTTTTTCATCAAATATTTTATGGAATATGGGAGTTCAAAGATGAAATTTTTACGGTTTTTGGGGGCAATTGAACTCACCTACAAGTTATTTTAAACATTTGATAATTTTTTTATAACTGAAAGACACCTTGGGGAAAAGAATGACACATTTTTTTTATTACAATTCAGAAATTGGTTTTTTAAAAATAATTTTTTGAAAAACTGAAATTTTTTGCACGTTTAAAAAATTTATTTTGAGAAAACTAATTGTTTTTGATTGGAATGAAAAATATGTCATTTTCTTCCTCAATGTGTCTTTCATTTTTAAACAAATTATCAAAAGTTTAAAATAACTTATAGGGGAGATCAATTGCCCCCCAAAACCGAAAAATTTTAACTTTGAACTGCCATATTTCATGAAATATTTGATGAAAAAAATAATTTATCATGACAATAGTCAACATTTCAATATCTTAATAATATCCAATACAATAAACTTAGAAAAAAAAATTACGACCAAAAACCCTGCGCACAACCTTAATATAAGAGTACTAACGTATACCGTTATTGTTACTGTTGATAGTTTATTGATTGAATAATTGATATAGATCGGCTTTGGTAGCGCATTGGTTGGAGCGCTTGTCTGAGATAAGATAGGGCTCTAGCTGGCTTCGTTTCCTGCAACCTTGGGTTCGAATATCGCTCAGCCATGGATGTTTTTCATTCACCTCATTACCCACGCACAAGTCTTCAGACTAATGTGGGCATCATCAGTAATAAAAAATCATTCTTATAAATTATTTTAATATGAAGAGATTGATTAACCTTTTAGCCTACAGCCTTAGTAATAGACCTAGTCTCAGAAAAGTCATTAAAAGAACACATTTAATAGAGAGAATAATTATGTTAATACGCCTACACATTTGACATTACAACATCAATAATATTTCATTTATGACATAATATATCGAAGTTACATGTTACATCGTACTGTATTTTAATTTACGAAAATCTATGGGTTCAAAATGTACTACCACTGTCAAAAAAAACAATTACAGAGAACAAATTTAATATTTTCATGTTTTCAGTGTTAAAGTAAAACCATGTTAACTCTAGAATAGCTTTACCTGCACATTGAAACATTTTTCCATTGTAATTGAATTTCAAAAGTGCCGAATTCTCCACTAAAAATAAATTACAACCTTCTAAAATCAATTTGACTCAAACAAAAATGACTTTTTCAAGGTGAGATGTTTTTTAAGATGGAATACTAATATTGAGAATAATCTGAGAAACGTATCGCGTCATCGTAGTAATTAAAAACGTAATTAACTGAAAACCAAGATACTTAAGAAGCTGGTTATGCTGGTTACACAACTGGAATTGCTGGTTCAGTTTACATTGAAAATAAAAGTAATGAAATTTAAAGAGAAGGAAATAGGCCATGCATGCTATAGTTTAGTGTTTTTATTTCAACAAGAGACGATTCTAGGAAAATATATTCTAAGGGAAATCTAATCCCATTGAATTAATTATCTTTTTTTATTAATATTGCGGATGATGCCCACATGAGTCTAGAGACTTGTGCGTGGGTAATGAGGTGAATGGGTGTATGATGAGACACATCCATGGCTGAATGAGATTCGAACCCAAGGCTGTAGGAAACAAAGCCAGCCAGAGCCTCCTATATTATCACAGACAAGCGCTCCAACCAACTGCGCTACCAGAGTTCAATTCAAAGAAAATAATAATAAACTTTTCAAGTGAACTCAACGACTTACAGTCAAATTTTCATTAAGAATAAGTAGAATTTACTTACTCTGTAGGCCGAACGTTTTCGAATCTTTGAGATCCATTTTCAGAGGCGTCCTCCTTGATCATCGATGTCAGTTTTTTGGTTAGATAAATTGTGGTTTTTGTAAAATGTGATCAAAACGTTTGTGTGATTTAAACGCAAGGAGGACGCCTCTGGAAATGGATCTCAAAGATTCGAAAACGTTCAGCCTACAGAGTAAGTAAATTCTACTTATTCTTAATGAAAATTTGACTGAAAGTCGTTGAATTCACTTAAAAAGTTAATATTAACAACGCAGTTCGTCATGGAACAAGAAATCCAGGAAAATAAGAAATAGAAGGAGCTACCTCTTAATTGAAGAAAATTTCGTTTTTAATAACTTAAGTCGTAATAACTACACAAAGAATTCATTCTATCTTAATCAACAACACAAAAGCACGATAAGCAAATATTATTTTTGCAATAGGAAGCCGGAAAAGTGTATGGAAATCAAAAATAGAAGTGATACAGCCAATGTGGAGTGTTAATTATCTACTAGGGAGTGCCGGCAAATAACAAACAAGGAAACTGCGTTTAATCGTTCATGTATTCATAGCTATGACAGCACAAATTGATATCACTGAATTTCACAACAGGACTATCTAAATCACTGTCTATTTCCTAAGTAGCCTACTGATTATCACTAGAACTCCAAAAAAGATTAAGTTTAGGCACAGCCGTTTTAAAAACTTAGTCCTGTAAAATTATAAAAATCTTACAATTTAATTCTAAAACTCGAGTTGTAAAATTATACAATTGAAGAACATTGATGAAAATTCCAAAACCCCTTGTGCCATAATAAAGTCATGCTAGGAGAGTACAATTTAATTCTAAAAATCGAATTGTAAAATTACACAATTGAAGAACATTAATGAAAATTCCAAAACCTCTTGTGCTTGGAGAGTGGACTTAAACTGAACTTGACGAATTGGACTAACTTTCCAGATAGATATTAATTTAGACTGCATGCTATTCACCTAGCAATAGAAATATTTGGTTCTTCCCTGTAACGAAACAGCAGGAAGCTGGTGATGGAACTACAAACCATAAAAAACCAACCAATTTTGGTAAAATAGAATCGTTTACACTTGAAAATGAAGATATGGATATAACGAAGCAACGGAAATAATAACATGGATCGCCATCTGCGTCTTTTGAAATACAAGAAAATTAGGGACATTTCAGAGCTAAAATGAAAGGCAAGCTGAGTGGAGAGAAATTAACATATTGATGAAATTGAAGGAATCTCAGTGCTGGCAATGAAAAGTGGGCTAAACTTTTGGGGAAAATATTAAATATTAATAAATTTAATTATAATTATACCAGAAAGAGTATTAATAAATTTAATTATAATTATACCAGAAAGAGTATTAATAAATTTAATTATAATTATACCAGGAAGAGAGGCTAGCTAAGTGGAGAAACATTAAGCATATTGATAAAATTGGAGGAATTTCAGTGTTGGTAATGAAAATTGGGATCAATCTGAGAGGGGAAAATATTAAATATTTTTAAATTAATATTAATATAACAATTACTTATAGCAGGGGTGAATTCTCGAGGATCCGTCTAACGTCAATGAAAATTCAATTAGTCATCGCCAACAGTTCGTATAATTTATATACAGGCCTACAATATACATCATAAGAGCCTGGTGATTAGACTGACAGTCAGTATATAAATGAAATATATTGAACAAATAAAGCTTACTAGGAAAGCATAAAACTAATTTTCAAAATTTTAGTTCACCCTAAAAATTAAAAATAGTAATCTCAATTTTCAAAATTGTAAATTTTCCTGAAAATTAAAAAAAAAATAAATATCAATTTTCAAAATTGTAAATCTTCCTAAAAATTAAAAATAATCTCAATTTTCAAATTTGTAAATTTTCCTAAAAATTTGAAATAGTAAATCTCAATTTTCAAAATTGTAAATCTTCCTAAAAATTTGAAATAGTCAATCTCAATTTTCATAATTGTAAATCTTCCTAAAAATCTAAAATAATAGATCCCAATTTTCAAAATTGTAATTCTTTCTAAAAATTAAAAATAGTAAATCTCAATTTTCAAAATTGTAAGTCTTCCTAAAAAAATAATATTAAATCACAATTTTCAAGTGTAAATCTTTGTAAAAATTTAAAATAATAAATCTCAATTCCTTTTAGAACCTTTCTAAAAACTAAAAATACAAAATCTCAATTTTCAAAATTTCCAATCTTCCAGAAAATTTTGAAGAAACTCAATATTTACTGTGTGAAACAAGCTGAGAGAAAATAAAGTAATAAAGGTCAAGGTTACTAGGAAGAAAGAGAGGCGCGCCATTAATTTGCATCCGAAATCGACGTAGATGCTTCCGCTATTATTGTGGGGGGGAGGGGGGAGTTAGGTCTAGGGGGTACTTGGGGGGCCTTTCTCTTTTTGCGGCCGTTGAGCACGTTCATTCGGAATCCGGTTTCGGCGAAAGAAAGCCCGCGCACGGCTCAAATTAAGACGAAACAAGAGGAGAGAGTGCTCACACTCTAGAGGAGAGGTTGCTCTCGCTTGCACATGCACGCTGACCACGTGGGGCTCTTATCTCTGCGGTTGCCGGTCCCCCAGACCCACAGTCGCACGGGGTTCCGGTTGGAACCCTGATAACGCCTACACTCAATGCCCAAGGGCACAAAGCAGAACCCTTCCGGCCAATCTAGGCTACACTGTCCGCTCCTAAACGCTTCCAAATGACAAACACTTCATGAAAAATTGTCTACTAGCTTCTTTCTACAATATCTTTACAATAATGGATCTTCTTTCTGTACTATCATCAATCACACAAAAACTTCATGCCAAGATATCGTCTTTCTCTCTCACTCCACGACGGTCATCTGAGGCGAAAGGACTGTGCAAGGTAATCACAATCCTACTTAAAAAATTAGGATTTTTGTGAGAGAATAACAAAGTTATCCTGATATTTCAAAAAACGAGGCGAAAAAACTGTGCGAAATAAATAAATAAAATTTTATTGTCAGTTGGCCGAAAAGCATAAGACAACGTCAGAATATTAAAAAAAAAAAAACACTACACAACAATATTTGCAGATAAAAGTTCTACAGGATACCAGTCAACATTCAAACGTCACCAATTTCCTTCAAAGACAAGGTTTTTTGTTAGAGGATAACTCAATTATTCATGACAAACATACAATAAAGCAAACTGCTTTCTTCGCAAATTTTCAACACTAAAGAATCCAAATGTTAGGTTATGCCAATTTTCACAAGGAATTTCTTTTGAAGAACAACGACCAACTTTTTCCAATTCCGATATTATCTCGATTCCAAAAAACGACAGTCATTGGAGGCGAAAAAACTGTGCAAAAAGTCACAGCCCTGCATCAAAATAAAGGTTTTTTGATAGAAGATATCAGGATAACAGAATTATAGGCTACTAAGTAAAGAGGCTTTTATTGGTGAGGAGGCCCTTACGGGTAGTTTCACCTCGCCGCTTGAGCCATGCTATTGGAAACATGGTGGACCTACAATTTGTAAAATTTTCGTCTATAAAGAATAATTTTGAATCAATTTTGAAGACTGAGGTTATCTAAAAAAAAGAGAATACTCAAAACCTTATACTAAATTAGAGTTTAATAATTTTGTTACTTAGAAATAAACACATTTATAATATATAATATAATATTTTTATTTCGCCAAAATACAAAAATACAAATATAAGAAAATTCACAATATAAAGTGTACAACACATTTTTGGCACAGCCAGCAAAGTAAATACTTGAGCGCTAGCTGTGAGTTCATTCAATAATATTACTAGTAAACATAAAGCTCGTGAAATGAGAGAAATCAATAATGAATTTAAAGGTAAAGTAATAAAGATCTTAAAGTATCTCCATGCGGTGACATGTGGGAATAATTCAAAAATTCATTACAAATTTTAGGTGGGTTCCGAACCACGGGGAAAGTGATTTTACAGCAGAGAACAGATTCTTTTTTCTGGCCAATCCAATCGCTCACCCTTACAAAGGGCCCAGGAGAGCGTTGCTCATCTAATCTGATTGAACAGCTACTTTCTACGGCTCACGGCTATTACTTCCCATAGAATTATACCACATAATACAGTAATGTATTTTTTTAAATAGATTAAATTCTTTATAATGGTGCTATTCTTTTAAAATTGTGCCATTTAGTATGGTAATCTCGTTCAAGGGGCCCTAACTCCGTCCTCCATAAAAGCAATCAATCAGTTGCTACTACATTTTTTGTATCAGGGTATGTATGATACTCGAACAAATCGGAGTGAACTTCGAGTGATTTGATAGGAGTGGTTTGAATAATTTTGATCAAATAATGTTTTATCTGCTAGTTTTCATTTTATGCAGGGGAATTCATGTTGCATTCATACTGTCTACACAGAAGGAGCCGGACAAAATTACTTGATCGGTCAAACTCCAAAAAAATTCTTCAACTTGGCACGTTCTCTGAACTCTCAGCAAGAAGATGCTTACTACCATGCAAACGATCGGAATGTATGTACAGTAGAAACAATTAGTCTGGGCGCACGGCCGTTTGGTAGTCAGCCATGGCGAGGGGAGTGTTTATCGCTCATTTCTAAAAACATGTGGCCCGTGCGACGCTGCAGATGTCTTCAAGGTCAACTAGTGAACTTTTAAGAGGACGGCTAGTAGTGGAACCATAGCCACGCGCCCAGACTAATTGTTCCTACTGTACAATGGATAAAACAATCAAAACTCACCACATAGCTGTAACAACTGTACTTGTGAATCTCTTTATTTAGTTATGTAATTTACCTGAAACAGGAGAGAAAGATTATTATTAGATAAGAGAATTCTCCACATACACGAACAACAAAATCACTATATTAAAAGAGCTTATTAAAAGAAAAATTACATAAAAACAATTAATTGAATCCTTTGATAAAACTGTATGCTATTCACACAGGCATGAAAGCAACATTTTCAATACTGACGAATTTCTCATAGTGAATTTAAGTGATTTTTGTGGAAATTTATTTATTTATATTCCAATTATATACCAGCGGTATACACCAATTACACAAAATTCACAAAAAAGTATATCATGCAAAAATAAAAAAATAATAATCTGAATAATTATAGAATAAATTAACTGATCTACTATTGCTCTTAATTTTTAAAACATGAAAAATTAGGAATTCATATTAAAAAGTGTTCTTTTGTGAAAATTAACTGCTCTACTATTATTTTCAACGTAAAGCATATGTATAAAACGTAAAACATTCTACCTAACGTAAAAAAATATATTATTTTAAGATTTTGATGTGAGAGGAGAAATTTGAATGAGTAGGCAATATAAAAGAGAAAGCCTATTAATTTGTACTAATTTATAAAACATTCATTCATCAAACATAGCTCAAGTTCCAACTAGAAAAACCCAATTAAATTGGGTTTATGCCTCATAAATTGAGGCATAAAATTCAGTTTAGAAGTGAACCAGAAAACATTCTATTAGGTGAACCAACTTTCCAATATGATAACCATGGAAAAAGTTAGTTGCAGTTAAAACTGTAACTGTAGTACACACGCTGATAACACAGCGTTGTCCATCCACTCATATCAGGTTAACAAACTAAACAGTGTCACAGTGAGGATAACGGGCACACGAAACGCATTCGCCAAGCGTTTTTAGGCCAGGCGCACATAGTCGAGTTGAGTTCTTTACGTCTAATTCAATTCAGCGCTTTCGGCTTGTCTAAAGCCTTTTGAAGGTATACAATTGTTGCGCGACCGCTGGTACCATTATTTTTTCTTTTTTCTATTATTTTGCTCGTCTAATGTACTCCGTAATTGACTCGCGTTTGGATGCTCGTGCTAAACGCCCTGGACGCTCATCGCTCATTCTAGGCCACTGCGTGTCTTCTCTATTTGCTTCAGTCTCCCTTTCATGCGCTTCTCTATTCCACTAATATGGTAGAGAGGTAGTAGATATATGGTGCACATATATAGAGTTTATAGCTGTACTATCTACTATCCATGTAATACGGGCATACTGCCTACATGAGTGCCATCACTATGCTTTTAGCCTGGCCAACTCCACAAACTCATCCTGGCTCGCAACCACATTAAGCGAAATGAACATTTGAGTCGTTAGAATTCGTTTAGGGATCGCCACAAACTAATGCCGCAGTTCTTTTTCTTCAAATTATTCAGACTGTATAGAATTGAAAATTGTCATGCTTTTTTCCAACAAAAATATAAGTTGGTGGAACATGAATGCGTTTCAATGGAAAAATGTGCTTCATCAAATTTAGAATCAGAGGAATTTTTCTTTTATAAAATTGATATTATATTTTTTTGTATTTTGTGTTCCTTTTGTTTGAATAGTGCTAAAATAAAATGTCAATAAGGCTCTTAATGGACTTTCTGCTTATGTCTGTGAGTTTTTTCATGTATTAAATAAATGAATAAATAAATATATTTTTTTCGGAGGATGAACCCCACATATATCCAAGACCTGATTGATTGATTGAAAACCCTTTATTCATTAAATGTACATAATATACATGGAATAGTGTCATAAACTAAAATTACAAACATAACAAAAGTAAACACAGATACAAGAAATCCAGCATGGATAACAATCAATTAAAATACACATATAGAAAATCAGCAAGAGGAAATATCATAACATCATTCTTTTTCATAAAATTCTTGTAAAGAATAGAGAGACAGCTTAACCAAATATTACTCACCTGAGCGTGAGTAATGAGTTGGATGATGGTGATTGATGAGTTGAACCTACAGCTTAGGTGGGTTCTTAATCGCCAAAAAAACTCAATTTTATAGCAAAATGCTTGAGTACAATGGAAATATTGTGAATTTTCCAATGGGATTGCCTTCAATAACAGTTCAAATTATGTACTGTGATATCAGTGTGAATGCTATAGATATATCCCTGTATGTATAGTACATACATATTTCTTTTTTTACGTTATATTAAATTATTATGTCAGATTTCATATCAATACTAAAAAAAAAAACATACTGAAGATTACACTAAAAAAAAGCAATTGAATATTCCCAAATTATTTTAATAATTATTAACTAAAAACTATACTATTTACTGAATTTAATTAACTAAAATACTGCACAATAAAATAAACAAAACCTTTTAAAAATTAAATAAAATCTATTTGGAATTTTATGATTGGTACTCTCAATTTATAACGGATTTCAACTAGACCCTTAATTAATAATTTAATGAACAACAAAAGCTTCCACCAATTTTGTAATAAGATTATAATAAAAGTCATAAATCGCTTACAAACAATTAAAAATAAAAAATAAATTTGAATTCATTCTAAAATCACACTGTGATCTTTAATTAAATCATTAGAAATGTTATATCTCTCTATCGAGGTGGCTGCATATGAGGATCTTACAATAATAATTATTATTACAGTAATTATCAATTACTGTACTTGCCAACCAGTTAAGTCCTGAGTTGAATTACAGAGCTGTCTAGACGAGCTAAGTGGAAAGTTTGCGCAATTGTTCAATTTAAACTTCGTAGACTAGAGTCTGAGAGTGGAGAGACTACTGCGAAGCAATCTTGTTGCATTCCTTAATAACGAACAAAAATAATTGCGCTCGTAATTTTTGCTAAACAGTGTAAGCTGGCCAGCAAAGTGTGCGAGAGAGAGTGTGAGAGGGAAAGAGAGAAAGATAAATAAAGAAAGAAAGAGTGAGGGGTGAAAGTGATAGGAAAAGAGTGATAAATGAATAGAGAAAGACGGGAATGAGAGGGGGATGAGAGTTGTAAGGAAAGAGAGAAAAAGGGGGAAGAGAGATGAGAGATAAATAAAGAAAGAGTGAGAGAGGGAAGGAGAGAGAGTGACTGACAGAGGGAGTGAGAGTGTAAACTTAAATGCTGGAAAAGAGCTCCTAGTTTCACAATGGTAGAACAAGGTGCAATAAAGAAACAAACAGAGCTAATGGAAGTGGGCCAGATTGGCTGGTTAATAATTACTGGCGAATGGACAGACAGTCAAACAACCGGCCAATGCACACCTAAGATCAGTCACAGTCACAAGTCACATGACTAGAATTCAGTCACGTCACAAACCCAACTGAATGGAATGGACTGCGACAGTACAGAGTAGTTGTTAAGAACATAACAGAATACATGTTCTTGTAGCAGCTAGATATACTTTGTTATAAAATAAGCTCCGAATTCAGTTATATATATCAATAGCTGAAACTCAGGTTAAATTAAATTTGTTAGGTACTTGTCCGTCTAGTAGAATGGAAATTAAATTGGAACCGCATGTAACAATTACAAATGCAAATAAAAAGCTTACGGCGCGATTACATTATTGATTGATGTATTGTAGGAGGCGATTTTAACCATTCGTTCTAATTCAAATCAGACCTGGAATGCCATGTACAAAATATTCTCTCAGGACCGAAATTAATTTAGTTGGCTGGTTTCAACAGCTCTATTGACTCTTGAGGCATTTGATTATTGTTGGTCTGTAAACGAGGTTTGATTTGGTCAATATATGTTTCTCTTTCATTAATTAAAATACGTATTGGATAAATATTAATATAACATTAATCAATAAACAATGGGTACATAATAAAAAATTCATACACAACCCCTTCCGGCTTTATCTCACATCTAATAACTGTATGTATTTGTAATCTGAACAGAATATTATTATAGCTTGATTGAGTTCTGAAATTATCTATATTCTCTACTCTATTCTCTTGGGCATGCATCATGTAACGAACAAATAATGGAAATGCTTGCTTTTTCACTGCATACAGCATATCTGCATTGGTTAAACTGCATTATTTTCTCACCATCACTGCGTGACTAAAATTATCAAACGATTGTGTTTCATTCATAAATGATAACCTCCTCTTTCAATTCAGTGCAGTGATTATGAAATCATATACAGATGGAGCAAAATATCTGTGCGCGTGGAGGCTTGCCGCTACTGTCGAGATATAAACATCGATTGTAGTAGAGTCGCAAGGAGAGCGCGAGAGATGCTGACTGATATGAATTGGTAGGCGATGTTATTCGAAAAGCAAGCATACTGAACCACCTCCACCCAGCCCGCCTATTTCCCGATTCTTGAGTCCACGCGCACAGATAATTTGTGCCATCTGTAAAAATTTAACCTCAACAATTTAAAATTCAACAAAGAAAAATTAGAGACCAACCACATGTAATTAAATGATTAACCAACTCTTTTAATTCAATATATTTGGATAAAAAACATTAGAGAATGTTGACTAATGAAAAATTGGAAATCAATTACATCAATTTTTTTTTCTAACTTTTTTGCTGATAATGCAAATTTTTGCAATGTCTTTTAGTCTATTTCCTATTCAATTGTGTGTTGTAGCATGTTATTTTTGTTTATGTTTTCACACTTACAACATTCTTTTACCTTTTGACAGGGGAATATAAGAGTATTCCTAAATGTTATGCTGATATGTCTTGTCTACCATATGACAAATGAATAATAATCAACTCTTTGGATTCGGTTGAGTGGCTGTGAAACCTTTTAAAAATTAATTTAAAAAATTAATCAGGTTGAATTAAATTTGTTAGGTACTAGTCCGTCTGGTAGAATAGAAATTAAATTGGAAACAAAAACAAATTAATTTAAATAAGGCAGGTGATTATTAAATTTATAATCACATGAAATGAATAATTTAAACCTTTTTCAATTCAAAAGTAATGAGTAACCACCTAGCAGTAATCTCTTCGAGCTATTTGCACTCAATTGACAAAAAAATAAAACAAACTAAAAAAAATCTTTGATTCTGAACTAAGATGATAAGGACAAACCCCACCTAGACATCAGTTATTATCAAACATTATGAGGCTTCAATAAAACAGAATTTCATTTTTCCATCATCGTTCCCACCAGTTCAGGAGATGGGGTTGATTGGTGAGGGCGGAGAAGTTAGGTAGGAACAAAGAGGAATTAATTTGTGAGATGGTAATCAATGCCTCCTTCTTCTACTTCTTCTTTTTCAACACAGTAAAAACAGAAAAGACGATGAAAGAAGACACGACGTTGGTCCAGGAAGGAGAGAAGAGACAAACTGACCAAGGTGAGCGTCGATTTTTTATCTTTCTTACTTTACTCTCTTTATCTTTCTTACTTTACTCTCTTTTTCTTTCTTACTCGTGCCGCCTCCCAACTGTCTCGCCTTGAACTGCCTACTGCCATATGCAATAGTACAGTGTTGTATTACTATAGTTTATATTTATAACACATATACAATATAGTATACGACGCAGGAACCACAGTAAACTACACTGACCAGCCGCTTGGCTATTGTCTTCGGACATGGAACAAACTTAAGCAAAGCTGCAGCTACCTGCTCTGATTAACAACAATCGCCAATGAGGAACTTACTTGCCTCGTAGAAGCTTCAGGCTGGATAATTGACATAGATTGTGTTTGAATTTCAGCTGAAAAATTAGAACGTCTACAAATATTTGATGGATGCTCTGTAATACGACGCTCAATGAGGATGATCTCGTGGCAGCTTTAGGTTAATTTAATATTGGCCTAGTGTTTGAATTCCTGCCAAGTATTAGAACGTCTGCAACTTCTTAAGGATTATCTCTTCCTATCATATCCAGATTTACTTTTTGAAATTTGGTCAAAACAATGCAGTCAATGGTGCAGTTACAGGTATAAAATTGGGGAAATACTTTACTGGATTGTGCGAAACAGCTTTAAGGCTGTGTGCAAGGTTTTTATTCATATTTTTTCTAAGTTTCTTGTATTGAATATATTATTAAGGTATTGAAATATTATCTATTGTCATGAGAAATTATTTTTTTCATCAATTATTTTAAGAAATATGAGGGTTCAAAGTTGATTTATTTTTGGTTTCTGGGGGCAACTGATCTCCTCTACAAGTTATGTTAAACTTTTGATAGATTTTTTATAACTAAAAGACACATTGAAGAATAAAATGACATTCTTTTGATTTCGATCAAACAATTAGTTTTCTCAAACTAAATTTTTGAGTCTGGAAAAATTTCAGTCTTCCAAAACTTATTTTGAAAAAAAAACCAATTGTTAAATTGAAATAAAAAATGTGGTATTTTTCCCCAAGGTGTCTTTCTGTTACAAAAATTAATCAAATGTTTAAAGTAACTCGTAGGTGAGTTCAATTGACCCCAAAAACCGAAAAATGCCAACTTTGAACCCCCACATTTCACAAATTAATTGATGAAAAATATTTAATCTCATGGCAATAGATAACATTTTCAATAACATATTAATATCAAACACAAGAATTTTCGGGGGGAAAAATTATGACCAAAAACCCTGCGCTCAGCCTTAAATGATTGAGTTCATTGGAGCAACAATTATCGAGTTCATGGGAGCCTTACCTATTACCGGTGCACCGGAAACTAAGGCGTCTGATTAATTCAAATTTCTAAACGTCTTTAAATTTAAATGCATCAATCAGAAGCCTTAGATTCCAGTCATTTACCATTCACCTGTAACCGGTAATGTTCCCATGAACTCCAACAATGTTAGTTTGTAAATAAATTTCGGGAGAGAAGCAAGAGTTCAATTTCCTGGTCTTTATAAAACATTCATATATGTACAAATCGCTGTGAACCAGTATCCAGATTTTAATTTTGTCTTTTCTGCACCAATGCTTCCGCAATTTAAGCAGCCAATTTTCCCAGATGCATTTATTTGAGGTTCCTTTGTTGAAGTTCATGGGAGCCTTACCAGTTACCGGTGCACCAGAAACTAAGGCATCTAATTGATCTATTCAAACTTGTAAACGTATTTGAATAGATCAATTAGATGCCTTAGTTTCCGGTCATTTAATATTTACCGGTAACCGGTAAGGCTCCCATGAACTCAAACAATGTTTTTTCGTAAGCACAGTTCGGGACGGACGCAAGAGTTCAATTTCGCCTGATCTTTGTAAATCATTCATGTGTACAAATCGCTGTAAATAACGAATGCCCAGATTTTGATAATGCTTTTTTGGCAGAAATTCAAGTATTTTTCTAGATGCATGTTTCTTTTAAGGGCAGAAGAGAATTTATAGTCTTAACCCCACTTAAGCTAGTTTATACCGTATAATAGGTGTACTTCTATTTCTATACACAGCAGGAAGAAGATATTTTTTGCCGGAATTATTTATTTCAAATCAGAGAAAAACCAAATATGAAATTGAAAATAACGGAGAAATTATTGAACCTGAACAAGATTGACTCATAAGAACAACAGCTTATTCCTTATTCCGCAATTACAAATATGTTTTTTTTAGTTTGGACCAAAATATGGCGTAGAAAACTCAATAGATCTAGTTAATTGAACAACATTAAGATCCCACAAGCTTGTAAAACGAAAGTTTAATAAAGCGAAAGCTCGTAATTACGATATGTAATACGAAGTTGACATTTTCTCAATTATAAAAAGGTGCCATAGCTATAAGATTGATTCTACGGAATTTTTACAATTAGATTCGATATCACGATGCATCAAAATCTCAGTATTGATAACAGTATCGATATCTCGTGGCTGCGAGACAGTTTATTTATTTATTTAATAATGACAAAAAATACAATCAAGCAAAGATGCAACAGGCTATAGATCACAACTGTTTTCTTTACAGTTAAAAATTGCAAGATTAGGACATTTTTGTAGTTTAATTGTTGTAGTTTGGTTATTGGGGGGAAAGAGTCGGTAAACAACGCTAGCACAAGTGTTGGAATCATTTGTCACAAGCGATATCATAAGCGGGAATCCATAACTTTGGTGAAAAATAGATCTTTTTTTTGGTTTATCGAAAATAAATTCGTAGAAAGTGACACGCAAATAAGAACAGAGTCCAATGGAACCCGGAACGACAGGGAAAAAGGAAATAATAGATGAAGGAATAGAAAGAAGGGTGAATAGAAAAGAGAATGAGTAGAATAGAAAGAGAGCGAATGAGTGGGAAGCAAGTGCGTATTGCAAATAGACTAGCTGTCAGTTTGACACTGACAAATGGATCATTTGGGAATTTCGGTGTATAATTCTCAACGTTAGCGGCAAAAAGTAGGAAAACGTGTCCGGTTTTCATGGCTCACATTTTTCGCTGCATTATACATTATAACGTGTGGGAGTTATTCATTTATTCATCTGGTGATTTACATGAGATTATCAGTATTAATGCAAACACCTTAGTCCCAATACAAGTAGTAGATATTTAGGAGAGTTGATGAACACGAAGCACTATATGATATTCGCCTCATAATCAGTTGTACCAACAGGCCTAATAAAACAGCATAGACGAAAGTTTGAAACAAACAAACTTACGAATGTTTTGGTCTATGGTAAATGTCAGAGAAAACCTAGATATTTGGACTAGTTCAGCTCTTATAAACATAATAATTATATAAACATAATAATAATCATATAAACCGATCATATATAAATAATCATATAAACCGATTAGATTGACCAGCAAAAAAAGACACTGTTCTCTGCTGCATAATCACTTCCCGGTGGTTCGGAACCCACCTAAAACTGTAGGTCCAACTCATCAATCACCATCATCCAACTCATTACCCACGCACAGGTCTCAGACCTATGTGGGCTTCATCCTCAAAAAAAAAAAAAAAAAAAAAAAAAAAATGATTCTACCAATCATGTATTGGTAGATGAAAGTTAAAAATACAAAAAATAACATAAAATGAAATAATAAAGCAATAAGATTTAGACAAATTTAGTGGCATGGACCACTAAATCGAAATAAATTTAAGGTTACAATCAAACTGCATGTTTCCTCATCAATTTTCTACTAGAAAATATAAATTTGTACGCTTTTCCCAGTTTTGCCCCCAAAAGAAACAAAGAAAATCATCCCTTGTAGTCGACTATTATCTCCTTATTTCCATTTTTTTTATTTAATTATTCAGTTCATGTAAAAGAACCTTTTAAAATTTTGAATTATCAATTTATTTATTTATTGTGACAAAAATGTCTCAGCATTATTAAATTTTAGACATGATTACATAGTAGACAATTGAATTCAAGCATACCAGTTCAATAATATGAGAGCATTATTTTTTAGCATTATTAAATTGTCTACTTGGGAGTAGACAATGAAGAGTTATAACATAACAATTCAATATAGAAATACATTTATTGACTGAGTCTAGGCATGCGTAGAACTGATTAGATCATGAATAGCGTAGCTTACCGGTAAAGTAAATTCGTATGGCTTTTCGTGGTGGGGAGACTCTTACGGGTAGTTCCACCTCGCCGTTTTTTTAACGACCACTTTTTTATATGCAACCGGGACCGACTGCTTAACGTGTCCTCCGAAACACGGGAGTGGCTCGAGAAAAATATCTTGTACTCAACTGGGATCGAACCCAGGACCTTTGGCTTATCAGACCAGCGATAAGCCGACTCCGGCTAGCTTACGGGTAGAGATATTGGACTGAGATGTAAAGCTACCTACTTTTCGTCATCGAAATACATAATTGAGAGACTACTGTCAGCTAAAGACTATTGGCGCAGTTGATTGGAGAGCTTGTCTGTGATTAGATGAGACTCTGACTGGCTTCATTTCCTGCAGCCTTGGGTTCGAATCTCATTCAGCCATAGATGTTTCTCATCATTCACCCATTACCCACGCTCAAGTATCCAGGCTCATGAGGGCATCATCCACAATAAAAAAATCACTACAAATAATTGAGATTTCATAGTTCACTCCGGCTAATCGATACTAAAAAAAAACTGCAGATGAAAAATGAGAAAGCTGTGAACAGATGTGTGCAGGCACATCAAATAAGGGGCAGAAAAGGCTGTGCTCAGAGCCTAGGTCCAGTTCATGATTCAACATACGATGCAACCAAGTTGGTTGGCATTAGGAAATCACTGTCAATCGACCACTGTCACTTCCAGTGATAGCTACGCAAGCTGACTCTTGATGAGCAAATTAATACCCGAGCCGGGGTAGAAAGTACCAACAGCCGGCGGAAGCCCAAGCCCAAGTTCACGAGTCTGTCAAAGGCGTCTCTCTATCCGATCATTTGTTACCGAAAAGGAAACCGAGTGAAAGAGATCAGCTGCAAACACAGCTGACGGCTAGTTTCCTTTGTTGAGAGCTCAACACCGAACACTTTCCCCCCACAAAGTTGAGAACTAAAAGGAGAAGTATCGTACTTCCCCAGCCCCACAAAAACAATTGCTTTCCATTTATTGAATACTTTATACAACTGAAAGTTGTAAATTTTGTTTTTAAACCGAATTATTATTTATCACTCGCAGTCAAATTTGACTGCAAGTCGTTGAATTCACTTGGAAAGTTAATATTAACAACGCAGTTTGTCATGGAACAAGAAGTCCAGGAATATATTTTTCTCATTTGAATAGTTTTTCTTTCATTTTGTAGTTTCTAATAATTGGTGTATTTTATATATCAATCTCACGTAAAAAGATTTCAACTTCTCTGTTAATGCCCCTAAAAATTAAGGTAGTGAAAAATCTGCTATTCCTATCAGTTTGAGGCCTATCAACTATTCAGACGATGGGTTTTTCAACGTTAAATTGTTTTTGGCATTGGAAAATGAATGATTTTAATGGAAACAAACAGAAACATCAATGCATATTTCATCTTTCACGAATATTTGTATCTTTAACGAATACACTATTTTAAAGATTTTAATTTGATGGTTTTCTACAGATTTGAAAGTTGGACTGATCGTTATATTTTAGTTTCAATTTGAACACATGAATAAAAGAAAATAGTGATGATTTTTCTAATATTATAATTGCTTTCCATTTATCATTCCTATCCTCTTCTATTCTTTTCATTATATGTGTTCCTAAATTGATCGATGTATTATCATATTTTTCTCATTTGAATAGTTTTTCATTCATTTTGTAGTTTCTATGTCGTACAAGATGCTTGTATAACTGCAGTGGAGCTTATGTTGCACAACAATTCAACTCTCCATTTTGAGTGATTTTTTCACAAAAACGTTGCTACTTTTCAGTTTATATATAATTTAGTAAATGTTCAAAATCGACTATTTTCAGTGCATATTTGAAACACGCTTTCTTAATACTGTATATTAGCACCTTCTTAAAACAGAGACTTTAATACAGTTTCTATAGATAAACTAATTTCTTTGAAAATGGTGTCCATCGTTACCCTATTATACTATATTATACTATATTAATTTACCATAAAAATATGGTTTTTCCTGTGGTAAATATATCTGTTTATCAGGGCAATGACAGGCGCCATTTTCAATGTAATTAGTATATCCATAAAATTCTGGGCTGCACTTCCGTAAGTAGTCCAATGAAATAATCGACTGATTCGATTAGGTTTAGATTTGGGTTAATTACAAATATCGAGTATCGATTCTTTCAGTTGATTATTTCATTGGACTACATACGGAAGTGCAACCGAAGTTTGTATTAAGGTCTGTGTAAAGTCGATACTTCTGCTTCTCAGACTTTTCACATCAAATCCATTTATGGGTTCTTAGATAACTTCAAGTCGTAAAACTGAGCAAGAACAAAGACTTTTAAACTGAAAGACTTTCAAACAATCGAAATACTTCTCAAACATTGGGCAATTAGCACAGATTCGATCGAGTAGCGGGAAACTGGATACTGGAGTTGCTAGTTGGTCGATATTACTATTACCAGAGTTCAATTAGACTTGAATGATCAACTGAACTGGATGAGGATGCTACTTGGGAGATTTTAATTGTTTGTCGATAAGAGATGCTCGAGTACGGCAGCCTCTGAAGATTTTAGGTTAATGTCACAGTCACAACGGATGCTTTGGATCTGATTCCTGGAGCCAGGCAATGGAATTCGATCCCATACCCAAGAGACTGGGCTGATACATTCCTAAAATAGTGCGGTTACTAACTTGGAAGCTTCTGCTTCTCTAAAGAAATCAGAGCTTTGGAAAAAAATAATTTCGCAGATTATTTTCATGGCTTTGATAAATTTTATTCACGTAGTACAGGCATCCTTGAAAAACTTCTCTACTTCAAGTCTGTAAACATTTGTTATACCTTATCAATAATTGTTAGTTAAATGGCTGTAATATAACATATGAATCAATTAAAAAACCAATTACAGCGATGAATTTTTTTTCGGAGGATGAAGCCCACATAGGTCTGAGACCTATGCGTGGTTAATGAATTGGAAGATGGTGATTGATGAGTTGGACCTTCAGTTTTAGGTGAGTTCCGAACTACCGGGAAGTGATTTTTAGTAGAGAGCAGAGTTTGTTTTGCTGGCCAATCAAATCGGACATCCTTACAAAGAGCGCCCAGGAGATTCGTAGCTTATCTCTGATTGAACAGATACTGCTACGGCACTCGGCTATCACTTCCCTTGATTAACAGTTATATAACAATGAATAATGAAATAAAAGTAGGAATGAAAAGAAAAATATTTGTAGGCAACTACAGTATTTGATTTCAGTGATAAATGAACGATTATATAACGATGAAATAAAATAAGTATTAGAAAGAAAAATATTTATAGACAAGGCAACAAAATAATACATCCTAATATCAGGAGTGCCTCCCCCCTAATCCTCCTGACGCACCCCCCCCCCCCTAAATTTAGCAATAGCACCCCTCCCCCTCCAAAAAAAATGCGAAAAACTAAGCCCCCCGTATTCTTTCTAAAACTAAAAGAAGATTTATATAGGTATTGAAAAAAATCAAACCCAGTCGGTAATATACAAAATGTATGTATATTTCTTGAGATTCTTTACATAGGTAATATATTTTTGAATGTCGTCACGTTAAACACGGTTTCAATCAACTTTACCCTCCCCCCCAAACTTTTTTTGAAACCCCCACAAGAATTTCAATGACGCAGTCTGTGTCATAGCCCCCCCCCCCTTGTGGACACCCCTGCAATATACAGATTTGTGTTGTGATTAGTTAGTTGCAACTCTTAGATCGTTTCTAGGAACATATTTAAATTTAACGTGGCTGTTGTAATATTTATGATTGTGTCATAAGGGAAAAAATGGGATATTTCCTAGTGCCCTCAAACATTTATATTTTCAATAAATGAATAAATAAATAAGATAAATTAAAAAATTATCAAATAAATGGAAATAAAATCAATAAATATTATCATACAAGTTGGAAATCGAATAATTTTGAAAAGTATCACATGATAATTATATACGATGATATATATTCATGAAACAAATTGACAATTTAAAAACTTTATAACCTGAATTCCAAGATTGAAAAAATGTTAAAACTATGTAACCGCTCAGGCAGATCTTCGATTCTTGGGAGTCAGATAATGGAGAAAGCGAGTGCAGGACAGAGATTCTTGAGGAGGCTTGTGGAGGAGGTCAGGGGTCTACAAGAATAGTAATAGTAGAAGTAGTAGTATTAGTAAAAGTACTACTACTACTAGTAGTAGTAGTAGTAGTAGTAGTAGTAGTAGTAGTAGTAGTAGCAGTAGTATGTAGTAGTAGTAGGAGTAGTAGTAGTAGGAGTAGTACGTAGTAGTAGTAGTACGTAGTAGTAGCAGTAGTACGTAATAGTAGTAGTAGCAGTAGTACGTAGTAGTAGTAGTAGTAGTAGTAGTAACCGTATGCTACTCTCTACCGGAGACATCAGTACAACAGATGATATACACAAGACTGCATAATGCATATTCATCCATCAAGTAATAGATGTTCTTAAGGCTGTGCACAGGGTTTTTGGTCATAATTTTTTTTCGAAGTTTATTGTATTGGATATTATAAAGGTATTGAAATGTTGACTGTTGCCATGATAAATTATTTTTTTCATCAAATATTTTATGAAATATGGGAGTTCAAAGTTAAAATGTTTCGGTTTTTGGGGGCAATTGATCTCCCCTACAAGTTATTTTAAACTTTTGATATTTTTTTTTAAATGAAAGACACATTGAGGAATAAAATGGCTTATTTTTCATTCCAATAAAACAATTAGTTTTCTCAAAATAAATGTTTTAAAACATGCGAAATATTTCAGTTTTTCAAAAAATTATTTTGACAAAACCAATTGTTGAATTGATATGAAAAAGGTTTCATTCTTTTCCCCAAGGTGTCTTCCAGTTATAAAAAAATTATCAAATATTTAAAATAACTTTTAGGTGAGTTCAATTGCCCCCAAAAACCGAAAAATTTCAACTTTGAACTCCCATATTCCATAAAATATTTGACGAAAAAAATTATTTCTCATGGCAATAGTTAGCATTTCAATACCTCAATAATATCCAATTCAATGAACTTCGAAAAAAAATTATGACCAAAAACGCTGTGCACAGCCTTAACTCAATTTTTAGAATAAGGGTTCAAGATCTGTTGAAAATATATCACACGTTTTAAACTTAAAATTGAATTAAATTTCTCGATAAGATATTATCAACTTGATATCCGAAACTCGTCTTAGCTCCCACACAATGACATACAATATAAACATAAATTTTTCGAAATTTGACATTAAGGCAGGAACAAAGACACATGCTTGACGTTTGCAATGAAATTTGGAATCACGACGACTCTGTTTATCCCATGAACAGCGTTTCTGTGTTAAGTTTTGCAAGCAGTGTTTGATATAATGTATGGTAGAGGACAATGATTTATTAAGAGAGCTCAGCCCTCACACGCACTACATAACAACAATGAACCACCATTTGGAGCATTCCATCACCTGGAATGAGACACGCTCATTTCTCAATGGAGCACGCCTGTTTTTTTTCTGTCTCCCTTCCTCTCTCCTGTCCGACCAATTGCTCATTTTTCTTTTAGTACGGAGGATGTTTGCGCTAGAACTCCTAAATCAGCGAGACTTCAGCTCGGCTCTTTCAAGAGCACAACATTGCCGACTATGTAGACACCTGCTGTGCGTGTGAGTTTTCCTGTTGGCAGTGGGCGGGAGTGACAAAGAGAGTAAGAGAGAGAGAGAGAGAGAGAGAGAGAGAGTGAGAGAGAGCGAGGGAGAGAGAAGGAGAGAGTGTAAGGGAGAGAGTATGAGTGAGAACACCGAAAACTTCGTCTGTTTGAAGCTCGCCCACACACCAAACTTAATAATCAATAACTTTGAAACTCAATTGCTGCCAGATAGGAATCAGTTGCGGTAATAAGCAGAGTGAGACCCCTTCAGACAATATCATAACATGGATTGAAATACGCGATATGCAAAGTAGTTTGCCTTACAGGCTTACAGCAAAAAAAAAGAACGTTTGTATGAATGTTAAGAATGGTGGTGTAGTGGTATGGCAGAAGAGATTTAGATGTTATTCACACATGATTCCTTGTAATAACTTTTTTCACGCAATGTCAGCAATTCTTGCATAATAAATAGATCGCACAAGAGCTCTGGTAGTTTTACTTTGATCGCCGTGAGCCTTAGCAGGTATTTTTTTTATAAATACAATGCCAATATTTAAAAATAATAAAAATTGTATTTTATCTCAATATTTATCTTGATTTTCTCAATATTTAGGCAAGTGATGCCCATGAGCCATAGAAATCAGATAGGGATAAACGGCGTTCTCCTGGGCACTCTTTGTAAGGGTGACCGATTATATTGGCCAGTAAAAAAATACATTTTTCTGTGCTGTACAATCACTTGCTTACAATCGTACTTGCTTCGGCAGTACATATACTAAAATTGGAACGATACTTCCCAGTGGTTCGGAAACCACCTAAGACGGTCCAGAACATCAATCATCATCATCCAACTCATTACCCACGCACAGGTCTCAGACCTATGTGGGCTTCATCCTCCGAAAAAAACTAAGTGCTCCAAAGTGGAAGCTGTGTTAGATTAATATACGAATACCGTTGTCTAAGACGTAAAAAATATTGATAATTGTTTTTATTGATTTATTTTTTTATTTATGATTATTTATTTATTTATGATTATTTTTATTTATGAATATTTTGATGCCACTATATTGCCCTTACATAGCTCAGGTGCACAACTGCACTGCCATACAGTCTATTGTATCTATAAATATTTTTTTATTTATTTATTTTTTTTTTTTTGAGCATGAAGCCCACATAGGTCTGAGACTTGTGCGTGGGTAATGAGTTGGATGATGGTGATTGATGAGTTGGACCTACAGTTTTAGGTGGGTTCCGAAACACCGGGAAGTGATTTTACCGCAGAGAACAGTGCCTCTTTGCTGGTCAATCTAATCGGTCACCCTTACAAATAGTGCCCAGGTGACGTTTAGGAGTCAAATATACAATTATAAGTTAATTACAATATATTCATGATTATGATAATAGACATAAAACCTCGATATTAAATTGCAAAATTTATGGAAAAACGTTGTATGGAAAAGGACCTTATTATGCATGAATTAGATTTTTCAATCAATTTCCCATTTCACTAAAAACCTCCAACTTCAATAAAAATGTAAGAATTTTGACAAAGAAACTACATTGATACCTGTTCTTATACAATAGCTGAATGCATTGATCTTTTCAAGCAGCAAAGCCTATGAAGCTGATAAGTAAGCTAAGTAAAACACAGGAATGACATGCTGCATGAGCTTAGCTCATTTTTGCGGACTTATGCAGATTTTGCAAATTGTAATATGCTTTTTTAAAGGTTGGTTACCAGTTGCCCTACACGGCAGTTGCCCGACCCTACCAGTTGACCGACCAAAACAAAATTTACGATGTAACCTAACCTAGCCTGACAATGTTACGAAATGCACACTTTCCTTCTTTCGTAGTTTGTTTAGGTCGGTGAACTGGTAGGGCCGGGCAACTGCCGAGTAGGGCAGCTGGTAACCCGCCTTTTTTAACATTGATAAAACTCGTTCGTCACACAGAGGCTGATGCCCATGTGGGAGACTTTTTTCTAGATTTACTGTATAATTGTGCCTTTGTTACCGTTTTCATGAAGGGAATAAATAAAATTATCAATTAATGTCACAAATTAATTAAAATAAAAATATATTGTAGAAACTGAAGGTTTAGACTCAAATATAATCAGAGATTTAATTTTTTTCACGTGCATCAAATAATATCAATCCATACTGTTCAGATGCAGACATAATGATTATGTTGAAAAATCAATTAACTCTCCCGTCATCAAGATATTACGTTATTTATAAGAAGTAGTTACAGCTAATGTAAAATAAGAGACGACCACCTAAATATGAAACGATCTCCCAGACTATTAATTGAGTATATCATTTGCATAAGACCTTGAGAAGCAAATTAGAAATCAAAAGTGATAAGAGTTATTTTCCTCCTCGATAAATCGAATGTCTTCTTTCGAGGAGTGTGTGAGTGTCTTCTCGCAACTCACAATCGACCCACAGACAGACATCCAAGTTGCGCAATGAGCTACGAAGCGAACGAACAACTTGAAGGCAACTTACAGGAACGGGTAATAAATTAGTTTCTCGAAGAATTATTTGCCGCCGAAATTTCGAGCCCTACACGATGAGTGACGCGTGTTTTCATAGACGCTGCGCATGTCAGCGTGCTGTGCTTTGGATGACTGATGATACATTGGAATTCCTTGCTACGATAATGAATAGCAGCAACAGCCTGTGCTGCATTCTCGAGGACGCAAGGACGCAACTCGATGCGTGGGCGTTCACACACGCGGAACTGGTTCTCAGCACCTAGATGCGCGTAGCTCTCAAACCTCAGCCTCAGCGAAGTGGTCGGAGTTGCTCATAGTTTGCGTTCCGTTCAAACGGAGCACAGTTTTGTAAAGCTGACATAATCCAGACAAAACAAGCTGTAGAAAATGTGCCAGAACTTGCATGTAGTTTATTTGATGGAGCATGTAGCATTTTTTAATGATTTAATATCACAATGTATTTATTATGTACTACTTGTGTATGTTGAAGATTGTTGTACCAATGTTGTTTATTGAGAAATAAAATTACTTATTTTATTATTTATTTAATTTTATTTTATATCCATTTTCGAATAATTTTCTTGGAAATATGTAAAGTAGACTAAATGAGTAGCGCTTGAGCGCCCTGAAGTCAAAGAAGAACAAAAACCCACTGAAGTCATATACATATAAATATGTAATTTTCACAACCGTTTTTTGAGTAGCATTAGTTTTCATCATTGTTGGGATGCCCGGCTAGTAGAACCTATATAGCTCTGCTTCAAAGTTTATGTCATTTATTTTGTTTCCACAAATTTTCCACGTTTATTTACTTCTTCGTAATTTTTTTTGTAATGATCTACTAAAACTAATCAGCTGGACTAACCATTCCTTTAATTCTGTAATCTTGAAAACTGAAATTTATTTTCTAATGTTTGTCTTCCAATGAAGGCACTACTAGAGTGCTCTGTTCTCTTTTTTTTTTTTTTTTTTTTTTTTTTTTTTTTTTTTGACCTCGCGTTATCCACTTTTAGCGTTGATTGTTGAGTCTCGGGGGTGAACCAATGAGGCGATCTAGCTTTACAACCAAATATTGCAGGTTATGTCCACACTTGAAAGTCACAATCTCATAATTTTCATTTGGGAAAAAACAAACATTATTATTCTTCTAGGGTATGCCTTTTGTTGGTGGAGAGACCCTTGCTGGTAGTTCCACCTCGCCTTTTGCCATAGAACACTCATTGATCACAATTTAAAGGAATTTCACATTTCAATAATAATTATCTATCACTATAAGGCTTGATAAATGGGAAGAAATACCAGAGACTAAACATCCAAGAGCTGGAACAAAATAAAGCGAAGAGAGAAAAGCTAAATTCGCATAAAAATGAAAAGCTGGTGAGCAAACTAGGAGAATAAGTCCAAAAAATGAACCATCTTCACTGAGCGTCTTCCACTTGGGAGCCTTGCGTCTAATAATAATGATAATAATCTATGAATATTAGATGTTAGTGTTGTGGTCTGCCTGGTCTCCAGACTTTTTCCTTTTTTTCGGAGGATGAAGCCCACATAGGTCTGAGACCTGTGCGTAGGTAATGAATTGGATGATGGTGATTGATGAGTTGGACCTACAGCTTTAGGTTGGTTCCGAACCACCGGGACGTGATTTTACAGCAGAGTCTTTTTTGCTGGCCAATCCAATCGGTCACCCTTACAAAGACCGCCCAGGAGTTTCGTAGCTTATCTCTGATTGAACAGATACCTGCTACGGCACTCGGCTATCAGTCTAGTACTGTACTTTGAAAATCAAAGATCACCAATTATTTTCGATCACGTCTTGAACACGAAACAGAAAGATGATGCGCACAAATTCATTACACGGACTTGTGTCATCTGCAAATGATGCGCTTGACCTTAGCCTTCGATCAGAGCGGAAAGACGAGACTCTTGAATTGGAGCAGACTATCAAATTCGATCTGAGGGAGTTTAGTTGCCGGCTCCTCCCAGTACGACGGCTTCGGGCAAAAGACGGTTCCGGACGGTAGACTGCCTAACAAGCGTACACAGCAGTCTGACACTGAGAGCAAACACCAATTTATCTCAGTTTCGCCTTTCTCACTCACTTAGAACAGCAAACACCTAAACTTTTTTCCGGCCTAATGTTCTCACGTGTGCTCATTCATTCGGCAATTCCAGATTTGCTCTCCAGGCATGCTGTTATTAATTGACTAGAGCAGCTCAATCAACGTAAAAAACGAGCTGTCAAATTCAATTCGGACGCGAATGTTTCAAACTGCCCACGATTCTTGATAACTGTTACCAATTCAACACCTGTGATATTAATCAGTACACTCAAATAAATTATCCCGTTATTGCCATTATTTTTGACTGTCCCTTTTTTCTTGACAAGTTTTTTTTTAACAAAAGACCTTAAGAACGATAGGTCACCGTCTTATGTACAAATGTAAAAAAATTAACAATAATATTGTTGAGTATAACCATTTTCGTGAACTGCAGTATAACTATTAATATGTAGAATCTCTTCTTTTTTTGGAGAATGAAGCCCACATAGGTCTGAGAACTGTGCGTGGGTAATGAGTTGATGATGGCAATTGATGAATTGGAGTTAAACAGTTTTAGGTGGGTTCCGAACCACCGGGAAGTGATTTTACAGCAGAGAACAGTGTCTTTTGCTGGCCAATCTAATCGGTCACCCTTACAAATAGTGCCCAGGTGAACGCAGCTTACCTCTATCTGATTGAACCTGCTACGGCTCACGGCTATCACTTCCCTCAATCTTGCTGTGCAGAACTGACCTTTAACGCCGCGACTCAAAAAGGTCAGTTCTGTACAACAAGATTCTACACATTAATAATAAAAGAATGAATGAATGAATAAATGAATGTACTGATAGGCACCTGGTTTTGATCCACGTCCTCCAAAGTTAAAGGCTGCAACCACCATTGTAAAAACAGTTAACTAGAAACTAACTTCATTAAAAGCATATCACAATGTACAAATATCGATCAAAATAAAATGTAGTCGCAAGTACAATTTTTAAATGTAATACAGAATGATCATATTAAATCAGAAAAATCATCCCAAACATCTCGTAGACTAAGTACATGCAATTGATTAATGGATGGAAGAGCTGAATGAAACTTCATTAAATGCATTAATTGATCAACTTTTCATTGTAAATTAATGACTTGCAGTCAGTTTTTAATAGTGAATACATAATAATTGTACTCACACTCGGCCAAACGTTTTCGAGCAATAGAAACTCATCTTTAAGGCCTTGAAGATATAACTCGAAAACGTTCGGCCAAGTGTGAGTACAATTATTATACATTCACAATTTAAAACTGACTGCAAGTCGTTAAATTTACAATAAAAAGTTAATATTAACAACGCAGATCATTATGGAACAAGGCATCCAAGAATATTAATTCATTGATGTGAAAATAATTTTACTTAAATGCAAAAATAAGATTTGGACCACGATGGGAAATGAATGAGGGGGATATTAATTAAAACGGTAAAAATTATTCTAACTTCTCAAATCTCAACATGGAATAATTTACTTACTTTAGAAGCATGGACAGTTGTGAAGCACAGAAGATTTTTATTCTTGAACTCCATACACACCTAGAACAGAAAAATAATGGTTATAAGCAATGTAAATAATATTATATAAGTTTAAACTTCAAGACCTTCAAACCATTTTCAAAGGTTCGATGAAATTTAGAATGGCAGAAAATAAAAAGCATGAATGTAGGTGATTTCAAAATTGAAATATTATAAACAACAGGCACTTGAGGAACACTAAAAGTACAAAAAAAACAATACAATTGGGAAGTGTTAGCCGCGAGTCGTGGCAGGTACCTGTTCAGTCAGATAAGGTCAGTCAAGAGCATCTAGGCCCTTTCTGTGAGGATGACTGATTGTTTTGACAAGTAAAAAAGGCTGTTCTCTGCTATAAAATCACTTACCGGTGGTTCGGAACCCACCTAAAAATGTAGGTCCAACCCATCAATCCAACTCATTACCCACACACAGATCTAACCTAGGCTTCATCCTTCAGCCTTCATTCTCTCCACCAATAAAAGCCATACGCTTTTTTTTAGGGGGGGGGGAAGAGGAGGAGGAGGAGGAAGAGGAGGAAGAGGAGGAGGGGGAGGAGGAGGAGGAGGAGAAGGAGGAGAAGGAGGAGGAGGAGGAGGAGGGGGAGGAGGAGGAGGAGGAGCATTAGGAGGTGGATGATGAGGAGGATGAGAAGGAGGGGGGCGAGGAAGAAGAAGAAAAAAGGTAAGGAGAAGGAGGAGAAATAAGAAGATAAAGGGAAGAATAAGGAGAAAATAAGAAGACAAATGAATGGCCTTTATTAACGGAAGAGTCAGGACTCAAGGCTCTCTCTTCAACTCAACCCATAAAGAAGAAAAAAACAAGAAGGAGAAGGGGAAGAAAAGGAAGGGAAGGGATAGAAAAAGAAGGGAAAGAAGAAGAGAAAGAAGGGGAAGATGTAGAAGAAAAAATAGACAATAAGAAAATTACGAATATATAAAATGTTACTCTCAAGACATTCAATTGAATCGGACAGCCTGCTACTTCAGACATGACGATACTAGAACCAAGAAATTTTGTGAAACCTGATTTAATACCTGTGAAATATAGTAGTCACGTTGTTACACGATTGTGGCCTATAAGTCATTGACCAAAAATGTCAAGTGATAAAAGCTGTTCAAGAGGTTTATGAAGCGACTACACTCGTTCCACAATGAAAGTGTAAATGAATTAGCAGTCCTTGACGATAGCTACTTATAAATAACAAACGAAGCATCAAATGACATAATAAAATATTATTAGCACAGTAATAATCTTAGCAGTAGTAGTAATAGACTATAGCGAGGTCAGTAAAAACAATAAGAAGAAGAGTTCATTAAGTACTTCATGTACACAACAATGTACAGTGCGAGCATCTTGGAAAACACCGGTGTTGAAATGGGTCTACAATAAAATATTTGAAGAAACCAACATTACTCATCAACAAATTATCGAAATGAGAGAAACCGTATTGAAGTGGCCTCGATGTCAACTAATGCCTTAATGGATTGACGTTGTAACTCCTCAACTATACTCGAGTATAGTATGAGATAAAAAGATGATTACAAAATGCGTAACAGTACTTGAACGTAGAAAAGTCGAAAATTAGGTCGCACCTACAATTCAACATTATCGTCTACTCCAAGGGCATCGTAAGAAAAATAAAAGAAGAGACGAAGAAGTAAATTTCACAATAGTAAAGTACTCAGTTGTTACGTAGATGATAAACACCATTCATAAATAGAACATGGAACCTCTTGAAATATTAGCCTGGTACAAGAAAAGAGGTTGTTTATAATCTGACTGATAAGACAACAGAAAAACTAAGAGCATGACTATACAATAAAGTTACATTCAAACGTCAAAGACATGTTTGATTGTAGAGCAGACATGAGTTTATCACGGCATCAAATAATAAAACATCACATATTTCCATTGTTTTGATTAAGTTGTATCACAATGGTGAAACAGTTTGTGTACAGGTACAATGTACCAAGTATATTATAATATAATCTATATAAACATATTTAAATATATCATGTACGATGATAGATAGCAAGTTAACCCATCCCTCATATTTAAGATGCTGAAAATAGAAAATTCAACTAAATGAGTATCAAAACTTAGTTACAGCAGCTAAATGTTGTTGTTTACCATAGCAACCAGATAATATTTTCGACTCGAAAATTTTTATAAAAAATTAATATTATTAACTATTTTAAACTATTTTTAGTGTTTCGTTTCGAGTGAACTTTTAAATTAATAGTGGTCAAGTGAGAAAATTCATTTTATTATTTTTCGAGTGAAGGTTTTCAGCATAATTATCTTAAATTTTTATTCTGTGTTAACCTCAATGTTTTGGACAATGTAACATATTCAAAATTTGTGAAGGGAGCAGTTTTGGACTTGAGTCTGTTGCACCTTCACACTCGTTTAAATTTGTCACAATGAATAAATAAATTAATAAAATAAATAATAATAAAATGAAGTGATGGCCGCGAGCCGTAGCAGGTATCTGTTCAATCAGATAGATAAGCTGCGTTCTCGTAGGTCCTGTTTGTAACGGTGACCGATTAGATTGGCCAGCAAAAAAGACACTGTTCTCTGCTGAAAATCACTTCCCGGTGGTTCGGAACCCACCTAAAACTGTAGGTCCAACTCATAAATCACCATCATCCAACTCATTACCCACGCACAGGTCTCAGACCTATGTGGGCTTCATCCTAAAAAAAAAAAAAAAAATTAATTAATTATCATATTTATTTATGTATTAAAGAGCGACTTTATCACTCGAGCTAAACAGTTATCGCACAACGTGTACCGGAGTGTAGTAATTTTGCGAGAGTGATACAGCTTTTTTTTCGGAGGATGAAGCCCTCATAGGTCTGAGACCTGTGCGTGGGTAATGAATTGGATGATGGTGATTGATGGGTTGGACCTACAGTTTTCGGTGGGTTCCGAACCACCGAAAAGTGATTTTACAGCAGAGGACGGTGTCTTTTTTTTCTGGCCAATCCAATCGGTTACCCTTACAAAGAGCGCCCAGGAGTTTCGAAGCTTATCTCTGACTGAACAGATCCCTCCCACTCGGCTATCAAGCTTTGCACTCGAATTAAATACAACACTTTTCCTAAAACGGCAATTCTGGATTTCCATTCAATAATTGCACGAAATTATCATTTCCGTGCCCAATGCAACATCGTTGAGGTTCCTGGATTTCTTGTTCCATAACGAACTGCGTTGTTAATATCAACTTTTTATGTGAATTCAACGACTTGCAGTCAAATATTCAATAAGAATAAGTATAATTTACCTACTCTGTAGGCCGAGAGCTTTCGAATCTTTGAGATCCATTTTCAGAGGCGAGTTCCTTGATCATCGATGACAGTTTTTTTGGTTAGAAGAATTGTGGTTTTTGTAAAATGTGATCAAAAAGTACGAACAACTAAATTTTAAATCACACAAACTTTTTGATCACATTTTACAAAAACCACAATTCTTCTAACCAAAAAACTGACATCGATGATCAAGGAACACGCCTCTGAAAATGGATCTCAAAGATTCGAAAGCGCTCGGCCAACAGAGTAAGTAAATTATACTTATTCAAATTGAATATTTGACTGCAAGTCGTTGAATTCACATAAAAAGTTGATATTGTTGAGGTTATGAAAAATAACCTCATCTGGTAATAATCAGCTGGCAAGCTTCAGTGTTGTCAGCCGTACGGTAATTATCGTTTTGTATGATAATTTGGGTCTTTTACGATCTGGCTACCTACGATCTGCACCTTGGTACAGCTATTTCAAAGAGATCTCATTCCGAAAAAATATTTTTAAAATAATTGAAATATAGTTATTATTCATTAAAACATAGATAATTGTGAGAAATTTTGGACGTCAGGTTCCATACTCTAAACTAAAATGTTGGCAACACTGGCGAGCGTAAAGTAAAGCTTTGACGTAACCAAGCATGAAGTAAGTTACGTTATTGCTCGCTCCTCAATAAACAGCTGTTTTATGATTAGTTTTCAGCACGTAAACTAATTCTTTACGAGCAGTGAAGCATTTTATTTTAGGTTGTAATCAACAAGTTGATTGTAAAACAATTCATTATGTCGGCAATTGGTGGGGTGTAGCCTACAATGTACACAACAAACCTCGCTTGAATGAATCCTACAAATTCCACCACTTTACATATCTATTCAATTTGCATGAAAGTACCTGAATGGAACTCAAATAATGGCAATCATTGGTGGGAGCTTCCTCGAGATTGCCCCACGGCTTTGAAAGTAGATTGCATGATGTGTGTCGTTTGATGTGTGTTTATACACTGACCCAATCAAAACAAGCACTAATATATAATGTTTGCTTACACGTCCAATTCAGCCACAAGAAATTCTCTTGCAACAAACACAAAGAGAATGTTTTTGGTCAGTTCAATCAATTAATCAATATCCCCAACTTCAAAGGTATAGATGTATTACTCTTTCATTCTTGTTATTGATTGGAGAAACATTTACGGCCAAATTCACATCGAACATAGACGCATTGTTGAGTTCATGGGAGCCTCCCATTTACCGGTAAATGGAATTTTACCGGTAACTAAGACGGCTAATTGGTCTATTCAAATAAACGCTCAAGAATTTGATTACACCAATCAGATGCTTAGTTTTCGGTAAAATTCCATTTACCGGTAAACGGAAGACTCTCATGAACTCAACCAATGATTTACTGAATAAGATATTGTAGCGGATGTGAAATTGGAGAGAGTTGGAGGAAAGAATAGACAATGGTTCTCGGTGTTATCTGCTATGATGTTTGCTTTTAAGCCATTAATTACACTGCTTTTGACACTTTTATAGTGTTTACTTGGTAATTAGTAGAATGTTCTATTTGTTCGATTAGACATTAATGGAATGTTATCGAATACTGTGGAAGGTGCTAGTTTCGTGATTTATTTGTTTAGAAGTTGACAGAAAATTCCAGAGATATCTCAATTATGAAATTTTATATAAATAGAGGAAGTCTCTTGTAAAGTCAGTCATTTTAGTCTGTAATTCGTCATGGTAAACAAGTGTGACAGTTGAGTAGTTCAGTTATTGTTCTACGTTGATAAGTGGAAGTAGTGACTGTTCGCGTGAATACAGACAGTACAATCCCGTTGACGCTTTTACAAACCATCTAAGGAACTTTTATTGTCTGTAGTGATAATTCTCTTATCTCTTACTTGTGCTACGTGAGTTAATGGTTCTTCCTCGATGTTTCTTTTTGAATGTTATTGGATGAAATTGTATTTGTTATTTAATAATAATTGTTATTGTATTTGAATGAAATTTATTGTACAGTTATTATTGAATATTAGATCGGCCTTTTGACATTTAGTGATTGATTTTTGTACAGTTTATTGAAAACTCATTATCAGTTGAACAATATCGTTTTATCTGTTTCCGATTGCTTATTTTTGTGTAAGAAATTACTGAACAGTGTGAGTTGTGAATTATTTGTGTTAATAAAGTGCGAGTGATAAATTTAAGTGTTGCCAGCGTTATTTTAGACATAGAACCCGTAACAATATATAATTTTTTCATTGCTTAAAAATAGCAACAGCCATAGCGGTGAGGTTAGCGCAACTGATTGCTACTTTATCAATTTCTGGTTTGATTCTCGATATAGTGCTGACATCTATTGTATCATCTTCTTCCCCTCTTCATCCACTCTTCTGCACACTGTTCGTCAACATATTTTTACTATCCACATGGACCTCAGTAAGCCTCAGACTTACATTATTTGAGCTCCATTCAGGCACTCTCATGCAAATTGAATAGATTTTTAAATCTCAGCACCTAGTTGGTTCAGCTGAACCTTAAAGGATATCATTTATTAGTGGATGACACTCACCACATGAAGGTGCCCGGCCACTGAACGCTGTGTTTAGTTACGCTGCGCTATGCGAAGACAGCTTTCAGAATCAAACCAATGGTTTTCAATGAACGTTCAGCCACTGGAAGTTGTGCTGCGCTGCACTGTACAATTTACCGGGCGTTCATTGAAAACCATTAGTTTGGTTTTGAAAGCTGTCTTCGCATAGGGCAGCGTAACTCAACACAACGTTCAGTGGTCAGCATCCTTATGTGGTGAGAGGCATCCACAATAAAAGATGATTTTAAAAACTGAAGACAGCGTTCAATGAACCGGGTGACCGTGGTTCTATGACTTGATGTTAAAGCATTATCATCATTTAACCGGTGGTTCGGAACCCACCTAAAATTGTAGGTCTACCATGTTCCCTATAACATGGCTCAAACAGCGAGGTGGAACTACACGTAAGAGTCTCCCCACTAATAAAAGCCATACGCTTGTTATATTGTTTTCTTATTTTTTTCGCATCACCAACTTTGGGGTACGTTAAATCAATTGTTGTACGATTGTACGATTCAATCAATCAATCAATTTATTTACAATATCATTACAACAAAGGTCCTCCTAAACCAGTAGGTTTTTCAGAAGGTGCCATATATTGATTTAATACAAGTAAATGCTATTCATGAACAGACTAAAAAGTCAGAATTTCCAAATAACCTTTAATCCACATGACACAGTAGGCTATAACACTTTAGTTCATTAAACTAACGATTTCACTATAAAATTTATTTATTTGATTATAAAAACGAAAAATGATAAATTTAGCACTTTATTCTTCTTTTGTGGATAATCCTTGCGCTTTCGTCAATACTCCCTCTTTCTCTCCCATGTTCAATTTTTATCCAGACTTCACCCTTATTACGTAAATGCTGCACATAAAACCTCACTGTTAATATCCAAGCTTTTTCTTATATACAATCTATTGTGTTGTTAATAATATGCTTTCTAATCAGTCACAATGGAATTTTGCACATTTACGTAAAAAAGTAATTTTTTCTTTATCTTTATGTTGCCTTTCTCCTCTCCTCGGACACTACAGTTCCCCTTCTAGCTTTAGATTTTTATTATAAACTTAAAAAACACTTTTAAATGGAAATTGACTCACGTTATGGCGTGACGGCCGTTTCGCTCTGTTGTCTAGAGCATCATCAGACGACCCACAGTACACTGATTCAAGGCATGAGTTTGAGGGTCACCCTCAAGGTTCACCCTCAAACTCATGCCTTGAATCGGTGTACTGTGGGTCGTCTGATGATGCTCTAGACAACAGAGCGAAACGGCCGTCACGCCATAACGTGAGTCAATTTCCATTTAAAAGTGTTTTTTAAGTTTATAATACATATTAGTGGAAACAAGATGGATCTTCAACATCATAATTTAGATTTTTCTTGATATCTTCTATTTTCATCCTCCAGCAACTTTCTCAGATGTGCTGTATTCTTAATTATATTATTAATAACCTGATTCAACTAACGGTCAACTAAATATTATTTTGAGTGTTTTTTCATGTACTATGTCTGCACCCGATTGCGTTCATAACAGTAATGAACAGAGTGAACGCTTTTTGAAATGCTTCTGGAAATGTCAAGAGCACCGTGACCAATGAAAGCGTGCTTCAGTTTCCAGACGAGCAAGCATCATCCAGTTCGAATACTTTTGAGCAGATGATGCTGATGATAGGATGTGAGATGATCCGAGGATATTGACGGGGGGGGAGGGGGAGGGGGTTGGTTGAATTGAGGCAGTGAATAGTTTTGCAGGAATGAATTCATCGGAAGAGAAGTAGCAGCAACATTTGCAAGTAACGGTGTTCCAACCATGTGTTGACGGTAAAAACTGGTCCGATAGTGCAACTACAACTACACACAGACACAGGAAATGCCCGATATAGGGTGGAGAGGGTGGTGGAGGAGTGCACTCACCGATCATCGAACGGACTTCTGCTGCTTCAGAATGAAATAATGAAGATAGCGGGTTGTCTGGACAAAACAACGAGTACTGGAGGTGGAGTCTGCAGTGCACAATTAACTGCAGCATCCATTCAAGATCCGAACTTCATCACGGACTGTATGTATTGATATTCAATAACAAAAATATAAAATATATAGTGCATAATGAAGTGCAACAGTACAACCATAGAATAAGAAAATCAATTGATGCTCGATCTGGGGAAGTGACAGCCGAGTGCCTTAGCAGGTATCTGTTCAATCAAAGATAAGCTATGAAACTCCTGGGAGCTCTTGTAAGGATGACCGATTGGATTGGCCAGTAAAAAAGACACTGTTCTCTGCTGTAAAATCACTTCCTGGTTGTTCGGAACCCACCTAATACTGTAGGTCCTACTCATCGATCATAATCATCCAATTCATTACCCACGCACAGGTCTCAGAGATCCTTCATCCTCCGAAAAAAAATCTTGATGGATGGTCTATGGTAAAACGGCTGAAAGCTGAGAGTTAGTTTAAAAATTGTCAACAGAATAAATAACATAAACAGAATTTATTAATTTCGAATTCCTTTAATTGCTATTACTTTATACTGAAGACTTCAGCAATGGCGGATATTGACAACAGCACAATTGCGGAAGTCTTCAGTATAAAGTAATAGCAATTAAAGGAATTCGAAATTAATAAATTCTGTTTATGTATATTTGTCAGTTTATTCAATTGTCAGTCACTTCAAACTAACTTGTAATAAATAACAATTAATTTTTCTCCATATGATGAACAAATACACTATACCAAATCGATATTCAGACAGAAAGGACATTTTATAATTAGACAGAATAATATCACCCAGTAATTTTTTCTGAAAACTCTTGACGTCTACTTAGAAAATTATTCTTATTTTCTACTAATTAAAATTTAGAAAACAGGCCAAGTAGATGGGAGTTTCAGTAGGAAATTGATTTCTATAAATACATGAATTACATAATAACCATAATTTCTATACTTCCGGCTCTAAAATCTCAAACAAAATTCAAAATTATATCCACTTTCTTTGGACTATTGGACTGTTTTAGTACTACAGTATGTTATTAAAGTGAGTATCGAAATTGATATTTTTGTTTTGAAAAGAATCAGTATTTATACTGCACATTTCTAGTTTAACTTGACCTAAAATTTGTATTTTTTAGTTGAAAATTTGTAAAGAACGCAGTAGTGGTCTTTGACTGTTGTATCTTTATTTGATTGTTTTTTGTAAAAAATTAAAAGACAAATGAAAATAAAATAATTGTTTTGCAGATAATAATGATAATTACTATTCTATATTAATCATAGCAGAAAATTCAGCTCAAAAATTTCTGCTCATTCATTTACTACATGTTTTCACTGTTTTGTAAGCTACGTGGCATGAGGAATGCCATTATTTTTCAAAGTGAAACAATATTAATTAGGCTACTGATAGCAAAAGGCTATTGTTTTGTCCCGCATTAAAGATTATATTTACAACTTTCACCGTTCCTCCCGTCCACTACTACTTTTCTATATAATGTAGAATATTTAAAATAATCTACGGAATATTGCAGGTTCTGACTCAATGAGCGACCACCAATCCTTTTTCTAATAACTATATAACTTGCGTCTTTTGTAATAAAAAACTCACGCATTTTTCATTCAGTAAGGGAATCTTGATAGATGAAGATCAGATTTTGATAAATTTGAAGAACTACACAGGTGCTTTGGAGCTCTCAAAATTACTTAAGCACTATCAAAAATTAAGGAAGAATTTTCTATACACCACTGTTTTGGAGCTCGAACCTACGTGGATGAAGATTTTGAAAGAAAAGATGCATTGCATATTGCACAGGACTTGAAGAAATCGATCAAACATAAATATCAGTAGAGACAAAGACAACGAAGCTGAGAGAATGTGACAGATAACTAGATAAATAATAAAAACTATTGTATACGAATACCTAAATAAAGAAATTAGAACCTAGTAGCAGGCCTATTAGCCACGTGCAAATGAATCACAGTGTTGTCAAAATACTGAACATTGTGGACATTTTCTATTGTAATAGTGTATAAGATGGATGAACGGTGATAGATTTCATGCAAAAGGAGCTGAGAATTTTTTGTAGATTACGTCTTGGAGACTCCAGATTAGGAGTACAAGACAAGACAGATCAACAGTGATAAGACAGTTGGGGTGAGGCTTAATTTTGATGTGAAAGGAAGTCTTGTACACTATAAAAAGCTTTATCAAAGAAGTATTTTTCTAATTGTTTTTTAAATATTTCTATATTTTCAAGAACTGTGGTAGCTTGTTGTAGAGTTTGAACTAGGTTTTTGTTTGAAAAAGCTACTTTTGTGACTCACAAAGTGACAATCTCCTCGGCTTCTTGTATTAAACGTCACGATTTTGGTTAATATAATTGAACCTAACCTAACAAAAACAGAAAATTAAAAATCATTACTTATTGCATTTATCGACTTTCAGTCAGTTTTATATTGTCAATATAATACTACTTCAATATAGACAATATAAAACTGACTGCAAGTCGTTAAATTTACAACAGAAAGTTAATATTAACAACGCAGATCGTTATGGAACAAGAAATCCAAGAATTTAAAAATCATATTTTAAGAAGAATGGGCCAACAATGTATTAAAAATTCTCAAGTGCATGTGAACAAACGTATGCAATCCATCAAACCGCAGAAGAAAAGGAAGTAGAATATAATAATGGTGGCAACTAACTGGAAGAGTGAGACAGAAAGTAGAAGGAGAGAGAACAGAATACAATGAAAATTCATAGAATTCAGCGCGCTTATTATTTGCATCATTGTCATCAGAGTAGCGGTAGTTTAGGGCGCCATTAATTTCAGAAGAAAGATTCAGCGCTGAACTTTCGCTTCAAAATGTGAAGTTATAACGCCCCGACTATAACAAAGAGAAGTGTCGCCGAGCTGAGAGATTGTTACCACTTTGGGCCCAGCGACCTGCTTTGCAGACAGTAAGTAATTCATGAGTTTTAAAATATCAATTGGAGAGCTCGCGCTGCTCCCCAAGAGAGTAAGCCGCCTTCTTGTGCGTCAGCTGGTTTTTTAAAGGACCATAAAGCACAATAGCTACACGCCCATTATTATATAACAGAATAACAACTGAAATCAAGTGGTGTTGAGGTCGTAGTGAAGAAAAGTACGTTGGTGAAATCAGATTTCTCTGATTTTTCTCCAAAATCTTTAAAAAAGAAATTCACTATAAATAATCTTAGCCGCGAGCCGTAGCAGGTATCTGTTCAATCAGAGAGATAAGCTGCGTTCTCGTAGGTCCCGTTTGTAACGGTGACCGATTAGATTGGCCAGCAAAAAAGACACTGTTCTCTGCTGTAAAATCACTTCCCGGTGGTTCGGAACCCACCTTAAACTGTAGGTCCAACTCATCAATCACCATCATCCAACCATTACCCACGCACAGGTCTCAGACCTATGTGGGCTTCATCCTAAAAAAAAAAAGATTATCTTGTAAGGTTGAGGATTATCAAGTGGGGTTGAGGTGTAGTGAAGAAAAGTAAATTGGTGTTTCTAAACAGATTTCTCTGATTTTTCTCCAAAATCTTAAGAAAGAAAAGAAACTTACTATAAATAATCTTATAAAATTATCTTGTAAGGTCCTCCCTCCCTTTACGTTTCGAGGTCTTAGTGAAGAAAAGAAAGTGTTGGTTATTTCTTCTAAACAAATTACTCTGATTTTCCTCTTAAATCTTTAAAAAGAATAAAAACTTAGGCAACTGTAGCTTATCTTGCATTTAAGGATCTCCTTTTATTTTTTAGTCATTATTAGTCATTTTTAACTAAGTTTGGGGGGTGGAAAAAGGGGGAAGTAAAAATGGGGAGGGGGAGGGATTTGCGCTCTTGACGTTGGGGGGGATGGGCACCTCTGGATTTAAGACCTGAGAGTACAGGTAAGAAAAAAGGTTAGGTTAGGTCATGAAGAAACGACTATAGGATTAGCACACACCGTTATATAGTTGGCGCCAAAAACCTGACAAACCGAGAGCCTGAGCCAGAGCAGCCGGCCTTCTATAATAATTTTCTGCTCTGCCCTGTCCATGTCAATGCCGGTGTAACCGCAAAGTCACTTGTTCACTCAAGACAGTTTTAATTGATCTAATCTCGGTGACAACGGCACATCAGCATTCCACAAACTTGTAACAAAATACCTAAAAAACTGAAAATTTTAAAAAGCTCAGTTATTTAGTTAGCGTAGGGCTTATATTAGTGAAGAGACCGAGTAGATAATATATAGTATTTATATGGTATATGAAAAGTATAGCATTTATAGTAGATATAGTATATGTATATCGTAGTTATAATTTTTTTTTTTTGGAGGATGAAGCCCACATAGGTCTGAGACCTGTGCGTGGGTAATGAGTTGGATGATGGTGATTGATGAGTTGGACCTACAGTTTTAGTTGGGTTCCGAACCACCGGGAAGTGATTTTACAGCAGAGAACAGTGTCTTTTTTGCTGGCCAATCTAATCGGTCATCGTTACGAACAGGGCCTACGATAATAGTAGTACTACCTCGATAATTGAACCATGTAGGATTTAATATGTATTTTTCTGGGGAAGTGTAATTTAGAAGGTATTGTACAGATAGGTCTATCAGTAGACAGGTAATTGGAGACAGTAGCAAATTATAAGTCCGCTTTTAAATTAATATTCTTGAAATGAACAGATCAAAAGCAGTAATGATTAATTATATAATAGTAGTTTATGCAACAATTTTATTTTGACCCTTATTAAGGCACGAGTTAGATGTAAGTTATAACACGAGCGAATTCGAGTGTTATAAATATCTCACGAGTGCCTTAATGGCCAAATAAAATCGTTGTATACACTATTTTATCTACGACCACTAGTATACATTTAATTACAATTTCATTTTACATGTGGCCGTTCAGAGATACCTAACCTCTCGTCTCAAATAAAAGAGAAGTTATAGTAGATTGTTAGGTTAAAGTAGCTGGTGTAGCAGTTTGATGAAATCAGCTGATAGTTTTACGATATTGATTCCATCAAAAATGCTTCTGATTGGTCCATAATCCGTGGTATAACGTAGAACCTGTACTATAATGAGCTCTTTATGCAACGGGTCTCAAAAAGCATTTCGAAAAGACAGCTGTTTTGGCATCAATTGTGAAACTGTAATGTATACATTATGACATGGTCGTAGATAAAGTTTTTTATTGTACTGCCTATTCACGTTTATAATTTCTGTAATGTTTTGATTTAAATGATCATGACGCTTATTTCTTTTGTATATGGTATGGCAATAAATGAAATTAATTTGAATTAGTCATTGCACATCAAAGTGAAATTCCTGTAAAAATTGACGAGATAACATTTGGATTCTTCAGTGTTGATAAATTTTGGTAATAACAGTTGTGGACGATAGCCTTTTTCATCTTTGGTTGTATTTTTGTCATAAATAAATAATCCTGGAATATTTTGAATTTCAATCAAGAAACATTCTGCATAGCACAGGAGAGCGAATTTACTGAATAGTATCAATTTTATACTCAGCATATATTATTATTACAGTATTATATATATTATTATACAGTATTAATTTTAGATCTCATGTGAAGGCAATAATACATTATCGTACAGCTTATCAAATGATGATGATAATAATAATACTAGAAATAATTTTTTTTCGCTTCATGGAGCAGAGGTGTGGGCACCTGCTCTCAGATGGGAGTACAATAGGAAAAGACTTCTGCAGGTCCAGAGAAGAGCAGCACTGAGAGTTGCATCAGCATACCGCACCGTGTCAGAGCCTGCTGTTATGCTGGTTGCAGGGGTCATACCAATCACCCTTCTAGCACAGGAGCGACAAAACATCTACCAGAAATGTAAAGCTGGATTTTATAATAATAAAGATAATAATAATAATAATATAATAATAATAAATAGATGATGATGATGATAATAATAATAATAATAATAATAATAATAAAAATCAGCAAGTGGGAAGTAGAGTCAGAGAGAAACCATAAGAAGAAGACGGGAGCCAAGTGGACAGAAGAACGAAGAGCCATAATGAGAGAAACATTGAAGAGAAGGAACACCAGGCAGAGAACGAAATGCACATCTTCTGAGTGAGCTTTGCGTGATCAGTTCTCTGGTCTTTTTCGCATATAATAATAATAATAATAATAATAATAATAATAATAATAATAATGATAATAATAAACAATAATAATAACAACAACAACAACAACAATAATAATAATAATAATAATAATAATAATAATTGCATGTAATAAGAAAATCAACAGGAAAATTGACCATTATGTCAGCATAATACGATTCCTAATGAGAGAAACGTTCCCACACTCCAGACTACCATATTCAACAATAGCGTCATTATCAGTTTTCTTAAATCTCGGCAACCTACACTTGATTGTTAGAACTTGCTCTAATTTATTTGTTTCAGTTGTTGTTTTTAAAATTATTGGCAGTATAGATCGAACTAATGGGAATTTTGGGTATTTCCATGGAGGTTTAAGAAAGTTGAGAGCATAATGTACATCGCCCATGTTAAAAAAGTGTAATTAGCATGAAAACATAGTAATCTATGGCATTAGCCAAACAAGATGGCGTCGGTATCGCTGATATCAGTGTTATCGACGCCATCTTTGCTAATCTTCAACATCACAGACTTTAAGCTCCCTCCACATTCTCATTCCTCTATGTGTATTCTATATATTTTTGATTAGCATCAACTAGTCATTTTAAGTTTATTTTTTTAAATATAGGCTCTTAAATATTTGCTTCAACTGTCAATAACACTGTTATAAAAATTTTATAAATAGTTTGTCCACATAATTTATATTAGAATTTGTTTTAAGATGAAGCCCACATAGGTTTGATACCTGTGCGTGGGTAATGAATTGGATGATAGTGATTGATGAGTTGGACCTACAGTTTTAGGTGGGTTCCGAACCACCAGAAAGTGATATTACAGCAGAGAATAGAGTCTTTTGCTGGCCAATCCAATCGGTCACCCATAAAAAGATGGCCCAGGAGTTCATAGCTTATCTCTATCTGATTGCTACAGCTCACGGTTAAACCTTGCCTAAATATTGAGAATATCAAGATAAAATATTGAGATCAAATACATTTCGTTTAAATATTGAGATAAAATACAATTCGTTTGAATATTGAGATAAAATACAATTCGTTTAAATATTGGCAATGTACGTGTTTGGTAGACAGATAATAATCACAACACTCCTGAATAGTATAAGGTTGAATATCTGATAAAGCTGGCGAATATTTCAACACCTCTAGTATTTTAACTCCTGAAAATCTGTTTACAAGCTGGTTAAATTCCTATCGTGTCATCTAATCTGAGAGGTATTTGAAAAACAAAGTTGTGAAAGCATTAAATTTGTTGACGTAAACTGAAGGTGTGAAGGCTACTTCAAAACAAGTGGTAATAACACCAAGTATAAATAATTTGAGCCTTCAACAGTTATCTACCTAACCCGATTGAGCTGTTCTTGGGAAGAAGCTATAATGCAAAGATTACGATCAAAAATATTGTCCAGTTATTTTTAATTAGGCACGTTAATTTCAGATACAATACAGTTGAGCTACTTTGAAGGTTGAACATATTGAAAATTCATAGGATGTAACACTGCCCTTTTTTGTAAAACAATAATAACGAAATTAAAATTATAGAAATGAACTTTGACCAGTGAAAAACCAGTGGTCTTTCAAATGTTGTTATGAAACATAAACAAAAATTAGAACACCTTCGTTTTCAGTGATTTTAATATTGTGAAACAACTGTGCTTTGCATTAAAATGTTGGGTTTCAACCAATACAATTTCAATTATGGAAATAATGTTATGATTGAGTTATGTAATAATTGCGTGAATAGTCATACTTCCGCTGGATGTAGGATATTTTGAAACATTAGTCCAATGAATGGGAGCTCCATTGTCTATTTGTGGAACCTTAAACGTTATTCACCCACAATTGTATGAAAATATTCTATATTTCCTTCCTAGAACTCAGAGTTTCGAAAAGTGATCGACTAGTGAATATATTTATATTTAAAGTTTCGAAAAGTGATCTACTACTATAGAATATATTTATATATGTTTAAAAAATCCTACAACAAAACCAAATATTTATATAGATTACAATAGCTATTGCAAAAATTTGCACTATTTCTTTCAACAGATTTTGCAAGGTATTTTTACATTACCAAAAACAGAACAATAATAGATTCTTTTAAATTGCAGAAAAATTTACTAAATAAATTTCTGTGAAGTTTCCACGCTTTCTTCTACAAAAATTTACAAATTTAATGCTTTATATATTGTTATTGCTGAATAATATTAAACGATAATAAACAATTTATCATTCAGAAACATCACAATTAATAGCATCGCAATACACAATACAACATAGAAGCATTAAAAAAATAGCTATAGTGATTACATTATTTCTATAGTAATTTGTTATATAATTACTATAATTATGATTGGTCATGCGGTGAACGTGGTATTTGTAGGATCGCGATGTACAGTCACGAGCTCTCAAGACTGCGCTTGGATCGGTGACCGAGTTTCAATGACTTGATGTCATAAGCTCTATAATCACTTACCCCGTGGTTCGGAACCCACCTAAAAGAGTCTACCATGTTCCCCATAACATGGCTCAAACAGCGAAATGCAACTACCCGTAAGGAACCATACGCTTACTAATGTTATTCTCAAGATTTCTTGTTTCATAACGATCTGCGTTGTTAATATCAACTTTTTATTGTAAATTTAACGATAATTTTAATTGTGCATAAATAATATTTTCGTACTCACTTATGGCCTAACGTTTTCGAGTCATGGAGACTCATCTTCAAGGCCTTAAATTTACAATAAAAAGTTATTATTATTCTTCGATAAAATTGTACGATAATGTATCTTTCAGTTATAAGATTGAATTCGAAGTGGCATATAATACTACACTTGCCTATTATTCAAGAGGACAGCATAACTGATATCTTGTCCGAGTTATTATTATTATAAATATTATTAATATGAATATTATTCTTACTATAATTATACTTCACCACAAAGCCTGCCACATAAAAAAATTATAAAAAGTAAGACAATTAAGAAAAAAATTAGAAGGAACAACAAAATCTAAAAGTATTTTTCCATTACTTTATCACTTCAAATAAAAATCGACTTTTACAAGCATTTATTATGTTCTACAAGTGAACTCAACAGTAGACTTCATGAACCGGGGGCGCCAGATGGCGAGAGATAGAGAGAGAGAGAGAGAGAGAGAGAGAGAGAGAGAGAGAGAGAGAGAGAGAGAGAGAGAGAGAGAGTGAGAGTAAGTAAGACAAAGGTAAGGGTGGCTGCCTGGCGCCGGTTAGCAAAGACGATGTGGAAATCGACGGCTTCCCCTAGTAGCAGAAAGCAGTAATTTTGATCGCAAAGCAAGACTTGGGGTTATGCTCAGCCTGTGAAGTGTGGTGAAGGGCACCCTTGCCCTTCACCCCAGAACCACCACAACAAATGGCAACGTTGAAATATCGATACATGCAGCCGCCCTGCTCCATTCCAAGGGAGCGCTTTCCAACCACTCATCACTCGATGATGCATTGTGATGCCAATCATAAATAATAATAATCGTACATTGCTTCCCACACATCAATGAGAATACCACCACCCATCAATTATGGTGATATTTCGTAAAATTTGTTAATATTTAGTAAAAATTGTTTATATTTTGTAAAAGTTGTGAAACATAACCAAAAATTAGAACACCTTCACTTTCAGTGATTTTAATATTGTGAAACAACTGTGACTTGTTGGGTTTCAACCAAGTTGATATTTAGTAAAATTTGTTGATATTTTGTATGTGTTATTTTATAAAATGTGTTTATAATTTGTAAAATATGTTGATATTTTGTAAAATTTGTTGATATGTTGTAAAATGTCTATATAATTATTTTGTAAAGTTAGTTGATATTTTGTAAAATTTGTTATTTTGTAGAATTTCTTGATATTTTGTATGATAGTAATCTTACTAAATTATATTGAATGTTGTAATACACATAGACCGACAAGTATTATAATTGTATGAATTATGTATTAGCTTATTAGCTTAGAATATAGCACCCATCAATTTTGGTGATATTTTGAAAAATTTGTTTATTGTTTGTAAAATTTGTTATTTTGTAAAATTTCTTCATATTTTGTATGAAAGCAATTTTACTAAATTTAATTGAATGTTGCTATACATAGACCGACATGTATTATAATTGTAAGAATTATTTATTAACTTATTATAGCTCATCAGCTTAGAATATCAGAACCCCTTAGTTTTGGTGAAATTTTGAAAAACTTGTCTATAGTTTGTACAATTTGTTAAGCTTATTAATGTATATTAAATTGTATTAAATTTGTATTGGCATGTTACTGTTTGGATAACCTCTTTTGCATTTACACAACTTCTGTGACGAATTTTAATTGATAAATAAAATCTATACATGATTTTTGAATGAATTCTTCACAAAACTCCATTTTAATAGTTGCACATTGAAGGGTCATGAGTACTCAAATAAAACAGAGAAAAGAGGGAACATGTTTTTGGTTGTCTATGATTAAAATTAATTGAGAATATTCTTATTTTCCATGTGGGAGTCGAAGTGCTATGTTATGATTTATCAACAGTAAACGACTCATCCTTTCCATTTTATGCTCTTTTCAATTTTCATTGATAAACATAATTACACTACAATAAATTGACTAGGGAATCCGCTGTAATGCCTAAAATTGTCACAAAATCGGGCGAAACTGCATTTGGGAAGAAACGTTTGTTGCAAGATTTATTGCTGAATGTTTTCACATAAGAATCTTAGTCGGCATTGGATCTTTTGCCCGATTATACCTGGCATCACAACAATTTTATAGCCTTAAAGGTTAGAGCTACAGTATTAACTTGTAATACATAAATATCAATCATCAATGACTCTTTTAGTCAATGAATCTTTAGAAAAACATCAAGATATAGTACTTTATGAACTGGGAGTTTCAAGAAAAAGTATCGTACTCAAAATCTGTGTGTACGGTAGGTACCCTACATCCTACATGCATTCATGTAATATAGTTCTAAGGTAAAGAGAGCTAACCTCTCTATAGTTATATATAGCTAACCGATTGGAATAATTAAATTTTAATGATTATTTCTACTGGGCCAAAAAAATATTCAATCATATAAAAATAGTTACATAATCATAATGTCAATGAATATTCTAAAATATAGTTATTATTCAATCACAAAGAAACGTTTTCCAGATATTGTTGGTCAATGTTGTCCATTTCCCCTGATCGTTTCTCCATGATATCCTGTTTGTGAGTTCGCATGATGAAGATATTTTAAAAATACTAAGTCTATTCAATTTAAGAAGCGCATTGATAAGATGGTCCTTGAGAATAAAGAGATACTTCATCTTAGTACCAAATTTAAGTATAAAAATGATAGTCTTGTATATTTTATTCGGCCCATAAGAATAATAACAATTTTCCAAAGTGGCCAAGTTATGGGGAAGATTGAGCATTAAATCATGCAAGAGTTCAGTCGATGTTAGTTTTGAGCTCTTCTTTCGATCTGCGATATTCCTTAACGCACAAAATATCCGCTCAGATATTAAAGCAACAGATGTTGGGAATTGGATTCGAACCTCAGCTCCATAAATTTAAGTCCGGCTAAATCTCATAGTTATTGATTTACCGCTATCACGAAGCAAACTTCGCGAATGACATCAATTTTAATAGGATTCCTTTCGATAAAAAGTTATTACTTCTGCCCAACTTTATATATTTTACCTATAAACTTATTATACAATAAAATGTTGAGACTGATATGCTGCAGTAGTATAGGCTATTGCAGTTGATCCTCTTTTGGACACACTAAAATGGAATATAAAGTTTACAGCTCTACTCAAGTCTACAGCTCTAAAGTTTACTTGATGTGCGTGTAATCGAAAACTAAATAGAATATCCTTGATATTAAACATAAATTAGGTGGAAGCAGGTTAATTTATTGATGGGTTGAAAGCTGAAGAAACAAACTATTCAGAAAACTTATTAATAGGCTATTAACAAAAATTAATGGAGGGAAACTTAAAATTTTTTATCTCCAGCGTGGCATTTCGTATCATGATTGTGAGCGTTTGATGGAAAAATATTTTTAGGTTAAAGCCATAGGTCAAGTGCTACTAATAAGGACGTTAAAACATTGAAATATTATCTCTAAACAGAATCACTGTTTGAACGTATAATGTTTTTGCGGGTAATGCCCAAATTAGCCTGGAGACTTGTGCGTGGGTAATGAGGTGAATGGGTGAACGATGAGAAAAAGGCTGAATGAGATTCAAACCCAAGGCTGTAGGAAACGAAGAAATTCATATTTGTACTTTCTTTAATTTAGTACTTAATACTATAGGCCTAATAAGTACTTTACTTTTAGTGGATTGTATTTTCTTTATGAAATTTATTTCTTCATTTCTTATGAAATTCATCTTCGTACTTTAACTTTAGTGGATTGTATTTTCTTTAGTGAAACAGACATCACGAATTATTCTACCAGAAGATATTATATAAGATGCATATTTCTTCCCAATTCTTCACTTTCAACATAAATCATGATACGTTTTGGGGGATAAGACAAATTAAACATATTATTCCAAAAGGATAAGGATAGATTCTGGAAAGTCTAGGAACCTTAATCAGCAAATTTGATCTTAAAAATAAAAATAATTGGAATATCATATTATTTACTACTTTTTTTAGAATTTAGAAACCTTTTAAGGCTGTGCGAAGGGTTTTTGGTCATACATTTTTTTCGACGTTTCTTGCATTGGATATTATTATGGCTTTGAAGTGCTATCTATTGCTGTGAGAAAACGTTTTTTCATCAATTATTTTGGGGTTCAATGTTGAAATTCTTCGTTTTTTGAGAGCGATTGATCTCACCTACGAGGGTTTTAAACTTTTAATAACTTTTGTAAAACTGAAAGACACCTCAAGAAATAAAATTGCATATTTTTTACGCCGATGAAACAATTAGTATTTTTGAAATTTTGACTTAATTTGTAAAAAAAATATCTTTCAAAAAATTATTTTGAAAAAACTATGTTAGATTGAAATAAAAATTATGTCACTTTATTCCTCAATATGTCTTATAGAAAATTTATCAAAAGTTTAAAATCAATCGTAGATGAGATGAATTACCCCCAACACCCAAAAAATTTCAAAGCCCTAATATTAAGCCTAACATTGAATATTAATCCAATGCAAGAAAATTCGAAAAAAATTATGACCAAAATACGCGCACAGCCTTAAACAACTTTATTCTAAGCAGGAGAGAGAAGATCCATCTTCTTTATACTGCTTAAAAATTGGTTAAAAATAAAAGATTACAATCAATCAAATTCAATTTTGTGAACAATAATTAGAAATACAGCATCCATTCTCTGTAATCAGAATCTAGGTTCTTCAAGTTCGAGTATTAAATATCTTGAATAAGAAAGAATTTCTTCCTTCATTTCAATAAAATAATAATATCGTGTGACCTGGCTGGCTCAGGTCTGGTGTCAGAGTTATCAGGTCGCACCTGAATAAGTTCAGGGCCTCTGACGTTACTTAACGACTGTTTTTAGGCAGCCGGGACCGACAGCTTAACGTGTCCCGTTAAGCATTATTTCATTTCAATAACCAACCTCTTATCAGATCATAATATGCTACTTAAAGATGAGAGAAATATTCCAAAAAGAAATAAGGCATTAAAAAACTATAAAAATAAATCACAATATGCTCTTTATGTTGAGTGAGAAATAAAAACAAAACTACCTATTTAAATCCAACACTGAAGTACAATCAGCCACCTGTTAGCTACTCAACAAATATTTGTGTTCTTTCAATATTCGCGAATAAAAAGTTTCCCACATTTCCATTTGTTGCTCATTATATCAATAAAGACTCGTGCAAAACACGACACCGGTAAAGTTTATAGTTTGAAGTTGGCGGCAAGTATGGCAGATGTGGATTATTGTAAATTTAGCCCAACAAGGAAAGGTCTCAGCATCACGCAAGGTCCCATAAATTTAATCTCCTTTTTCACTTCATTGCACGCGACATCAATTATTATTGAATCATGCACGTTGAGTAGCTGTTTTTAGATTCTAGGTGTGAGTGAAGTGACGTAACGAATGGACCAACTGATTACCATACAACTTTATGAATTTCGAAAACAAAAATTGATGTATCCAATAATGCAATACAGAAGATTTATGTTGTGCAATAGCAAATGTTCAGTAAGTACCTGATACAGAAGATTACATGAGTGATAAAATTTATCTTTCACAAATGGGGTCTCAACCTAATAAAACCATTCATACAAAAAATGGGTGGGTGACAGATGAGAGCATTAGTAAAGGGCACTCACTAGTGATATGTATCCATCAATGATGTTGGGAAAGGCTGTTTCTCAAAGACATAAAACAATCTGTGAACCGATATTTCTCTGTCGTGTGGCAGAGTAGAATTTATGTTCCTATTCAATTAAAGCCAATTTTAGAACCAAATTTCATGGGAACAATTTCAATTTATTAACACACACAACCCAAAAAACAAACAATAATACCACACAGGGGCGGATCCCGGGCCGGGCGAGCCGGGCAACCGCCTTTTGGGTTTAGCTACCCATTTTCAGCACATTAAACATGGAAATATATACAGAAAACGAATTATTTTGTACATAAAACTCAGTCAATGCGTACAGCTCTAAAAATGGGTGTTTTTAATGAGTTAGTTGTGTTTGATCAACTTATAAAATTGACCTTATTTGTGTACTATTATAGTAGTTTTTAAAGTACTAAATTAACAGCCTGAAAATTGATCAGTTGGCACTATCACCTATAGGTCTGATCAATTTTCAGGCTGTTAATTTAGTACTTTAAAAACTACTATAATAGTACACAAATAAGTCAGTTTTATAAGTTGATCAAACACAGCTAACTCATTAAAAAAAAACGCATTTTTAGAGCTGATTTTTCCAAAAATCATGGCTGACGCCCCACTAAAGTCAATTGCTCAGGGCCCCGCAAAGCCTGGATCCGCCACTGATATCTCATGTATAACACTCAATAAAAAACAAGAAGGCTAAACAATAAGGGGTTGTATAGAAAAGAGAGGGGATTAGAAGGTCTCCCAACTATGGTTATCCATGAAAAAGGAAATGTGGAGAAAAAAGGATGAGATAGAGGGAGGGTATGTAGTCCAATTGTCCAATAGACCAGAGGGAAGCATCGGTAAGCAAGCTCACAAATCAGAAGAACCGTTTCTAGTACTATTTCATAAGTTTCAAAGATCCAATGAATGTTTCCAGAATGTAACCAGTTCATAATGAAGTTAATCAGCATTTAAATAATAATCAGTCAAATAATAAGTTTGCGAATCGATATAAAAGAAAATGTATGTGTGTGTTAGTGTGGTTCGTGCGGATGTCACAAAAACGGCAATGAATTGGAACACTATAAATTTGGCACAAAGCTTCCTCCTCTACACTCAATTCAGTGCATCTCAAAGCCCTATTTCTGATTTTCTTATAAAATTTTTCAAAATTAATGTACTCTATAAAATTCACTTATGGACACTATTATTATTTGAAAAATGTGTTTAGATGTACGAAGCTCATAGAATAGCTGATAAAAATCTTTTTCGGAGGATGAAGCCCACATAGGTCTGAGACCTGTACGTGGGTAATGAATGGATGATGGTGATTGAAGAGTTGGACCTACAGTTTTAGGTGGGTTCCGAACCACCGGGAAGTGATTAGACAGCAGAGAACAGACTTATTTGCTGGTCAATCTAATCGGTCACCGTTACAAAGATGGCCCAGGAGTTTCGCTATGATTCAAATAAGCTTTCAAGTCACAAGTCAAAGCAACACATTTGTTTCGTATCAATATTGTAGCTTCAAATTCCTTTTTTGGGATTGCTTTGGAATTGGCGGTTGTAATAGATATAACAAATGCTTAATTTAAAAATCTAACTTAAATCCCATTTCAAAGCACGGGTAAACCACTAGCATCAAATACTATAACCTATCGTTAATAATTCGAATATACTGATGTAAAATAAAAACTATTCTGAAATGGATTGGATGATTTTTTTAAATAAATTGTTCAACAATCACTTATTCTAAAGCTAAAGCACAGGGATTATTTCAGAAAGGGAAGTGCTATTACTTCTATAATGTCCAATTTATAGTGTAAAATAAATATTTTACTGTCACTAATAAAAAAGAAATAGTTCTTTAACTTTCAAAATGTTCCAGTATAATTAAGTTGAACTAGTGCTTTATCGATATGGTTATTATGGTAATATTGGAATATATTTATATTTTGCAAAAGTTGAGTGGTACAGAAGACTTCCCAGTCTCAACTCCAGCTTATAAAAAATTATTTCATATAAGTGTGAACCTGGAAGATAGCAGTGATGGCCATGAGCCGTAGTAGGTATCTGTTCAATCAGATAGAGTTAAGCTACGAACTCCTGGGCACTCTTTGTAAGGGTGACTGATCGGATTGGCCAGCAAAAAAAAACCCCTGCTGTAAAATCACTTCCTGGTGCTTCCGAACCAACCTAAAACTGTAGGTCCAACTCATCAATCACTATCATCCAATTCGTTACCCACATAAAATTCGGCTTGATCCTTATAAAAAAAGAGAAAAAATCTCCGCTCAATAAATCACTTAAATGATGTAGATTAGTGCTCAATCTTTTACGAATGGAGACAAATTGACAAAAATACATTTCGACTAATAGGAAGATATTTTTAATCGTTCCATTATTGCTCTATGAATTGTGATTAATAGCTTCAACTATAACATTAAATTAGATAGGTAATTGACGAGAAAGTTACAATAGACCTATAGCCCATCTGCACTATTTTCTTATTCCCAAAGTCAACAAAGTCAATTTTCCTGTCTAATGAATCATTGATCCATTGATAGGTGATATCAATGGTCAACGCTGCAGAAGGTCTTTTGGAAATCGAACAATGTAGTATAATATAGTAGCCGCCTATCACCTCTTAACAACTGGAGCCCTTAAATTTATGTCCCTTCCGGACGGACACTAGCTGACATTCACGGTCTGGCCTTTATTAGGTAAGCTATTGTCCCCTCACATCTTATTCACTGGACTTGATGGGCATAAGTTCATCCGTCCTTTGTACTGTTCAACCTCCTTCTGAAATAGTAGACCTAGATCGGATAACTAGAGACAAGATATCAGTCATGCTGTTCACTTCAATAATAGGCAATTGCCACTTGTTATATGCCACTTCGAATTCAATCTTAGATAGCCGCGAGATGTAGCAGGTATCTGTTCAATCAGTTAGAGATAAGCTGCGTTCTCGTAGGTCCTGTTCGTAACGGTGACCGATTAGATTGGCCAGCAAAAAAGACACTGTTCTCTGCTGTAAAATCACTTCCCGGTGGTTCGGAACCCACCTAAAACTGTAGGTCCAACTCATCAATCACCATCATCCAACTCATTACCCACGCACAGGTCTCAGACCTATGTGGGCTTCATCCTCCAAAAAAAAATCGTACAATTTTATCGAATAATAATAATAATAATAAAATAATAGTAATCGTTATTTTTATTGATAACACAAAACACAATAAAGAAAAGATACATCAGGCATAGCCCAGTACTGCTTTCTTTACAAATTTTCAAATAATACATCCAAATTTAGGTTATGTCCAAGTTGAACTAGGAATTTCACTTTGAATACAATTATTTATTACTGATTCATTCCAAAACAAAAATATTAATTTAGGAGCTTAATTTAAAATCGTAACATTCCAGAGAAAGAAGACATAATTTTGAATTTTGTTTAGATTTGAGAGCCAAAATAAAGAGGTCATAACTTATTCATGCCAGCTGTTTAATAATAATTTTAATAATAATAATTGTAATGATAATAATAAGCTAGAAGAGGTACTGTGGTAAAAGAGGATAGAAGAAAGACAACATCGGAGAGAATGACGGAGTACCTACTGGAAGAAGCGGACAGATGCATCCGTGAAGAAATAATATTCATTTAACGTAGGAACCCCAAAGTGGGAGATTCCACAAAAAATAATATCAATAAGGGTTTGGCTTTTAGTGGGGAAGACGTCCCCGTTTGAGCCATGTTATGGGGAACATAATCGACACTTTTAGGTGGGTTCCAAACCACCAAGTATCGAATGGTAGTCACCGTTAGTTGAGGTACACTTATCAGTACGCAAAGAAGTGTATAGGCATTTATCGCATTTGAAAATCTATACTAATCTATACTAATACATGGTACTGATAATAATATTCAGATTTAAATTTTTAGACATATAGTAGACACTGATGAAAAGACTAGGATATAGTAGACTAGGGAAGTGATTACCATGAGTCGTAGCAGGTATCTGTTCAATCTGATAGAGATACGAACTTCTGGGCCCGCTTTGAAAGGGTGAACGATTGTATTTGCCAGCAAAAACGACTCTGTTCTCTGCTGTAAAATCAGTTCTTGGTGGTTAGGAACCCACCTAAAATTGTAGGCCCAATTCATCAATCACCATCATCCAACTCACTACCCACGCACACGACTCGGGGCTTCATCATGGGCTTTTCGTGGGCTTCATCTACTGAAAAAATGTATTCTTTGAACATTGCCATTTTTAAAAACAATTTCTGTGATTAGTATACTTCAGGCTCATCGTACAATCCAATTCCAGGGCAGGTGCGCAAAACAATATTCACACAACTTCAACAATACAATTTGTGTCTTCAAATAAACAACAACGACCTTGAAAACTCCCTAAAAATGAATTGCTCTCCAGAGCTGGTGTCGAAAGTAAAATCAGGCTCAACAAAAGACATCGTTAAATTTCCATTCCTCAACAAAAGTAGCCTATTTTGGAACGTTCGATCTTCAAACTTTCACCGCGATTCGGTGAACGTCAAAGATTAGAAGCGGACCGCCAAATGGGTACTACGTGAGGCCTATGCCTAGTACGCTAACTATAGTTTACTATATACTGAGGCTAGCTAGGCTCATCAGCCATCTCCGGATTCGATTATATTGTCGTACGGTCATAACGTGTTATTCATAACTCCTATTATTTCCTGTAGTTTTTCAAGGTAATTGGAGTATATCTATTCGCAGATGTTACACGGCCAACTTTTAACTGAACATGATTACAGGTTTCATAGACAAGTTTTATGCGCAGTACTATAATAGACGTTTCTCTACGAGTGAAATTCGATAGCCAGCTTGAATTTCGGATTTGTTGTGTGTTACTTCCAGCTATCGACCTGAATGAATAAATGAATAATTTCGAATCACCCGTATGTAGTACCAAAAGATTCGACGGAACTAGTTTTTTTATCATTCATTGATATGTCATGTACTTTCCATTTTTAATGTTACCAGTCCTAAATAGGACAAAAAACAAGAGTAGCACCTATCTAGAAGAGCCCAGACCTGATAATAATCGTATTTAAAAAAAGGATTCTATTCTGATTCTTCCACATGTATGTGATCTAGCCTGCAAGTGGGAACTGCTAGGAAAGGGAGGTACAGTATAAGGTAGCACATTAAAAATAGGCATGAAGATATTATACCATAACTCCTGCATGGCTGTAGGCACTTAGCAAAGACTGAAAAACATACGGAAATGAATTTATTACTTAGGTAGAGAATAGAGCAATGGAGCTATACTAGTGAAGCAATGAAAGAAAGAAATTAATTTTTTCAAAACACAAAGTAACTTCAAGCTTGTATGAAAAATAAAATTCAACGCTACCCCTGAGAAACCTGCACGAGGTCGATCCTTTTAATAATCATAAATATAATCTGAAAAAATAGTATGAAAACAGTATAAACTAAATAGATCTATATTATTTTTCAACAACGCAGTGTAGAGCTCCTCAAAACTTTCATGAGGCTCAATAGTGTTTGATTTGAACAATGCTATTAGTGAAAGAATATTGTTCTTTATAAACCAATAAGAGCAATCGCTTAAAATAGAAACAACCAATCATTAAGCAGCATTCTGGATCCACTCTCCAAGCAATGGCGTTTCTTGCCAACCAATAGCAGTGCATGCTTAAAATGGTGACAACCAATCATAATGCAGCATTGTGGATACACTGTCCAGCCAATTACAAGGCGTTTCTAGCCAACCAATAGCAGCACATGCTTAAAATGGTAAAACCCAATCATGATGCAGCATCTTGCATCATGCATCATGATGCAGATAGGCGTTTCTGGCCTAGCAATAATAGCAATAGCTTAAAATAGTGACAACCAATCATAATGCAGCATCCTGGGTCAACTGTCTAATAAATTATGAGGCGTTTTATGTTAACCAATAAGACAACTTGCTAAAATTATTGACAAACAATTATAAACACCACCCTTGATCCACCATCCAATTACGAGGCGTTTCTTGTCAGCCAATAGCAGCACTCGCTCAAAATGGTGACAACCAATCAGGAAGCAACATCCTTAAACCACTGTCTAACCAATTACAAGGCGTTTCTTGTCTACCAATGGAAGAACTTGCTCAAAATGTGACAACCAATCATAACGTGGCATCCTAGGTTCACTCCCAAAGCAACAGAAAGGCGTTTATGGCAACCAATGGGAGCACTCTCTTGAAATTATGACAACTAATCAAAATGATAGGCGTTACGTTAATAATTTCTTGTGAATTGTAAATTAAATTTTGTAGTGTAATAAACTGTTTATAATCTCTTTTTTTAAATTCTTAATCCCAGAATTCTTAATATTCGCAGCTATTTTCCAAACAGTACTTTATAGAATTTTGCCACTAAATACACTTTATGACGATCACGTGATCTGCAACTGTTATATTTGCCTATCCTTTAGTACTTTATAGGCCTACCGTTCCTTTAAAATAACGACCTAATAACGACCAGGGTGATTCAGATAAGTCAGAACTGTAACTAGTTATGCAGTTCAGTTGGACAGTTATAAGAATTTCTTTTGTTTGTTTGTTTTGTCAGAGAGCTTTGACCTTTGAGAACATATCCCACTCCACGCACACACCCCCCACCACAAGCGCTGGTGTCAGGCAGAGAGCGAATTGTTCTCAGTCCTTCACGATGCTTACGCAACTATTGTCAGTGGTTTAAGAGATTCACTCGTAACAATGTGATTAATAAACTTAACAATACTTTTTTCAGTGATGAAGCATGGTTTCATTTAAATGGGTACGTCAACAGTCAGAACACTCGCGTTTGGGCTGCCGAAAATCCTCATGCGCTGCATGAGACCCAACTTCACCCGGAAAAAATTGGAGTGTGGTGTGCCATGTCAAGGCAGCGCATTGTTGGACCGATATTTTTCAACACGGCGGTTACTTCAGAAGTTTATGCAGACATTATAAACCAATTTGTAGCCATGCTTGAAGTGAATGAACGTTATTGCTGGTTTCAACAAGACAGTGCGACGTGTCACACCTCAAATGAGACGATGACGATGCTTCGTGAGTTCTTTGATGATCGATTGCAGTGGCGAAGCCAGGGGGGGGCCCATGGGGCCCGGGCCCCCCCCCCCGAAATTTTAGAAATAAAAAATTCTCAAATAACTAATAGATAAGGACTTATTAAAGTCGAAGGGTTCTATCTGTTTTGTTGTATTATAACGAACAGATTACAGAAACCCTGGTTGTGTAATAGAATATAGCTACAGTTATAGTCAGATTAATGCATTTTTCAAATTTTTCCTCAACATTTACTCATATAGAAACTTGTTAGGTGCTCAAATGGATAATTTTTATTTAAAATGAGCTACGAAATCGAATAAAACATGTTAGAAAACTGTGACTACCATATATTATTTATTCATTACATTAAATAATAAAATGCAATTTTCAAGTTTGAAGTGGATTAACTTTGTTAATTATTAATAAATCACCTTTTTGAATAAACTCATCTTGTAGAAAATTTAGTTTTGAAGTTAAAATTCAGTATAACCCACTAGCCTGAACGCACCCAAAGTTCATAAAATCGGGATTTTACAAATGAAAACACACAAATAAATGCAAGTTCTATGCAAGCATGTAAAATCGGTGTGCTATGATAAAAAAAATCCGATTTCATGAACTTTGGGTTGGGTGCGTTTTAGGCTAATGACATAAATTATATGAAACTTATAATAATTAGTATTAATTTTGAGATTCAGTACATAAGTTAAGTATGATTAGTTTCCAATTCAAGGGTTTTAACTCAAAATAGTCACAGATACGGTATATCAAACTTTATCATTTCAAACCTGGCCACCTAGGTTCTTGGGTAGTAATTTTTCAAAACTTTCTTTTGAACTTTAGAGCCTAACAAGTTGTCTAGATTAGCTTTTCACACCACTAAATTTAAAAAAAATCCGGACCCTCTTATACCCCAGACTTGGTGAGCCCCCCCCCCCCCCAACACCACCCCCCACGGAAATTTGATCCTGGCTAAGCCACTGCCCACACCCCCCCCCCCTTGGTGAGCCCCCCCCGAAATCTAATCCTGGCTACGCCACTGATCGATTGATCTCCAAAAACCTATGGCCCCTGCGCTCACCAGACTTGACTTCACCAGATTTCTTTTTGTGGGGCCATCTTAAGGAGAAAGTGTATAAGAATAATCCGAGAACGCTGGAGGATTTGAAGAAAAACATATCCCGTGCTGTACAGGAAATCACTATTGGCGTACTGAGACGAGTATCAACAAACATGTGTCGTCGAGTGGACATGTGTTTACAACAAAATGGAGGACAATTTCAACATCTTTTGTAAAGGTGAATAAAATATGTTAAATATAAAATATAAATAAAACATTAAATAAAAACATATAAAATAAAACATTTTATTATCTATTCAATATTTGAGTTCTGACTTATCTGAATCACCCTGTATAATGCGAATGGAGTAATGCAAATTTCAATAATAACTGCTAGAGCTGTAAAGATATGAAAAAACAGTCAAGTATTTATTTGAACTTCAGCGACTACATTGATCTAGCGGATATATTTACTGGCTTCAAATTACGTGAATTGGTAGCCAAAAAAAATATTTATAAACAAGTCTATCCATTAATCCTGTTTGTGAAGATTCCTCTTATATATTAAAATATAAAATGTTGTTATGTTTGTATTCCATACGAACAAGGTGAGCCTGAAATTTAAAAAATAAATAAAAATTAACCCAAAAATACCCAGAAAATTGTTGTATTTAATGAATGCAACGTCTGAGTCGCGAATAATCCAATAAGATTACTTGAACAAGCAATCGAAACCAATAATCAACGAACTAAATTAAAAAAAGAGATCAAATGTTGGGATTGTTTGGTCTCTAAAAACTGGTACTAATCAAAACACTGAGAATGCCAATCATGTCTTATTAACAACTGACTTATTTCAACGAAAACTATAATCAAGTCGTCAATTATATATTAACCTACGATCACCAATCATTATTAACCTACATTTTGATTGTTCGTGGATAAACAATATAAAACAATTTAATTTGTCATAATAAGCCGATAAATACTGTTATTAGTGGTACAATCAGTAAAGCCAATTGAATGTCGTAACGAATTCAGTAGCAGATTGGGACTGTGTTCAAAGGCAATATACATGTATGCTATTTAATAGTAGGTTTAACACAACAAGAAGTCATATCTAATCAATTATTTTATCTCTCTAAACAAGTTCGTTGGAAAACTATTCTTCAAAAAATTCACTTCGAAACCGTTAATTAGGCTACTCAATGAAATTAAAAGTATTGAAAGCTGCCTATGGTAAGGGTTTGAACCGAACTGGTCTCTTAGCACCCTTTTTCAAAGTATAGGATAGGTGAGCCACTCCTACAGGATATTGGAATAGATCGAACATGAATTATTAATCTCTGTTATTACTAGAACACCTGAAGCATGAACTTTCATTGTATTTCATAATCCGTTTCTCATACACAGGGTGTTTCGGAACTCTCTACCAATACTTCTAGGCAGTGTTTCTCGACCACTAACAAAAGTAAATATCGTAATAAAATTTTTCTAAAATCCCCAGTTACTCACATAGCCGCCATTTTGTTTTTCTTCACTCATTATTTTCTTATTCGAACACCTCTGAATGTATAATTTTGAAATTTTGCATACAACTTTATAACAATTAAAACAATCTAAAAAAAATTAATCAATATTTTCCGACATCAAAAAACAAAATGGCGGCCATTTATAATCTTTGAACAGGATTAAATTAATAATGGCCAATGATATCAAAATTTTACAAAAATAACGTTTTTTAGATATTTTTATTGCAAATCCAACAATACCTCATTTTCCAAGATTGGCCAAAAATTAACAGAGATATGCTACTTTTTAGGGTATGCGGTGGATGAGAACGGTTTGCAGTTTTTCGTTTCCAACCACTGCACACCATAAAAAGTAGCATATCTCTGTTAATTGTTGGCCAATCTTAGAAAATGAGGTAACGTTGGATTTGGAATAAAAATATCTAAAAAACGTTATTCTAGTCAAATTTTGATATCATCAGCCATTATTAATTTAATCCTGTTCAAAGATTTTAAATGGCCGCCATTTTGTTTTTTGATGTCGGAAAATTTTGATTGATTTTTTTTAAAGATTGTTCTAATTGTTAGGCCTATAAAGCTGTTTGCAAAGTTTCAAAATTATACATTCAGAGGTGTTCGAATAAAAAAATAATGAGTGAAAAAAACAAAATGACGGCTGTATGAGTAACTGGGGATTTTAGAAAAAATTTTATTACGATATTTACTTTTGTTAGTGGTCCAGAAACACTGCCTAGAAGTATTGGTAGAGAGTTCCGAAACACCCTGTATATGACAGTGTCTCAACAGCTCTAGTTATCAAGATTATAAAAATGAACGTATCGGTTACTAGGCCCAATGAATACAGATACTATCTGTATTAGATAGATAGTATCTGTATTCATTCTAGGCCTTCGATGCATTTTTTTTCAAAATCGATGCATTTTTTTTAAAAATCTATGAATTTTTTAAAAATCGATAGGTAGTGGAAAAATACATCTTGTCAAGTCATAAGTGACCAAATTTGTGGCAAGGACACGAAATTATAGGAATAATAATTGTGAATAAATTGTGGAATTAACAACATAAATTGCATTTTTTAAATCAATCTCTCATTACATAATTTGATCCGTGCTTGTACAACTGTATTATAAAATCAAATCCTATCAAAGCAAGAACCATACATTCTCGCACATGGGAAAGATTTATAATCTTTTCGCTCATTTCAGCAGAACAGGAAACTCCAAAACTTGTTTTGCTCATTAATAACAACTTTAATACTGTACCACAATTAGGGATAATTATGACCCATTTATGAACCGGCTCACCAGCACGTAACATTGTTTCGTTTGAGAAATGAATGTTTTCGACACCTTCTAATGTACTCTGCATTTAATTGACTAGGCCTCCGTAACATATTGCAAATTTACTGCCGAATTTAACCCAGACAAATACATCATATTTATATATTTTACCAATATGCAACAATTTCGTTTGAAAAATGCACGGTAGATAGAAGTCTTCTTCTACTTACCGTGGAAAAATGAATGTTTTCGACACGTTTTAAATCACTCTACATTTAATTGACTAGGTCTCCATTCCATTACACAAATTTACTATAGAATTTCATCAAAAAAAATATCATATATATTTTACAAAAACGCAACAATTTCTACACATTTAGTAACTGCAGTCTACATGAAAGCACGATACGAATATGAATCTACAATATATCTAATACATAAAATAATTATGAATAACAATTCTAAATATACACTACATTTATTTAAAAGTAATACACTAGCAGCTTGGGTATGGCACCCAGGTCGGTGGTTTTTATGATAGATTATTTTGCAGGCTGACCCATTTTTTTTAATTTTAGGGCCCATAATTCTGGGCACCATTTATTCGAGTTGAAAAAATTGTTTTTCACTCTCAATTTTCTTGTTTACAATTGAGAAGGTCCATATGAGTTCATGGGTGAATTTCAAAGACATGAAATGAGCTTCAAATCAACTGCCGTACCATTTTTACTAGTTTTTGTGGTGGAGCATTTGCTGCATAGGTGTGAAAACAAAAATTACAAATGGAAGGAGCTTGTTAACCGATTGAGATTTATACAGAATAGCAGATTAAATACAATCCAATTTACAATAGATAGATGATATGATATGAGAAAAAGGTACATATGATTATTCTGGTAATAGTCTTTTGTGCTCACCATTATTATACACTCATTATCACCCACGCACAAGTCTCGGCTAGTATGAGCACCATCATCAGTCTAAATTTGAGAGTATGTGAATAAAAAAATGGGATATGATGCAGCCTAATAATTCAGATTCTCTTGATTGATAGAAGAATATTCAAATTGAATAACCAGTGAAAATAATTGCATTGCATTTTAGGACGTTGAAATTCGATTATGAGATGGTGACAAGTTGTTAACCTCTATCTTATCTAGAATCGATCATCGTTTTCTCAAAAAAATATCGATAACAATCGATCGTGATTCGATCAATCGAATCATCTAAATCTCCTAATGATCGATTATCATTTTCTCAAAAAACATTGACGATATTCGATAACAATCGATCATCATTCGATCGATTGGATCATCGAATCTCCTAATGATTGATAAATAATAATTTTCTCAAAAAACATTGATGTCATTCGATAACAATCGAGTGTTAGGTAATAAGGTAAACAACATTACAACATGACAAAAGTACTGCCGTACCACTTCTTACATACCATTTCTTAAACGGTGAGGTGGAACTACCCGTAACTGTCTCTTCACCAATAAAATCCATATTTTTTCCTAGCATTTAATTCCTACTACTCCGTACTCTGCCTCCACTAAGATAATCAAACTGTAATAGAATAAATCATCAAGTTAATATTCATGGTTTTGCAAGCGTTTTTATCACAGCTTGTCAATATCATAGGCATAGCCATTTCAATGCTAGATTTTGTCAGTCAGTAGGATGCAACCTGATATCACCGAAATCAAAGGCATCGGTTGGACGGACATCGGTCTACTACGCTTGAGCAAATGCAGGGGATCGAGGATGAAGGATGCTGGAGCTGAGAGAGAGCAGCTCACGGTGCAAGTCAAAAGAGGGGAAGCAAGAGCGAGGCTGTGGCGATTTGCAGTAAGGTCGCCTCCTCGCCTGCCTCTTGTTCAGCTCAGGCGTCCGGTGAAAAAGTAAACCGATATCCTTCAACTCGATCCTCACTCATCCGGCTCCTCCACTGTTTTCGAGCTCAAAAGATACAGAACCATGATTTCCGCCCTGCTCAGTTCATGCATGCATTGTAGGTGGCCGACCAAAAAACAAAAAAAAACAAAAAAAAATGCTTCACATGGTTGAAATGCTATAGAAAAATGTTCATCATACCACACAGAGCAGCAGTGTTGTTCCTCTCACGACTTACCTATAAAAGAAAAAATAATTATAGTATGCAGTCAGTCATTTGATCAAAATCACTGATAACACTGAAAATCTCTAGAGAAACAACTAGTTTCGTGACCATTTATGATCCAAAATTACTAATTTTCTAATAATCTGCGATCGATTTATAGTTATGTTCATCTAGTCCACTCAATTCAACAAGATCTATTTTCTGAAACCGGGTGCAAATCACTTATGACCAGAGCCACTGTTATAGAAGAAATCAAAGTTTAACAGGAAAGAAAGATTTTATAAATTTTTAAATATTTTTGCTAAATTTTATTCAGTTCTACATTTTATTTTGTATCTCCTTTGAAATTTCCCAGCTTCCAATTTTGGTAAGTTGAATGATGCTGACAAATAATGTGACTTTGAAGACAATTCCAAAGAAATTACAAATTCTTCAAGTAATATAACATACAAGTGAATAACTTATGACTAGCTCCAGTCCTCTATAGGAGTTATCAAAGTACAACAGCAATTGTTAAGATTTTGTGAGTTTTAAACGTATAGGCCTACTTTTAAAACAATCTTTCTGATAAATTTTGTATATCATTTAAAATTACCCAGCTTCAAATTTTGACAAACTCATCAGTATAATTTTATATTGATTGAGCATTTGTGCAAATAAATTATTGATTGTCACTCATGAGGAATTCGAAAATAGGAATGGAGGGGCAGAGAGAAATATAACTTTTTTCTCTTTTTGTATAGACTATAATGAAAGACAATTTTTTCAACTTGTTTTGCGTACTTATTTATCTGTACTAAAACACGCAATGAATATGTAAGATTTTGAATTTAGTGAAATCAGTATTATTGTGCCAATATTTTGCAGAAAAAATGTGACTGAAGATCATTTCAAAGAAACTCATCAATCACCATCATCCAAATCATTAACCACGCACAGGTCTCAGACCTATGTGGGCTTCATCCTCAAAACAAAACAAAAAATTTTTGAAGAAATATAAAGTTAATTTTTTATACCTGCTAAAATCATGTTGCAGTTCGTTTTATTATCCGCTGGGTAACCATAAAAGTTTGGGCGTACTGATAACATTAAAATGCAAGACAGCATTATATTATCAGTTCAATAATAATAGTTTATTGTTTAATCAGCATAAAAGTTTAGCCGTTAAAATAGCATTAAAATGCAAGATAAGAGTTAATCAGCCACTGAATATCTCTGAATGAAAATGAAAGGAAACATCAAGAGTAGGAAGGCAAGTACAGAAATTTGCGTGACAAAGCAATTACCCCAAGCCCAGATCCTGTTCGTCACCCCCGTCAGTCGATTACCCCCTTTTACTTCAGTGTCTTGTGCCTAACCCTTTCATCGGGCCCACCCATAGTCAATCAGTCATTGAAGGTGGTCACGTGCCAGCCACGTGTACACTTGCAACCTAAACGTCAAAAGAACAAAAGCCCATCCACATTATGTCAAATATGACAATCCCTATATTGGCTACTATATGGCGAGTACCCATACTTCCGTAAGGGGAACTAAGATAATACAACTAATAGTACCAACTGAGAACATCCTTCATTCAACAATATATCATAGCTTTATATCAATATATTCAATGAATAGAGTACAATGTAGTATGAATTAAATATACAGTATGCCCCAGAAGTAGTGCCAAACTTCGGGAAAAAAGTCTATGGACAATAATGAAGAGAAAGTCAAAAATAAAATTTCTTCCATACGGTCTAAAAAGCAAAAATTTGGAACATAATTTTCTAAAAATATTGATTTTAGTCATTAATTCGATATAAAAATATTGTATAAGGAATTTTGCAAAAAATGAAGAAAAACAATATTTTTAGAAAATTATATTTTTCCGTTTTTGATCGTTTTTCTGCCTTTTCCGTTTAAAAATTTAAAATTGATGCCATTTGAAATTTTAATTAGGACGAAGTTGATTTTTCACATAGAATAGTTATTTTCTTCCTTGACAAGCATACCGAGATCATAAGGATCACTTGAACTATTTGAAATTATTTTTTTTTTTAAAAGATAAATATAATCTTGTCACAAGGTAATTTTTGTAAAAAATACAAAATGGCGGATATTTGGAAAACTTTTGCGTCATTGGAAAAAATTCTATTCCTGACTTTCTCTTTATTTTGACCCATTTTCCAGAATTTAACACTTTACTTATGGGGCACTCTGTATAATATTTAATAGACGAAGTTGGGATGAAAAAGCACATAAATAATATTAACGACTGTTTCTTTCACTTCCATATTTGATTGATACTTAGTAAGATATTTGATACTTAAATAATATCAGTTCTTGTAAGTTATGCTATCTAATCTAGAAACATACTGAACAAATTCCGACTATTATAAAATTAGTTTGATTTCAGCCAGAAATAAAAAAAAATACCGAAGCAACCACGCAAAGACTAGACGTGCACGAATTCTTACTTCTTGGATTTCTTGTTCCATAACGATCTGCGTTGTTAATTTTAACTTTTTATTGTAAGTGAGTTCATACTATTTATTTATTTATTATGACAAATTTACAACAAGTGTGAAGGTGCAACAGACTCAAGTCCAAAACTGCTCCCTTCACTATTGTGGAATTCTTTTGATGTCAGCCAGAAATAAAAAAAAACAGAAACAATACAGTTCTCACAAGCAAGAATAAAATAATTATAGCCATTGTAGAAATAATAAAATACTAAACTTTATTATGATTGGAAAATCAATAGATTTTATGAAAGACACATCTACTTGTGGAGTTGACTGCATTTCTGCAAGCAGACCAGATGCAATAAAACGCATCTCCACCCATTCCTATTCACCTACGTAATCGAATACCTCTCAAACATCCTTAAAAGCATTCTAAACCCAACGCTTTACAACCCAGATTGTATCAATTCACTTGAAATTTACTGAATATGTAAACGAATTTCTGAAAGCAAATTGCACTTAGGGTGGGAGGAGTAATTTGATCACGCCAACTAAAAACTATTGGAGAAACGCGTTTATTTTACTCAATATCGCTGATAAAAGAGCATTGTTAAGTTAATAATAATAATAAGCGTATGGCTTTTAATGGTGGGGAGACCCTTACGGGTAGTTCCACCTCGCCGTTTGAGCCATGTTACGGGGAACATGGTGGACCTAATATTTTTAAGTGGGTTCCGAACCACCGGGTAAGTGATAATAAAGCTTATAACATCAAGTCATTGAAGCACGGTCACCCATCCAAGCGCAGTCTTGAGCGGTCGTGACTGAACATCACGATCATCATTGTCAAGTTTCTGATAACTTATAAAAGATGGGTGGGTTATTGTTCACCTGAGCCGACACTTGAAAAATTAATAAACAAAGAATTATCTTTCGCTATAAGTGCTGTAATAGCCAATTGTGCTTAAGTGCTATAGCACCAATACCAAGTGTCACTCAAAATCTCAAATCTCTTCTTTTTTTAATTAACATTTATACTTCTGGCTATATGAATACATCACTTAAAACACAAGAGGCATGTATTACGAATAGGGATGCAGAAATAAGCCTACAGGAAAGTTTTAAAGTAAGAGTAAAAGTTAGATTAAATTTTTATGTTAAACTTAACGACTTGCAGTCCATAAAAAGTTAATATTAACAACGCAGATCGTTATGGATAAAGAAATTCAAATTTAGAGTAAGAGGTATGAACGTATGAAATCAAACTTAAATGCAATAGTGGGAAAAATAACATGGGATCGATAATAACATGAAAATTATACAATAATACCGCCATTTGTAGATATGTAGATATAACTGATCTAGATACAAAATTTAAACCCTTAATATAAGTTGCCTATATTTAGTTTTGAATAAGCATCCACCTTTGATTTGTTTTTTTTTTCAGGAGCGATTTTTTCATAAGTACAGTGAATTACTTTTCGGTGGTTGAAAATAAATAAATTACTTAAGAGATTTACAAAAAATGAAGTTTTTACATGTTTTTTTTTTGGGGGCGATGAAGCCCACATAGGTCGGAGACCTGTGCGTGGGTAATGAGTTAATAATGAAATGAGAATACAGTTTTAGGTCGATTCCAAACCACCGGGAAGTAATTTTACAGCAGAGAACAGTCTTTTTAGCTGGCCAATCCCATCGGTCACCCTTAAAAATAGGGCACAGAAGTTTGTAGCTCAACTTTATCTGACTGAACAGATACCTGCTACGGCTCATAGCTATCACTTCACAAGTTCAATAGCTTTCGAAAAAACTTACAGCAGAGAACGGTCTTTTTAGCTGGCCAACCCAATCGGTCACCCTTACAAATAGGACCCAGGAGTTCGTAGCTTAACTGTATCTTGCTGATCAGATACCTGCTACGACTCACGGCTATCACTTCCCTATTGCTGCCCATTCCAATCGGTCGCCATTACAAAGAGGGCCCAGGAGTTCGTAGCTTAACTTTATCTGGCTGATCAGATACCTGCTACGACTCACGACTATCACTTCCCTATTACTGCCCATTCCAATCGGTCGCCATTACAAAGAGGGCCCAGGAGTTCGTAGCTTAACTTTATCTGGCTGATCAGATACCTGCTACCACGGTAAGTAGAAGAAGACTGTTCTTCTTCTATCTACCGTGCCTGCTACGATTCACGGCTATCACTTCCCTATTATTTTAAAAACCCCTCTGAGAATGTGCCATTGAAATATTTTTCAATAAAATACAGAGAATTTACCATTTAATGCAATGTTACATTTTCAACTAGTTTTAAATAAATGCAGAAATACAGATGAGTAATGAACGAAGCACTCGAGTAGAAAGTGCTTTCAAATGTCGATTAGAATTGGAGAAGCTATTCAAGACCCACTCGAGAGGTTACGCTGAACAGAACCTGTCCGAGCTGAAATATATAGGCTACTGACAGACGGTTACAGGAGAGACTCTTCACTGAATAAATAAACCAGTCTAGTAGAAATAAATATTCAATAGATAGCCGTAATTATTTCATTCAACTCATTCAGTCAGGTGAATTGGAAGAACGATGCGAAATAACGAAACGAGAATTAATAAACTGATCGATGGTTTATTTAATTCAGAGATGCTTCAAAACTCATCAACGGCACAATGAAAGAGACGGTACTAGCAAATATTCTTGACTCAGTTGAATACTTGAAAAACAGTTTGAATACTTGAATAAGGATTTTAATATTTTTTAGTATTATCAATGAATACAGATACTATAGTATCTGTATTCATTGATTATACACATTATAAACATTTATAACGATTATTCAACCTAATATAATTACAATAAATTAATTATTATAAACAAATATTAATAATAATAATAAATGTATTAGTATGTTTAGCTGTCCAGCAAGTACGTAAAGTAGAACGTATAGTACGTTAAGTAGACCGTATAGAAGTAAACTTAGTACTTACTACTAAGTACTATATAAAGAACTTCGCACTATAACTATAGTACGTGAAGTAGAATGCAATTCATTCATTTCTCATTTGAAAAATCTACTTTAAAGAAAGAGGATCCACATTTTAATGAGATCAACCTCGTCGTGATTCGACTAGAATTAGATTCACCCAGCTATTCAAAGTGACATTATGGCAATGAAAAAATGTCAGTGCTATCTATGTGAGAAAAAAGGATCAATGAGTTGAGAGCAGGAAGGCCTCGTCCTGGTCCTGAGCCTTGCACAGTGCACACCCGCATCATTCCATGTAATTAATTAAAGCTGACAAGAACCGTTATGCAACAAAAACTTCAAGTAAGGCTTGCTTGCAGTTCGGTTCATCAACCGAGCGCCGATTTTTTTTTTCATACTAACAGTATAACCAATCTCTAGACATTACTAGGTTAATGGCAAAACACATTCAGCTTAAAAAGTTACTGTTTTTATTATCAAGAGCTATATTATAAGCAACCCACACCAGAAAAAAGAAGTTATTATTCTTTCACTGTAGTATATCTGGATTTGAGTATCTAAATGAACCAAATAGCTTAAAAAATTAGATAAATACTTAGAGAAAAAGGAATGGATATCTTACTGTTGTGTTTGAAAATGTGCGTGTAGCACCTAAATTAATTGAAACATCTAGGGCAAATGAGCAATATAAATGTACTGATAAAAAAAAGCTAGGAAGTTTTTTCGGTGGTTCGGAACCCACCTAAAACTGTAGGTCCAACTCATCAATCACCATCATTTAACTCATTACCCACGCACAGGTCTCAGCACTATGTGTCTTCATCCTCAAAAAACAGTACACTAGAAAAAGGATGTATCTATTTTCTTACTGCAGTAAATAAATTGAAATTATTTCGAACAATGAATAAGAAAGTGGTGATTTGCGTTTTCTTATGCATAGATGAGATGGAATGTAAAAAATGTTATTTCTTTTCTTTAATATTCTTTAAAAGATTAGGCTTGTAAGACATGAAATTTATATATTTTAATCACAACAGATGATGCAAGAAACGCATTTTCAGGGAGTTTTCTGGGAGAGACTTTCCTCCCAGAAAAATTTATGATTTATCAAACAGTGTGAATAATGGACGCTGTCTCAAACAGAATGCGGAGACAATTTGAAACAGTTAATCTAAAAAAGACCTTCCATCTTTTCATGAGGAAGAACTAGAGATGAGGCGTATTTACTGGAACAGGTATTTTTACTGAGTATTTGAACGTACGGACTAGCACCTAGTATTCGAAGTACAAAATACTCAGATATCTGTGAGTATTTCTAGAAACTAGTAAACTACGCGACTTCAAGTCCCCACTCCAATTTACGGAGTGGGAGTGGAGCTTTGTAATTTGCAGTTGTACAGTAGCTATTAATAGCTCATTTTTCGTTATAGAACTATTCGACTACTCACTCACTCTTTCTCGCTCACTCTCACGCTCTCTCTCTATTCACTATACTCGATTGTAGGCGCATGCGTCTAGATTGTCTTTGGTTGCGTATGGCGTACGCGCGTACTTTTCCAGTAGAAATACTTCTTGAGTACTTGAGTACGGGTACTAAAAAGTAGTTTGTTACTCAAGCGTCTCAAGGTCTTGCCATCCGCGTCTCATTTCGCTACAGCACATTTGAGAGCAACTCAATAATTAGATTCGTGCTGTATTTAACACGAGTAATAAAGATTCGTGCTGTATTTAACGTGAGAAACAGTACCAGTACCGCAGTACGATACTCTCTTGTACGTGTACTCTTGTACGTCTACTCTGGCAAACTGGCTAATATAAAATACTACCTAGTATTTTGGAACAGGTATTTGGAATAGGTATTAGAACGTACTAGTACTCGGAATACTTAGTATCAGAAAAACCTAGTACGACCCATCTCTAGGAAGAACGAGAATACTGAGGTTTGTTTATGAGTGAATAATAGACACCCAGAACTGGAAAAGCACTACTCTATTGCTCCAAGTAGTTTACATAAGCTGTAACGCTGTACATACAAGTCGTCTATACTTATAAATCTGTTATTTTGCGGTCGTAAATGCATGGCATTATAAAGGCACAAAGTAATTTTAAAGAAATTCTATTCCTTTAATAAAAACTATATAAAGAAATAGAAGGTATTGTTGATGTTGATGGTAAAATTAATGGTGATTTAATTATTTTCAAAAATTATGTTAAATCATGTAAAATGATTATGAACAAAATACCAACAGATAAACTGGATAGGACGAATGGGAAGGATTGCTGTTACGCAACAGCCATTTTGTGGTTGCGCCCTAACTTCGCCTCCTGGAAAAATAAAGGCAGCCATTCTATAAGATACATAAAAATGTAATGTTTTACGATAGGACACTAAAATACAGTCAACGTCAGTATTCTAATGTATTCGTCACTTTTTCAATGAATCTTGTAGAAATGATGTTTAAAAGTTTGCAAAAATGTCAAAAACTTAGTTTTGAAGAATCACTTGTCTCTATTGCAGACAGCTTTTGTCCACAAAACAGTTGTAGTTGGAAGCTGACTTGAAAGGCTACTTGAAACTTTTCTCGTGTCAAGCGTAATGTTACATGAAATTGAAAACAAGATATATATATGAGCGTTTTGCTATTTTATTTTTATAGAAGACTAATAAGACAATTTTAATTTATATGTAGATTAGGTTGAAAATGTGACATGTAAGGCCATGAAACCATGGTCCAGTGCTCAAAATAAACAGTGGAAATGACAACATTCTACTTTGTTCTATTTTAGACAATTTTAAATTAAAAAAATTTCAATTTTAAATTGATATTTATATATATTTTATAATAAAAAAATAGTTTTGCTACTTTATTGGTAGAAGTCCAATGAGACAACATTAAATTGTAAAAAATAAACCTGAATCAACAAGCTTTCTTAGTGCTCAAGCGCATTGTGACATGGAATTAAAAATATACCGTACCTATATGAGCGGTTTGATATTTTATTTTTATAAAAGTTTAATGAGCCAACATTAAATTGAAAATATTTATAAAAAATTATTTTCAATAAAAACATAGTTTTGCTATTTATTTGTAGAATTTCAATGAAACAATATTAATTTTTAAAAAATTATAAGCTTTCTTATAATGCACAAGCCAGCACATTGTGACATGACATTAAAAACAAGGTATTCGAGCGTTTTGCTCATTCATTTTTATAGAAGTTTAATGAGAACATAATATTGGAAATATTTATTTTTAATAAAAACATTGTTTTGCTATTTTATTTCTAGAAGTTCAATAAGGTAACTTTTAATTGGAAAAAATATATTCTTTCAATATAAACATGAGACTTTTATAACAAAATGTCTTTGAGCATTGACAGAGATGTTTTCGCTGATTTTCATCACACCCTGATTATTAATACATAAGATATTGACCTAAATTTAATATAATTTTTGCATTGAAATTTGAAATGAATTATAAAATATATGAAGTTTACACAAGTATAAATTATTCAAGTTGAAAGCTGGAATAAATGTGGAAATTGCTATTGGTGTTTTAGTGGTTTTTTTTCTCTTTCCATTGATTAACTATTGTAAGTTGAATTAACTATTGTAACTCATGCATCAATAGCATTATTTTTGTATATTTCAGATGTATTTTAATGTTTCTGATATGTTTCTTTGTTATGAAAGATGAATAAATTTGAATGGAATTTAATTGATGTGAGAATTTAGACCTACGACAAAGTAGCATCGCAATTTTAGGTTGCTTCACTTTGAAGGACAACACAACTCTTGAATCATTAACAGAATTCAAACACACGTTCATCACGCTAATGGATGCCTGTAGAGCACTTCAAATCCAACAGGTACTGGTTTCTTTTTTCTTTTTTTTAGTTGAGATTGCAATCAAGGTGAAATGACATTGAAAGGTTACGCTGGTTCACTGTGGTGAAGTAATACAGCAATCATCATTAAGCTATTAGTAACGGTGAGCTAATGCCGAGAGTTCAAGATGCTTTTTAAAAAGTAGTTTTATCGTGAAGAACAATTGTTCGTCATTTTGTTTTTTGTTGTTTTCAGGTTCCTCATTTCAATTTTATGTGAAAACTATATGGGAATGACAAGAAATTTCATAAAATGTATCATGGATTTCGCTTCATAATCTCATGAACAAAAATTTAATATTTAAATTTCAAGGTCGATAACAATCAACATAAATAGTAAGTTTTTTCAGTTCCTTATTGATTAAGGCACTTGGGAAGGAATTTTAGTTCCTATTTAAAATCCAAAACTTAGCATGAAGTTATATATATAGCTTTTTTCTAGTAATCAAGGTTACTGCCTTGTAGAACAATGTCCCCATTAAAATTGTGATTTCCAAGCTGTAAGCATACTATGATCTCATATTGTATCAATATTCGATGATTTACAGACATTTATGTCTTTTAGAAATGGAAATAATTTTTAATTAACCAACAAATACATTTGGAGTACATTTTAGGCCTAGTCAAGAAATAATATTACTTGAAGTACTTACTTACTTTCCGTGTCCGGACATTTTACATAAATATGGCCCAATTTATATACACTTATTCCAAAACTTTGCAGCGTAAACCGCCTTGTCATTTCCTAAAAACAAGTCCTCCTTGAGGCAAGTGAGCCCTAAATTCTCACAGACAAGGAGGTGCTCAGGGGTCTGTGGGAGGCCACAGTCGCAATTCTCGTCATCTGAGTACCCCCATCTCTTCATGTTGGCTCTGCATGCTGAAACTCCAGTCCTTAGCCTATTGAGCGTCCTCCATTCCTCAAATGCCAAAGAATGCCCAGCCATCATCCTCTCTTTAGCCTTAAAGTGGGAGACAAGTGGAAGTTCTTCTTCCCATAGGGACAGTCTCCTTTTTTCAGCTGTTGTGTCCAGGGCTTCATGTCTCCTCAGAAAACTGCTTCTTGATTTTAATCTGTATTGAGCAACAGCCTGCCCACACATTGGGTGCCTCTGGTCAGTCTCTTGCTTCATTTTTTCCTTCTCTGCAAACACTTTCCTTCGTATTTTGGGTGGAGCTATTCCTGCAACTGCATAGATTTTATTGACAGGAGTGGGCCGAAGGCAGCCTGTCACAAGCCTGACTGACTCATTGAGGGCCACATCCACCTCTTTTGCGTGGCAGGAGGCTTCCCACACCGGCGCACAGTATTCTCCTGCAGAGAAGCAGAGTGCCAAGGCTGTTGTTCTCAGGACTTCGGGGTGGGCCCCCCAGGATGAGCCTGTAAGTTTACGGAGGATGTTGTTCCTAGCAGCTATTTTACCTTTGAGGCCTCTGCAGTGAGCCTTGAAACTGAGTGTCCTGTCAAGATTTACTCCCAAGTATTTTGGGCAGGCTGTGTGTTCAAGAGTTGTTCCCTTCCATTGGACATTCAGTTTTCTATTTGCCTCCATGTTCCTGAGGTGAAAAGCGCTGACTTGAGTCTTCTGAGGGTTTGCCTTGAGCCAATTTCTTTCAAAATACGTTTCCAGATTTTCCAGGGCTCCAGTAAGTCTCCTTTCCACCATCTCAAAAGATTCATCCTGGGCGGCAATTGCAGTGTCGTCAGCATAAATGAAGCTTCGAGTGTCCCCATAAATTGGTTGGTCATTTGTATACATATTGTATAACATTGGGGAGAGCACACTACCTTGAGGTAGCCCATTTTTTTGTATTCTCCACCGGCTATTTTTGCCTTGAAGGGTCACATAGAATCTTCTATTCTGGAGGATTGCTTGGATGATTCTTGTCAGGTGATAGTCCTTTGTAAGTCCATAGATCTTGGAAACCAACTTTTTATGGTTGACAGTGTCATAGGCGGCCGAAAGGTCAATGAATGCTACCCCTGTCACAAGTTTATTTTCGTAGCCATTTTCTATATGTTGGGTGAGGTTGAGTACTTGGCCATTGCAAGACCTCCCAGGTCTAAAACCTGCTTGCTCTGGGATCAGTTTGTCATCAACCACTGTACCAATTCTTGCAAGAATCATTCTTTCAAAGGCTTTGAAGAGATGACAGAGAAGCGAAATAGGGCGAAAACTCTTGGGGTCACTGGGTTCTTTTCCAGGTTTCAAAATAGCAATGACCTGTGCCTTTCTCCAGAGTTTTGGGAGATTGAGTGTTGCTGCACAACTATTAATCATTTTTGTCAGCCATGTGAGAGTTTTCGGGCCAAAATGCTTTATTTGCTCTGTACGAATCCCATCTGGACCAGCAGCTTTATTCTCTCTTAAGAGTTTAATGGCTGATGTTACCTCCTCAGCAGTAAAAGGTGTCTCTAAAGAACTGACAACTTCTCTATTTTTGTTCCTTTGAAGCTTCTTATTAGGCACTTTACAAGAAGGCTTCCCATTTAGTAGAAGTTGATGAGCTATTTGGTCAGGTGTTACTTTGCTCAGTTCTTTTGTTGCCTGAGGAGGGTCATTACAGAGGTTCTTCACCAATCTCCATGCCCTCCTGCTATTCTGCTTCATGTCTAGATCCTCAAGAAGCTTGGTCCACTTCTTCACTCTCCCCTCATTTACACTGAGCAGAAGCTCTTCACCCGTCTCAATAGTTTCGGGTGAAAACGGATCATTTTCAAAGTATTGTTGGTATTGCTCTAGGAGGGCCTGAGCTTGTGGATTTAGGCCTGCTATGTATTGCTTGTGGCACCCTCTAGGAATATATTCTCTTGAAACCTTTTTGACAATTTCTACAAAAGCCTCATAGTTATGTGGGATTGGCTCCAGATCCTCCAGACTCCCCTCTAACTTCTGTGTGAAACCCAGCCAGTTGGCCTTTTTAAAGTTGAATCTTCTTCTGAAAGGCACTGACTCTGGCTGAATGACTCCTTTAACTTTACAGGTAATTGGTCTATGTTGTGACCTTGGGATTGGATGCTCTACAGACTTTAGGGTGTTCTTCGCTATGATGCCACTGACAAATATGTTATCTGGGTTATAGCCCCTGTGCCAGCGTGCACTGTTGAAAGAAGGCTCCAACTTGGGGTCATGCAAAAGAGTGAGCCCTTCACTCTCCACCCATCCTTCCAAGAGCTCTCCATTCTTGTCTGTAGTGTTGTAACCCCAATTAGTGCTATGACAATTGAAGTCTCCAAGAACTAATTTAATGTCATTGCTTCTGAAATTAGTGGGAGGGACAAACTCAAAATCTGTGGCTGGAGGTTTGTAGACAGATGTGACTGTGCATGATGTTAGTTGAATAGTAAGGACTTCTATGTTGTTCTCATCTGTGAGATGGGCTGACTTGATAGACAGGTCAGATTTAACAAATATCGCACTTCCATACTTTTCATGGGGGCGTTCCAGGATGAGTTTCATTCCTTCTATTTGAGGTCTTCTATCATTAATTCCTCGATGCGTCTCCTGGACCATTAAAATGTCACAATTTCTATGTTTACAAAAGTCGGATAATATCATTTCTTTATCTCTACTAAGTCCCTCTATGTTAATTGAGGTCGTCGTGAAAAGCCTTGAAAAAGACTGATTGTGTTTTCGGCCATCATTCATATTTCGTCCGGTGGTGAGAGAATTGGGCTTTGGTAACAAATTGTTAATGGACGCCGGCTTGCTATGTTTGCTAGGCGGCTTCTCTCTTGTCCTTCACTTTGCGCAGTTTCAGACTTCTCGTATAGGTACTCATTTGGTGCATTGCTAATATCCAACCTCTACTTTTACCCCGCCCTTGTAAGAACTATAGAGTGGGTACCGGTACTAGGGAAGGGATACATATTGATAGGATTAGAGAAGGGACTGCTGGTGAGGATATTGGGATAGATAAAGGATTTAGGATATAGAGGTACCCGGATTTTCGGTGGAGTTCTACCACTCTAGCACCTTGGGTTATAGGACGCTAGGACTGCTATTCTAGGCCGGCAGCACCTCGGCTAATTACTTGAAGTAATAAAATAAGATGATATTTCATCAAACATCATAATACATCAATAATGCATCGATGCATAATTAATAATATAACCCAAAAATTTACGAACATTAAATATACCACAGAAATATGCATATCAAATCACATTGTTAACTTAAGTTTAAAAATTTAAAAATGCTTAAACTGAATAAAACGCCTTTTCTTTTAAAAGTAGTGTAATACTAATTTAAAAAATGTCCAGAGGCAGGATTCTAAAATACAGAGGAAGCTTATTGTAAACAGAGAATAATTGTAAATCGTAATACAAAAAAAAATATCAGTTGGGGTCTGACGAGTTGATCCCTGGCCGATTCTTCCCCTTCTTCAACTCTCTGCTACTGTGCGTTGCAATGACATTAGCCCTAAACTCAACTAGGCTAGAAACGCAGAAAACCTGTTTGTCTCTGGTCGTAGTCTTCAAATTAGGAGTAAAGCATGAATAGAGCATGCGCAGTTGGCTTCCTACTACCGCCGCCCGCTCCAGCACCGAAAAAACAGGGATCAACTCATCAGACCACAACTGTACCCTCTTAGTTTGGAAATTGGAGTCCAGCCATAAACTACAATAATAGGCTATAATGTAAATTGTTGTTTAGAAATTTTGAGAGTTTTTGAACAATAATACTGTGATACAGTATAAAATACTATAAATATGGTATATTATTTTCAATTCTCAATTTGGATTCTCTTAATAAGATACAACATGGTTGAGTCAGGTAGCTCTGTGTAATGAGCTCGTCGTTACTCTTGTCAAAACGGCCGTTCTATGTGTGGCACCCGTATTTAGCCTACACACATTGAGGCAATACCAAGAGGTAGAGATGATAACAATAATTTTACTGTATTCTAGCATTTACTATGTAAACTGTTCAATTGTATTTTATAATAATTGTGATATTGTGATGATTTAATTCCATATTACTTATTCACTAGCACTAAATATTTAAACATAAATAATTACAGTAGACACTTTTCTAGTGAAATTTTTGTGTGGCCATTTCGCATAGTTGTAACGCTTCCTTAAAAATTAAAGACGTTACATTGGTAGGCTTCCAGAGCTTCAGACGTGTCTGAAAAGGCATGAAAACAATGCGAAATGGTCATCACACAAATAAGTAAGTGCTCAAAGTGTCTAGAAAGTTTTCGACAGTAATTGTGTTGTACAGTAGTCGCCACGTAGCTGTGCCCACCGGCAAAGGGCCAGGAGAGTACGACACTACCTACGCTGAAAACATTTGACCATTTTCCAAAAAGTTCGAATATTGTTTTAGAAAAAAGTTCTTTCTATTAAACTAACCAATGTGCATCATTTTTGTCCTTTGCATTCTCAACGAGAATCCACTCAATACAAAGATATTTGGAATTTAATAAAAACCAGACTTCATTCAAAAAATGTGTTCACATTTCATTCCCAACATAGCTACTGTCGAACCATTCATTAGAAATCGATAAAACTTTGGTAATATAATGAAAACAGTTCGAGAATGCCATAACCATCGATTAAATCCCATTTCAATCAAAGATTTTCCAAGCACAAGACAATTAATACAGAAAATTTACAAATCGAAATTTTCATGACATTGAAAAGTAATGTATCGAGAAACTTTTTTGTCTTCAATAATTTTCATATACATTCAGCGTATGAAATGTAGAGAATAAATTGAATTTATTTTCTGTGAAAGAATCATCTGAATAGACCTATTTGGTGAGATTTTGCAAAGATTCTAAATACGCGTATCAATCTATGCTCCCTATATAGACACTTCCAACAATACAACAAAGCAACTTGTCTTCGCCTGTGCAGCAGACTGACTGATCTAGTTTGTTCAATTCAGTGAATGAAGTTGGACTCAAAGGTTGCAATATAATTTTTTTACGAATTCCACTTTATTCAACTTAAATAACAACGAAGAGGAGAAACACTTGACCGAAAAGTAAACCCGAATGCAAGCAATCTGAACGCGGTGTACGAGTGCAGTACATTAGCGTTCAGTAGGAGCAGACAGCACAGAGACAGCGTATGATGTATGTAGAAAGGCATTGATATCACCCCGCGAACCTTACTTCATCTACAAGGTATTTCAAGGACACGCGGGCACAGCTATGTGGCGCGTACTGTACTATTGTATTCAACAATATTCTACAGTCATACAACCTTGAGAGAAATTCTTTAAAATTTTAATCTAAAAACCAATAATTTGGTATAAAATGATTCAATTTAGGGGAAATTATGACCACGCTTTTCGATATCGATTCTAAATAAAACAAAATCGTGAAGGTTTTTCAAGGTTGCGAGGTCTCAGAATTTATCCATGGGCATTATCATGTAGCGTTGTATTATTTTAGCAATTGTAGCGTGATTCGCATAATAATAGAGAAATAACAAATTACTGTAAGATGATCATCACACCAGCCGTGCCTTGGGCTGCTGGGGGAAAATATTCATTGCATTGGCAGTGGATGGGAAATTGAGAGTGGAAACTGTACGAATCCCGCAGAAGTAATAAAGTGGAGAAGAGTGTATATTCCTGGGCAAATAATGAGAGGTTGGAAGGATTGGATGGGTTGGGGGAGGGGGAGGGGGTTGGGCTCGTTGAATAGCGAATGTATCTTCTTTCCGATTCCGTCGCTCACGAATTCTAGTTTCAAATTTAGCATTCAGTAAAGCGCCAGAGATCGTTCAGGTTGGAAGACGTCTTCCTTTTCAAAATAAAACATGAAAAACGTTTCTCTCCACAAATTATCTCTAAAAAAATCCCCGAGGAACGCCATATACTGAATGTACGAATTCTTACCCTACCTACAAAACTGTAGTGGTGTATTGAAAAAATACTGCAATAATACATAATATCCTTGTAAACGATGGTGATATTCATAATTCGTATTCATATTATTGCTGCAATTAAAAAACACAAAAGTATCGCACATTTGGCGGCTCTGTTACATAGAAATAGAAGTACTGTACATATTTTTATACAATTTATTTCTTATACAATTTTATACAATTTATTTATTACATCTTTATTTCTATGCTCTAGTAGCGTAGTTGATTGGAGCGCTTGTCTGTGATTAGATAAGACTCTAACTGACTTCGTTTCCTGCTTGAGTTCGAATCTCATTCAGCCATGGATGTTTCTCATCATTCAACCGTTCACCTCATTACCCACGCACATGTCTTTAGACGTCCAGACTCAAGAGGGTATCATTCGCAATAAAAAAAGTAAAATTGAAGAAAATAAGAAACATATAAGAAGCATATTTTTCGAGTTAACAATAAATTAATTTTACAATGTATAACAAGTAGAACTACATTAATTAATTAAAACGGAAGTTTCAGCTGACTTAACAAGAAAATGTGAAACGATAATGATTTTTCTGCACAGCTCCTTCTGTTATATGGAGCTCATAACCTTTATGGTATAATTATCACATCATAATCTCATTACCCCTTATCATGTGAAAAATGTATGTGTGTTTCACTAAAACCTCCGTTAGGATGTGTGTTTTGCATTTAAAAATTGATTTTTCCTTCAACCTTGACGCGTGAGTTATCTACGAGAATTGAGCGTATCTATGAAAATGGGGTATAGAATTTATATTCCAGCTTTGTCAAATCGCTAATTTCAAACAAAAAACAGAAACCATCCATTAATTAAAAATATAAGCTGCGTTCTCGTAGGTCCTGTTTGTAACGGTGACCGAGAAGATTGGCCAGCAAAAAAGACACTGTTCTCTGCTGTAAGATCACTTCCTGGTGGTTCGGAACCCATCTAAAACTGTAGGTTCAACTCATTACCCACGCACAGGACTCAGACCTATGTGGGCTTCATCCTCAGAAAAAAAATATAATGATTAACTGTGTATTTAACTACTGTATCATGTTTTCTCCATACTATGACAGTGTTTTATCTCGACTATTTTCTATTGACTATATACATCGATTGATGCCCTGGTACAAGAGCAAGAGTAAATTATATTCAGTTCCCATTTGCCCCGTTCATTAAGGACTTAGTTTGACGCTGGGGAATCGCAACTTGGCAGATTACAATACATTGTCTGACACAATATCAAGATTATTCGAGGTGGAAGTTATTCCACTGGGGGAGGAAAACTAAATCTCTAATGAGCTAAAGTCGATGCAAGTGAAAACGTGGGGATCGGCGAACACGTGGAATAGAAAGGGTAGATACGGCTCCCGCTAAGCTATCAGCATAACATATCAGTTTGCGGATTAGTGCAAGTTAAAGTTTAGTTTAATTAACACGTACTACGTCGAGTCACTAGTGGTAAATTAATTGGTTACAGCCGGTAGAATAGATTTTTCAATATTTGAGTTCCAATACATGATTTACTTCACTGATAAAACCATAACAACTCAACCTCACTTCTGTTAGTACGTATTACTGTATGAAGAAGTAAACTAGTGAACAATTATTGAATTCATCTAGGCATAGAATTATTTAATTCATCTAGACATCTAGGCATAAACCCAATCAAATGTAAAAAAAGTAAAAGGGTTTTTAGCCTATAATAATCAATTATTAAATGTTAATGAATTAAACCTGAATACAATTCGGTTAACTAAGTTTTAAAAATTAATCAATGAAAACTAAAAAAAATATATTTGATGTTCATGAGTAGAGACTGAATGCAATATAGTTAACTAAAATAAGATTTAAAAATGAAGCAATAAAAACTAAAAATGAAAATAAGACCTGTTACATAAAATAATTAATAAATTGATAACGCGATTGATTAAGATGGAAATTAAATTGACAATGTCAACATGAAGACAAAGGATAATAATTTAAAATATTAGGTAATTATCCATGCTTTATTAAATGATAGCTTGTCGGTTAAAAGGCGTTCATCAATAACCTCGCCTTTGTTCAATGCTCGTTACGTGCATTAGTCTCACTTTACACACCAATTACAAATCTTTAATTGAAAATTACATTAATGTACGTAAAAAACACTTTAAAATGCTAGATTATATTTAGAGCTCCATCATACGTTCTATTGCAACCAGGTATAATATACCCAAATGAAGATGTACATGCAGTAATTGACCCAAGGTGGGTATAAATGCTAATTTCAATTTAATTTATTTTCAAAAAGATTACATCATGTGGATGCGACAGGCAAAGTCCAAAACCGCACTCCACAAGACATACACAATAGATTGAACTAATTAAAAATTTGACAAAAATCAAGAATTGAGATATTGTAGTATTTTATAGTGAATCATTTCAAATTAGAAAGCACATGAAAAAACCAAGTTCAGAAATATATAAATTTAATAATATGTGTATATTATGTTATTATTTTTTTATATTATTTAATAATATATTAAATATATTATTTAATAATATATATTATAATTTAATAATAATACTGTATAGTTGGATTTGAAATATTTAAAGGAAAATTCCCTACCCTACATTCACCATCTCCTATTCTCATCTTTCCTAAGCATATCCGCAAATCCAATCCATTGCCCTACTATGTACTTTTCTTGCCTGTTTTTTTTAGTTTTTTTTAGGATGAAGCCCACATAGGTCTGAGACCTATGCGAGGGTAATGAGTTGGACCTACAGTTTTAGGTGGGTTCCGAACCACCGTTGTGTCATACACAACATTTAAGAGTATTTCAACTCTTAGTATATTTTGCCACCTCTTTAACACAAAAAACTCATAGACAAGTCACTGAACAGCCAAGATAAAACTTGGAATTACACATTTATCAATTCTTCCAAAACATAAAACTTTCAGCTCTTTACACTAATTGATGGAAAGTGAAATTGGTGTCTGCAATTTACTAATAAAGAGAGGAGATCAGCTGATCTGCGGGTGAGAAGGGGAGGGGAAGAGTGAGCGTCCGGCTAACGTACGGGATGCTGTGGGTCTGTCTGTCTCTTTTGGACAGTGACGTCACTAGGTATACGATCAATAACCTGGCTGTGAGGAGGACAGAGGAGAGCGTACGGCCGGTGTCTGGTGGTCCAGTCACCAGTCCTCCTCCAGTCTCCAGACCTCCTCCAGTCCTGGAGCCTCCTCCAGTGCCACTGCTGATTCCTCCTCGTATCACTGCTGAATGCTGAATATGCCTCTGATACAGACGTGCTGACTGCAGCCGCGGCTGCTATTATATACATTGCCAAGGCACGACTCTTGTTAGCGATGACCGAATACCAACTTCTTCCATCTAACCACGGCCGACGTTGTCGTGTCGCTGAACCCGCCGCCTCCTCAAACCCCAGACTCCTCTTCCTAACCCCTCCCCGCCCTTCCCAACACTGACCCCAACAACTGACCCTCACTCGCTCTCTAGCATCTGGCCAACCAACTGCAACATTGCACATTGTTGCAGTTGCCTTAGATTGGAACAAAAAATCCAAGACAGCGTGTAATACGAATAATCTTGAATTTTATCTTAAGAAGCCCTCTTACGTTTGAGCCAAGTTCTATAATCATTTGCCCCTTCACATCCAAAGAGAATCAAATTTAAACAAATTTGAAAGAATATTTGACGAAGAGAGCCCTTTATAATATAGAAAAAAAAATTTCCCCAAGTTGTTGACTTTTACAATAAATATTGTATTTATTAGATGTAGTACGGTAACTGGAACTCTGATAGTTATAATATTAGTTGTTGGTTGTATTATAAATAGTAGTCTAGCAGTTGTTCAAACTTTTGAAAAATTTCTTTTATATATTTACTAAAATATATTTTATAATTTGACACTATTCAATGTACAAAATTGTGTATGAAATGAATAAAGAAATACTTAAATGAAATAGTAATGGATTAACAAGAACACATTGTTGCAGTTGCCTCAGATTGGAAGAACAAAAAATTAAATATAGCGAGCAATAGTCACGGGTTAACAGGAACAACATATTCTCTAGCATCTGGCCAACCTAGGGCAACACTCAATTGCACATTGCTACAGTTGGCTACAGAACAAAAAATTGGCAAAATACAAAACAAAGTGTAAAATAGTCATCAATTTATAAAAAGTAAAAACATTGTTGAAAAAACACAATGTTGTTTAAAGCCTAGCAAATACATTTGCATACTTTACATCATTATTATAACATTTTTTGGAGGCAACGCCCACATGAGTCTGGATACTTGTGCGAGGGTAATGAGGTGAGTGAATGAGGTGAATGAAGAGATCAATCATGGCTGAATGAGATTCGAACCCAAGGCTGCAGGAACGAACCCAGCCAGAGTCTTATGAAGCACTCCAACCAATTGTGCTTCCAGAGCCACCAAATGTGCGATATTTTTGTGTCTTGTAATTGTAGCAATAATATGAATTACGTTTAATATGAATAACGTTTCTCTTTGCCTATATATAAATGTACATGGCAAAAAAGAATGTGTCTGCCAATTAATGAAAAAGACTAAGTTTAAAATTAAACTGGCAACACCGCTAGCGGTTTCATCTTTTTACTTGTAAAACAGATATAGTGACCATAAATGATGTTCCATCTTTTCATTATAATGAATTAATTCATGATCTATTTAACAATCAATCTAATAGAACGATGAATCCAACTCATTACCCACGCACAGGTCTAAGACCTATGTGGGCTTCATCCTCAAAAAAAAAAAAAAAAAAAAAAAAAAAATTGATTGATGAACCTATTATTTTTAAAACGTTGATAGATGAATTTTCATTGAATCTGTGAATCTACATACTGTATGTACAGGTTCCCATATTAATTACAGTATTGAAAGACCAGTAGAAATAAATTCTAATAATAAATAATAAATTTATTTCCATCCTTGAAAAAAGTAGTCTGGACAAAGTTCACATATTAGTAGATAAAAACAGAGTATTACAAACCAAAACAGAGTATTATAAGACAAAACATAGAAGAAATATCTAGCAATTCTGTACTGCATTCAACTCTAATTTCCAATCTTTCCACTCACATTTAATTGAAATTACAAAAGGTTAAAGTTTACAATGTATTATTAGATTGAATGATATACAAAGTAAAAACTCCAAACAAAACTTTAAAATTTTTACTACACCTACCACTTAATTATATTGCAAAGTTCTAATTTACACTCTTCACTCTTTTCTCCATTACTTACCATATGACATCCCCTCCCCCTTTACAATGAATATAAACTTTTGAAGCCCGACTTATTCATCAACGTTTGAATTGAAAAAGAGGGATTTATCTTACATATTTTACAGTGTAGGAGCAAAGAAGCCTACTACATGAAATCCCCTCCCCTTTACAATAGATGAATACTTTTAAAGCACTACTTATTAATCAACAACGTTTGAAATGAAAAAGATGGTTCTTTTTTACAGTTCTAGGAGCAAAGAGGACGAAGTTACAGAATGGAACTGCGTATTCCATCACAACTGATAGTGCAAGTTGACAGTAACTAATAAATTTCTTCCTATACGGGGCTGTGTACAGAGACTGGGACAGGCTGTTCCACTACTTTATAGAGAAAGGTGGCTAGCGGGCACCTCTCTATCATTTTTCATAACCGTACACTTTCTCCCGCCCTTCAAGGTGGGTTTCAATAGTGTGTGCTCCTGAGCGTTACCTTGCATCCTATGAGCTGTGACACACTAAATATTAAAGAAAAAAACACCCATAAGCCAGAACTATGAGAATGAATAAACATCGAGCAGATAAATAACAAGAAATGTGGTCGAACTATTTTTTCATTTCACCGTTATGAATACCACCTACCAGGGTTTCTTTCTCTCTACTATCTTCAGTCTTAACAGTCTATAATTAGATGAGAGATATGAGGATTTAACTCTCAGTAAAAAATGTTTATGGGTTATGAGTGTGTATATGAGAAGACTAAACTACTAAAGATTGAAACTCCTGTAATGTTTTTTTTTTTTTTTTTTTTTTTAGGATGAAGCCCACATAGGTCTGAGAGACCTGTGCGTGGGTAATGAGTTGGATGATGGTGATTTATGAGTTGGACCTACAGTTTTAGGTGGGTTCCGAACCACCGGGAAGTGATTTTCAGCAGAGAACAGTGTCTTTTTTGCTGGCCAATCTAATCGGTCACCGTTACGTTTTCTATGACGAAATACTTTATGAACAATCTAATATCAAAACTACACTGTATCTCTATTTAAATTATGATTTTCACTCACTTATACTGGAGATACTGGAGGGATGCATTTCACTTCTAAAGAGAAGTGAAATGATGAAGCTTCTCTATAAAATTGAAATGCATCACTCCATTATAAGTAAGTAAAAATCATAATTTAAACAGAAATACCATGTCAGTTTTGATATTAGATTGAAATTCCATCTGATACTTGATACTTGAAAGTATCCAACTGGAAACGCAGCTGCGTCGTGGTCGTCATTGTTTTGTTAAGCCTCTACTCAAGGAACTCCTCTACCGAGTAGTATGGTCTATCCATCAAATATTTCTTCAGAGCCTCCTTGAATTTGTCCACTCTTTCAATTTTCCGTATAGCAGTTGGAACCTTATTATATATCTTGGTGCATAAAAATCTAGGCCCATCCCTCCCTAGAGATGATGTCACTTGTGGTATGTGAATATTTCCTCTTTGTCTTGTCAGGTACTGGTGTATTTCCTCATTTGTCCTAAACATTTCGGGCTTTCTTTTCACTATTTTTCTGCAAAATAGATCTTCATGTTTTAAATTACATACCTATTACTATAAATAATGTAAGTAAGTAAAAAAATTTTATTTTCATTAAAGTTTTACAAATAATACAGTATAAAGAATATTATGGAACTTCTAGCCATCTGAACCAATAGTGATGGCTAGCACAATTTTACAAACAAAATAAAAACTTTAAACAGTCATGACATTACGAATGATGACATTATGATGAATGATGAATGTGTGATGACATTACGAATTTGTATACCAGAAAAATATATACTGAAGATTAAAATTCTGTGAACACATTTTTTTTGGGTGATAAAGCCCACACAGCTGTGAGACCTGTGCATGGGTAATGAGTTGGATGATGGAGATTGATGAGTTTTGAATTACAGTTTTAGGTGGGTTCCGAGCCACCGGGAAGTGATTTTACAGTAGGGAACAGAGTTTTCTTTTTTTTAGGTGGGCTCCGAACCACCGGGAAGTGATTTTACAGTAGGGAACAAGTTTTTTTATTGTTTGAAATATGTTTTTAATGATTACATACCTGTTAATATACCTATAATGTAACAAATGTCATAATAGCTTACTCACTTATGAGGAGTCTCGTTCCTTCTTTAATTTTATGGGGAGGATCAGAAGGCAGAATACAAAAATAACGGCTATAGCATTAGATCGAAAGGTTTCCGATTAGAAGAGGATATAAATTATATTATACTGTACGACATAAGGTGTTTTTATTTTTAGATTACGTCTTGGAGACTCCAGTTAAGGAGTATAAGACAAGTCAGATCAACAATATTATACACTAGATACCATAATTACTTCAATTAGTTGAGGTGAGGCTTAATTTTGATGTGAAAGGAACTCTTGTACACTATAAAAAGCTTTATCAACTAAATTTTAGGTTACTTTAAGGTGTTAGAGTAAGGTATTCGCTAAGATGTTAGAGTAACTAACATGAATCGAAAATCGAAAGCAACGGTTGTCTACAGCCTCACTATTTCACAAGCACAAGAAAAACAACTTGCTTGTTAAGAAAAATTAAAAAAAAAAACAACCTATCGCTTACTCACCGTTCACAATCTCTCCCCTAATGTATGTTACTTTTTCAACACCTGTGATCACAAAGCAATATTCCGCAACAGTTTTCTCGCATTCGAGGGAATTCTGTGAATTAAAAGTCTGTATTTTATCATCATAATTGTGATGTAATTAGTTTAACACATACTTTTCAAATCCATAATTTTTTACGATCTTTTGGAAGTTGAAACTGGCTTATCTTTTTCTGGTCTACTTGAAATCATTGTCTTATGAGAACAAAATATGGATACACCGATTTCAGTATAAGAACCATTCAAAAATGCACAACTCATTATAAAATTATTGAAATGTTCAGCAAACTTCAAATATCTGCTCATCCGCAGACATCTAAAATGTTCAGCCCGTCACTCCAAAGAGCTCCACTCATTTTAGAATGGCTTCCAAATTAGTTATTCTTCACATCCATCTAACTACATGATGAACTAACACAAAACTCGCCTGCTTGAAGTTAGTTTTCACGGCGTTGACTCGTATCACTGAGCAGTGCGACCCTTTTGTTCACGTCAGGTGACAAGTCCCTTCCAGTTAGCAAATTTCAGTGAGTTTGAAAGTGTTATTAAATCATTCAAACATTCCGTTCTAAAGTGTGTGTGCTTAGTGCAATGTTAATTGGACGAGCGTATTTCAGGAATGCTTGGCTGTCAAATTAACAAATTTTGGTTGTACCTTCCAGTAATATACAACTGTATCCACCATGGGGCTACATCATGATTAATTCACATTCTGGATTTGATTACTAACTACTGTCCCTAATATATTATGTTACCTGAATTAACTAGCCTAGTCTATAAATTATGGTTGCGTAAACTGCATATGGATACACAGAGCTTAGCATTATGGGAAAGATGTGTTTTAATTATTCCATAGAAGTGATAAAAAAATTTGAATTTTATTTTTTGTTTTTGAAAGGTAGCGTTAGCCCGACAGCCCGTGACTAAATTACCCTGAAACCATGCTCAGCGAGCGGCCAATCACTGCCTTATAAAATTTTATAATAATTGAATACGTTTGATAACAAATGTAGCTATGAAAACAGCAAATAAAAATTAATGTACAGGTTACTTGAATTTTATTACGAAGAATAATTATTAATAATAATATAATCACAATTAATCAATCACGATCATCCAACCCATTACCCACGCACAGGTCTCAGACCTATGTGTGCTTCATCCTAAAAAAAAAATTATGTGAGTGTTGTTATGAAACTACTATAAATACCGTAATCAACTTCATTATTCAATAAATAATAATGTAGTACCATCAAAACTCGTAAACATTCATAATACACCATGGTGTTCACAACACTGTAAAAATATTATTATAGTGGACACAGATTAAGACAAATGTCATGATTGGTTGAAATTTATTTAGTACGATATTCAGAAATTTTTTAATTTTGTTGAATACACTGTACAGCACTATTTTCATTGCTAGCATGATACAAATGCAGATTTGAAATAAATAAATTCCTTCTAAAATTAAGGTACAGCATTATTGCCTACTCCTACTGTTTTGTAAAAGAAGCACCTTATTTCAAATGATTGATGATTTTTGTCTGGTCGATAAGACACATGTTTTCCATTTGTTCTTCACTTATGTTGCTTATTGGGAGGCTGTTTCTTGTTATAATGGGCGGGGCTAGTGTCAACCAATGACAGGCCTCCAACGTGGAGTGCGACCAATGAGAGACTCCCAGTCTATGAACCAATGTATTAGAATAAGAAAGGTTATACGTACTCTGGATTACCTACTTCAGCTACTCTTATTTTTTATCCCGTATGTATTTTTTAATTTTTTTTGTATTTTGGTTAAGTTCGATAGAGATTAAAAATGGCGCGACTTTCGAAACTACAGTCTAGAATGTTAATTAATTTAGTATTATAGTACAGTAGAAACAATTAGTCTGGGCGCGTGGCTCTGGTTTCACTACTAGCCGTCCTGTTAAAAGTTGACTAGATGACCTTGAAGACATCTGCAGCGTCGCACGGGCCACATGTTTTTAGAAATGAGCGATAAACACTCCCCTCGCCTTTTGGCTGACTACCAAACGGCCGTGCGCCCAGACTAATTCTTTCTACTGTACACATTATAATATATGTATATATACTATACGTTATATATTATTATATACATTATGTATATGTATTGTTATATACATAATATATTATGATACATCTATATCATCTATATTCGGATATCTACCACAATATTATCATCACCAATACTAATAAGAAATTCTCCGATCCCGTTCAAGTTCTCTAGAAAATGATAACAAACCCCAAGTTTTAATGATAAGATATTACAGTGTTGTTTTTGTTGAATATTCGTTCATTTGCACCGTCATGGTTTCCTTATAATGATGGGAACTACCTATCACTCCATCAATACCATTGGTTCAGTTACGAACACTGGATTACAGGCAAATTATGACGTCATCACCCATCAGCCAACAGTGACATCATATGCAGAAATTGTGGATTGTGGAGATTTACATCACACAATTCAGCCACCAAATGAAAAGAAGTAGGGCAAACCAGCAGCAGCACAGATTAGTACGATACAGCCCGCGCCAAATAATCCCACCATTCAACGATGAATCTGCTTCACACAGAAGATTGTTGGCCATTGTTTTGGTTGAATGAACGGAAGTTACGTTCTCAGATCTACTGGCATAGATTCTTCGATTCGTGTCTGATGTCTGAATCGTTCGTTTTTCAGCATGTGCCGCTCTGATGAACGGTGGTCTAACTAAAAAACTTGACAGTGAATCCATCAACATCGTTCAATTGGATTAGTGGAACATTTCACGGCGATGGGAATTCTCTCGAATATGAAACAATTTATCTTGTTTGTTTTGTTTTCAATCAGTTCAGTTCAGTCGTCTATTATCATGGAATACATTTCAACTAGGTTTTTCTAGGATGTAGCCCACATAGGTCTGAGACCTGTGCGTGGGAAATGAGTTGGATGGTGGTGGTTGATGAGTTGGACCTACAGTTTTAGGTGGGTTCCGAACCACCGGGAAGTGATTTTACAGCAGAGAACAGTGTCTTTTTTGCTGGCCAATGTAATCGGTCACCGTTACAAACAGGACCTACGAGAACGCAGCTTATCTCTATCTGATTGAACAGATACCTGCTACGGCTCGCGGCTATCACTTCCCAGTTTTATTGTCCCAAAGAATGTTGTACAATATAATATTAGTATATTAGTTTGAATTCCGGTTGTTTCTCAGTCATCCGGTAAATAATTCATTCAAAATAATTCATAAAATAATTGATTCAAAAGCGGCCCTATGACTTGTTTCACACCTATCCTACAGTCGGGTAACTCGCGTTGTTTACCCATTGTATCATAAAAATGGAGCGCTTCACAATCACCCGATTTTAAAAAGCATATTATGATGCAATGTAATTATGCCGGGTGAACGACACCGGTTACCTGACTGCCGGCTATATGTGAAACATGCCTTGTTAGTATATGAATTCAATAAACTAACAATTTGTGGTTTAATAATTCAAATGACAGGACAGAAATAGATGGAGAGCATCCATTACTACATTATTAGACTCTGGACCACATAGGCAGAGCATTGATGAAGATTGTTGATGATGTTGGAAATATATATCACATAGTAATTTACAATATTTCAACTAACCAACATATTTGAACAAGCAAGAAGACAGAAGAAAGAAATATGTAATTGTGACAACATAGAACAATCAACTCCAGATAGCACCTTATCTTCAATTTTTTCTGGATAAAACCACCAAGTTTTACTAACCTACTGCATAAGCAATTTTGAACAGTTCGATTAAAAAAATTAAACCCAAAATGTTTTTGATAATCCTCTATAAACATCAGGTATGTTCATCTGACATTTTGGTTCTCATATGTTGAAGGCAAATTCAAGTGAATAAATAATAATAATAATAAAAATAATGATAATAATAGTAATAATAATAATAATATCTTTATTTCTGCATAATGATAATACAAAAGCTTTATTACACATTTTTTACAAGTAGCACTGTACAATAAAAATAATAATCTTGGTAAATTTTTATAAAATGCTGTATTCAGCGTTAAACATTTAAATTTAACACTGTTTTCAGAGATATTGTAGAACTGTTCCATGATTGAATAATAACACAGATATTGTCAATTTCTACTAGTAGAAATTGACAATATCTGTGTTATTATTCAATCGTTAAACATTTACTTGCTTAGGTTAAATGTGGAATGTTAAATGAAAATAAATATCCAAAATGACGAGAGAGCATACCAGGTGTCTATAGAGCCTTATTTGTTAAGATGGTATTCTATTCTTTAATTTATTGAAGGAGAGAAGAAAAAAGATGGTTTTTATTATTATCACGAACATTTATGATGAATAATTAAAGCCACAGGCTAGACATAAACTCCGAAAAGTTCACTGTATGAACCATTACTGTACTTCAAAGTACTTACTCTAAACAACATAATTATAGCAATATGCCCATTCCTTGGAAAATTCCCGCCATTCACACGGTAATTGATACCTCTCCAAAACACACCTCGGTCCTAGGGGAAGAATTATGAAATTATGCAACCAGATAGCTGACCAGCTCAAGTTATAAAAAATCGATTCAAAAGATGGTAACAAAGCTTCAGCGCCGGAATTTTGCCGTCAGTCAGTCGGGATTTTGAGGTCGATGAACGGACAGCCGATCCTTATGGAGCCATGTGCTGTGGTTAGCCTTAGTTCACGGGCAGGAATTTTTCGAAAAAAAATCTCCTCCTCCTTGATCTTGAGAGTAACAAGGCGATTGACGGACTACGGTAACGACGGCCGTGAACGTTCGACAGATAATTCAGAGCGAATAAATTAGCCAAGCATCAAACTAGTTTCTTATCATCCAAGATCCTTGAATTTTTTTCACAAACGAAATTCAAATTAGAAATAAGAATCCCGAAAACGCCTTGTTATTTGCATTGCCGGCAAACGAAATTATACATTTTCCCTTGAACGAAAAAATCCTTGGCCAAGGCCGAGAAAAACGATTAGATCGCGCTCGTCTCTCGTCTGCGGGACAATTGAAGAAGATGTCTGCAGCGCAGCCATTTTGAACAAAGGCTTGTTGATAAAAATAATTCACGGTATGATTTCAACGATCCATCAGCGCTGATTAAATCGCCAAGATGAAACATTGCAGAAAACAAAATTACTGTTGGAAAAATTCCCAGATTTCTTTCTAAAAAAATATAATTAATCTTTTATTATTTTGGAAAAATTATTGTTTTTGTATTCGAAATGACTATTAGTTACAACAGCTGTGATTCAATATTATATGATTCAGTATTAGAATATGAAATAATATAGAAAATATAGTCTAGTATAAATATAATATACATTGTCATTATAAATATAATATAAACTTAAAAAAAACACTTTTAAATGGAAATTAACTCACGTTATGGCGTGACGGCCGTTTCGCTCTGTTGTCTAGAGCATCGTCAGACGACCCACAGTACACTCAGGGTCGTCTGACGATGCTCTAGACAACAGAGCGAAACGGCCGTCACGCCATAACGTGAGTTAATTTCCATTTAAAAGTGTTTTTTTTTAAGTTTATATTACATATTAGTGGAAACAAGATGGATCTTCAACATCATATAAATATAAGGTGCATGATTGATGTGATGACACAAGCGAAAAGGCTGATTAAACGAATCTGGTCTAAACAGGTCTAGAAGAGAGCTTGAGTGACATTAATTGCATGAAAAATGACAGCCAAGACTTTCTTAGAGTGCTCTCGTAGACTACCTCTCTTGTAGACTGTCTAGCTTGCTCTACGAGAGCGCTCTATGGCTCGTTTGTCCTGGCATCAAGTCTGTTGCCAAAAAATTTGTTAAATATGCTTCAGATTTTGCTGAATTTCAGATTTTGGTTGAAATTAAAACATTATTGATTCAACAAATACTGTTTGAAAGCTGGATTGAGAAATTTAGCCTAATCACGTACACAATATGATTACATAAGCTATTCAATTAATTTGGAGCTAAAAATCAAACTAGTTAAGGCTGTGCGCCAGCTACCATGACTCTGATCAAGTCTCGAGTCCCGACTCAAGGCAACAAACAAACGAGTCTACAATCGAGTCGAATCGAGTTTGGTCCGGTTTTGAATCACTCTGGTGGATTAGTTTGTAACTAGCTTTCCATATCCCTGAAACGTTGCCAGATCTCTCGGCTCACGTCTACTCCCCTCTTCGCCCGGTCTGACTAGGCCTTCTTGGGAGGGAGGCAGAGTCGTTCTACTACTCATAATCTAGTAAAGCAAATTTAGTTTCCAAGCCACAGTTATTCTAATACCTGAGCTTTCATTCACAAAAATAATCTGATATGTCTGACGGCTAGATAGCCTGGTCAGTTTGAGACCTCTGTTCACTTCGGGTGGCATGAGTAGTTTGTACATTGTTTTGTGCAGTGTTTTATTTTTAACCTAATATTGTACAGAATTCTACAATAATAAAACTAATTTTTGTTTTATGACAATTTTTGTTTTATGTAAGGAGTTTTTTCTTGTGTTGATAATGGCAAAGCAAAGCATTAGTTGGGTCATGACTTTCAATATTTTGTTTTTTATTTTTCAATTCACCCAGGGTTACTCCTAATTCAGTCATATCCTTTCTAATTTCCTTTTTGTCTCATACAACATTGCTAGAACGTTAAAACAGATAAAAACACAAAATCACATTCAAAATTAGCCTTCCTATCTATAGCAGTGTGTCATTTAAAGCTGTCTATAAATTGTCTACAAAGTCTTGGCCCTTTCATAAAAATCCTCAAACCTATATAATAATGGATTATTCATCAAAAGAAGTTTCAGTCTATGCTTAAAAATTGGATATGGCAGATTTTTGAAGCTCTGTGGAATGGCATTGAACAGTTTTACACTTCTAAAAAGAAAAGTCTTTTGTGTGTTTGAATAATTGTAACGGTGAGTAATCAAGTTATTTCTTGTGTTGTGAGTATGTATCACCCCCTATATAGTGAAGTTTTCCAAATTATTTTTCACATAGATCAAACATTGTAAAACAAAGAGGGAAGGTAGGGTCAAAATTTGAAGCAGTCCATGTGGAAATATAATAATTTCCCCGGGTCCCTGGACCCACTATTCGATTATGGTGGGGGGGGGGGGGATTACTATTACTTACTTGAAAACCACCAACATTTAATGTGTACAATGCAACATTAAAAATATTTTTCCTATAACTGCTCGTAAAGTAGTTCTTAACGTACTGAAAACTAATTGTAAAATACCTCTTTACTGCTCCGCAACCGGTAAAGTACTTTATGCTCGCCAGCTGTTTTCTTTACGCTTCTATTTTGATTTTGATGCCTTCTGGTGTATCACGGAATCCATGAAATTCACATAACTTCAACAATGGCGAACGCTAACCAAATCCGCGCATGGTCTGTGATGTTACAATCTACAAGCTTTTATTGTGTTGGAATCCAGAACTGCAGTTTTAGGAGAAATATTGTATGCAATTCGCGCGTGAAGCTTCTTTATCGCTCTCGCAATAGTTTCTCGCCAATGTTTTGGCTCGAGCGATAAAGTCGCGCTTCACGCTCTTAAGAAAAAAAAATCTATTCGCTCATTAGTCAGTTAAAATTAGCTGACTAATATAGCCAATTTTTTGTTAACTGATTTATTTTGAAAATTTATTATTTTTTGCCTATTAAATTTAATTGTGTTGTAAGTATAACGTTATTATTCTGTAGCTTTCGACACTCAATGTAAACATGCTTTTCTTAGGTTTTTATGATTTTTTAGCCAACCAAAATAAGTGTTCATATTAAGAGTAAAATTGTAAGACATACAGTAAAGATACACCTAATAATTTCATGATTATAAAAAATAGTTTCTGATTGAGTAAAAAACGGGGGCCATAGCGTGAGTTTTTGGCGCCCGAGGCAAATATCTTAGATTTTGGGGAAATTTATTAAATTTGGAAAAATAACTAATAAAATATAAGAATAAAATTGATTATTATAATCTGGAGAAGGCTGTTTTACAAATAACACTTTATTACCTCATATTCAAAACATACTATAATATTTTTTGTAATTTTCAAAGCCAATTGGCAAAGCAAAGCATTAGTTGGGTCATGACTTTCAATATTTTGTTTTTTATTTTTCAATTCACCCAGGGTTACTCCTAATTCAATCATATCCTTTCTAATTTCCTTAATTATCTTCTTAAGTTGAAATAATTTTAGTTATTTTTTTGCAATTATACTCTCCATTTATTTCCAAAGAATCACGTATATCTTTCAATTTTTGTATGTCTTTCACTTATGTCTCAAGTTTTTAAAGTAAAGTAAAGTAAAATTCAGTAAAGATACACCTAATAATTTCATGATTATAAAAAATAGTTTCTGATTGAAATAGTTTCTGATAAACCTTTATTGCAGCAACTCCTGAGTTCGTCAAAAGCATTGCAAATTGTCATATTTAACATCAAAATAATTTTGTCTCATACAACATTGCTAGAACGTTAAAACAGATAAAAACACAAAATCACATTCAAAATTAGCCTGCCTATCTATAGCAGTGTGTCATTTAAAGCTGTCTATAAATTGTCTACAAAGTCTTGGCCCTTTCATAAAAATCCTCAAACCTATATAATAATGGATTATCCATCAAAAAAAGTTTCAGTCTATGCTTAAAAATTGGATATGGCAGATTTTTGAAGCTCTCTGGAATGGCATTGAACAGTTTTACACTTCTAAAAAGAAAAGTCTTTTGTGTGTTTGAATAATTGTAAATCAAGTTATTTCTTGTGCGTGTGTTGTGAGTAGGAATCATCCCCTGTATAGTGAAGTTTTAATGTAATAATTTCCCCGGGCTCCTGGACCCACTATTCGGTTGTTGGGGGGGGGGGGTTACTAGGGGGGGGGGGTTACTATTCCTTGCTTGAAAACTGAAAACCCCCAACCTTTTACAGTTCCACTAAAGTTTTTATTGAAAGGCTCTCTGTTATCTATCAAAGAAGTCCTATAATATAATTCCAGTCACAATGTAAGCTCTCCAATAATGTCATCATATTTTATGATTAAGATGCAGTATGTGGATATATATTATATTATATTAAGATACATGCAGTATGTGGAACAATCGCAAGAATCTTTTATAAAGAAAAATTTGTTTCCTTCGTTTGACACTAGAGCCCTCTCAAATTTTGTCCACGCTTTTGATGGACAAAAATTGGTACAAAGCTGGAAGTTCTTTTAATCCACTCTAGGTATTCTAAAAGAGAGTTCTCTGAGTTATCAAAAGTTGAAATTGAAGAATATGAAATTCTACGTCGATTGATGTATAACAATATATCCGTTCAATTGTTCATTCACAATCAATTTTCAAAAATCAGGTATTTTTATCTCCTTTGTGAAAAATAAGTCACCTAATTTTTCGTTGCATTTATCATGTAAATGCTCACTCCAACACATAAAAAGTTAGAGGTAAGAAGTTTTAGATCATTGAATTTACTTTCAGAAGATTTCTCAATTTGAAAATTTGGCCAATTTTTCGATAAGTAGAAAAACCTGAATCACTGTATATCAAACCTGAATCAATTAGGACAGTAACCAAGTTTCATAAGCAAGTGATATCAGGAAAAACATTTAGTAGTTATTTTCTCAACGAATTCAAAAATGTAGTTGGTGATTATAGAATAATTAAGATAAAGTGTATTTATTCAGTCAGAGAACGAATTTGCTGAAGAAGTCAGTATTGTCAGATAAATTATAGTCAGTCAGACAAATGTAGAGTAGGTAACACAAATCGATAGTAAATGTTGAAAGTGCATATTCGTTTTATAGCTGATGATGCACACATGAGTCCGAGACTTGTGCGTGGAAAATGAGGTGAATGATAACACATAAATGCCAGATGGAGGAGCGGGATTCGAACCCACGACCGCTGAACGACAGCAAGCTGAAGTTGCGACGCACCAATCAACTGCGCTAAGCGGCCCGCCAAATAAGTGCAATTATGTGTCTTTCAAAGTGCACCAAGATAAAAAAAATCTAAAATTGATGGAAACAAAATGATAATTATTATTTTGCTTTTTTTCTCATTTTTATTTTATACTTTTATACTAAGATCATTTCGTTATGAAATTGTATTTTATTTTATAGTACGGTATAATATGTTCACATATTGTTTTGTTGAAACTGATTTTAAAATGTGAAGGTATGTATGTGATAAGTTGATTGATGAATTGTATAATAATCACAGCAAGTTACCAAAGACGATGAAATTGAATGTTCGTCTGTGGCAATAGGTAATTAATATTTACGCGGACGTTATTTCAAGATGTGAAGTTGAAATCCGCTATGGTTACACCACCCAGATGCAGGTAAAACAGCTTAGATGCTAATAAAATTTTACATCTAAGACTGAAATGAAAAATGTTTTTTCTTCATTGCCTAATTTTTGTGTTAAATAATATAACACAATTATAATATTGAGTATAATAATATACTACTCAATTGTAATATTTATATTTTCTTTTTTTTAGTATTTCATCTCATCATTTGTAGTAAATTTCTGTTTGTAGAGCAACTTTTTCAATTACACTTCTACTACAGTTTTCGTTGGAAGCCTATTTATTATCTATCAAAGAAGTCCTACAATATTATTATAATCCCATTCACTATGTAAATTACCCAATAAACCATAATGTAAATCACAAGAGTAAGGTACAATATATGGAACAATCGCAAAAATCTTATAAATAAAGAAAAATTCGGTTCCTTCCTTCGGACACAATTTGGCATTATGTTTGTTTGAGAGAAAAAGAATGAGGGTGAAAGAGAGTGATATAGCGGAAAGAAAATGTGAGTGCTACTGGAGACGTGTCATTCAAAGCAATTATTTTTGTCGATCGCATAATTATTCAAGAACTGCAAATAAAATCCATCCGGTAGACAGGCGAGTGCCGGTGTTGCGCGTGAGGGAGCATTGATAAGGGCGAATGAGTGATGAACGAATATGATTCAAACTGGCAACATAGCAAGTCCTTGCATATGTGTGAGTGAACGTGCTTGCGCATTCGCATGAGGAAGTTGACTCTGTAAAACTGAAGAGAATCCAAGAAAACTTTGGGGCAACGTAGCTACCCAACGATTCAATTTGGATTTACAATAATTTCTCTATTACTAGGAGGGATATCAGGGATTTCAATGACATATTTTGTATTTCAATCGGGAATAAAGTTTTTCTGTAATTAAGGTTTCAAAAAAATGATTTTTTTTAAAAATGAAAATTTTGAAAAATGAAATACCTCATTACAAAAACAATAATTTGTTACATTGATCCTGGAAATTACACTTTTCTATTCACAACCGTTCATGATACTGGTTGCCCCCAAAAATTAACTTTAAGTGCTCATATCTCAGAAAATAATTGATGAATTTTTTTTTTATTTATTGCAATAGACTACATTTCAGTAGCCTAATAATCTCCAGTCAAAGAGACTTTAAAAAAAAAATATGACCAAAACCCTATTGCACAGCCTTAAGACCCTAGACAAAAGGTATATTGTCCTATTTCAATGGCTGAGACCCAACATAGAAGATAAAAGCTTCAAACCCTGCAGTGCAACACTTATGCTTTGCTTGTACTGTAGTGTACTGGAAATTTTAATTTAGTTTCATAGAAGGTCTACAATTTGGAGTTGTCAAAAGGATGTTAATTCTCATTAAGACCCTACAAAGAGACGGCCCTAATGGCAGAATGGTGTTTTGCTTTTCTGAGGGCTGACAAACTTAACTTTGTTAGTACCACCCCCAAGCTAACTAAGTCATTTTCTCTTCCACAACAATTCTTGATTTTTGAAGTATATCATTTTCTCTTCTACAATTCATGGTTTTTGAAGTTATTTGAATCATTTTCTTTTTTTTTTAATTCATGATTTTTTGGTTCTAGATGAAAAATCTAGTTGAATCGCTACCTTTCTTTGTTCGTACCATTCATATCTCTCAGCCCAGAACGGAATAATCATTAAAATATTAATTCCAATATATTTGAAATCTTGGAGTCTTTTCCAAATTATAAAAAGGGACTGTGCCAGCATATTAGAGTCGTACTGAATAGATAATTTTGTAGAATTTCACTGAATAATTGCAATCTCTTGTATTAAAATAATTAATTATTCATTCTAATAATCTTGTATTATTTGAAAGATATCTAGAAACTATGTAACTGCTATTATTGTGACAAGAATGTGTGTTGTGATCTATGTAACTGCTATTATTGTGACAAGAATGTGTGTTGTGACCTATGTAACTGTTATTATTGTGACAAGAATGTGTGTTGTGATCTATGTAACTGCTATTATTGTGACAAGAATGTGTGTTGTGACCTATGTAACTGTTATTATTGTGACAAGAAGGTGTGTTGTGATCTATGGAACTGCTATTATTGTGACAAGAATGTGTGTTGTGATCTATGGAACTGCTATTATTGTGACTAGAATGTGTGTTATGATCTATGTAACTGCTATTATTGTGACAAGAATGTTTGTCATGATCTATGTAACTGTTATTATTGTGACAAGAATGTGTGTTGTGATCTATGTAACTGCTATTATTGTGACAAGAATGTGTGTTGTGACCTATGTAACTGTTATTATTGTGACAAGAATGTGTGTTGTGATCTATGTAACTGCTATTATTGTGACAAGAATGTGTGTTGTGACCTATGTAACTGTTATTATTGTGACAAGAAGGTGTGTTGTGATCTATGGAACTGCTATTATTGTGACAAGAATGTGTGTTGTGATCTATGGAACTGCTATTATTGTGACTAGAATGTGTGTTATGATCTATGTAACTGCTATTATTGTGACAAGAATGTTTGTCATGATCTATGTAACTGTTATTATTGTGACAAGAATGTGTCTCATGATCTATGTAACTGCTATTATTGTGACAAGAATGTGTGTTGTGATCTATGTAACTGCTATTATTGTGACAAGAATGTGTGTTGTGACCTATGTAACTGTTATTATTGTGACAAGAATGTGTGTTGTGATCTATGTAACTGCTATTATTGTGACAAGAATGTGTGTTGTGACCTATGTAACTGTTATTATTGTGACAAGAAGGTGTGTTGTGATCTATGGAACTGCTATTATTGTGACAAGAATGTGTGTTGTGATCTATGGAACTGCTATTATTGTGACTAGAATGTGTGTTATGATCTATGTAACTGCTATTATTGTGACAAGAATGTTTGTCATGATCTATGTAACTGTTATTATTGTGACAAGAATGTGTCTCATGATCTATGTAACTGCTATTATTGTGACAAGAATGTGTGTCATATTTAAGCTTAAAACAAGTTTGATTAATTTTAGGAAAGGTTTCTAATTTTGTATTGATGACCTCTAAACCTTCTGCTATAGATAATATTCTGAATAACTTAATACAATAAAATAAATATCAATTGTACTTGATGAATATTATATCAAATTGACAAATAGTAATCACACTACCTCATTTCATGATGGACCATTCTCAGCTTACCTGAAACAGAATTTTGAAATTATCAGACCATTTTTTCAAAATGAATAAATATTTTAAATTACTAGAAAAATAGTTCAAAATCATCAATTGAAATACGTGAATTTTATTTGAAAAACCTCCTTTATTTAGGAATAGGATGGCCTCATCCTATTAAAAGAAATTATAATATAGATTATGTGGACAAACTATATTCTATAACAGTGTTATTTGCACTTGAACCAAATATTTAAGAACCTTTATTTAAAAAAAATTAAAATTGTGGGCTTCATTCTTCCCAAAAAACAAGTCTATTATGAGGTAAGTTTTGCACTTTAAGACCGATTCACACATATCGGGCGCGGCAAGGCAAGGACTCTGCAATGTCTAGAGGCTCTAGACCAGGGGTCCTCACTAGGATTTCTTAGAGAGCCAAATAGGTCCTATCAAATTTTACTCAGGGCCGCAATTACCAATTTTTCAGTTTAGGTCTTAAACGACCTAAATTTTAGGTTAATTAGAAAATATATTTTTCATATTGCATTACCGGACTATACTATGAACTGGCGTTAAATTGATTACAAACAATATGATTATAACATAAATTTATTATATCATTAAAGTAAACTACTTTTGAATATAAAAAGTAAAGAGAAATATATTTCAATTGACTCCTGGAATAGGTCTAATTGAATTTTTTAATTCTTTGAAGACGATGGGGAAAATCTTTCACAGCTCTCTAACATGGCATCTATGTTAGCAGGTTGGGAAGAAACTGAAATTCTCAAAATGTTGTCAACGTTCTCACTCGATCTGTACTTGTTTTTTTACCTGGATCTGTACTTGTTTTTTATGAACTTCAGTTTACTCAATGTAGATTCACAGACAAATTTAGATGCAGAAACACACAACATTTTCTGAGCACAGTCAAATAAGTTAGGAAATTTGTCCTTTTCAACTGCTTTCCAAAACTCATAGTTAGCTTATCCTTCTTTTTTTTCTTCAAAAATACTTTTAAGCTCGGTATCATGCAGAAGATCAATTAACTCGATTTTCAAATTCCTAGCTTTATTTCCAAAAATAGAAAGATGAGTTACATTTGCTGTAGTTATTGCCCATGGATTTTCCACCAAGCGAAATGGTTCTTGATACTTCCTGAAGTCACTAAACCTCACAGACATTACATACTTTAGGTCGGCCAACAGCTTTAGCAAATCAGAAACATCTCGACTTTCATCTGGATTTTCATCAAGCGTTGTAACAGAAGGAAAGCTGGAATAATCGCCGTTCGACAATTCTTCGATAACATATTGAGCTTTTGTTCCTGGGAAAACACAATACTCATCATTTTCGTTACAATTTAATTGTGGTCTCCTTGCAGTCGGGTCAGTGTTTCATTCATAATGCCCATTGCATCAGTGAGAATTGCTACTTTAAGCCACCAACTGAAATTATAAACATCAGGATATTCTTTATTCTTTGTAGCCAAAAACAGAGTAATCTCATGATGAATGCTGAAGAAACGTTCCAAAACTTTACCCTTACCCAGCCATCTCACTTTTGTGTGGTAAAGCACGTCCCCGTATTGCGATATGTTATTTTAAAAACTCTTGAATTTTTCTGTGGTTCAGTTCGTTTGACACGGCGCTGCTACCAATTAGTAAATAAGGAGAATAATAATATAATACCGTACCCGATAAGTGTGAATTGGCCTTAGCCTAAGCACTCTACTGAAGATGTTATATTCTTACCAAAATCAAGGTATAACAGAAGACGATTATCATCTAACTCCATGAGTTACAAAAATAAATTAATATATTCTAATGCAGAGCCGGACATGTATGTTGATCCATTTTATTGAAATTCAAGGAATCATTTCTCTGGAGTATAAGTGATAGTAGTTGATAATAGCTAATAAAAAGAAAGCCACTAGTCAAAACAGCCTAGGAACTATGTCAGTGTCACACGAGAGTGAATGAACATAACGGACTGACTATGTATTCGGTTCATTATAAAGAAGAAGGTTTATGATTTGATGTAGACTAAGAGAGACGAAATAAGATAAGAAAGAGAACGTGGAATGAATGGGAGAAGCAGTGTCGTAGGCTAGGCCACTTATAGTGAGTGACGCAAACAACCAATCACAGACAAGTATGCAGACGGCGGGAAAGGTGTACCGACTCAATACTGTGGTGTACCGTATCATCAACTGGGGACGGCACTACCGACTGCTGGTCTATGGACTACAGCACGGTGTGGACTCAAACACGACCCCGGATTGTAGCATGGCAACATGGTAACGGTTTTCCGGATTTGTCTAGAGAACCAACGCAAGGTTTCGCTTCATTCAACACCAGATTAACACTGAATACCGTTGCATTGCATCCGTAACCGAGTGGATTTTCGAATGCTTCATCTCGCAGCGCTTCTACTTCGCTGCAAGAAATTGGTCGTGCATAGTAATTTGGCATTAAATCTACACAAATCAAGTTCAACATCTTTCCCAAAAGGTAGCATTTAAGTAGAAGCAGCCTATTGTACCAATAAAGCTAGGTTTTTGTTAGTGGTTTGAGAAGCATCCATGTTTAAATTACAATAAAATAACCAACTAAAATGTCTTGTTCATTACATTGAACATATTAACACAAAAATGAAATGAAAAAAAAAATGATTCTAGTTAAACCAATACAGGTTTTAGGGAAGTGATAGCCGCGAGCCGTAGCAGGTATCTGTTCAGTCAGATAAGATAAGCTACAAACTCCTGGGTCCTCTTTGTAAGAGTGACCGATTGATTGTCCAACAAAAAGACTATCCTCTGTTGTAAAATCACTTCCCAGTAGTTCAGAAGCCACCTAAAACTGTAGGTTCAACTCATCAATTACCATCATCCAACTCATTACCCATGCACAGGTCTCAGACCTACGTGGGCTATATTCTCAGGAAAAACATTGGAATGGCAATTGGAAGAAGTTGGGACAATAATTTTACACTATATGGACAAGACTGATTATAATAAATTTGTAATTAATTAAATATCTAGATGAACGTAATTGGGTTTTTATTGAATAAAAATAAGCTGTATTAAGGCTTATGAAATATTGAGGAAACATTTAAAAATTGTTCACAATCCTGTATCATGTGAACGGATTACTGAGTATTATGGATTAATAAGTAAAACATTTACTAAAATTACAAGTTACCAATTTCCGTAATTGAAACAAAACAGAATTTTTGGTTCAATTACGGGTTTTTGTTACAGGACTGTGGTTTCGTGTTAACACATACTAACACCTACTAACCTAATAACAAATCTTCGGCTGTGACTCGAATTGTTAGTTTAGTGTAATTTGACAACTTCTGTTTTGTTTCAATTATGGAGAGATTTCACAATATCAACATCAGTTCAACTAAATTTGCTAATTTCAGTCTACACAAATCTGTTAATTTATTGATCAGCATAATATGTTGAATCCATTTTCAAGTTGTTTATATATTGTTACGGGTTCTATGTCTAAAATAAATAATATTTGCTACAATATATATAGTGAAAGATTGTTCATATTTTATTTTTTGTATACAAAAGAGAATTAAGAACATTTGAATTGTTTCTTTATCGTTTCCAATAAAAAAGATTCAAGTTTATATGGGAATCACCAGCAATAAAAATGATAATTGCCAGTTTTCGGTATTGAGTTCAGATGTATACAGAGTTTTATGTTTTTCTAAAACTATACAAATCGTTGAGCTATTAAAAGTCACAAGTTATTAAAAAATCGGAGTCTCCTTGATAAAACAATTTAGACCATATTTTATGAAATCGTCAAGTGATTATTTTATTTTAACAGTTTTATCAAGGATTTTGTCCGATTTGTTTATTTTAAAATAAAATTAGATACTGTAACTCACTGCTAGTATACAAGTATTACTTCTGCTAGCAGTGCCAATATTGTGTTTGATGCTAATAACTTAAGTTGATATAAGATGGCGTTTTTTACCTTTTCATTTTCATAACTTAATTTTTCAATAATTTTCTCGTTAAATTTCAGCTAATATTGTGGTATCTGTGAAATGTTTTTACTTCTCCAATAAGTCAATGTTTGATTTTCTTGTAAAAATACTTTTGACAATTTTTTTAAAAGGTAAGATGAAAACCGGTGAAAGATTTATAATTCAATATCAGTAGTCGGTAGTAAAAATTAGATTACTTAAAAAACCAAAAGTACAAATCATTTTAGAACAACAATTTAGAATGCACTTCAGCAAAATTACAAAGGCACTGGGATTACAATTACAAAGGCAATTGGATGAGGATTGACTAAAGCAACCTCCAAATCCTACAATGTCTGAAATTGATCAATTCAACTACTGCGACCATAAATTTTATCAACTGATAACACTTTCAAAACAATGATAACTATACAGATAAACGTTCTAAAATGCTTCCTACTGACTTTGGAAAGTAATTTCACTCAAACTGATGAAAGAAATAAGAAACAAAGATTCTCAACAAAGCAGTGCTTGAGGGGAAAGCTCTAGTATTTCTCATTGTGTCCGAAATAGAAAATTATAAAAAAAGCGCCCAGTTGTAAAACTCTGCCAGCATTTAAGTCACCACTGAAAAAGTCACTAGATTTATCGGAAAAATTCAAATTAAAGAATGTTTTAGGTTTTAGTTAATGAATGGTTATTTTTTATAATATTATTAAATGTTAATATCAACAATTTGGTACCGAGCCATTACTGTAAATGAATAAATAATAATAATAACAACAACAATAATAAGCGTATAGTTTTTATTGGTGGGGAGAGCCTCACAGAGCCAACTCGCAGTTTGAGCCATGTTTTGGGGAGCATTTAGTAATTAAGGAATACCCAGTATATGTAAGGATTTTAAAAATTTGCTTGCATTTAAAAGAAAAAAAGGAAGGCCTTCTGCTATAGGAAACATATGAATTTTTTAAATAAGCTCCATCATATGCAATTGGAATCAGATTTAAAGAAGTCTTTAGTTCCTCTTATTCATCTGGTACCGCCTTCATATGGATTAAGTTATCATTCATAAGAATAACATGTTTGAGAGAGAAGAACATTTCTAATATTTCAAATTGAGTATAATGACACGTAATTACTAAAAAAAATAATTATACAAATTTAATTAACATTGTTCTATAAATTCATTCATCAGACATGTGAAATTTAATCTGATTTGAGTAATCAGCTGCATGGAAAATAGAAACACAGTGAAGTGATAGAACAATGTATAGAACAATATTAATAATTAATATTGTTCTATAATTATTATATTTGTATAATTATTATTTATTTGGTAATTACTTGTAATTATACTAAATTTGAAATATTAGAAATGATTTGTTCCTCTCAAACATGGTATTCTTATGAATGATACTTATGGGGATGTGATACAGAGTAACATTGTGGGAAAAAAAAGACATGAAATAGACTGCGCAAATTGAATCAAGGGTTAGATCTGATGATTGTGTTTGATTTTGCGATGGTGATTATCATTGAGTACATCGAGTATATTTCTCTGGGTTTGCACTCATATTCTTGGGCATGAGGTCTACTCGCTGGGTCTAATGTCCACAGAAATACTATTTATAAAAATTAGGTCTGTGGACAAAAAATGTGGGTTGTTAATCTGTCGGTGCCGGAGTCAACAGCGGCTGGAGTCGGGGACGCCTATCAAACCCAAACCCACCCCGGAAACCACTACCATAGTCTGAAGTAGGAAAACAAAGATGGGATTAGTTTCGCCGCGAGATTTTCCAGCGCTTGTTGTCCGACCTTCCATTTCTAATTCGACTGCTCGTTGAATTTTCCGGTGCCGGCATCCAGAAGTCACTAAACCGTGACATTTGGAGCAGCAGAACAGCCACAGTTATTGACGACGACGCTTGACACTACTGGTTTGGTCCTGCTTTAGGAGAATACAGTAGAGCACACCACACTTGTCTAATCGGTTAAAGCGGTAATAACCGTCCCACTGTCAAACCATGAGAGAGGCAAACTCATAAAAAAATGTATTTATTGAATTAAATAATCGGTTACATCGTATGGTAGACTACTGGTATTTTAAGAATACAGTAAATCACACCACATTGGACTAATCTGTTAAAGCGGTAATAACTGTCCCACTGTCAACCCATGGGAGAGGGAAACTTATAAAAATAATGCAATTATTCAACCAAATAATCGGTTAAATCATAAGGTACACTACTGGTATTTTAAGAATACAGTCAATATTCACGTTAAATTTAACCAATACACCAATAAAAGCCATACGCATTTACTGTTTTTATTATTATTATTTTTTTTTTTTTGGAGGGTGAAGCTCACATAGGTCTGAGACCTGTGCGTGGGTAATGAGTTGGATGATAGTGATTGATGAGCAGGACCTACAGTTTTAGGTGGGTTCCGAACCAACGGGAAGTGATTTTACAGCAAAGAAAAGTGTATTTTTTGCTGGCCAATCTTCGGACACCCTTACAAAGAGTGCCCAGGAGAACGCACTTTCATTTTATTACTAAGAATTTATTAATATCACAATTATTAATAACGTTTAATACTATTAATAACGGTCACTAGCCAACCTGCATGTATACAACCTCGGTTCTCCCACATTTTTATGTTTGTTTTGGATCTATACGCTCCAGGCTTCTAGGGGATGCAATAATGGAAAAAGCAATGATTGGAGCCTCTAAAATACAACGATGGGATGACATAAAACAGATATCAGGCAAGCAGGAGAGGAAACGTTGATGGCTGAGTGGAAGTGGCGTTATCTGATCGTATTTATCCACTTCTCAACAAAACAGCCCTTGTAGGGCTTTCGCTTCCCCTGAAACTCCATTTCATTCTGTTCTGTCAGCTACCTTCTACATTACAGCCACCAATTCTCTGCCTAGTTTTTTGCAATTTTATTTCCGCCTGTCTGTGTAACTTTATAGAATTCTCTCTTTCATTTTACTGATTTTTGTTTAAGAAAGAGAAGCCTTAAATTAATAGCACACAATCAATCAAAAAATTGAGTCACTGAGTAGTGTTCAAGTGATTGGTAACTAAAATTGGGAATTGTGTATTTGACACGTGTTCATCCATTAACAGAATCAATCATAAACGACGAAGCTACAATTTTTAAGACTGACTGTGATTAGATTATCTTTCGTTATTCATGTAAATTCACAAATTTTGCATATGAATAGTTAAACAAAATTATCAACATCACATAGACACTATATTAAAATTGGATGATACTATTGTTTATCTTTCGTTATTAATGTAAATTTACAAATTTTGCATATGAATAGTTAAAAACAAAATTATCAGCTAAAATTATTAATTAAAGTAGCTTAATGATGACAGTCTAAGTGATGCAATTACATGAAATGACGAAGTTTGGACAAAGATTAGTCCAACACTTGACCGGTATAAATTAAGAGAGTTATTCTATTTGATTCAGTTGTGTTTCAGTATGAAAGCAGTTCATGATAAAAGTAGCAGGTGTGTTATTAAAATGGAAATAGAGAATATAAATTATAAATTGTAAAAAATTAATTATGATAAAAAAATTGTAAAAATTGTAATGGTGGTGGATGATGAGAAGAGGAGATAAAGTGATAATTTGAAATAGTTGATTTTGTACAAGTTTTCTTAGAAGGATTGTGGTGAGAGATGAAACATTTTTAAAGCTATACAATATTAGAGAAATATTATTTACAAAGTAGGTGAATGTTTTTGCGGTTTCATGCAGTTAGTTGCTCTAGGGTTGGACAGGTGATGGCAGATAACCAAAATAAATGAACTTGCAGTCACAGTTAGTTTTCAGAAAGGTATCTCACATTGTAAAATTGATAGAGAGGCCTCTTAGTTTTTGTGCAATACCCAGTAAATAATACTTGGAAAAAGATACAGATAGTATTCAATTTTGTCAACAAGAATTGACACACAAGTTTTACTTCTGCTGGCAGTGCCAATTGTGTTTCCTACAAGTAACTTGAGTTGAAATGAGATAACCTTTCACTTTGCCATTTTAACTAAATTTTTACATTTTAATAACTAAATTCTTCAATAATTTAATTGTTAAATTTCAGTACACCTTTTAATATTGATGTTTTTACTTCGTGAATGTTTGATTTTCTTGTAAATAAAATTTCATTTGTTGGAGGTAGCCTACTTTGAGGATTGATCCACAGGCTATTGATAGTAGGAGATCTGCTGACCTTGAACTTGACCTTCAGGAGATTCACAGACGACAGCGGATTCTAAGAATTCTGAGACAAAAAACCACCCAGGATTTTATTAGTCACACATGAATAAGGTCAAGGTCATAGATAAGATCGATGGCTTAGAACCAAACTGACATAACTACAAGAACCCTTTTTTCGAGGAGAGCAAAAAAACCAGAAATTTTCAAGTCAATCACATTTTTTCAAGTATTTACAATGCTTTTTCTATTGGAACATATTTTTCTTAGAATCTTTGTGCATTTGTCTTGTAAACTCTTGGTTTATTTCTAGTTCTATCATAACTTAAAATGTTGAAAAAAATATTTGAAAAATACCTTGAGTAGATACGTCAGTTTGCCAGTAGGTTTTAAAGTCAATAGATCGTTGTTGGCTTGGAACTCAACTGACATAACTACAATAGATTGAATACTATTTTGTTCTATGCATTCGAATTTTTATACTCTATTAAGCAAATCTGAACTAATTTTGATGCAATGTAACTCGGATTAGAATTATAGAGATAATACTGAAAAAAGTATATGAATAGGTCTGTTATGTTGTAATATGAACAAATGCTACTCAGAAACAATAATTTTATTCTGAGTGATGTTTCATTACACTATGGTTGGAAAACATGCATGTTATTCTTATTCAATATTCTCTTCAATTAAGTCCACAGCATTAGAACTACATTTCAAAGCCTGGTAGAATGGATGATATGTTGGCCTTATAATACCACTTTTACAGAGGTCCATTAAATTAGCATATTTTTCACTTTGGATTGGCAGAATTTCTCTATATGCTGGTTCAAGTACTGCATGGCAATTTGAGTTCAAAGACTTCCGACCTCTGCGAATAACTTTCATTTTGATGAATAGAGGATCATCCAATGAATATTTGAAGTAGATGTGTTGCAAATCTTCTTTTCTAAACTGTATCCACTTCATTTTCATCCAACTCACATCATTGCCTTCTGTGTCGACTTTTTTATTTTTGATAAGATCGGTTTTGATTTTGTTGAAATCTTTGAAGTCCGACTGGTCCATTTCAACAACCTTGTATGGATTCTTTTTACATGCCATTCTTATTACTGTGTAGAATCCAGATGGGTCGAATATTTCAACATTTTTCTTAGATTTCTCTATCATCCCATTAACACTGTCTACTTCCATTTGGGAGTGACCTGGTTCAAAGAATACTTGGTTTATGACTGGAATATCAAATTTTTCCACACTATACAAGCAAAAGGCCGCAACATTGACATTCCTATTCTGTCCACCACATGTATCTGACATGAGACGGATTTCTTTCCCGTCAGCTATTTTTTGGAAATAATTAAACAGACATGAGGAAATTTCGATTGAGCCTCGTTTTGCTATTCCCTCATGCCAACAATAACACAGTGCTCTGTTGAGCCCAATATCTAAAACAGTCAAATTATACAGAGCAAGCCTACGCTTATAGAATATTGCTTTGGAATTTACACTTGGGCAATAACACACTGCTTCCAGGTCAAATTCAATGAAGTGTATTTCACCAGCTTCTGCTTTCAACTTTTGCATGTTTCTATACTCACGAGCAAGCATTTTATTTTTCAAATGCAAGTTTTGGTTTGGTTCCATGTCTATTTTCTCTTCCTCTGTCATCTTACTAAACACAAAACATTTGTCACACCAATCCTTACGAGGTTTATGAAAACTAAGATTTAATGAATTGAATACATTGTCATAGAGCCAAAATTTCTCTGGATGTATTCCTTTCTCCTTGCACCAACCTTTATACAGATCATACATAATGTTTTTTGATAATTCGTGGCTCAAATACTGTTTACTTGAATCCTTTCTACAATAGTGTGATGGGACACAGGGAAATGAATTGATGTGCTCTTCAATTAATTTCCTGCAATTTTCAGACTTTTTATTTGATGGAGTGTGTTTTCCTCGTTGGTCTGTTTCAACAATTTTTTGTGAATTGCATTTCTTCAATGCTGTTCTCACAAATGTTTCGGATACTGCAAGTATGGAACAAAAAAATCCCTTGCAAACTTGCTTTTTAATATTATTGTTTATAATGCTGTACTTCAAAGTTTTACTTTGTCGCGAAATCTGAGCACTAGTGCGCTTGGACTCAGTCAACCCTTCATCAATCAGATCCACAACATATTGTCTTTGCCTATCTAAACTACCCATTTTCCAGAATGCAGAAAACAATTCAGAGCATTCTGCCTCATTAAAGTTTCCATTGCATTTATATGGACATTTAGAACAATTTCTCATCTTCATTACTCTGCCTGCTTTATGTGAACCTTTCACTGTATTGTGAGGTTCTCCCCTTAAACGTCTTCCTTTTTCAATATTTTTCTTCCAAATTGAAGGATTGGATTTCTTGCTACGTTTTCGGATGGATGGTTCTGGCAAATCTGAATTTCTAGCAATCAGATAATCAGGATTATCCACATCTTCCTCATTGGCTCCATTTATACTAGGAATTAATCCAACTGTGTAACCTTCAACATGTGAATCTCCAGCAATGGATTTCTTGGAACTAGTAGCTTGTTCGTTGTCATCATTATTTCCAGTTGAATCTATTTCAATTGTTGAAAATTTTGTTGGTGAATTTTGAAAGTAGTCACTGTTGAATATTGGAACTTACCTCTTTTAGAACATTTCGAAGCTAGAGATCTTATCCATTCAGCTCTTAATGAAGCCATTTTTCTTGTTAATAGATCGTAATCATATAATGTAAAACAATATAAAAACAGAGGCCACCACCATTTACTCAACAATTCTGATATGGCAATGAGCGACGGGAGCCTCGTGACTATATCGTAGAGCAAAACAAACAGAACAGTCGATACGTCACTTTGCCATTAGCAGATCGTTCAGAAACAAATCCCTATCGCCTGATATGTTACTTTGGCATTTAACAGAAATTAAAAAAATGTAGATAGGCAATTCTTATCTTTTAAACAGCTGAACTGAGAGATACGACAGTTTGGCAATAGAAGTATTGATGTTTAATGAATCTAATGCACCAAAAAACTCATTTTCGGGATTTTTGTAGTTACGTCAGTTTGGCTCTAAGCCATCGAGATCAAGGTCTTTATTCAGTTTTTCCTCAACAATATTTCCTGTCAACAAGTTTTTCAACTTTTCCTGTGTCGACCACACAGAGATTAAGTAGCCTCACATAAATAAGGTCAAGGTCATAAATAAGATCAAGGTCTTTATTCAATTTTTCCACAAAAGTTTTCTCGACTTTTCCTGTGTCAACCACACAGAATTTAAGTAGCCTCACATAAATAAAGTCAAGATCAAGATCATAAATAAGATGAAGATCTTTATTCAGTTTTCCCTCAATATTTCCTGTCAACAGTTTTCTCAACCTTTCCTGTGTCAACCACACAGAATTTAAGTAGCCTCATATAAATAAGGTCAAGGTCATAAATAAGATCAAGGTCTTTATTCAGTTATTCCTCAACAATATTTCCTGTCAACAAGTTTTTCAACTTTTCCTGTGTCGACCACACAGAGATTAAGTAGCCTCACATAAATAAGGTCAAGGTCATAAATAAGATCAAGGTCTTTATTCAATTTTTCCACAAAAGTTTTCTCGACTTTTCCTGTGTCAACCACACAGAATTTAAGTAGCCTCACATAAATAAAGTCAAGATCAAGATCATAAATAAGATGAAGATCTTTATTCAGTTTTCCCTCAATATTTCCTGTCAACAGTTTTCTCAACCTTTCCTGTGTCAACCACACAGAATTTAAGTAGCCTCATATAAATAAGGTCAAGGTCATAAATAAGATCAAGGTCTTTATTCAGTTATTCCTCAACAATATTTCCTGTCAACAAGTTTTTCAACTTTTCCTGTGTCGACCACACAGAGATTAAGTAGCCTCACATAAATAAGGTCAAGGTCATAAATAAGATCAAGGTCTTTATTCAATTTTTCCACAAAAGTTTTCTCGACTTTTCCTGTGTCAACCACACAGAATTTAAGTAGCCTCACATAAATAAAGTCAAGATCAAGATCATAAATAAGATGAAGATCTTTATTCAGTTTTCCCTCAATATTTCCTGTCAACAGTTTTCTCAACCTTTCCTGTGTCAACCACACAGAATTTAAGTAGCCTCATATAAATAAGGTCAAGGTCATAAATAAGATCAAGGTCTTTATTCAGTTATTCCTCAACAATATTTCCTGTCAACAAGTTTTTCAACTTTTCCTGTGTCGACCACACAGAGATTAAGTAGCCTCACATAAATAAGGTCAAGGTCATAAATAAGATCAAGGTCTTTATTCAATTTTTCCACAAAAGTTTTCTCGACTTTTCCTGTGTCAACCACACAGAATTTAAGTAGCCTCACATAAATAAGGTCAAGATCAAGGTCTTTATTCAGTTTTCCCTCAATATTTCCTGTCAACAGTTTTCTCGACTTTTCCTGTGTCAACCACACAGAATTTAAGTATCCTCACATAAATAAGGTCAAGGTCATAAATAAGATCAAGGTCTTTCTTCATTTTTCCACTTTTATTTCATGCTGTCAGCTTACAAACCAGATCCCCATAATCAGATTAAAGACTGTTTTCACAATATCACCTTGCTCAAGCTCGAGCTTGCTATTTTGGGGAAGTAGTACCTTATTTTCTATTTCGTAGCTTTTTTATTTAACCTTCACAGTGCAATTTTTCAAATAAAATTAGGAAAAGGAATAAATAAATGAAATTACGATAATAAAATTTGAAGACAAAGGGTGAGTCGGAAGACGAGTAGAAGGTACCAAACAGCAACATTTCCCAACAGTCTAATGTATTCTCAAAGTTTAACTCGTCCATTACGTTGGAAAAGACGACCAAACTTGTATTTTATCACCGCTCAAGCCAAAGGAGCGAGTGCTTTTCACTTGGATCCTATCCTCCTCCGCTTCCCTATTCTTCCCCTTTTCCACAACCTCGATACTCCGCACACATAGACACTTAATCCGGCCGCCTCCGCCTCGTGGAAACGCAGAAGGGGAGCAAAGCAGAAACCCAAGTGCTGTTAGAAGGGGATGAAATTATACTTCCCCTACGCAGAATGGAGCCAGTTACTGCGAGCACAGCCTGCTGAATCAATACATCAAGAACAACCCGCTAGCAGCAGAAGGACGGAGCGCAGTGAATATGCTGGCGACGAAATCACCCATCAGTTGTTATGCTAAGTACAATGCTATTACACACCCACCTTTACAAAGTTTTACTTCAACACTCTCAATATCTTGAAATTGAAACGATGCAATGAAAATACATATTATGTATTTATTTGACATAAGTACATATGAGAGCACAAGGAAATCCCATGCTCACCCTCTTAACACAAAAATGTAATTACATTGTGCAGGTACATGATCAAAACACAAGGGAGAAGTTTTATTGTATATTGTATTGCAGTGCAGTAGAAGAGCTTGTACATTGTGATGAAAACTAAACAACAATAAAAGACTGGTAAAAAAGTTTTATGCACGTATTTATAACATTCCTTCAGTGTCTCCTGACTTGAGTGAATCTTGCAATGCCTATATAGATATATTGCATTTCAAGAGTTCCTCGGGCATAAAGGCCGAGCAAGCAGATACATAGAGAGCACTCGTAGAGCAATCCAGCGAAATGTGGTTAAGAATCGAAATTACCGTACAAGACTGTTCTAAACGCAATGTTAGGGAGTGAATAATGATAATAATATACTATATAATCAATAGCTACTAGCTTTATCTGCCGACGATACTATAACGCTGCAGAATGAGGGATTGTGGGAGGAGAGGAGGAGGAGGAGGAGGAGGAAGAGAAGTATGACGAAGAGGACGAGGAAGAGGAGTAATAATAATAATAATAATAATTTCTCTGAGCAAATTGCAATTGCCCAGAGGAGTTTAATGAAATAAAATAAAACAAAAGCATATAATAAATTGAGAATACAATTTTGTAGTTTCTATATTAAGCAATATTGTTAACTATGATCACCCCACTATATAAAATATGTATCGGGATGAACAGTCTAGAAATCCAAAACAAACTTTGAATATAGTGCTGAATTCAGTATTACAACCACTACCACCACCACTACTACTACGCTACTAACACCACCACGACTACATTAGTTTCTACTACTAATATGTAATACTAACCACTACAAATATTAATACCAATACCACTACAACTACCGCACTAACCATAATTCTAAATAATCAATTAATTCATTAACAAAATCATCATCATATAAGTATTAAATATTATTTATATAATCTTAAATATTTATTTATTCGATCATATCACCATCAATTGTTAGGTGTTGTACAATACTTCACATTCTATGTAGTTCATTTCTATCAACCATTTTTTTAATAAGCTCTTAAATGTTGATAAATTTACTGCCTCTTTCAAAAAACCTGGCATTCTATTAAATAGTTTAGAACCAATATACAATGCAGATTTTTGTGCAAAAGTTGTGTTGGCCCTGGGTATTGCAATATCTCTATTGCAGGCTCTGGTGTTGTGTTCATGTTCAACGTATTGAATATGTATTGGATATCTCTTTATGTAGGTGATAACTACTAAAATGTATAGCTGTCTAACACTGAGCACCCTGTAATCCCTAAACAGTTGTATTGATGGAAATAGTGGGCGTTTGTGACAAATCACCCTAAGCAGAAGTTTTTGTGTTTTCAAAAGTGGATCTATTGTAATATGATAAGCTCCTCCCCAAACAAGGATACCATATCTAATTATTGATTCTACAAGAGAATAGTAAACCACTTTCAGAGTTGGCTCTGGCAATATGTTCCGTAACTGAGTGAAAACATATAACAGCTTTCGCAGCTTTTTTACAACACCCTCTACTTGTCTATCCCATCGGAACATATCATCCACCAAAACTCCCAAATATTTCACAGTGCTTGATCTCATTATTACTGGGCAATTGCATGCCACATCATTCTGTTTACATTTGTGTATCTGCAAAGTGTTTTTAAGGGGTTTCGTGGCTTCTTTCAGGGAGAAAACCAAAAACACTGTCTTTTCCGCATTCAAAGTCAGAAGGTTATCATCAAGCCAGGACGAAACCTTACTGAGCTCCAGCTCTGCTGTTCTGAAAACCTCTTCCCATGAATCACCATTAAACAAAAGTGCAGTATCGTCAGCAAAGGCTACCAGTTTTCCATTTATTTCTAGTGAGCATAGATCATTAGCAAAAATAAGATACAAAATTGGTCCCAGCACAGTCCCCTGAGGTACCCCAAATTCAACATTTATATCCTCACTCAATCGATTTCCAATTTTTGTTGCCTGAGTTCTATTTCTGAGATAGGACTTGAACCAACAATGAGTGACTCCTCGAATACCAATTGCCTCTAGTTTTTTCAAAAGAAGGTCGTGTGAAACTGTGTCGAAAGCTTTAGCCAGATCTAAAAAAATTCCTATGCATTTACCATTCCTATCAAGACTTTCAGTAATATATTTGGACAATTCGAAGAGTGGATCTTCTGTACTCTTACCTGCACGGAAACCATATTGATTGCAGGATAAAATTCTATTCCTATCTAAGTAATTTATGAGACGCCTTTTCATTAGTTTTTCCAAGATCTTTGATAGATTACTTACTAGTGAGATTGGCCTGTAGTTCCCAAGTAACTGTTTATCACCTCCCTTATGAAGGGGCCTTACACATACCTTCTTCATGAGATCAGGAAATACCCCATTTTCAAAGCTCAAGTTGAATATGTACACTAATGGTTTGACTATGTACTCCTTTACACTTTTTATAATGTCATTACTCAATCCATCCCTACCTGGCGAGCTATCATTTTTAAGTGTACTCATTGTAGCAAGTACTTCATGCTCATCCACTGGACAAAGGAACATGGATGATGAAATTTGTCTATATGGTTGATAATTAGAAATTATCTCTTCTAAAGGTTTATTCAATTTACTACTAATGTTATGTGCCATCTTTTTACCTATATGAGCAAAATGATTGTTGACATATTTTAATACATCATCTGGGCGTTCATCCAGTGAAATTATATCATCTTCAAATTGAATTTTATCCAGATCTTGCTTAGTTTTATTCAGTGATCCTGCCACTTCTTTTATAACCGACCATGTTTTCTTCATATTACTTCCAGCCCGCTCAATTTTACTTTTAAAATAATCCTCTTTAGTGCGTTGTATGAGTGAATTAAGTAGATTTCTGTACCTACGGTAGTAATCAGAACGCTGAACATCATTGGGGTGCTGTTTCCGTTTCAAATTTAAATCGTCTCTGGTCTTTATAGCTCTTATTAGACCCTGAGTTATCCAGGGCTTTATTGGTTTGAGTTTCTTGTTTGATAGATAAGAATTTGTATTAATTGCTATATGCCTACTAAAAATGTTGATAAATTTCTCATATGCTCTATTAGTGTCTCTTAATTCATAAACAGGAAGCCATTCCTCGATAGAAAGTTGAGCCCTCAATCCAACTAAATTCACAGACTTCCTTATAGTATTATTTTCATTGGAAGCATAATTGCGATTTTGACAGTCTGAATCACCTACTCCTATAATCGTCATGAAGTGATCTGTTATAGAGTTCTCATAAACAATAGGAAGTATTCTACTACTAAAATTAACCAAGATATGATCAATACATGAATGTGTATCCTCAGTTACCCTAGTTGGGTTTTTTATACAATGCCTGAGTCCATACTCACTTACTAGATCTAAGTAATCATGAACCTGGTTGTTGTGTGGAGGAAGAGTGTTTATATTTATATCGCCCAAACACATAACAGGCCTACCCCTCAAGTTATCCAGAATCAGTCTAAGGCCAGCCAAGAAGTCAGAGATATCATGCTGTGATGGTGACCGATATATTGCAATAATATTCAGCACTTTTTTATTGAAAATAAGTTTGAGATGCAAAGCATTAGACTGGCATATCTCCAACTCCTCAGAGAGACAGTTCAAATTTGATTTTACATAAATTACAACTCCGTCATTTTGTAATCGGTTTTTTGTTGTATAAAAAACGCTATAATTATCAATGCGCTGTGGCACATAATCATTTTTAAGCCAACACTCAGTCAATATGATAATGTCGAACTGAAAGTTCATTCCCTGCAATTGAATCATGAGATCATCGAAATTTCTATTTATACTCCTAATATTGAAATTCAGAACTTTAAGCTGGCAATTTCCAATCACTCTACCCAATTCGCATGAGTCCTGTAGAACCAAGTCCTCTACCTCAAGAAATGTCTCTAAATCATCTCCTATTGACCAGATCTCCATTTTTGTTCATGTTCAATTTCTCTGCTTATATTTTTGTGCCAGTTTAAAAGATGTGTTTGGCTATAATTTTTTATGTTTGTTGTCAGAGATAACATCAAATCCTGTTCTCCTCTTGTTAGGTACTGAAAACTTTCAGTGTGTCTGCTCAAGGCTACAATTACGTGAGGAATACTATTGTAGATTTCCAGTGGCCTTGGATTTATCCTAACGAGGACCACTCTTTTAGATGTTAAGCCCTGCGCCTCATGAATAGTATGTACTTTAATTGATCTATCATACCTAGTACCCAAACATTCAACTAACATCTTTTTCTCCATTTGTGTGAAAGCTAGTACCAAAGTATCATTCTTAAGTCTAAGATATTCACTATCATGAATTGTAGGTTCAATTGAATTTATATTTTTGATATTTAATGTATTGAAGTAGGGGTAAAATTTTGAGAGACTGAAACAAACATCAATTGGGCATCTCTTTGATGTTGGCTTTGAAAAAATTGGGTCACAAATATTGGAAATATGATACCATCTGGCCCTCAGATTGCTTCTTTCAATATAGGGTATTTGTTTTGAATCACCAAATAATATAATATTTTTTGCTTTTGTAAGTTCTGCAATAAATCCTACATAGCCAGCATGCATTACAGCTGCCTCATCAATGAACACTCTTTCATACCTTTTATCTGAGCCATTCATTATAAATGATGATACAGTTCTATAATCTAACTTAATTCTATTACAATTAATTTTGAATTTATCATTAACAGCTTTTCTAATGTCAATCACGCCTGCTTTTGTCTGACACAAAACAAGATCTTTCCCGGGATTGTGTTGACTTACAATAGAGAATGTTTTTCCACAACCTGGAACTCCTGATACCCACTGAATATTTGGCATCTTACAATGCTCTATATTTATTTTCAAAATTGTGGAAAGAAGTTCTACATTAAACATTAATCTTGTATCTTTTGTAACTAGTATATATCTGGACTTGGTTTGAAATTTCCTATTATTTTTTTCAAAAGAAACATAGCTACCCCCTTTATCCAAACAAAAACCCATCTTATATACATTTTTTGTTGGCCATATAAAAGTTCTCATGTAGTTATCAAAAATATTCATCTCTTTCCTATTTATCTCGTGGAATATCGTAGATGTTTTACTATAGTTGTT